>JAQJVK010000001.1:160185936-161385936 GCA_035578135.1 Flexamia atlantica
ATAACACTTTTATTGAGTATTCAATAGACATTTTGATTACAACAAACTTTATTATAGATGACAAAAATTGTTTAAAAGAGAGAGATTTAAGATCTTCCTATTCTTCTAGGCTTCATCTAACTTGCCACTTTTAATAATCCATTGTTGGACACATGCAAAATTTGAATTTAACAACAACAAAAAAAGAACAAAATCAATGCCATCTGTTTTTGGTACAAACAAAAAAAATACTATATAAAATTAACTCAACATACCCCCGCCCGTGAACCACACTGGGGTTCACTGAAAAAATGAGAAACATAAACTAAAATCTGTTGGGAGTTATGATGACATTTGGGATTAATCTTCTGTTGGGAAGGGTGACACCTTGGTGACAGCCCGAGTGAGAGATCCTTTGTTGGTGCGAAGGTGTACAACTCGTACAAGTCCATCAGGTCCAGGGGATGTAGCTATGACACGACCTATCCTCCAGCTGAGGGGTGGAGAATTCTCTTCGTGGATTAAGACAAGGTCGCCTTCTTTGATGTTTTCTTCAGGGGATTTCAACTTTCCTCGTTGCTGTAGAGAATGGAGATAGTCTTGTTTCCACCATTTCCAAAAATGCTGAGACATAGCTTGAACGAGCTGCCATCTTGAGAGTCGATTGGTGTGTACTCCTTCCCATGTTGGCTCTGGAAGAGCGAGAAGAGGGCTTCCGACAAGAAAATGTCCAGGTGAGAGGTAGTCGACCTCCGAAGGGTCAGAGGACAGCGCTGTAATCGGCCTAGAATTGAGGATCGCTTCTATCTTCGTAGACAAGGTAAGAAACTCTTCGAAGTTAAGAAGTTGATTCCCAACAACCCGGCGGATGTTTTATGCTCCGCACCATTCTCTCCCATAAACCTCCCTGGTGAGGTGCTGAGGGGGGCATAAAATTAAACTTTATCTGGTTTTCATTACAAAACTTATTAATGGCTTGTTTAGTATCATTCTGTCTCAAGAGTGACTGAATTCGTTGTAGTTCTGATGCAGCCCCAACGTAATTAGTCCCACAATCTGAGAAAATATTAGAGCATAGGCCTCTACGTGAAACAAAACGGGACAATGCCGCAATAAAGGCTTCAGTAGACAAACTACTAACTACTTCCAGATGAACAGCTTTAACAGCCAGACAAATGAAAACACAAATATACATCTTCACAGGACTTGTTCTTCTTAAGTTATTAGGTTTTACCATAAATGGTCCCAAAAAATCAGTTCCACAATTGTGAAAAACCTTAGAGGGAGTGACTCTAACTGCAGGTAGATCACCCATCTTCTGAGAGGCTAATTTAGGTTGACATCGAAAGCAGCGAATACATTTAAACAATCTTTTTTTGATTGCACTTCGAGCGGAGAGAATCCAAAACTTTTGAGAAATAATTCCTTGGAGATAGTGTGGTCCTGCATGTAAGTGTTTAACATGATAATAATCAATGATCAAATTTGTTACATGGTGCGACTTAGGCAAGATAATTGGGTGTTTTGCAGCGTAAGACGCTTGAGAGTGCCTAATGCGTCCTCCTACACGAATCAATCCACTCTCGTCTAAGAAGGGAGAGAGTGACGCCAATTGTGGAGAACAAGATTTGCCCTTTTTCAATCGAGAAATATTTTCGGAAAAGACTGTTTGTTGAATCAATTTACAAATAGTTACTGTTGCTTTATCAAGCTCTTCAACTTTTAAAAATCCTGATTCTTTCGTTTGATTTGATAGGTTGTATCTGAATCGTAAAATGTAGGCGATGACTCGCTGGAGGGTTGACCATGAGGAAAACTTTACAAGAAAATCAGGTTCTTGGGTGGTTACCATTATTGGTAGTGGTTCGGCTTTGAGTTCCGGTAATTGCTCCTTTTCGAGAGGGATAAAGCGAGGAATAGGCCATGACTCCTGCTCCAAAGATAACCAATCGGGACCGTTCCACCATAAACGGTTGTCTTTCATTGATGAGGGAAGAGTTCCTCTACTGGCAATGTCAGCAGGATTACAGTGTGTTGAGACATGTTTCCAAATATGAGTAGGAGTGAGCTCTTGTATTTCTGTGACTCGATTTGCGACATAAACCTTTAGGCGAAAGGGTACAGTTTTTATCCATGAAAGAACTACAGATGAGTCACACCAAGCATGTACTTCATTCACTAGGTAATTTTGCGAAAGTATGGACTTGGAATAGTTCAAGAGTTTAGACAAAAGGTGGGCTCCGCAGAGCTCAAGTCTGGGAATGGATATTTTCTTAAGAGGAGCGACTCGCCCTTTAGCAATTAGGAGATGTATGTTTATCTCTCCAGAAGAGCTTACACAGCGCAAATAGACACAGGCTCCATAACCTGTTTCCGATCCATCACAAAATCCGTGTAAACTTATATGAACAGCATCAGCTAAGGAAAAGTACCGAGGTAAGCTAAGTTCACTTAAGAAAGGGAGTTGTTGTAGGAACTTTGACCATTTTTCATTGAGATCTGGGGGTATAGGGGCATCCCATGACAAACCAAGAACCCACAAAACTTGGATCAATGCTTTCACCCAAAGGGTGACAGGAGTTAACCATCCATTTGGGTCAAAGATTTTGCTTACGGTTCCGAGAATACCTCGTTTGGTGGGTGGAGTGTCTGGTATGTTTAGTTGGTAAGAGAAGCTGTCTGAGGTTGGGGACCATTTTATGCCTAAAACTTTGAAATAAGGTTGATCAGAGGAGTTAAAGTACATGGGTGTCTCTTTATAAGAATCTGGCAGAGTTTCCATGAGTTGAGAGCTGTTACTAGTCCATTTCCTAAGATCGAAACATCCTTTGGAAAGAAGTTGTTCCACCTCATCTTTCAATAGCAACGCTTGATCTGTGTTATTGGCACCTAAGATTAAATCGTCTACATACACTTGTTTCTTTAGAGCTTCAGCTGCTAGCGGAAAGTTTGTGCCTTCATCATTGATGAGTTGGTGTAAAGTTCTTATGGCTAAGTATGGAGAGCAGTTGAAACCAAATACAACCGTAGTTAATCGATAGACTGAGAGAGGCATATTTTTCTTTTCCCTCCAGAACAACAGTTGATAGTTCCTGTCATCTGGATGGATCATGATTTGACGAAACATTTGTTTTATATCGCATGAGAAAACAATCGGTGAAAACCTAAATTTCATCAGAACATCATTCAGATCATTATGTAGTTTAGGCCCTGTATAGAGAATGTCATTAAGACAGACACCTGAGGAGCTACGAGCACTGGCATCGTAAACAATTCGAAGTTTTGTTGATGAGGATTCTGCTTTGACTACTGCATGGTGAGGCAAATAAAATTGTTTATGATCATTTTTAGGAGGAGGGTCAACTGGTTCCATGTGTCCAGATAACAATAGGTCATGTATGGCTTTACTGTACTCAGCTTTTACTTCAGGCTGACTTTCTAATTTCCGTTCAAGCGATAAAAATCTATTGCGAGCACAAGTTGATGAGTCACCAAGAGGTGGGTGATTGTCTTTAATAAGAAGCCTAACAACATATCGACCTTCAGAAGTTCTAGAGACAGTGCTTAAAAAATGATTCTCACAAATTTCTTGTTCAGATGTTACATGAAGTTTGTGTGGGGGTTCCTCTAGGGTCCAAAATTTCTGTAGAGAATTATGCAGGTCAATATCCTGTGTGCTCAGAAGAGAAACATTTCCATTGTCATGAGAGGCTTTTTTATTGGAATTGACAGCAGAAAGGGTTGGGGCAAAGCCTATGATAAGATATCCAAATACAGAATTCATAGCAGCGGGAAGGTTCTTATTGATGATAATGCGTTCTCCAGTAACTACTTTGGTGAACAGGTCAGCACCGATAAGCATATCTATCTTACTGGGAATATGAAATGTTGGGTCAGCAAGGACGACATGTTTGAAGTAGTCTTTAACATTTACAGGGACTGCAGTGTGGGGTAAGTTCGATGTGATTCGATCCAATATTACAACTGGATGTTTAGTCGCAATAACGTCTCCACTAAGTGATGAGATGTCAACATTCGACAGTCCTTTAGATCTTACTTCTACTGAGGATAGGCCATCTAGCTTGGAGTTACAAAGAAAGTTTCGTTTTACCTTAAGTAGACTAGCAACATTTTCGGTTATGCAACTTACCATAGATGCAGAGTCAATAACGGCTCGGGCTACTACTGTGTTACCGCTATCAGACTTCAAGTGTACTAAAGCAGTAGCTAACAATATAGTGGTGCTGGAGTTTGAGGAAACAGCTACAAAGGGAGGCTCAGAGTGATCAGAAACTGACAATGAAGCTTTGTTTATTTCGTTGTGGTTTGGAGAATTACTTGTGGACTTAAGGTCTGACCTATCATTACTAGGCCTACTAGTTTGATGTAAGAGAGAGTGATGTTTTAGCTTGCAGTCAAAACATGTTTTATTTGACTTACAATCCTTAACAGAGTGAGATGTTCCTAAGCAGTTCAAACAAAGATGGTTTTTCTTCACAAAATTGTACCTTTCTTGAACAGACAAATCTTTAAATTCTGAACAGCGATAAATGTTGTGATCCGTTTTACTACAAAATACGCATGAGGCTTTCACATCACGAGAAGCGAGTAGGCTGGTGCGGTTTAGGCTTAATGGGGGCTTATGTAGGCCTATCTGAGTGGGGTGAGGGCTAGGCCTCTTACTATGTTGAGGGCAACCTACATTGCTTGGGGTGGTTTTATGAGAGTTAGAGAAGTTAGCGGCTTCGAGACAGGAGCATTCATTTTCTAAGAATGTCATTATTTCTTCTACAGTGGGTAAGTTTTGAGAGTTTATGCGAGAGCTTTCAAATTTTTTGTGAATATCTGCATGTAGCTTTCTTAATAACATGGCTGAGAGTAAGATATTTTCTTTAGCTATGTCATGATTTAATGCAATAAGGGCTTGAGCATTTTCATTATACAAAGATATGAATGAGCGAATGTTCTTGAGAGAGATGTCGGTTAGGTTAGGTAAGTCTATTATGTTGTTGAGATGTAGACTAATAATTTTCCTACTGTTTTGATAACGTTTCTGGAGAAGATCCCATGCTACATCATAATTTTCAGCGGTGATAGGCAGGTTTTTTACTAGATTAAAAGGTTCTGCCTGAAGGGTAGAAAGCAGATATTGAAATCGCTCGACTTTGGAAATGTTTTCATTTTCGTGTACCGATACTTGGAATAGGCTGACATAGGACAACCATTGTTCTGGTGAACCATTGAATGTTTTGAGAGATAGAGGAGGGAGCTTTAATGAGTGGCTATCTGTGTTAGAAGAAGAGGTGCTAGGCCTATGTGATAGGTTACTCGTTTGTGGACGGTCAGTAGATTGGGTGCTATCTGTGTTCAAGTCAGTGTTTGGGACAGGCCTAGGACTAGGTAATTTTGGATCTTGAGACAAATCTAAGTGTTTCTTAACAAGGGTTTGGATCCCTACATACAGGTCAGAGATAGAATCTTGCAGTTGAGAGAGAGTATCTTCATCATAATCATCGGGTAGATCCTCACTACTAAATAATTTTTCGAGAGAAGTTTCAAATTCTAGGTACTTTTTGTGGGTTTCAGTGTTAAGCAATTCCAACTTATTAATCTGTTCTGGGGACAAGTTACTACCTTCAGATACTGTATCTAAGGCCTCAATGTTGGTTTTAATCTTAGATAGACGATTTGAGATGGTACTAAACTGTCTTGAAATAGTAACAAACTTCATTCTGTACGGTATAATTGTTGAAGGACTTGGTTATAAAACGAAAAGGCTAAGTTATAATACCCTACTTTGGTAAAGTGATTCAAATTGGAGAAGGTGTAAGACAAAATAAACAGTATTTATTACTTACGATTATATTTTAAGTTGCAAATCTTTAATTTGTTTGAGCTAGTAAAGTTTTGAGGTTACTTTACTTTGTTTACGTGAGTTTCGGTAGTTTTCGTCTGCAATACGAAATTGACTTAACAGATGGCATTGTTACAATAGCGCTTAGTGGTGGATTTGAGTACTACAAAGTATTTTGTTTTCATTTAAAATAACAAATTCAAAAAATTAATAAAGTCTGAGTAAAATTGAAGTATATAAATGTTTATTCGATATTCCAAAGTTCTTGTCTTCTGACTTCTTGTTTTGAATGATGATGTTAAGAATGGATACTGTTTTACCTCTGAGTGCGTAGACTGTAAAATCCAAAAGAGCTTTCATTCAATCATCCGGCCCGGAGGACCATATTGAGTATTCAATAGACATTTTGATTACAACAAACTTTATTATAGATGACAAAAATTGTTTAAAAGAGAGAGATTTGGGATCTTCCTATTCTTCTAGGCTTCATCTAACTTGCCACTTTTAATAATCCATTGTTGGACACATGCAAAATTTGAATTTAACAACAACAAAAAAAGAACAAAATCAATGCCATCTGTTTTTGGTACAAACAAAAAAAATACTATATAAAATTAACTCAACAACTTTTAAATGGGAAAGTTTGAAAAATTCGACCTTGTCAAAAACCCCTTGAAACTTAGGATTTTGAAAATCCTTTCTTAGCGGATGCCTACGCCCTAAGAGAAGTGTCTACGCAAAATTTCAAGGTTCTAGGTCATATCGTTTGGGCTGTGTGATGATCAGCGACCACATAGTAGAAATAGACGGAGCATAGCTATCTTATTTGCATTACAGCAAGTGAGGCCTGGGCCGCCATATTGTCTGGGTATAGAAACATAAAACGGCGCCTAAAACCGCGTAATCTGACAGTGCTCATGTTTCAAATACCTCGTAGTTTATATCATTTAGCATTGAGGCTTAAAATTGAAATTTTGCATGTGAAGAGACCTTCAGTTTGGAACAATAATAGTGTCAATCATATTTCCAAAACATTTTTTTTATATTTTAAATAGAAGGGGTATTTTAGCGAATTTCCCCTATAGGGAAGAAGCTGTTACCGTAGGTCTCATGGTAAGATCTAAGCCTAAAACCATCATAACTTTTCTTTTTGAGGTCCTCAGATGCGCAAAAATGGTCCAATCGGAATGAAATTTGGCATAGACGTGTAAAGTAGTAATTATTCGGACGACTTCGTAAACCAGCCCGATCGGACCACCGGAAGGGGGGGTAAAGGGGGGTAAACCCCCAAAAATGGGTTTTTTGAGATTTTTATATAGAAAAATAAAATTTTTCAAATTTTTATTGGCACCATTGAATTCAGCCCAAAAAAACAAACAATTTAGTATTTTGAATCATGGCTCTATGTCCATTGGTTGCCGAGATATTGAAAGTGGTAAACACAGTACGTTGTCCCAATGTTAACCTTATGGGAAATAAAGAAAATTCTATATCTCGCTTATTTCTCAACATATCTTGATAAAACTTGGTAAATGGCTTCTTCTAGTTCAGACCTACTAAATATTGAATTAAAACCACCCAGTTTTAATATACCTGTAGCAGCAAACCTCCATACTCATTCCCCATGTCATTCTTATGGAGCTTACAAAAACATGTCAAATCTCGCTATGTTGGTTCGAAATATGTTGTTTTGCTCTTGAAATTCGCTGAGTATGCAGGTCTGCTGCAACGGGGGTATTTTAGAAATAGGGTCTAGAAGCAAATTTAGGCTTCACTTAGCGGTTTCTTGTGCTCCGTCTATTGTACTATGTGGTCGATGGTGATGGGTGAGTGGTATTTGGCAAATATATAGTAGATTTTATAACTCTTCTATTTGACTAGATACCACGTCGGACCTAATAGCCATTATTGTTGGCCTTACGTTCCTATTAAAAATACGTTTTGACCGATGTTCTATCTTTGACCGATTTAGATATATCATGCAGCGGTTTCACGCATAGCGTTCCCCGGCATGTTTTCCCCCTGCTCCCCCCTGGGCCGTCCCTAGGGTTGGCGGCGCCCGGGGCAAACTTAATCGCGGCGCCCCCCCCCCCCAGTATTAGTCGCATGTCAGCTTTTTGCCAATATCAATACTTACACAGCATACTTTTAGTATAATTACATATATTAAGGGGTAATTCCAGGACTGGACAAAATTAAAAATAGTAAACGGTTCAGAATGTATTTCAAAACAAAATAATTAAACAAATTACAAATAGTTATTACTCTCACTCTAACTACGTCACCGCGATTACCTAAACTGTCAGTGTAACAACAGTCACTAGCACTAGCAACTAGCAACTACAACACCAGTGTTGCCACAGAGGATTTGGCATTTTACCCACCAACTCCATTAAAAATCCCCGCTCTTACCCGGTTTGCCAGCAATAGCCTCCGCATCGGCCCGCAAGTACCAAAAAACACCTAATAACGTTCAAAACATCCAAAAACAGGTAGTTTACTTAAAATTACTTTGTAAGGAGGGAAATATAACATTAAACTACACACTATATACCAAAATTTTGAATGGGTATTATTTCAAGTATTGCACATGTTCTTAAAACCATGAAAATAAATTATTTTCCTCAACTCAGATGAACATTGGATACTTGCAAAACATATCATAATTCATTAAATCCCCGGCTTTAACTGTTTTTATGTATTTAGTATTTAGGTTGCCGGGTAAATCCCCGCAGCTCAGGTCTAAAATCTCTGGTTTTACCCGATTTTTTTATCATTACATAATCCCCGAATGGCCTCCAAAATATCTGAAAAACGGATAAATACCCACTTTCTGACAACACTGAATCCAATACAACCATATACCAAATACATATTACCAACTAAAAAAATCCAGCGTTTATAAAAATCTTTGTAGCCCCCCGAAATACCCGGTTTTCACGTTTTTTTTTAATATTCTGGTTGTTGGCTAAATCCCCGCAGTCCAAATCTAAAATCCCGGCTTTACCGGGTTTTTTATTAATTCCCGCCAAATCCCCGTACGGCCTCCAAAATACCCGAAAACAGGGTGAATACCCGGTTTTTGGCAACAATGTACAACACCGACACTGACTACCACCTTAATCCCGAATCCTGACATTCCAAGTCGCGACAAGTGTGACAGCGACAGACGACAGACGATTAGGTATGCGCGCAACTTGCATAGTACCAACTCTACACTATTGTTATTTCATACTTCATATTATTACATTTACATTAGTGATACCTATACAGTTATAAATCATTGTTAGCTACGGTACAGCCACATTTTTCAGATTCGTATTGCTGTTTATTAACGCCATACCATCTCAATTCATGCAAATCTATAAGATCGCAGAAAAAATTTGCCGCGGTACGGCACCGGCGCCCCTCAGCCGTGGCGCCCCCTCAGCCGCGGCGCCCGGGGCAGCTTGCCCTGGTTGCCCCCCCCCCCCTTCCGACGGCCCTGGCTCCCCCCATATGTTATCGACCACCTTGGAAATAGGCGACATTCATAATTTTGATCACCTCGGTCCATATTATGATAACTAGACCTGTCGCTCGAAATCGAGCAAAACAAATACTATATTGTGAAATATTAAAGAATGAACATTTTACTAATATACTTTTAAAGTGTAATGAAACATTTAATTTAGCTAACAATTCTTGTGAGTAGTCCGAACAAAGACAGATGACTTTGGAGACGTAGATGTGAGCGATAAAAAACGACAGGCTATTCTATGCAGGATTCAATGTCATAATAGCCGGTCCAGAATTCGTACGAAACTGTCAGAGCCGTTTTCAAAATCTTCAAAGTTAATACAAAAATTCCTCAAATGATAAATTAATATAATTAATAGGCCTAAATTTATTGTTATTGATTATTTTTATTAACATTTTTAACATATAAACAAACAGCTGAACCGGTAGCAGTGTTGCTAAAGTAGTTAAATAATTCATGCCGAAAGAATGAATATATTCTAAAAAAAGTAGGGGGTAGGTGAAAGTTATTAGCTTCTACAAGAACTTTAAAGATATAGAACTATTCGACACACTATAAATTATTTTTAAAATTTATGTTTTCAGGGCTATCAACCTATAAAAACGTTTCTGTTGAAAACCGCACCCGGTACATTATCTATGATAATTTCTAAAATGTGTACTTGGTTTATCAGCCATAACTCGGTCAGTTTTAAGGTAGTAGGGTTTTCTAAATCTCATTTTGTACGTTTTTTCAGGAATTATAAGCTCACACAGATGTTATTTTTTCATTCCTTAAAAAACGGGGTGAACTTAAAGAGCTGAAAATGTTATTAATTATGAACAATAATTAGTTGAGGACTTGTACGCATGTTTCTTCGTCAACTATTGTCAAAAAAAATGAAAAAGCAACTAACATTTGCAGGAAATAAAATGCTACAATTTTATACTCGACAACATTATACTTAGGCCTATCACCTGTAGATTTAGAGTTATTTTGAAGAAAATTCGTTTTATTGTTTAAATTTTCTTTTTACTTAAAATTCACTTTTTTTAAAAATAAGCTCTTAAAAGAGGTCAAAATTTTTTAGTGTAATACAACATATAGTTGAAGGGAATTGCAGAGCGGTAAGGGTTATTTTAAATTAGAGTCCTATTTGGGGGTTGATATTTCTATATTTCTAACGCTGGAAAAATATGGACCAACTTTACTTTGATCATAACTCGCTTAATGTTTTTGCTAAAAACTTTTACAAAAAATTAAATTAAAGTTCTTTTAATTATCTATAAAAATAATTCATTAAGTTTTCACCCAAAGAGATTTTGTTTTTAAGTTATTTCACATAAAAATTGTGTGCTTTGGGTTCGACAAATTACAAACACTCTTAAAACAAGCCATAATTTAGCTCCTAGTGGGTTTACTGACTTCATAACCCCCTCATTTTCTTTGTTATTTTATAAGCTACAATTTATGTAAGTACAACCTTTCCGCTAAAACTCTTTGTTTTTTAGTTAATTGCGAAAAACCATTAGAAAAAGTGTTTTAAGTGTTTTTTTTTTGGGGGGGGGGAAATCACCACTTCCAATCGTGTATATCTAAAAATAGTATTGACTTTAAGAAAAAACTATGGAAAATAAAAGTTGCTTAGAATTGGTCAATATTTCCATTATCGGGCTCAGTTTTAATGTACTAATTGTCACGCTCAAGGGTGGTACCTACCCCCTGGTTAAAAGCAACCCTTATAACATTTTTAATCTTGAAGTATAGGGTAAGTAGAACCTGAATCGAAATTTTTATGCAAATTGGTTGTGACCAAGAAAAATTATCTAGAGAAATGGGCAGTTACTGGACTATTAATAGTTTTATTACAAGAGTCTACTTATTATGTAAAAAAACAAACAAGATAAATAAACTATTTCACCAAATTACATTTACGTCCCTCAAACGTTCCGTTCCCTAACTTAAAATACACCAAATCATCGCAGTAGCTCTCTGCGGTCGCCTCGATATCCGCCAAGACGCTCGTTCGATATGGCATCACTGAGTTCAATATGTCAACATTGTGCAGGAAGTGACGGAGGGACTAAGGAATGCACCTGAGTCCTCGGTAATGCAGCGTAATTTACACTCGTGTGTTTTTTAAAAATTCACAATGAGTCCTCCCTTGTGCGGCACAGAACGGGTGAGAGTGTAAGGCGTGTGTGTTGCTCAACGTGCTAGCGCTACGTGGGAGACACAACTGGAACTAACGTGTCTGATTGACCGTACCACGGGGGGACATTTTTAAATCTGTCAAAAATTGGTATTTCCTGGTTCACAGGCGCCTCAAGAATGCAATGGTGAAGCTAAAACGTTCCGAGGACCACGAGTGTGTCCTCGGTACGTTTTTCGTCCTCAGTTGGTTGGTAAAAATACACGTGAACGTCCCCCAAACGTACCATTTACAAACACACACACATACAGACACACACACAGACACACACACAGACACACACACAGACACACACACAGACACATACACAGACACACACACAGACACACACACACAGAGACACACACACACAGAGACACACACACACACAGACACACACACACACACAGACACACACACACACACACACACAGACACACACACACAGAGACACACACACAGACACACACACACACACACACACACACACACACACACACACACACACACACACACACACACACACACAGACACACACAGACACAGACACACACACACACACACACACACACACACACACACACACACACAGACACACACACACACACACACACACACACAGACACACACACACACACACACACACACAGACACACACAGACACAGACACAGACACAGACAAATTTCTTTATTGAGTCTTATAATATTATATTTTACCTTGTGGAGGACCGTAGGATACAAAATCACTTTTGAGAATTGCATTAGCAAAAATTAAACTTTATTTAATTACATGATACATGATTCATTCATTTTTTCAGTAAAAACAAAAACATAAACAAAACCCATGTGACAGTTAACATCATCTGATTCTTTTCAAACATAAAGTATTCCAACATTCCCCCCCTGTGAACCACCACCTTGGTTCACCAAAACTTAGTTTTTTTCTTTTTACACATCTTGAAAGAGAGGGGAGATTTTTGTAATGGGTCTAGAGATTGGTCCCTTCATGGTTTGCATGACCACCACTCTCACTAGACCATCAGGACCAGCAGTAGTGGCAGTGACTCGGCCCAACCTCCACGTCATTGGGGCTCATCTTTATCTTCAATCAAGACAATATCTCCAACTTTGATGTTTTGTTTGGTTGTTGTCCATTTGGCTCTTTGTTGAAGAGTGTGTAAATATTCTGTTTTCCACCTCCTCCAAAGACACTGCCCCATTGCTTGTACCAGCTGCCATCTTGACAGTTTATTCATAGGCGTGTCGTCCCAATTTTGTTCTGGAGGTGAGAGAAGTGAGTCACCTATCAAAAAATGTCCAGGAGTCAGAACATTTATTTCACTTGGATCAGGTGAGATTGCTGTGAGAGGTCTTGAGTTCAGTATGGCTTCCACTCGAGTTAACAACGTTATAAATTCTTCTAATGTGAGTACTTGATTGCCAATTGCTTGTCGAAGATGATGTTTCATACTTTGTATGGCTCTTTCCCATAGACCTCCTTGATGGGGTGCAGCAGGTGGTAAAAATGAAACTTAATTTCATGTTGGCTGGAAAATCTCTCAACAGATTTTTTAGTTTCATTTTGTTCGAAGAACTTCTTGATGTCTTGTAACTCTGAAGATGCGCCTACAAAGTTAGTTCCACAATCACAGTATATATTCTTGCAAAGACCTCTTCTTGAAACAAATCTTGTGAGAGCTGCGAGGAACGCCTCAGAGGTAAGGTCAGTCACAACTTCAATGTGAACAGCCTTCACAGAAAAACAAATAAATAAACAAACGTAAACTTTGAATTTTCTGGCTTTGCGGAGAGAGTTTTCTTTAATTAGGAAAGGACCCGCGAAATCGGTACCACAGTTACTGAATACCCTTGAAGATAGTACCCTTGCTAGCGGAAGCTCTCCCATTTTCTGAGATGCAAGTTTTGGTTTGCATCGAATGCAACGTAAACACTTGAAGATCCTGCTCCTGATAGCACTTCTTGCTGAAAGAATCCAAAATGTTTGGGAGATTTGTGCTTGTAAGAAGTGAGGTCCTGCATGTAGATATTTTATGTGTAAAACATAAGAAAGAACTCTGATTAGAGCCTCCCATGAAAAGTACCTGGTTAGAAGATCATTTTCAGGTTTTTGTGTTGTGACTAATAAGGGAAGAGGTTATTGTTTAGTTTCAGGCAATTCCTCTATTTTGGTAGGAATGAAACTAGATTTTGGCCAATGTTCTTGAGATTGATGAAGCCATGAAGGTCCTTCCCACCAGAGATGATGTTGAAGGAGAGAGGAAGGAAGGAGACCTCTACTCGCACAATCAGCAGGATTTGAATGAGTTGATACATGAGACCAAGCATGAGTTGGAGTGAGTTCTTGTATCTGAGCAACTATCAACAAAACACCTTAACATTGTGGTCGGTATACTCACAACGAACATAGACTACTGCGCCATAACCAGTCTCGGAACCATCACAGAAACCATGGAGTTGAATATTCAAAGCCCCGTACAAAGAGAGATGTCATGGTATCCTAAGGTATTAAGGGTGGGTATCTGTGAAATAAATTTCTTCCATTTGTCTGCAATGTCAGCGGGCACAGGCTCGTCCCATTGGAGACCAAGCTTCCATAGGACCTGAAGAAGAGACTTTGTCCAAAATGTCACTGGTGTCAACCATCCACAAATGTCATAGATCCGTGCGACGGATGACAAACAGTGTTGGAAGTTTGAGAAGCTTAACTTTGACTTTTTTCCATATTGTGGTTCTAAATATCCGGCCCGGAGGACCAATATTCTTTATTGAGTCTTATAATATTATATTTTACCTTGTGGAGGACCTTAGGATACAAAATCACTTTTGAGAATTGCATTAGCAAAAATTAAACTTTATTTAATTACATTGATACATGATTCATTCATTTTTTCAGTAAAAACAAAAACATAAACAAAACCCATGTGACAGTTAACATCATCTGATTCTTTTCAAACATAAAGTATTCAACAGACACAGACACAGACACACACAGACACCATGCCGAAAACCACTTTTTTGGATTCAGAGAGCACTCTTAGAGGTGGAGATGAGAAGGGGGTTGATGGGGGATGAAAATTTTATATGAGAATTGGTTCCCCCAACAGTAAAAGATGTTTCAAGCAAACACAATACTCAAATTAATTTTAGTTTTTAAATAAATTAAGATGCAAGTTTAAAAAAACACCCTTTAAAATTAAAACAAAAAAATAACACATCACCATTAAAAATTGAATTTTGTGTTTGTAGCATAGTAATTCGTAATCTTTACCACTGGACTACGAAACCATATTGGTGATGATATAATTTTTAAGTATTTATTCAGGTGTTTCAATGAGCAGCTTTTAAATGTCAAATTTTCTTCTTCCCTAGTCTTCCACATTTTGAACAGTCTGAAATCAGCTGTTATATTTACTACCATTGTTACAGGCAATAGCGGAAAATGTAGACTCTGTAGCTGATGACATGCTGAAGTTCTTAGCAAAAACACTTTTAGATTCTTGTCTGTGTGTACAACACTCAAAATATACAAGACTCGTTATAATGGTCCTTATTGGATCCCTGCTTCAGAAATCATCAAGAAGAATCCGTAACGAGATCCTTCCTTCCACAATTGATCATTTGTAAGTGTTTTCATTGTTCCTTTTAGGGGTTTATGGGTAATGATGTTCAAAGTTTATTCATTAACACCATCTTTACATTAAAAAAAATAATTTTATATCCAATATGGCAGATCCAAGATGGTGGTCGAAAATTATTAACCTTTCAAAATAAAGGATTAACCACCTAACAAAAAAAATGCATGTAAAAAATTCAGTAACGTAACTTTTTTTTAAAAAAAGGTCCCTTGTTAATTTTTTCAACTATTTATCGATAATATTTTTTATTTTTCTAGGTTATGTTGTGGTTTTTAAGCGGCAAACAAGCAAAACCCTAAAGTTCTTGTCGGTAGCAACAAAAAAAAATGTGTTGAAAATTCCCATTGTGGGGGGGAGGGTTTCATATTGGCGGCCCACGGTCCAACTGCTGTAAGGTTGCAGAATGAGCATTTATAATATCATTACCCTGATCAAGTACTTTCTGAACTTTGAGTTTCATTGTTTCAAATAAATGTAGAAGTTTATTAAAAGAGCTCCCAACTTTAGAAATTCCTGTTACAATTCATCTTCAGTACTATCCATTACCTAGCCGCCAATAAAAAAATCTGACGATCCAAAACTAAAAATTAATTAATTTCAATATCTAGTAATCATAAATTTGTTTGAATTCTAATCAAAATTTTTTGGAACTAAATAAATAATATAAATTTTTCAAAACATTTGCAAAATTACTCCTAAACATTGTTCTATTGTTCTGGTGACAGCATTAGGCGGGTGGCAAAAAAAAGGAAAATCCAGCTGTGTAAAATGACTTGATGTTAGAGGCAGCTTAGCTCCTCTTCATGTGTAAGTAGTTGAACATATTTCCAACAGATAGTGGCCCATTTACTTGGGTATAAATTAACCAAATTTAGTAATGGAGAATCAACTGTTTAAGTAAATTCAAAGTACGTAAGCGTAATGAGGTTAAGTTCTTAAATAGTCTAGTAAATAGAAAACATCATAAATACAGATCTTATGTATTCACATATTTCAATGATCAGCTGATTTGGAAGAAAAACAAAGAGCATAGCTGTCTATAACAACAGATGGGTTAATGATTCCCTAAACGAAACATATTTTAAACGCCAGCAGCCACAACCCCCCCCCCCACCGGGGGGCTGGTTTGTTGACCACCCACCTAAAGCTGTAACCAGATCAATAGTTTTCTTTAATTTTTCCATGTTCAAAAATAGGTTTTTGGTCTGTTCTGTCACTTGGGCGTCATGGGTGGAGTTAGAGGTTGTTTCTTGGAGGGGCACACTTTCAAGATTCCCATACCGCAATATAAATAGGCTAAAGTGAAATGTTTTTGCCATTGCAATTTTATTTTTCTGCAGTTTAAATAACTATACAGGAATCATAAGAAAGGGTTAAACACATTGTTGCCACAAAAAACCTTATCGACATTAATATACATTTGTGATACAAATACAAAGGATCAGTTTTCGAAATACACAAATAAATACATATAATAAAACTCTTACTCCACAAAACAATCTTAAACATCTTAACTGTAATAATCTTAAATAAATAATAAAATGTAATAGAAAACCATTCTTGAGAAAAACTACAAATAAAATTATGCAAATATTATGTATAATCTAGACAAGAAATCGTTCTTTCCTCTCCAAATAGTAAGAGGTTAAGTGCAAATATATGTGATGTATACCTGTAGGCTAAACGTAAACAACTTGGGTAAAAACGTATGGCTTTGAGAGTACAGCAATTGTTTAAATTAATTTGTTTAAGTTGCCCCCCTGTAACTCCGCCCATGTTGGTCGCCAAAAGTTCAAGGCTGAAAATTACAATGAACTAATTGAAATAAAACTTTCCTTTTTCAAACCTAAGACAATTTTCAGTTACTTTTTTCATACTATTTATTTTCTTGATAAAAACCAGTGGTGTAGTGGGATCATAGCGGTCCATAGCGGCGATCCGGCCCAGCTTTAGACACGGAGCATTGCTCTGCCACAGCTTCATCCGACGAGGTTAAAAAACAGGGCCAAGAAGTTTCTTCATTTAGATAAACTTGTAATTTTATCATGGGTAGAATTTTGTCGCTTGTGGGAGAACAAAGTCAAGCGGTAATGAACACGTTGTTGTGCCGCGGTAACAGGACGATTTCCGTACAACGTCAACCACCAAGGTAGACGATGTCCGCTCATTGTTTGAAAACTTCTCTCGCAGCTCACTTTGGACTATCGAGTCGATCTTGTTGACGTAATTGCGCTATTAGTCAGGCGCAATTTACTTATCGTTCTCTATGAAAACAATCCTTAAACGAACTTACGGTCGCGACGTGGCAATCGAACTCATAATTTTGTTGTGATAAACCGAGCAACTCACCGCGTCATTGATGAAAAAAAGTCAAAACGAAGCCTCGGTAAACTCTCGTCTCCATGTTGGGCCTTACTGTCACACGATACTGGCGCAGCACACTCACCATCGGTTTGCGTCCGTGTCCATGTTGTGTCTCTTCTGCGCAGTTTCGAGTTGAGTTCCGAGGTTGATCCACTACTAATACTGGGTCGTGATTCGTTTATATCTGATAAATTATGGAATACATACCCCTGCAGCCCTTCCAACCACTCCTATCACTTAATCTAAGTGATTCCCGTAAGGTCGTTTTTGCGCTAGCTATTTATCGCTCTGGCAAGGCTAATATTAGCACTGATCAAAACAATGACAAATTCCAACTAAAGAAAACATTAACAAACCTAATAATAGAAAGATATTGTACAGATATATGATTTTGTATAGACTGTTTCCAACGGACAGGAATGGGGTGAAAGTGTGGCAATTTCCACGAAATATACAAGTAGCATGGCTAGTACTGCCGCTTTTGGGTAGGAGCGGCCTAGCACCTACAAATAATTCTCAGACCCTCCTATAGGCTGAGTAACATGGACTAAAATGAGTTTAAACGTATGAGGTAAACAGATAAAAATCTGGACCACCTCGTGTTTCAATAAGAAACTAGATAGCAGTTAAAATGTCAAGGTGGTCATTGGGGAATTACATTGAAGCAAGGTAAATCTGTAAAGCAAAATTTATTTGACATTTATTGTTCCAACTGATTTGAGTGGACTGTTTTTGTAGTTAAGGATATACAATCACAAAACAAAAATATGTTACTTAAGCTTGATTTATACTTCATTTTCCAATTACATTCCTTTTTTACAGAAACAACCTCTCCAATTTCTTAAGTGATAGTGACGACTATGAAACTCAAGTATCTATTGTTGAAATTTTAGCACGATCGTTAATCTTCATAGACTTGAAACATCAGAAGTCTTTGTTCACCAATAACAGAAAAATTAGAGAAATCTTCAAAAAGTATCAACCATTCCTCAACTTCGACCCTGTGAGTATAGCATTGTAGTTTATTCAACAGCTTGAATTACAAATTAGTCTTATAACATCTAAGAACAAAAGTTAAGTCCTACAACAACATTATTACAGTACACTCCTGATTATCCAAGGTCATTGGGGCCGAGGATACCTTGGTTACCGAGAACCTTGGATAATACAGAGTTTGTTTATATTTTCTAGGTTAGAATGTTACAAGACCACAATAGTAATGCTGGTAAAATATTTGTTTTATAAATATATGGAGTATGTAGGACAGAAAAAAAGATTCTAGTCAAATAAAAGTATTAAATACAGTTGGTACCTTTATTTAAAAAAAACATTCTTATACACATCGTCATAAATTTCCACAAAACTCAATAGTAGTAATGCAGGTAAAGTATTTGTTTTATAAATATATGGAGTATGTAGGACAGAAAAAAAGATTCTAGTCAAATAAAAATATTAAATACAGTTGGTACCTTTATTTAAAAAAACATTCTTACACACATCGTCATAAATTTCCACAAAACTCAATCAGAATGAGACTAACAGGTAGCAGATTTATTCACTGAATGGTCGGGCAAGAGATTCACTTTGTTCCACGATAGTGAACTCTCACCACTACATTTAGCAGATGACTTGGTCAGTTCATCTGTTCTTAATTTTTATTTGAAACACAAATCTAGGTTATTGCAGAGTATTTTTGTATGATAAAGTTTATACTTCTAATGTTTATTTCAAGGAATAACTTGAATAATCTAACAAATTACTAGGGTTGGCAAGTACTTGACAGTCTGCCATTTACCCGGCAATCGATTTACATCCGCTTTACATGTGTGATCGAGCTTTACAGTCGATCGCGAATTACGCAAAGCTAAATCTGCCGTTTATTAGCAATTGACACATTCTTTAATCAATCTGTCTACCAGTCGGGAATTCGGGAAAATGTCGGGGATTTTGTAAGGTCGGGAATAGTCGACAAAAATTAATGAATTTCAACATTAGGTCGGGAAATTAAAATTTGGCTATAAAACAAAAGGAAATAGTCGTTTTCTTCGTTATTGTCATTGTCTCGGCCGGAAAATCTCTCGGAACGAATCGCGGCAGACAAATTTTAGCTATATCACGACCAGAAAATCTATCGTTTTTACCGCTGCCGCAAGTTTCTCGGTCCTAATACAGTTGTAAAATCGCTCGCTCGTTTTGCGACCGACAAGTCTCGCTGTTTACGCGGCCGACAAGTCTCTCGCTCTTTACGCGGCCGACAAGTCTCGTTCTTTACGCGGCCGACAAGTCTCTCGCTCTTTACGTGGCCGACACATCTCTCGTTAGTATTGCTACCTTAAATCGTGCGCTCTTTTCGAGGCTATCACATCTATTGGCCACATGAAGGCCAGAAAATCTATAACCCGGCCGGCAAATTCCGCGGTCGTTTCGGGGTCAGCAAACCTCTCGGTCACATTGGGGCCGTCAAATCTGTCGCTCTTTTTGCGGCCATCACATTTTTCGCTTTTATTGCGGCTGGAAATCTTTCGCTTATTTGGCGGCCAGCAAATCTCTTGGTCGCATCTCGGCCGATGATTTCATCCCTCTTTTCGCGAGCGTTAGACCTCGTATTGGGCCAGAAAATCACTCACTTGTTTTGGGACCAAAACATTTTTCGGTCGTATCCAGCGAGGACATAATAATCGTGGTAGACAAATTTTTTACTCTTTTCGCGGCCGTCACACCTCTCGGTCGTATTGCGATAAAAAATAGCTCGATCTTTTCGCGGACGGAATATCTGTCATTTATATTGTGACCGGCAAGATTTTCGGACTTGTTGCGATGGGAAATCTTTCGCTTGTTTTGCGGCCGTCAGATCTCTTGGTCGCATCTCGGCCGATGATCTCATTCCTCTTTTCGCAAGCGTTAGACCTCTCGGTCGTATTGCGGCCAGAAAATCGCTCACTCTTTTTGGAATCAAAACATTTTTTGGTCGTCTCGTGGTAGACAAATTGTTTGCTCTTTGTCGCGGCCGTCACTTCTCCCGGTCATATTGCGATAAGAAAATCGCTCGATCTTATCGCGGACGGAATATCTATCATTTATACCGTGGCCAGAAAGATTGTCGGTCTTTTTGCGATCGGAAATCTTTCGCTTGTTTTGCGGCCGGCAAATCTCTTGGTCTCATTGCGGCCGATGAGTTCCTTACTCATATTGCGACCGGAAAATTGCTCACTCGTTTTAGGAATGAAATATTTTTCGGCCGATTCGCGGCAGACGAGTTCCTTGCTCTTTAAGCGGCCGCCACATCTCTCGGTCGTATTGCGACAAGAAAATCGCTACATTTTTCGAGGCCAGATATCTTGTAATTTATAACACAGCTGGCAAATCTTTGGTCTTATTGTGGCCGGAAATCTTTCGCTTGTTTTTCGGTTATCAGGTGGCCGATTGTTTCTTGATAGTATTGTGTCGCTTACTCGTTTCACAGCCGTAACATGATTCGGTCGTATTGCGGCCGGCAAATCTCTTTGTCGCATCGTCAAATCTCAGTCGTTTATACCACGGCCGGGGGCCGGAGAATCTCTTGGTCACAACGCGGCCGGAAAATTGTTCGTTCTTTCCGCAGCCGGAAATCTCGGTCGCATTGCGGTTGGCAAATCTTTTGGACTTATCGCGGTCATCTTGCTCATCTTTTGGCGATCTTTTGCTTGCATTGCAGCCGTCAAAATATAGTTATTGAAAAATATTGTTCTCAAGTATTCGTTATAGGAGGCAATAGTCACGTTTCTTATGGTCGGGAATTTTTTTATATTGTTGGGAAAAGTCTGGAAAAAGTCGGGAATTTCATATAAGAAATTTGGTAGACACCCTGATATACAGGGTGTCCAACTTAAGTGTGCCACCATTGGTATTTCAGAAACTATTGGATTTAGAGAAAACTTTAAATGGGGGACTTCACCTACTTTTTTAAGACATTTAAAAATGTGAATTCCATTTTCTTCTAATTCGCCGCCATTTTCCAATATGGCGGACAACTTTGATTTTTCTTATGAAACACCCTGTATTTTATGGAGTATTTGGATTTTACGCTTAATTTTAAGAACTTTTTAATCTTTAACATTTTTTTCTAAGCCCAATGGTTAAGGAGATATAAGCAGTTAAAGTTTGATTTTTCCCCATAAGAAATGCATAGCGTTATTGTCGGTTCTCGGTATAGCGATACCGGTAGGGTTAATTAAAACATAACAAAGAACAAAAGTGCTTTAAAATGTGATTTTAGTTTAGATTCAATCATAGAAATAGTTTTTAGTCGAGATCCAATAATGGAAATGAACAATTTTGAATAGTTTTGTACTCCATAAGGATTGCATGGGATGGCACAGTTAAAATGGACATAATGCATTTCAAATGGGGAAAAATCAAAATTTAACTGCTTATATCTCCTTAATCATTGGGTTTAGAAAAAAATGTCAAAAAGTAAAAAGTTCTTAAAATTAAGCGTAGAATCCAAATACGCCATAAAATACAGGGTGTTTCATAAGAAAAATCAAAGTTGTCCGCCATATTGAGAAATGGCGGCCATTTAGGAGAAAATGGAATTCATATCTTTAAATGTCTAAAAAAAGTAGGTTAAGTCCCCCCATTTAAAGTTTTATCTAAATCCAATAGTTTCTGAAATAGCAATGGTGGCACACTTAAGTTGGACACCCTGTATATAAAAGCCATAACCCATTGACTGACTGACTGATCACAGTTTCTCAAAAACTATAAGGCTTAGGGCCATGAAACTCGGCACATATATTCCTTACAGACTGTAGATGCGTACTAAGAAAGGATTTTGCAATATTTTGTCTCTAAAGGCCTAAATGTGGTATATTATAAAATACAATATGGCAGCCACTTTTAGCTTTCAAAGCTTAATTTCTCAAAAACCACAAGACTTTGGGCCATGAAACTTGGCACAATTATTCTTTATAGGCTTTAGATGCGAAAAAAATAAAGGTTTTAAAAATATTCTTTCTCAGACGGCTAAAATAGATTATTTGAAAAAATTCAAAATGGCGGCCATTTTAGTTTTTCCTAACAACTATGGATGAGAGTCCTGTAGAATATTTTCAGGGAACAGAAAAGGTACGAGAACTAATCTACTGAAAGAACCAAATTAAAAAATTTAATGAGAAACTTGGGGAAATAGGTTTTTGGCCAAGATATTTACCTCCTACATTTTTTACAGTTTTCGGTTTATTTTTAAAAACGTGCTAAATTCAGATTGATGTCAAGTCGAAAATCCATCCTTAGTGTCTTCTTTGTTTTATATTCCTGGTTATCCTCATTCTCTGTTGGGTTCTTCTATTGGGAAATTGGAGGAAGTTAATTTATACCATTTGCTAATCCTGAGGGGAACATGTTTAGAGGAAGCGTTACACTTTCTCATTTTCATCTAGAGTGGAATTATCAGCTGCATCATAAGGGTTTAATTGCACGCACATGACCCAAATAAATCAGTCCATTTGTTAATTATTCCTAAAAATTGCACAAGGCATAATGTAATTTAATTAAAATGAGTTATCCTTTCAGCGGGCGAAGCTGCGGGTATATCTGCTAGTAAAACATATTATCAATCCTCATCATTGTAAACATAGCCTACCATATATTATATGCTACATTTTCAGGCAGTTTAGACCAAGACATCCCCCCTCCAAATGCTCATACTTTCTTTATTAAATTTAAAAATAATTTGTTTTTTTTGATATAGTATATATTTTCTGCAAAATCTTGATCAATGAACTCAAACTATTCAAAATAAACACAAATAAAATATTCATCACCTGAAAATTTAATCATATGTTCAGAATTGTATTTTTTTTAAATCTGTTAAATCAGGGTAATATACTTTTTGGAGGGTAAAATTAAAAATAATATTGGACAACGTACGGTGTTTAGCACTTTCAATATTTCAGCAACGGATTGACGAAGAATAATAATTCAAAATGCTAAATAAATTGTTAATTTTTTTTAAGCTGAATCCAATTTTGACACTTAAATTTATAAGAAAATAATATAAAGATATTAAATCCTAAAAATAAGTTTTATTTAGTCAAAAAACCCTCCTTAGAGTTAACTTATCGCGCTGGTTTTCGAACTCGGAAGTAATAAATGTCACTCTAGATGTATATACCAAATTTCATCGCGATTGGACCTTTTTTACAAAAGTTATCGCGCCTACGGACAGGAATATATATATATATATATGTATATATATGATACCCCCATTGCAGCAGACCTGCATACTCAGCGAATTTCAAATGC
Source organism: Flexamia atlantica (assembly GCA_035578135.1). NCBI lineage: Eukaryota > Metazoa > Arthropoda > Insecta > Hemiptera > Cicadellidae > Flexamia > Flexamia atlantica. The sequence goes on from JAQJVK010000001.1 coordinate 160,209,765, forward strand.
AAAACAACATATTTCAATCCAACATAGCGAGATTTGACATGTTTTGGTAAGCTCCATAAGAATAACATGGGGAATGAGTATGCAGGTTTGCTGCTACAGGTATATAAAAACTGGGTGGTTTAAACTCAATATTTTGTAGATCTGAACTAGAAGAAGCTATTTACCAAGTTTTATCAAGATATGTTGAAAAATAATGGAGATATAGAATTTTACTTATTTCCCATAAGATTAACATTGGGACAACGTACTGTGTTTACCACTTTCAATATCTCGGTAACTAATGGACATAGAGCAGTGATTCAAAATACTAAATTGTTTGTTTTTTTGAGCTGAATTCAATGGTGCAAACAAAAATTTGATAAATTTTATTTTTCTATGTGAAAAACTCAAAAACCCATTTTTCGGGGGGTTTACCCCCCTTTACCCCCCCTTCCGGTGGTCCGATCGGGCTGGTTCACGAACTCGTCCGAGTGATTACCACTTTACACGTCTGTACCAAATTTCATTAAGATCGGACCATTTTTACGGCCGCTATCGTGCTAACAGACACATATTAGCTATGCTACTGGTATATTCAAACTGGGTGGTTTTAATTCAATATTTAGTAGATCTGAACTAGAAGAAGCCATTTACCAAGTATTATCAAGATATGTTGAGAATTAAGCGAGATATAGAATTTTACTTATTTCCCATAAGGTTAACATTGGGGCAACGTACTGTGTTTACCACTTTCAATATCTCGGTAACCAATGGACATAGAGCTATGATTAAATATACTAAATTGTTTGTTTTTTCAAGCCGAATTCAATGGTGAAATCCAAAATCGGATCACTTTAATTTTCCATATGAAAAATGCAAAAAACCCATTTTTGGGGGGGTTTATCCCTCTTTACCCCCCCCTTCCGGTGGTCCGATCCGGCTGGTTTACGAACTCGTCCAATTGATTACCACTTTACATGTCTGTATCAAATTCCATAAAGATCGGACTATTTTTACGGCTGCTATCGTGCTAACAGACACACATATAGATATATATATATAGATATATAGATATATAGATATATATCTAAAAATCCAAACGAATGGTGTTTTTTGCTTCTGGGGGCCTCAAAACGAAAAGTTATCATGGTCTCGGGCTTAGGTCTTACCATGAGACCTACGGTAATAGCTTCTTCCCTATAGGGGAAATTCGCTAAAAGGCAAAGCCCTCACTCACTCACTCATTCACTCACTCACTCATCACTAATTCTCCAACTTCCCAATAACACAGAAGGCTGAAATTTGGTACACTGTTTCTTTAGGCATTAAATAGGAAAACTAAGTAGTTTTCATCCTGATCTGACCCTCGGACTCCGCCACAGACCCTCATAAAGATCCCATATTATCCTTATGGCAGAATATAAATTGATGAAATGTTTATATTTAAATAAACAGATGTGAAAAAGCAAGAAATTTATTAGAATGTCAAACCAGCTGTCAGGAACAGAGATACTTATATGACCTTTCTTCCCTGTAACAGCTGTTATTGAAAGAGCTAATTTAAACCATTTATTTTATCTACATCATTAGAAAAAATATTTTGCCTTCCTCTTTTAGCGAATTTCATTGATGGAATTATTACCATAGGTCTCATGGCAACTTTTCATTCATGGCAACCATGATAACTTTTCATTTTGGAGCTCCCAGAAGCAAAAAACACTATTCAAACTATATTTAAAGGTGAAAACACAGTACAATGTCCCTGTAGAAAAATTCTATATCTCGGTTATTATTCAACATATCTTGATAAAATCTAGTATGTGGCTTTTTCGGTTCAGATTCACCTGATATTGTTTTAAAACCACCAAATTTTCGCATGACTGTTGCAGTAGACCTGCATATATACTCATTCCCCATGTTATTCTTATGGAAAAAATAAAATAAGGTCATGCACATAGTCTGTAGGTCTGCTGCAACAGGGGTATTTTTATGTTCAAGATAGACCCTAAAAATCTTAGAATTTTTTTGGCATTAAATCAAGGCAATTCCTACGTTTTACATACATGTGCTCTCATGAAACAGAAAACAGCTTTAGGATTCTCTAAGTAAGCAAGGTCTGCTGCGACAGAGATATTTATATTCCTGCTAAATGGCCACTTTATACCATGCATGCGAGCAGATTCAACGATATTGGGCATAAGCCTACCCAGGGCAGTGGCACCCTTGAGACCTTTATCGCTGAATCTGCTCACATGTATAGTGCAGGGAGGCCAAATAGAAATACCTCCTGCGGGGGGCAGCAATAAAATAGCTCAGTCGCAGCAGACCTGCGGACTTAGAGGATTCCTGGACTCATCTTTCTGGTTAATGAAAGTCCCATCTTCTTTATACCACTGACCTATCACTGCACAGCCCAAACTACTTGACTTAGAACCTTGGACCTTTGCATGAACGATCTTAAGGGCGTAAGCATCAAAGCATCCGCTAAGAACGGTTTTTTAATTCAAAGTTTTAAGGGGTTTTGGCGGGGTCGAAGTTTATAAATTTTCCTTTGCAAGTGGAATGGGTGAGCTTTTGTTTAATTTTCAATGTTCATTCAACAAGCAGGTGGTTCAGCTTCACACATGGATACGATTTTACAGCTGATTTATAATTTGGTTACTTTCCTAATGGTTTTATGGTTGTTTTGTTGATTTTTTAGGTGATATGTACTGTATAAAAGTTGAATTTAGTTTAGTTAGTTAAATTAAAGTCGTCATTCGTTTTTGTAACTAATCTGTTTAATCATAAACTCAGTATGTGGCCCTATCTTCATTTAGGCAGCGAGAGGTACAGTTTTTATCGTGAGCAAAGCCACGGGCACCTGCTAGTTTTATATAATTCTTAGTCTTTTAATTAAAAAAAGTAATCTTGTTATAGTATATAAATGTCAACAAACATATAATAAATTAACTCAAAACACTCAAAACAAACAAATAACTTAATCTCATGAAAAAAGTAAATTCAATCATATGGTAGGTTTTATAATTAAACACCCGTGTTATAGCAGACCTGCATCTCCTGCCAATTTCAATAAAACATATTATCAATCCTCATCATTATAAACATACCATATATTATACTACATTTTCGGGCAGTTTAGGCCAAGGCATCCCCACCCGCCAAATGCTCATACTTTCTTTATTAAATTTAAAAATAATTTGAATTTTTTTATATAGTATAATATATTTTCTGCAAAATCTTGATCAATGAACTCTAACTACCTATTCAAAATAAACACAAATAAAACATTCATCACCTGAAAATTCAATCACATGTTCAGAATTGTATTTTTTAAATCTGTCAAATCAGGGTAACTATACTTTTTGAAGGGTAAAATTAAAAATAATATTGGACAACGTACTGTGTTTAGCACTTTCAATATCTCAGCAACGGATTGACGTAGATAATAATAATTCAAAATTCTAAATTGTTCATTTTTTTAAGCTGAATCCAATTTTGACACTTACATTTACAAGAAAATAATATAAAGATATTAAATCCTAAAAATAAATTTTATTTTGTCAAATAACCCTCCTTAGAGTTAACTTATCGTGCTGGTTTTCGAACTCGAAGTAACAAATGTCACTCTAGACGTATGTACCAAATTTCATCGCGATCGGACCTTTTTTACGAAAGTTATCGCGCCTACGGACAGGTATATATATATATGAAAATGAACGAACGGTGTTTTTGGGGTTTGGGGACATCAAAATGAAAAGTTACAGTGGTCCCGTGCTTAAGTCTTACCATGCCGCCTACGGTAATAGCTACTTCCCTATAGGGGGAAATTCGCTAAAAATGAATGAACGGTGTTTTTGGGGTCCGGGGGCATAAAAATGAAAAGTTACGGTGGTCCCGTGCTTAAGTCTCACCATGCCGCCTACGGTAATAACTACTTCCCTATAGGGGGAAATTCGCTAAAACTGATTGTCAGCTGGTCTCCGCAACGCAAGCCGATGGCCGTGGTTGCATTTTAGATTTTGTCGGCATTGGAGTTGGAGTGCTGCTATTCAGGTTTCTGCTCCCCTTGCAAATAACTCTATTTCAAGAAACAACCGTTCTTTCTATTCAAAAATTTTATAATATTCTAATTAACATTTACAATAACTTCACTAGCATTTTTCACGAAATTTCATATTCACACGATACACGGTATTCGTCAAGAGTCAGAGCTGCTACTTTGCAACTAAACTATGCTTTTTCCATGACAAATTCCTTTTATATTTCTCACATTATTTTTCGAAACATTGGTACAAACTTTCTCGAATTGAATCTATTTGAATTGCCCACTCTTAATGTATTTTAAGTTTGTGTAAATAAATGGCTTCCAAGTTTAAAGTTCAACGAAGCAAACCAGATTATTACGGCAGGTTACCGGTGCATCAGACCTGACCCTTGACTTAACCAACCTTTGACCATGACCACCTCCGACTGGCTCATGCTCCGACTTCGTCCCAGCCACTCTATTACTTTTATTTATCATTATAAGATAAAGCTACTTGAAGAAGCACAAACAGTAGTATAGTTTTTTAATCATACTTTTTTCTCCATTACTTTTTTCTAAAACAAATCTAATTTTCCTGAAAAATTGACACTCTTATTTCCAATATTGAGGTGAAACTTACTATATTTTTATACTGCAACGCAGCAGACGCACGGGCATTTGCCTATGTCTGCTGATTCCATAAGACCATTCTTTTTTTTCTTTTAGCAGCCAATAAAATTGTAATAAAACTATAAATTTTGTTGTTGCATTTGCTATAGTTTAATGTATTTTTGGATTATATTTGTAAAGCTGTACATATGTTCTTGGAATAAACGTTTCTTTCATTTATTCATACATTCATTGATTCAACTCGTAGTTTACGAGGTACAGTCAAAAAGTTCTCGGAATGAATTTTTGTAGACATATAGCGCGATCGCCAGCGGTAAATTTGTCTTGCAATAGTTGGTACGACTCCTTGGGAGGGCAAATCGGTAGTGGTGGCATAGCTGACTTGCCGTAGTGCAGCATTGGAAAGCGCTTTTCGTGTACCTGCAAGTCAACGTTGTCGGATTTTTGAATAATGGCATTTCATGAACAGCGCACTGGGTGATGCTGATGAAGAAAATATTGAGGGATTTCTTCATCGCCTCTTCTCCATAAGGTTGAATTAACAACTCAAGAGTCTCACTGGGTGATTTTTAAAGTAAAATAAGAACAATGTTCGTGTGCTGTTCATGAAATGCCATTTTTCAAAAATCCGACAACATAGACTTGCAGGCACACGAAAAGCCCTTTCCAATGATGCACTACGGCAAGTCAGCTATGCCACCACTACCGATTTGCCCTCCCAAGGAGTCGTACCAAGTACTGCAAGACAAATTTACCGCTGGCAATCGTGCTATATGTCCACAAAATTTCATCCCGGGAACTTTTGACTGTACCTCGTATATATCACTTAGTATGGAAGCAAATGGTTGGAAATTAGCATCTGAAAAGTCAATCAGTTGTGGACTGTTTTGGTATAAATTATATTTCGAACTAGCTGATCAACACAGTTTCACCCGTGGAAAAACGGAAAAACTTCCTTGGATTCATGATTTAATGTTTAGGTCGCCATGACAACTTCATAAGCTTCCCTAAACGGTCGAAATCATCATATATTTAATTTCGTAAGGCGATTCTTTGCGTCAAAATTGTTGGGGTCTGGCAAGTCTTAGAAAGATGGGAGAGGGCTCAAATTAAAGGTCTCTTTTCTGAGATGGCGGAAAAAATACTGAAATTGCTTGAAATTCACCAGAAAACGAGAAATAACGTAAAATATCTGCCATTTAAAAAGCATTGGGATCTAAAAATGTCTGCTTTATTTACATTAAAACATGTGGTGATGATGCTTGATTTAAAGCCATATGCTAGATGTTGACATATGGTTTTTTTTCAAAAGGCAGCTAACTATGTTCAATGTACTATAACAAATAAATATTTTTACGTTAAGATTTTCAGACATTATAATTACGGGTTTGAATATATATTTATAATTTAAAATTATAAAGATTTTAAGTGCATTTGTTTGGCATACGCTATAATGGTGGCGATTTAATGCCAAATGATCGATATAAATTTATAAGTAAGCGAAATTTTTGCGCCGAAATTGTGGGGTTTGGCAAGTTGCAGGATAGTGGGAGAGGGCTTAAATAGAAGGCATTGATGCCAGGGACTTGGGAAAATACTAAAATTTCTTAACATTTATTAGTAAATAAGATATCATCATATATTAATTTCGCACGGCGATTCTTTGCGTCAAAATTGTGGGCGCCTCGCAAGTCATAAAAAGAAGGGAGAGGGCTCAATTGAAAGGTTTCTATTCCGAGATGGCGGGAAAAATATAGAAATTGCTCGAAATTCACCTGAAAAAGAGAAATAACGTAAAATATCAGCCATTTAAAAAGCATTGGGATCTAAAAACTTCTGATTTGTTAATGACAAACATATGATGCTGATACATGATTGAAAAGAAAGAAAGAAAAAGAAAGAAAGAAAAATATCTTTATTTCCATAACACAACAACAACAAAAATAATTCAACAAAGAAATATTCACATATAAATACAGGATTCATTGCAATGACAATAATTATCAAACAATAATTTAGATGTTGGATCATGGATAGGTATCTCTTAGCGTAGAGTACGCTGTGTTGAGATTACCTTCCCTTTCATAAAACAAGAGCAGAACTAAAATAAAACTATGACAGGTGCATTACAATAATTAACATTCACAGGAGAAATCATTGGTTGTTGGGCTATTAATTAACAATCCTGTCTAAGGAACATGCCAACCTTAGTCAGTAACAAGGCTACAAGATCGTGCCACTATCATCACGATCATCACACTCATCCTTCACTCATATTCAGGGTAACGTTCTCCATGAGGTACCAGTCTTATTCAAGTGATTAAGTGATTAATTGATTAACAAACAAACAAAAAAATAATAGATCTTAGACTTAACACTAACAGTGCTCAGATTACAGGAATGATAAAAATGCAAAACAAAAAGACCCGACACAGGAAAAAATCTCAATAATAACAATTCAATAATATATATATATACTGCATACATACATACATATATACACACATACATGGGCGTAATTTCAGCATTTCGATTGGGGGGGCAAGATCTTCTAGGTCATTGCCTCATCCTGATTTGATTGCATACACCATACACCCCCCCCCCCCTTTGCACTAGCAGTTCGTACTGCAGAATATGGGTTGGTACTTTGGTATTACACGGAGGCCACCCTTATACAGCGCGCTGCGGCGGTTATGTTAGGCTGTTAGGTCAGGTTATCATAAATATATTAATAGGACTTTCCTCGTTTTGTTACGAATCGAACGATACCAGATGAGTCATACTTTTGCCCGCCAAATACCCTTGAAATAGGCCAAGGTCAGGTCGTTGATCAGAGCGCACGCATCACCTGTCAAGGGATTTAGCAGGCGAAAGTATGACTCATCTGGTATCGTTCGTTTCATAACGAAACAAGGAAAGTCCTCCTAACATATTTATGATAACCTAACTTAACATAACTGCTGCTGCGTGCTGAATAAGGGTGGCGTTCGGGTGAAGTCGCTAGTGGCGGTGGCGACTCGATCAACTCAATCCTCACCAACATCGCTGTCGTCTGGGAAGCAGAAAACAAAGACCGCTTATCATAATTATGTCCAATTTGTACAGTAAGTCAATTAAAGTATGTTCTTTCCAATTACAAAGTCATTTTTGGTAATCAATAAAAAAATCTCTAAAAATAGTGGCTCTGTATAATACCAAAGTATCTATGGGGTATATACACTGCCAATGCATATTATTTTCTTTATATCTAACTAGCTTAAGTTAATATCCAACCACGATATCACAACAGAATGTGAACTTGTAATCACCATTCACTTCACTCAAAGCCGTAGCCAGAAAAAAAATTCCTCCGCGGTTACAGGAAGTGAAAAAAATAACTTTCTAACCTTTCATTTAAATGCCACTTCAATATTTTCGGGGGGGGGGGGGTTTGACCCCCTGACCCCCCCCCCCCATTGGCATGGCCTTGACTTCAGTAATTGTACTATTTGTAATACTGCCTCACTGCAGTCAAAGCAGGCACACCAACTGTGCTTTATACGACTGGCGATTGACTGTTGCTATACTCTTATCTCTAACGCCCAGTGTTGCATTACCCAGGATTTGGCATTTTACCCGCCAACTCCATTGATAATCCTCACTTTTACCCGGTTTTTCGGCACTAATCCCTGCAAAATCCCCCCCAAGTACCAAAATCCGGGTAGTTAGCCGAAAAACCACCTAATGACTTTAAAAACACCAAATACCGGACTTTATATCTCACCTTACATGGACATTGAATATTTGTAAAGCAAATCACAATTCAAAAATCCCCGGCTTTACCCGTTTTTTATGTATTTAGGATGCCGAGTAAATCCCCGCAGCTCAAGTCCAAAATCCCCGATTTTACTCGATTTTTCTCAATCATGTTGATTACGTCCCCGAACGGCCAACAAAAAACCCACAAACCGGGCTATTACCCATTTTCTGGTAACACTGCAACGAAATAACCAATACAACCAAACCAAATACATAACACCAACTTTCGTTTGAAAAATAAAATATCTAGAGTTCCAAAAAATTCTTGTACCTCGATCGTCAAAAATCCCCCATTTCACCTATTGTTTAATATCAAGTTGATGAGTAAATTTCCTCAATCCAAGTCTTAAATCCCCGGTTATACGCGGTTTTTTCTTAATCACTGCCAAAACTCCGCACGGCCTCCAAAATACCCGAAAACCGGGTAAATACCCGGTTTTTGTAACATTGCTAACGAACGGCTGTGTCAGACCGGGGCCACAGACCGTCTGACACTATGACTTCTGGGCCCGATGTCAGACAGAGTTGCCAGTCCAGTCGACCCATTGTCAACCGCCCTTCAAAATAACTTAACACATGGATTGACTTTATGGAGATTCCATGGATGGTTTACCTAGCAAACTTGAATATATGACGAGTTAAGTGATGGTAATGGTTACCATCAATTCAACCTGATGAAATGGTTAGATAAATAAACAGTACTTTTAACTGTTGCGTATGGTGATGATAATTTATTTTTTGTACTTTCCCCTTATTCGCTGGTTCAAAATTCCTCACAAAACCTTTATCCCGCCCAAAAAATCATGCCCCCCAAAAATTTTGATGGCGCAAATTGCGCCATGTCCCCCCTTCTGGGCACCCCTGGTGAACAGTGTCTTATGACAAGCAACTTACACTGGCTCTGAGCAGCACTACAGAGTTTAGAGGTTGGCCATCCTGGAGCGTTAGTTTGGTGGACGTGTCGTTTGGCGTGGGAGTGGGTTCTCGTCGACCGGCGCGCCATAGTGGATAGCGTGTATGTCTGTTTTCGTTCGCTAAACGTATCCTTGCAAATTTGCAATCGAACTTCAAACAAAACTACGCCACCAGCGTACTTTGACGGCATATCGACAAGACTCATATTAATGAAAAATTTATGTTAATAATAATTTAATTTTACAACTTGAAAAAACATGACTCTGGTCAATTTTTGTTATTTATACCTAAAAATTAATTTTAATTTCCAAATTTTTGGGGGGGCAAGTGCCCCCCCTTGCCCCCCCCGAATTACGCCTATGCACACATATATATATACACACATATACATACACATATACACATACATACACATACACACACAATATACACATATACACACACATACATATATAAATATGACAAAATAAAAAATTAAACAAGATCATTTAAATCAGATAAAGATGTGTATTTTTTTATATCGTTGATAGTTCAGAAAAAACATCAATACTGCGAATGGTATGAATATACCACAAAAACATTATAATATGACAATCTTAAAAATCTAAAAGAAATGTTCAACCTCCTGTAAGGATAACAGCCAGGCTTTTAGTCTCTTTAAAAAAATGTGGATACTAAGAGATGATGAAACGGTAAGTGGAATTTTGTTAAAAAAGTTTGGTGCACAGAAGTTATAAAATCTTTTGTAAGTTTCAAATCTTGGAAGTGGTGTTACAATAAAATTTCTGTTTTGGAGTCTGTGTGAATATACTTTTGCACTACCCCTTAAGTGACTCCCTCTAATGTAGAATACCCGCAAAACCCTATAAATGAATAAGTAACGAAGAGGTAAAATCTTTAGGCCAGCAAAAACTGGAAATGATTCTGTGGTCTGCCTAACACCCACAATAAGTTGAATAATTTTTTTCTGTAAAACTAATATTGGTCTAACAGTGGAAAAAAAGTTCCTCCCCAACATGTGATTCCGTATTGCAATTTAGAATGAACAATTGAATAATAAACTGACTTTAGAACAGGTAGAGGACATATAAATTTCAAGTTGTAAAAAGCCCTAACAGACGAATTCATGTATTTAACTAAACTCTTTACATGACCCTTCCAGTTACAATTTTCATCTAAAATTACACCAAGATATTTTATATTGTTAACTCTTTCAATACTCAAACAATTGCCACAACTAAATCGATTCATCGACAGACAATCTTTGCATTTAAAAAATATCTCATCAACTGGATCAATTTTTTCTCGAAAACTAAAGTGAATAAATTTTGTTTTAATGCTGAGAGACATTTTATTTACTGTAAACCATAATTTCAATCTATTTAGATCCGCCTGTAAGTCAGTTTTCACCAAGTTTCTATTTCTCCCCACGTTACACAGTGCGGTGTCATCTGCAAAACATGTTAAAGAGCCTTTAAACTTACCTCCACATAAATTATTAATGTAAATTAAAAATAAAATTGGCCCCAAAACAGAGCCTTGAGGAACACCATAAAGAATTGTCTTCCTCAAACTTAAAATATCTTTGACTTTTACACATTGATTCCTACCAATCAAGTAACTTTTGAACCAGTTATGACAGATCCCTCTAATTCCTACACTAATCAAACGATCTAATAAAATATTATGATCCACTGAGTCGAAAGCCTTGGTAATGTCAACAAATAATCCCGTTACATAATCATTTCTATTTAGGCCTTCGAAAACATCAGACAAAAAGTGTAACAAAGCATCTTCCGTTGATCTACCCTCAGTAAACACAAACTGGTTTTTACAAAAGAAATCCTGGGAGTCTAAAAACTTATCAGGCGTTTTTTTACAATTTTTTCAATAATTTTAGAAAATGTAGAGAGCAGGGAAATTGGACGATAGTTATTTAAATCTGCGCTGTCACCCTTTTTAAATAAAGGAATCACCACAGCAGTTTTCAAAGTTTGTGGAAAAATGCCTGTTTCAAAACTCAAGTTGATTAGGAAAGATAGGACCGGTGAAATAACATCCTTAACCTGTTTCAGAAAAAATGCAGAAATTCCATTTATGCCAGGTGCTTTATTATTCATCAAAGAATGAATTGTCTGAAAACCATATGGTATGATAGATATTAACATAGGGTAGATCCAGTTTGCTATGAAGGTATTTTGTAGTATAATAAATAAGAATTGATTCAATTTTCCCTCATTAGGGGCCTTTAGACCCTTCAAGCTATATGCTAGATGTCGACATAAGGTTTTTTCAAAGCCAGCTAAATATGTAGGTAGGACGTACTTTAACAGCTAACGTATTTTAACTTTTAAATACAGTACACCTCGGATTATCTGGACCCCACATTATCCGGATCCCGGATTATCTGGACCGGTCCATCCAAGAAATTAAAAAATTAAAATCACGGAAAAAACTTGATTTTTAGCGAGTTTACGGGTGAAATGCGCTTTCTAAAAGTAAAATGCAAATGTAATACATTACTGTACGCATTTGGAGTCACAATGATTGAAGGAACCGCATTGCCTGAACTACTGTAACTGTACTGATGCTGTGTAATGTACTCATTACACAGCATTTTCGTGAACGTAGTTTTCTGGATTTCTACTTGGGGCGCTAGCAGTAATCAAGAAAGGCGCAGCCTACGGCAATTTTGCGAGTTTGTTTAATGCTGTCATTTGAAGTGTTATGTTATTTATTAATAAGAGTCACTGTAGTAAGTTTTGAGTTACTTTAAGTTTCGTCATGATTATTTCAATTTTGAGTTATGATTATTTAATCTTAATAAATTAAATATTTTAATCTGGCGTTTTATTTCAAACCTAAACCATATAAGTACGGTAAAAGTTAATATTTTATTCGTATGATTAATAATGAAGTTTAATACTTAAATTTGTTTCAAAATTAAACTCCCGTAAAATTAGTGTTATGAATTGCTGTTTTTAATTATCAGCTGTTATTTATGTTTACTTCTTGTTGATTACTGACATTTATTTACTTATCCAACTATGTAACAATTTTAGTTCATTAAAGCCTTATACTCTTAAAAAGGTTTTATTTATTACAAATTTAATGAACTAATGTTTTTTTAAGCAAATAATATAAATAATGGAAAAGCTTTTAAAACCTGAGAAGTTTGACATCAGTCCTGAGAACCCATCTGCAAGCAGAGCTTTTAAATATTGGGTAAAGACTCTTGACAATTTTATGTCTGATGCTGAAGTGGCCAATGAAAAGAAACTAAATGTGTTAATCAATTTTCTATCATATAATGTATATGAATACATTTCGGAATCCTCCACATATGAATCAGCAATGGAAATTCTCCAAAATATTTATAACCCACAAAAAAATGAAATATATGCAAGACACTTATTGGCAAATCGAAAACAAAGAAAGGATGAAAGTATAGACCAATACCTTCAAGAACTGAGACTTCTTAGCAAGGATTGCAATTTTAAAACAGTAGACGGAAATACTTATCGAGACGAATCTGTTCGTGATGCTTTCATTAGTGGAATTATGAACTCCCATATTCGACAGAGGCTATTGGAAAAATCATCATTGACATTAAAAGAAGCAGAGGACATTTCACGTTCACTCGAATCTGTACAAAAAAGCTGCGAAGCATATGGATCTTCTCATCTAGGCCTAACTGAAGTATACTGCAACACCTCATCGACTCTACCTGATCAAGTAGGTGACAGTACAGATCCTGAGGAGAGTCCTACTTCAGCTGCTGTACCGAAACACTCCAAACAAAAGTGTTTCTACTGTGGAGGCCGACGTCACTTTACTCGAAATGACTGTCCAACCAAGGATGCTACTTGTTCTGGTTGCAAGAAAAAGGGACATTTCTTAAAGGTATGCAAATTGAAGAAATTTCTAGGTGAGATCTTTAATGCCTCTTCTTTGGTAATGTCCACACTTTCATGCGCATCTGCTTCAAGTGGACTATCAAAAGCAGTTGTACAAGGTAAAGTAAATGAAACACCTGTTAACGTTTTGGTGGATACTGGGAGTACTGATAGTTTTATAAACAGAGCCATTGTAATAGAAAATAATTTTTCTATAGTTCCCGATCGAAAACAGGTGTCTATGGCTTCTACTGTTTTAAAGTCGCCTATCATAGGGTATGTTTCTGCTAAATTAGAATTCTCTGGTCATAATTATGAGGGAGTGAAACTCTTTGTAATTGATGATCTTTGCACTGACATCTTAGTTGGTCATGATATAATGAAATTGCATTCTTCAGTAAACGTTGATTTTGGGGGAGATAAATTACCTCTATCTATTTGTAATGTTGCTTGTGCTTCTGTAGAACCACCTCGCCTTTTCCAAAATTTATTTCCTGATTGCAAGCCCATAGCAACTAAGTCTCGCAGATATTCGAATGATGATGAAATTTTCATCAACTCCGAAGTACAAAAACTCCTTCGGAGTGGTATAATTGAAGAAAGTTCATCTCCCTGGCGTGCACGAGTACTTGTTACCAAAAACTCATCTCATAAGAAGCGATTAGTAATATATTACAGTCAAACTATAAATAAGTTCACTTTACTTGATGCCTACCCCTTGCCTAATATTGAAATTATAGCTAGTAAGATAGCAGAAAATAAAGTATTCAGTACTATAGATTTAAAGGATGCCTACCACCAAATACCAATATCGGAACATGAAAAGTGCTTCACAGCGTTTGAAGCAGCAGGAAAACTTTACCAGTTCTGTAGGGTTCCATTCGGTGTGACAAATGGTGTGTCTGCTTTTCAGCGCACAATTGATAGGATTATTTCTATTGAAAAGCTAGAAGGGGTGTGGGCTTTCATTGATGATATAACTATAGCTGGGAAAACTCAGTCAGAGCATGATGAAAGGCTGAATAAGTTCTTAAACATAGCAAAGAAATATAATATCACTCTTAACAAAGAGAAAAGCAAATTTTCTCAGGATACAATATCAATTTTAGGATATCGAATTAGCTACCAGTCTATGCAAGCCGACCCAGAACGTCTGAAACCTTTGTTAGATTTGCCATTACCAACTAATCCATCTGAGTTAAAGCGTGCATTAGGAATATTTTCTCACTACTCAAAGTGGGTTCCGAAGTTCTCAAACAAAATTCGGCCTTGGGTCGATTGTAAATCTTTTCCTATATTGCCTTCTTCTATGTCAGCTTTGGCATTTGAAGAAATTAAACAGGACATAAGAAAATCAATACTCACCGTGATTGATGATCATTCTACATTAGTTGTGGAAACTGACGCCTCAGATTTTGCTATCGCTGCGACATTAAGTCAAAAGGGTGGACCTGTCGCTTTCTTCTCAAAAACATTGTCTGATTGTGAAAAACGCCATTCCTCGATTGAAAAAGAAGCACTAGCTATAGTCGAATCTGTTAAGAAATGGGGACTTTATCTTATTGGGCGGCACTTTCTCCTAATTACCGATCAACAAGCTTTGTCGTTCGTATTCAACAGTCGCCATACCAGTAAAATAAAGAACGAGAAAATCACTCGGTGGCGTCTAGAGTTGTCACCTTTTTCTTTTGACATACAGTACAGACCGGGCAAGGAAAATATTACCGCGGATGCATTTTCACGCGTGTGTGGGGCTGTCACTAACATAAACTGTGATGATAAGCTTTTTGCACTTCATCAATCGCTATGTCACCCTGGTATCACTAGGATGTACCATTGGATAAAAAGTAAGAATCTTCCTTACTCAGTTAATGATGTCAAAACAATGACAAACAAATGCCCAATATGTGCAGAGATTAAACCACGTTTCCATAAAAGTGAAAATGCTCATCTAATCAAGGCTACAAGACCTTTTGAAAGACTGAATGTGGATTTTAAAGGACCTTTGCCATCTTGTTCACGAAATCGGTACCTACTAACTATAATTGATGAATTCTCACGTTTTCCTTTTGCTTACCCCTGCAGTGATATGTCCTCAAGCACAGTAATTCGTTGTTTAGAAAACTTTTTTTCAATATTTGGAATGCCTAACTATATTCATTCAGATAGAGGCACTTCTTTCCTTTCAAAGGAGCTCAGGGACTACCTTCACGATAGAGGAATAGCCACAAGTCAAACAACACCATATAACCCTGCTGGGAATGGACAAGTGGAAAGACTCAACGGAACATTGTGGAAATCAATTTTGCTAGCCCTAAAGACCAGGTCATACAAGGTTGAACAGTGGGAAGTTGTGCTAAATGATGCGTTGCACTCCATAAGATCCCTTTTATGCACCTCAACTAATAGTACACCACATGACAGGTTTTTTACTCATCCTCGGCGGTCTCTCAATGGCACTTCTCTACCTGATTGGCTTATAAAGCCGGGACCAGTATTCCTAAAAAGAAATGTGCGGTCGTCAAAATTTGAACCTTCAGTAGAAGAAGTCGAACTCATTGATGCTAACCCTCATTACGCTTTGGTGAAGCACAGGGATAGGAGAAATTCGACTGTCTCCCTCAAACACTTATCTCATAGGGGGGACACAAGTCTAATAGACAAATCAAAAGAAGACTGTCCTTGCATTCAAGTACCTTGTCCTCCAAGTGATGCTGACCGTTGCCTGTCAACAGATGTGACACCAAACGATTGTCTAACAAACCTCTCCCCCTCGGACCCCACTCCTGAATGTAATATTGAAGAACAGCGTCCTCAAGAAAGGCTGAACCCTTCTCAAGGAACGGCAAACTATCCTCAAGAAAGGGCTGGCCTTCTTCAAGAAAGGCCAAACTATTCACAAGAAAGACCGAAAAGATTAAGAAAACCTCCAACGTACTTATCTGACTATATTTCCTGAAATTTGGGGGGGAGAATGTTATGAATTGCTGTTTTTAATTATCAGCTGTTATTTATGTTTACTTCTTGTTGATTACTGACATTTATTTACTTATCCAACTATGTAACAATTTTAGTTCATTAAAGCCTTATATTCTTATTCACTCATTTGCACTGTCCGCATGTCAAACTTGATCCCTGTTTATATTATGAACTGACCCCTTTACTGCGCATTCTCGTTGCGCACCAAGTGCTACCACAGGCAGGGAAACGCAGGGATCTTATATCCAAGTACTCTGCGACTTAACGCTCACGCCATCTGTTGGGGCAGTTTGGTACTACCTCCACTTGAAATTTTCCTGCTTAAAGAAAACGCCTGCAATTCGGCAAATGCAATACTGACACACCCTTGTATCACTGGTCTTGAACGGGGTAATTTGAAGGGGAAATATATTGGTTTGGTTTGACTGCGTATTCCATAAAAAAAAAATGACATTGAATATTGAATATACTAAGAATGGGAAACCAAATATAGTTTTTAACAATCATAAATACAGAGAAAGCTATACTCTAAAAGGGGGCGAAGTTGTATGGCGCTGCCTTGGCAGGACCTGTAGCGCAACAATAAAGACAGATCCCAACAAAACATCAGTTGTGGAAGTGAACAGTAAACACTCGGGGTCACACCCAGTTACTATGCGATCTTTATCGTCTCCGAGTACCCTGAAAACCGCTCCAGGAACTCCATCCGGTCCTTCCGCGGCTGAGACCGTTGCGAGCTGCGCAGCCGGGCTACCGCGACTGTCGCCGTCGGCCGCCACCGCGGATCTGCCGCTCTCGCCGCTCAACACCTCCGCTAGCCTACCAAGCTGTTCTACGTCGACTCCACTGCCTGCTACTGTGTTGGAGAATGAAATTCTTAAAAATGAAGTCTCTAAGCTAAAAGGACAACTTCAAACTCTCCTGGACCATTCCATTGAAAATGATCTCAGACTGCTGCAGTACACGGATCAAGTTTTTATTTCCAACTCATCTCTAAGTCAACCGATTAATGACATTTGCAAAGTCGACACTGGTGTTCAGTGCAGCATACAATCTGAATGTCAGGATGCACGATGTCTTGAGCTGGAGTCACTAGTAAGCAGGCTTCGCACCACCATTGAAGTGCTTGAAGCAGAGAATAAGTGTCTGAAAAGTTCACCAACTTGCAATTGTAATAATGTAAACAACAAAGAAAAAGGATCTGAATGGGTGGAAATAAAACAAAATAAATATGTTCCTGTAAAAGTGTCAAACTATTTCAATGTGCTCTCTGACAACGATATCTCCTCTAATTCTATAAACAAAACAAATAATATAACTAACCCTTCACTAAAAGAAAACAAATCTAAGAAGAAAGTAAATAAAGCGCGGCGTTCCCCACATAGCAAAACAGCGAAACTAAAAACTCTTAACTTCCCTGTGATAAATATAGAGAGCGACAGCCATGGACGTCACATAGCTGGTTTGGTGCAAACGTTGGTCAACAAGAGGGCTACCAAAGTTAATGGCTATTGTAAACCTGGGGCAAAGCTGCTGAGTGTGGTCGATGGCGCGCAACCTACACCTGGAAGCTGCTCAGTGTTGATCGGTGGATCAAACGATGTTGCCGATGGCCAGCAGAAGAACATCTACCAACACCTCGAAGGCCATATCACTTCTCGCCTAAAAACATCTAAGGTCGTCGTGGCAACATTACCTCACCGCCATGACCTCCCATCAAGCAGCATCACTAACGAGCGGGTGGCCCTAGTAAATGCCTACATCGAGGAGGTGTGTCTGCGATACCCAAGTGTTCAAGTGCTTGACATGAACAAAATCAGCCGTAGATTTTTTACACGACACGGGCAGCACCTCACGATGGAGGGGAAACGGCTTCTGGCCCATCTTGTTTTGGAGGCTGTGATGAAGGCAGACAAACCTACAAGGACTCCTACATCACCACCCCATCACACATCCACTCCTTCAACGCCCAAGAGGACCATCCGAGCGGAGCAGCCGCAGATGACATCTTATGAGTCCTACGCAGATGCCGTGAAGTCCCCCACTCCGACGCCGTCCCAGGTTGACCTACAACACCAACAAAAAAACTTGCCTCCGAAGATCATCGAAAGACCGTCTGGATAAAAACATCAGCGCCAAATTTGGGTCCGTCAGGTCCAAAATCTGGGGAAACTCAAAACATTCATTTTTCTAAATTCAAAGCATTACACGTTAACGCCCAGTCAGCAACCAACAAAGTTGACGAACTCACTATTTTTAGTGAGGAGATTCAGCCTGACATATTTATTGTGTCAGAGCACAGTTTCCAAAAAGAAAACATGCCTCTTTTCAAAATTCCAAATTTTGAATTGGCTAATGAATTCCACCGAACAAAATTTAAAGGTGGTGGTGTGGCAATATTTGTAAAGAGTTCAGTGAATTATGAGGCACTCAAAATAGCAGAAAGTATTGATCTCGATTTTGAAGTCAGTGGGATTAAAGTAAATTTGGATGCCATTGGCAAAGTAATAGTCATCGGTGTCTATAGATCACCCAATGGATGCTCTGATTCTTTTTTCAAAAATCTAGAACATCTTTTAAACTTTTTATTTTCAAACAAAAGTAAATTTATCATAATGGGGGATTTTAATATTGATGTTCTAGACCACAATCACCATCTCACCCAGCGGTTTCGCGATATTCTCAACACTTTCAAACTTATCTGGTCCGTGAACACTCCGACTCGAGTAACAGCAACTTCGAGTACGGCCATCGACAATGTAATTACAAACATTCAAAATTCAGAAGTTTCAGTGATAAATGCAGCCATTTCTGATCACTGCGCACAGGAGATAATAGTCATGAACCACCCACCGGAAAAAGTTCCTCCCGTTTTTGTGACTAAAAGGGCCACACAGCCTAGAAATGTTTCTTTTTTGAATAAAGCGCTCTCACGCGAAACTTGGCAGTGTTTGGATGAGTTTGAAACTGTAGACGAAATGTTCCAGGCATTTGATTCTTGTTTTAAATTTCATCTAGACAATTTCTGTCCTTTTAAAAAATCTAAAGTCAAACCTTCATTTGAGAGAAATACCTGGATCACCACAGGTATTTTAAAATCACGCGAAAGACTCAAATTTTTGCATTCAATTTATTCAACGACTCAAGATTTAAATTTTAAAAATTTTTATAAAACTTACAAACAAATTTACAGAAAGGTAATCAGGGCTGCTAAAGCCTATGACGTAAATCACACTTTGAAAAACTGTGAAAACTTTTCAAAATCAGCCTGGAAAATAATTAATAACTCCTCAAAATCAATGAAAGCTTCCAAACCGATTCATCTTAAAATTAACAATGAAATTGTGGACAACTCTCAAGAAGTTGCGAACGAATTGAATAGATATTTTGCATCCGTTGCTCTGCCAGATAGTTCATTTAAAGGGACTCGAGTAGATTCAAGAACGGTTAGGGGTCCTGCTTCATCCATGGCCTTGACTCCTGTGTGCGAGACTGACGTGGCTCGCGTTATCGAGGAACTCAAACCAAAAAAATCATGTGACATTGACGGCAGGTCAGTGTGGCTGATCAAACGTTGCTACAGGCACATTTTGGCACCACTCACAAGATTAGTAAATATGTCATTTCAAACTGGAGTTTTTCCTTGCCAACTCAAGTTGGCAAAGGTGATTCCACTTTTCAAAAAGGACGATCCTCATCTTTCCAGCAACTATCGTCCGATTTCAATTTTGCCAGTGTTCAGTAAGGTATTTGAAAAGCTCTTCCTCGAAAAGCTTATGAAATACCTAGATCGTTTTGACATTCTCTCATCACATCAATTTGGATTTAGGAAAACCTATTCCACAATTGATGCGATCACAAATCTCATTGAAATGGTTGTCGATGGCCTCGAGAGGCGAGAACATGTGCTCAGCGTATTTCTCGACCTTTCGAAAGCTTTTGACTGTGTGCATCATGAGACACTGTTGCACCAGTTAGAGACGTACGGCATTCGTGGAGTTCCACTCAAGTGGATTACTTCCTACTTGAATAATAGAGTTCAGTGTGTCCAAGTTGAAAATTTTCTTTCTCAAAAAGAAAGCATGGCCCAAGGAGTCCCGCAGGGATCTATTCTGGGACCAGTGCTTTTCCTGCTGTACGTCAACAATATTGGTTCATCGATCCAGAATGGAAAGGTGATCCAATACGCAGATGACACCACCATCTGCGTAAAAGCTTCAACAAATCAGGAGCTTGAAGTGAAGTCATACATTGATCTTAACTCTTGCATCCAGACATTTTCAGAACTAAATCTGAAGACAAACAACTCAAAATCAAATGTGATTTCATTTTGCCTCCGACAGCAGGAACATGACCTGGAGCCTGCTGTCATGGTGGATGATGTCCTCTTAGAGGAAACTGACTCCGCTAAGTTCCTAGGAATGTACCTTGATCGAGGGCTGACCTGGGAAGATCATGTCGACCACGTCTGTGCCAAGGTTACATCAGGAATTTTTGCATTACGTAACCTTGCAAAATTCTGTTCAAAGGACGTGCTTTTAATGGCCTACTTTGGCCTAATCTACCCCCATTTTTCCTATGGAATTAGACTTTGGGGTAGCTGTGCTAAACTGAGGCAAGAAAGGGTTTTCAGACTGCAAAAAAAAGCAGTTAGAATTATTTGCAAATTGCAATCAAGAGAATCTTGTAGGGAAGCCTTCAGGGAGCTTGGTTTGCTTACATTGCCCTGCCTTTATATCTTGGAGGTAACACTGTACTGCAAGTATAAATGCTCACTTGTCCAGGGCAGTCAAATCCACCAGTATGATACTAGGGGTAGGGACACATATCGACTCGGGCAGCACAGAACTGTGACGTTTGAGCATTTGCCGTCGCAGGCTGGAGTCAAGTTCCTAAACAAGCTCCCTGATGGTATCAAACAATCAGAAAATCAAAATCAATTCAAAACTCGACTAAAACGCCTTTTGGTGTCTAAAGTTCTGTACTCGGTTGATGAGTTCATGATGAGCCGCTGGGATAATTAAATTCTAGGCATTCACGCGAATTAAAATTTGGCACTGATTGTAAGATAAAGAACGTTGTACTCTGTAAACATTTGAACTATTATAATGACGTTTGCAATGCAATTCTGTTGTCGACTGCAATAAAGATATTATTATTATTATTATTATTATTATTATTATTATTATTATTCTTAAAAAGGTTTTATTTATTACAATTAGAAAGATTAACATGTTGTACAGTCTTGATACAACGTTTGCAGCATCAATTTAGCAGGGGCTAAGGTATGCGATCGCTATTTAGGCGATATTGTAATGACCTCGGATTATCCGGATTTTTTGTTATCCGGATCGCTGTTCCGCCAGATTAATCCGGATAATCCGAGGTGTACTGTATTCCTATTTTGTAATAAGGGGATTTAGCCTATATTGACCATTTAAAAAGCATGAGGAGTGAAATACGCCTATGTGTTTTCATTATAAAAACTTTATAAATCCATTCAGCTGTTATCGAGTCATAAGAGCCCCCAGAACATAAATATATTGATCATTAAATATTTTATATTAAATAATCAGCATTTGCATTTAATTATTTAGGGGCTTATGCCCCTACAAGCTACTAGTCAAATAAAATTCACTTTTTAGAAGCTTGCTGTTTAATTTCAAAAAATCTTATGCTAGTTTTAATTCATCTAAAACCTTCTCATATGTGCATACAACACAGAAAATAAGTTTCAGCCATACCAGTACTCTGGTTTTTGCGTGAAAAGTGGTCTAATGTGGATGTTGAGCGTTACCAACAGAGTGACAGAAATTGAGATAAGGCTTGATTCGGATTCTCTGACCTTCAAAACACAAATATAACTAATAATTTCATAATTCTAAACAATGTATAGAAAAAACTCTAATTTTATTTATGTAGATTTTTTTCTTTTTTAAAATAAAACAAAAATTTTTTTATTTAGAACTGAACATGAAAAAGGTATTCAGCTGCTACTTTTTTTTTAATTTTTTGGTCAGGTTAAATAAAAAATGGTGGAAATTGTTGCCATAGAATTAAACTTTTTAAATAATAATAATAAAAAAAATAGTTGCCATAGTTTGGTTGTTAATTTTGTTTTTGTGAGAGAGTTTTTGAACTCAGAATGAAACAAAGTAAATTCCTTTGTGCTAATCACAAAAATTAAGACAACTAAAAAATATAAATATGGTGTCAAATAAAGTTCTGAATCTCACAATTACTTTGGTTTCAATTATAAATGGATTAGAGGCAGTTTACACATTGTAGGAACATTATTTTGTATACACTTGTGGCAGTCTCTTAAAGATGTCAGGACAAGCTTTTAGGTTACAGTGTGTAAACTACCTCTAAACCATTTATAATTGGTACCATTGTAATTGTCACATGAAGACATTTAATTTGATACCATATTCATAATATTTGACGTATTTTGTTTTTCCATGCCTACACACAGATTTACCTCTTGTCATGCCTCGTGTATCCATTGGTCTTACATGATCGTGGACTGGGTTTTCTCAAATTATTAGTTTTTACTCCTAAAGTACAAAATACTCTGGGGTAAGATACAGGGGTGGATTAAAGGTTGAATTTTGGTTGGGACGGGTAGTAGACGTTTTTGGAGCGAGGGGGTCTGGGGGGTACAGAGGGGGGGGTCCCCTGGGAAATTTTCTAATATGAGGTGATTTTGAAGTAAAAACCCGCACGCTGATAATTATTGATATTT
Organism: Flexamia atlantica; assembly: GCA_035578135.1. NCBI lineage: Eukaryota > Metazoa > Arthropoda > Insecta > Hemiptera > Cicadellidae > Flexamia > Flexamia atlantica. The sequence goes on from JAQJVK010000001.1 coordinate 160,232,734, forward strand.
ATAATAATTGATAAAAGCAACTAAACAAAAATAAAGGAATATTACGTTCTCAGGCTATTGTGTTTATTATAAAAAAAATTCATTTGAGCATTTTTTTCAAAAAGAAGGTCTCTACAAAGTTTTAGGTAAATCGGGCAAAATGTGACGGTCAAAGTGAGTGTGAAAACAGTTTATAAAATCTAGCGACCACATCTAATCAAGATAATGCTCAATGCACACTATTACTTTTACTGTTGTAGAGTTGAATTCATGGTAACTTCTAGTTATCGTGGTTACACTGTACTACATTACGTACTTCATACTTGGCTTTCGCTTATTGTAACACAAATGACTTGTCAAAAACAATGGAAGTGTCGCTACGGCATTGAACGAGAATTGAGATGGTCGACATGTCCATAGCAGTGTTCCCAGATTTAAAACCCCCTATTACAGTCTAAGACCAGCAAAATTATCGTATTTCGCTTGAAATTATCGTACGTTTTTATAAATCTTAGTAAATTTGGTAAAATATTATCAAAATCATGTGAAATCATGCCATAGCATGCAAGAAAGCCCAGTGGTTCTGTCAGAAAACTATTTGAAATACTGAAACTCCAATTGATTATACTTAAAAAGTATGAAAATTAAGTATAAAGATTGCCAAACTATCGGGCTGGACTAAATAATCGTCTAAAAACAATAATTATATATCTGGGAATACTGGACATATAAATGGTTTCAAAACTTAAGGCTCACACTGTCCATAAGCCCAATGCTAAAATTAACATAGGTCTTTAGGACGGACTAGACCTTATGATTTGGATCGGGTTATATCTACAACCGGTGCTGCGGCGGATGCGCAACCATGCTTGAGAGGCAGACAGTTAGGGTAGTTAGTGGCTGCCGCTTCTGCGGTCATTGGACCTAAGGAATAAGTCATTGTTTTTTTTAGTCAAACAGATTTCAAGAAACGATAATGTCGAGTTAAAACGGCGCAATAGTAGGACCTAGCCCGTCTGCCAAAACCTTTTTTGCCCAAGGCAACTGTCTCTGTTCAGGGCACTTTGTGATAAAACCCTAGTGCTTGGGCCAGCTGATATAAACAAACAAGACAGGCGATTGACGTAACGAGGGGATTTGCTATAAATTTATATGTTATATTTGAAATATTTTATTTTAGTTTATAACTGATTGCATTTATAACACTCAAAAGAAAAAAATGTGGATTCTGTAATTTGTTTAGCCAACATTCGTAATAATATGACTATATTATAGACTGTATATATTTTACATACTTTGTCTGGCCAAGGGGGGGCAGTTGACCCCCCCCCCCTTTAATCCGCCCCTGGCAAGATAATAGTTAAACAAAGTGAGATTGTGCAACTAACAATATAGTTAAAAATCCTACGCGTTCTTGATTTTTTGCAGTGACAGGCCTGTTAGTTTTTGTTTTTAACTGTTTGAAATCTGTATTCTGTTAAATGTTATGAGTGTGTTTTTTATTCTATTCTACTCTGACAAAGCCATCGACTGATGGATAATATGCCTCACATCGGAATACAGCTGAGGATGGTGTGATCACATCAAAACATGTTCTGAATGGAACTAATTCATTTTGGGCTGTCTGATGTTCTTAGTAAGTTATAAAATCTCACATTTGTTCGCACAGCTCAGGGGCTAAACCATAGATATTAATCAGTTTCCACTTTTCGCCACCCGCCAGTACAGCAGTCAAAAACTAAAACAACGTTTGTATCAAAAAGCATACAATCATTATTTCTATTTTTTCCAAATAACTATTTTTAGTACACAAGATGTCCTTGTCTTATCCTTTAAATTGTGAAAGATAAGACAGGACAACGTCTGACGGGTCAGCTTGTAATAGAATATTATTGTAGTACTATTGACATCTTATAGAGAGAGAAATCAACTTTATTAAAAATCGATAGCTGTCTGGAATCCCAGATGACCATTAGATCCAGCATACACAAATATATTTTTTTTATAATTTAAGTTGTATAAATTTAAAAATATAAAATAAAATTGTTAAAAAAAATCTTAGGGATTAGTTGAGAATAGATGGTAATTTAAAATTTTGATGAAGTCTTTCACCACACTTATGACGATCTGGTTGATTTAGTTCTACAAACAATAATGTTTTTAATGTTGCTTTAATGTTGTCAAAAAATAAATCTGAAGTATTTGAAAAAAAATCAACATAAAAATAAGTTATATAAGCATATGCTCTTTGTGTCAACAGTTGAAAGTCTTTACAGATTTAAAACCTTAAGTATAACTTTTAATTACAAGTTAGGCTCGAAATTATTACTGTACAAAATTAAAAGTTTGCTGTTTGTGAAACCACATTGACATTACAAAAATCTAACACTGGTGCATCTTACAATATGAGTAGTGTATGCGAGTGTTCTATCATGTAAAAATAACTTAAATGATATGATGCAGGATTGTAGACTATTCCTTAATGAAGTCAACCAATCTCTTGGGGACCAACAAAAAGTGTTCTCCGTGCCTTGCATGGTGGTGTCTGCCAACGACGCTCGATTGAAGAAGCCAAATGTGAGTTTTGGTTACAGAAAATTTTTATGTAATTTTTTGTCGTTTTTCTTTCTTAAGAGTCTGCAGTACCTGCTGCCTTTCAGGGGTTTGTCCCATAAAAACAATTTTTATTTCAAACCGATGCTCCACCATTATTTTCTGCTCAAAAATTACAAAATTGGATTGAATTTAAGGGTAATATTAATATCTGGTGATTTGCGTGTTCAAAATTTGGATATATGTAACAGTTTTTTTAAGATATTTATCAATATAGATGTACATAATTAACCATTTTACATCAAAATTTTTAAGCAATAAATTAAAAATATTTGAAAAAAATTTCTTCTTAGTTTTTTATCTAATATTAATAGGAAAAGCATATTTAAGAATCGTTACCATACAATTAAAGGTAATTTAGTAATTAGTGTTGAAAGTCATGCAAATTTCAAGGAAATTAGCATTGTTTTTTGGAACTGAAACCCGAGGTGGTGGGAGATACTGCAGACTCTCAAGGTGGTGACACTCTATTCGACTTTATTCCGTACAAGACATCCCACTGCACAGGGAGAGAAAATGGCATCAAAATTTCACTCTGGACATTTCCCCGATGAAGACATCAGATCGAACAAAATTCACGAGTGCGGTTAAAGGAGTTTAGAGAGGTATGGAGATAGAAAGTGAGAGAGAGAATTTGTATGTGAGAAAACAATTATTTCAACAGTCGCTAAGCACGACCGTTAGTAAAAAACTTTTCTGTAGATGTGCACAATTCCATTATAATTTACTCTAATTTTTTAGAATTGTAGAAAAATTAATTTGAAATTATAAAAAAAACATGGGATTTATGAGTTGCCATGTTGGATACAAAATAAAAACATAATGTAAACACACATGTTTTATTGGAGCAATGAGTAAATACCCCCGTTGCAGCAGACTTGCACACTCAGCGAATTTCAAATACAAAACAACATATTTAAATCAACATAGCGAGATTTTACATGTTTTTGTAAGCTCCATAAGAATAACATGGGGAATGAGTATGCAGGTTTGCTGCTACAGGTATGTTAAAACTGGGTGGTTTTAACTCTATATTTAGTAGATCTGAACTAGAAGCCATTTAAGAAGTTTTATCAAGATATGTTGAGAAATAAGCGAGAAATAGAATTTTACTTATTTCCCATAAGGTTAACATTGGGACAATGTAATTTGTAGACCACTTGCAATATCTCAGTAACCAATGGACATAGAGCAGTGATCCTAAATAGTAAATTGTTTGTTTTTTGAGCTGAATTCAATGGTGCAAATAAAAATTGGATTATTTTAATTTTATATGTAAAAAACTAAAAAAACCCATTTTTTGGGGGCTTTACCCCCCTTTACCCCCCCTTCCGATAGTTCGATCGGGCTGGTTTACGAACTCATCCGAATAATTACTACTTTACATGTCCATACCAAATTTCATTAAGATTGGACCATTTTTATGCGAGTTATCATGCTTAAAGACACATATATAGATATATAGATATATATTTATGAAAGTGAACGAATGGTGTTTTTGGCATCTGGGGACCTCAAAAAAAAAGTTATGATGGTCTAGGGCTTATGTCTTACCATGAGACCTTCGGTAAGATTGAGCTTCTTCCCTATAGGGGAAATTTGCTAAAACTAAATTCAATTATTTTCTGGTGAGTTTCGACTACTTGGCGATCTCTGGTATAATTAATTAAGTTCACAAAATTTTTAAAATAAACTTTAAACCTTTACCAAACCAATAACCACTCAAGCTTGAGTATTATGTGTAAATTATAATAACATGTTTTTCTTTGTCAAAGGTTACTTATATATGAATATAAATTATCAAGTACTTAATCTCATAAAATAAACTTTAACCTTAACCAAACCAATTCAAAAATTACACTATACAATCTCATAACACAAACACAACATATTACACAAAAATCAATTATTAAATAGGTGTAAAACAGTAATAAATTAAATGTAAACGTGCACAGGGCGGCGCTCATGACGGCGTATGGAGCAACATTTGGGGCGAGATAGACCCAGCCACACTATCATACATCCTACAAGACCACCAGACTTTTCTTTGATCTTTTGCCCAAAATCACCTCCAGAGCGCTTGTGACGATGTGCGGTGTGGTGTAGAACCTGACGCCTTGTTTGATGTGCAGACCCCTGACACATTATTCAACTTGCTCCCTTCAACCTCCCGCCTCCCTTTTCCCTGTGTGGTTTGATGTCATGTGTGATGAATAGTCTGATAGAGTGTGACCGTCTTAAAAGTAGTAACTGATAATATTACTAATTTAGAGGTTTTGAGGGATCTAGGTATTGGAGTAATATAATCAGTTAGTTGTAATATTACCACCTGGTTAAGGTATTGTCTCTTTATAGTTTACAAATGTATAACTGCTTCTTCACTACAGGTACTTACTCATTGATGAAGAGAAAAATTACCACTACAACCACATAACAAAAGCTCTATAAAAAATACAATTTAACCCTTTATTTTCGCAATATTCAGAGGAGCACAAAGACACATGTTCACCTGACCACTGCTCTGCCTCCACTCCCATTCTGCCTCTGATGTCCTCATTCGCATTCGCATGGCCAATGCAAAGTCGCGGAAAAAAGCACACTTTTCTTTAACAGACGTATGGGTGTTGGTAGAGGCTATACACACACCTATCATGTCAACGTTAGACCGATTCGGCCATGTATGCTCCTGGCCGAATTGACAGTGCCGGATTGATAACTAGGCCCTCAAAGGTCGGGCTTAGGTCCGCTCGCTGATAGGTGACCGCAAACGGTCGAAAATAGGTATTTGGAGTGAATTTTAGGGAATAATTAGGATATGTAATTGGGCAAATAAAAGATCAACACTTTTCTCGAGGCTGTTGGGGGCCTCAGAAGAGCCCCACAGAAAACAGGGCTTAGGGCCGTGGCACCCGTAAATCCGGCAGTATATTGGGGGGGTATCCCTACAGTACTAGCGGGGGGTCCAGGGAAAATTTTTGGTTTTTCGTACTTGAAAGTGGGGTTTTAACATGTTAAGCGCACGAGGCTGGAGGCGGGCGTTCGCGAATAGCGGCAGCAAATGCGATTGGCACAGACAAAATAAAATATTTCAGTCTGATGGATCACAAAACATTGTTCGGTGTTGTAACTGCGTCCACGAGAGTGGACGTAGTTCGCAGAAACACCCACAGGTAGCAGCACTGCCTGGGTCGAGCTATTCTCTTTTTATTGTCAAAAGCAAGGGGGACGACATTTTCCGCCCCGTCCCAGGGGTGTGTGCTAAGCCGTTGAACATGATGCCATGATGCCGTTTTTGATGCCGTATACAGCATCAAAAAGCTCAGTTTATTCATGATTTTTGAGGTATATTTGCTGGAAAAATTAACATTATACTATTCATATTTTGAACACATGATTTTTGAAGAACTTTCAATTCAATTCAAATTCAATTCAAACGTTCTTTATTCATAACAAATATAAATATATACAAGAATGGTGTCAATAGAGAATACATCTTAAGACTACTGTACAGTTTTCAAAATATAGGCTAGTAAATAATAATATAAAAAATATACATGTATCCTAAATGTCATAATAGAGCATTAAAACCAAAGTTCATCCAGTATAACGCCTTGTTGATGAGAAATGTTTTTAGCCTTCTTTTAAAATGCTGATGTACCACCTGCAGACAGTATATCATTAGAGAGTTGGTTATAAAATTTTGAACCCTTATATGTTGGCTTTTTGTAAACAATTCCAATCTATGAGAATCTATTAAAGCTATTTCCCCTTGGCTTCTCGTGTTATAATTGTGGTTGCCCCCACTAATTTCAGATCATTTAATTTATTATGTAGTGATCGAACGGTTTCAAAAATATACATTCCGTAAACGGTCATTATGTTTAAGGAGACAAAATATTCTTTGACCGAATTTTTTGGTTATAGGTTTAAAATTATTCGAATGGCTTTTTTTTGTAATTTTAAAATTGCATCGAGATTATTAATTGGTGTGGCTCCATAAAGGGAAATTCCAAAAGAAATTATTGAATGAATATATGCAAAGTAAACGGTTTTCAGCGAATTGAAATAAAAGATCCAGGCAAAGATTCTTGTTAAGGCAAAGATTCCAGATGATATTTTTATTTTTGAAATAACTTTTTCAGTGTGCAAATTCCATTAGAGAGGTTTTCATCTATGTTTAATCTTAAAAAATGTTGTATAATCTACTTGATTTGTTTTCCCATTTATTTAAATTTTTGGAGCACTGAATCTTTTTGTTTGAGGAGTCATAAATGCAATAAAATTTGTTTTATTAGGATTAAGTAGGAGTTGCTTATCATTGAAATAACTTCTTAATAAATTCAAATCTTGATTGTTTATTACATCTCGTGTAAAAATCTTGTTATGTTTACCTCAAAACCATTGCAGTTACTGTTTTACTTAATATTGTTAAAAGAAATAGGAGGTCGAAAAACAACTGTGTTATTTACACCTCCCCTACTTTCCTGGCTGTTTCTTCGCTGTAAATATCATTCTCTTGGCATTCTCGACTGCCCCTTGCAGGTTGAACTCAATAAACTATCTAGCGGATAATCAGAAAACTATTAGAACAAGATATATACAACAAAAAACTAAATGATTCATCCAATATAGGAAACAATGTTGGGACAAAAAAAGGATATGCTCCAGCCAATATACTTGGCGGGATCCTGCGAACTAAGCTCGTGGATTTCCGTTTGTTTTTTCCGTTATTTGGACGTGAGGAACATGCCCGCCGCTGGTGAAAGATAATTAAAGAAATTTCTCTCCCTCTTGCGCTTCATACTTGTAGTAATATTAGACTCCAGGGAGCTCACATTTATGGGACCATAACTATGCAACTCGCACCAAGGCAATGATATCATTGGCTGTTGCCTGGCACCTTCAAACCTCAGTCCCACACTAGTGAGCTCATTGCAGAAGCCGGCTAGACAAAAGACGGTTGGGTGGAGTGTTTTGGTAGGGGAGTGGATAACAGAATGACAGTTACTCAGCGCACAGGGTGATCACCTTCGCCCAGTCGAAGAATAAAAATACGGTGCATACTGTGCATACTCAACGAAAGTATAACACTCCATCCAACCTCTTTGTTTAGCCAAATGATTTATCTCATATCGAATGAATGTAATGATGATTAAATATAAAAATAAAGTGAATGTTAACGATTAATATGGGAAAAGTAAACAACTCACTTGAACAATTCATTGAGTCTTGTGAGTATAGGAACGATTTTAGAAAATAGCAGAGAATAAATTTTATTTGGAGTTTTATCGTTGGTCGGCAGCTAAAAAATTAACTTTTTTCATGTTCATGTTTCATTTTCATGTTCATTCATTCGTTGCAACACCTATGTAGAATAGTTCATTATTAGGCTATTATTACTTAACTAAAAGTAATAAAAACGAATCCAGCTATGAAATTTTGATAAATTATCAAATGTGGGAAAACAATGGAAATATACAAAGTAATTGGTGAAAAGTTTGTATTTGCTCAATAAATGCATGCAACGTAATATTAAAAATGCAAATATACAACTTTCCAAAGTACTTAATGAACATCCAAATTAATTTTTTTCATATTTTGTTGTATTACTTTTGCTGCGTTAACCCTCAGGCCTGGACGCCCGCGGCACCAAGCTGGCTGCCGCTTTGCAGCGCCCCCCTGGCCGGGGCACTCGGGGCGATCGCTCTGGTCGCCCACCCACATGATGGCCCTGGCTAATTGTAATAAACATTGTATCAGCAGACTAAATGAAAATTTGAAGCTGTTGAGCAGGGTCCGAAAAATGTTGTTGGAAATGATCAAGAAAAGTCAGGAATTCATATGTGAAATCTCTTAACTGGTCACAGTGTTTCGCTGTATTTTCAATTAAGTGTATTAAGTGTATTTTCAAGAATGTATTTGTCATGTAAATGTGTATGCCAAGTTGTGTGTTTGACTGTTTTATGACATTTTTTATGTCATATTTATCCAAGCAAAATATGTAATGGATTACCAACAGTCAATTATTTGAACTTATAGACCCATGTACCGAATCTGTTTTTGGGGAATATTTTGATGTTCTATGCTGATCAAAAGTGCAAACTCTTTCATCTCATATCTGAACCAATTTTTTTAGGATCCAGCTTATAGTGGTTTCTGGGTGGATTTCAATCTTGGATCAAGAAGTGTCTCCTTCTATTACCAGATGAGCAACTCAGATAGCTGGGAACTAATGACTATACCTGAAGACAATGTTATAAGTGCAGTCGCTAAAGACAGGCAAGTGTTAAAATAAAATTATAAATTTGGGTTTGCTACAAAATTAACCAAATTGTCAATTATTGTATTTATCTATGTTTATATATCTATTTATCTATCTATCTATATTTAATTTGGCCGATGTATTGCAAAAGTGAACTAAACGCCAAATTAAAAAAATACTGTCTATTAATGCAATTTTGATTGCATTAATATCAGTAATTGCAATTTTGAATATCTACAACCAGCATTAACGAACTAAGTGATGGCGGTAAAAACAGCTCATCAAAAGGGAAATTTCGTTTTTGCTGGATGTTGATCTGGCAGCAGTGGAGCCAGCCAAAAGGAACTAAACAACACTAGAGATGGCTAACCTCTTTTTGAGTGATGCCGAATCGGATGATGCGTTAACCCTTTGACAGCCAGAAGCCTATAGCCTTGGCTTTGGGCAATATTGCATTGACCGCCAAGAGCCTAGATATAGCCAGGTTCGGTAAGACCGTTGAACGCCGTGAGCCTATATATAAGCTCATTACTATTTTCCAATTTTCATATAGTTATATCTACTTAAATAAAGCTAGACTTGGGTAGTCACTGACATAAAGGGTTCATGAGCCTGATATGAGGAAATTTGGTGGTGCCTAGTAGGGAATATTTGATTTTCTAATTAAGTGTAACCAAAGTGTATAGAGTATGATTCAATGTCTACGATGCCGACAGATAGCTCCATAGTGTAGAACCTTCACCCCTTCGCTGTACTTAAGTTAAAACTTTCATTATCATCTTGAGAGGTTTAGGAAAATCTACGCAGAAGTATTTTTAAACATTCACTTAGAGATGTGCGAGTCCTCGAGATTTCGAGTTTGAGTCGAGTATGACCTTGAAACTCAAGCTGTTTTTTAAACTCGGCAATTTCGAGTCGAGTTTGATTTCAAATTGCAAAAACTGTAGTTTTTGTTAAAAATTTAATTTTTGTAACAAAATGCTGTTTAATTTTGTCGTGCTGTACAAATATGCAAAAGGTAGGTGACCTAACTTATTTTACAGCTGTCACGACAGATTGTACTCACAGCAGTGCTTGTGACTGTCGATACTAGGGATGTGTCGAATCCGAATCTCGAATCTTTAGAAAAGATTCGGATTCGAGATTCGATTGGCGAGATTCGATAATCGAATCCTTCGAAACTGCCGGAATTGTATGCGTAGTTATTATTTTAACAGAAATTACGCTCGTGTGTTGATCGATAACGTGAAGGTCACAAGCCAACTATCACCGGTCGTCAGCTTCACGATTGATAAAAATAAATATTAGTTGTCTAATAACAATATTTCAACTGATAAGGGAAGGATGTTGACAGGTTTCAATAAAAAACGATTTCTCGGGATTCGGAAAAACAGGAAATAAAGCTATTTTTAGCTCTGACGGAACTCACACTCATGCAGCTTATCTTATTTGTTAATCATAATTTATCTCTGGAATGGAGCATCGCACAACTTTCGTTTTTGTCTCATTTGATTTGTAAAAATTAGAAGAAAAATATGAGACGTCATTGGTTTTATACGACCAGTAGTTTAGGTTATGATATTTTTGTATTGGGGTGTTGTTATCTCTTTCTTATCTAATCACGGCCCGGCCGTGTCGCTCGGCCTGGAACAATGGGACGGGCAGCAGGGGGGGGTGGGGTGGCCTTGAAAAGTAAACAAACATTGCTCTCGTACTTCTACTTGCCTTATTATTTTGTCAACATTTCCTTTGCTAAGGTGCCAGTGATAGAATTAATAGTTTGTCGTTCCTTTTAAGTTGTTGTGTAGTGTGATGATTTGTCTTCTTAAAATAGTATGTGTTGCATTTATGTTTTTATTCTTAGATTAGAATTAATTGACACATTAATATTTGGAGAATCCTGGTCTTCGGGCGATGACCACGATGGCGACAAGTTGGAGGTTGCCGACGTTTCGGACGCGTAGCAGCAGTCCATTATCAAGGCGAATTCCTACACTCATTCACTGGCCGGCGGGCCCTCTGCCTCAGGTTATATAGGCTCGGGGGTGGGGGGGGAGGGTTGTTTACACCTCCCGTTGTTTTCCCGGAAGGCGCGGCTGACCTGGAGCTTTCTCGAACACATTCGCATCTTAGCTTTTCTATAAGGGGAATCCATGTACAACTAAGCTCCATCCCGTTATCTCTATTGAAATTATTACGATGTTTTCTGATTTCTAGGGCTTCCAGAACCTTCCTCTCAAAATAATTATTACTTGTAGCTAAGATTTGAATTTCATCGAAATAAATGTCGTGTCTAGTCATGGTGGCATGTTCGGCAACTGCAGATGTGTTGGTATCTAAATTTCTTGTACTTCTTATATGTTCTTTAACTCTTGTCGAAATTAAACGTCCTGTTTCCCCTACATAACATTTCCCACAACTGCATTTAATATGGTAGACGCCAGATTTGCTAAGAGGAATGCGGTCCTTTATCGGTCTTAATACACACGAAACATCCGACAGGATGTTTCGTGCGTGTTGAGAAAATCATCTCCCCCGCGCTCTAATATATCCAGAAAGGAAATGGCCGCTCTAAAAAGCCTTAAAAATGATGAAGATATCATCATTCTACCAGCCGACAAAGGAAAGGCAACAGTAGTCATGGATTTTACAGAATACCGAAGAAAATTACAGGAATTAATTTCTGACGACTGCTATAGGAAGATTAGGAACCCCACCAAACGCATTACACAGGAATTAAAGCGACTTGTCCAAGCCTCTTCGATTCCTCCTGAGATAAAACAATTTCTAATCATATCCGACCCCACCCCTCCACTGCTTTATGGACTACCGAAAATTCACAAGGAAGGAGTACCTCTACGACCAATAGTCAGCGCCATAGGATCTCCTACACATAAAGTATCAAGGTTCCTTGCTGGGCTGTTAACTCCAGCTGTCGGACAAACGGACACCTTTGTCAGAGATTCACGTCATTTTATTGATATCATCAGCAAAATAACAATAAGCGAGGAAGATCTGCTAGTTAGTTTTGATGTAAAATCACTTTTTACCATGGTACCACTTCCGGAAACCATCTCAATTATTGAAAACATTTTACCGAAAGACTTAGCTGAGCTTGCTGCTTTTTGCTTAAAATCCACCTATTTCTACTTTGATGGTTGTTTTTATGAACAGGTAGATGGAGCCGCCATGGGTTCCCCACTTTCCCCAGTAGCGGCAAACCTTTTTATGGAATACTTCGAAAACAAGGCAATATCATCCTTCCTGCTTAAGCCTAAGTTATTTCTACGTTATGTAGATGATACCTTTGTAATTTGGCCCCATGGTAAAAGCAATCTAGACAATTTTTTACTACATTTAAATTCAGTCCATCCAAATATTCAATTCACTATGGAAATAGAAAATAATGGCTGTATTCCTTTTCTGGACGTATTAGTAACACGAAAAACAGACGGCACATTAGGTCATTCGGTTTATAGGAAACCTACACATACTGACAGATATTTACATGCTTCATCCCACCACCATCCCATTCAAAAAAATGCAGTTTTAAATACTTTAGTCAATAGAATGTTTGCAATATCCGACAAAGAGAGCCTTTCTCAAGAAAAATACCATTTAATCACAACTTTGCAACAAAATGGCTACCCAAAACAGAACATTTTACGAGCAATTGACAAGCAAAAAAGGAAGCTAAATTTAAATAGTAAAAATACAACTGAAAATCCTCTAAATGATAAACGCGCCTTCCTACCATATATTCAAGGAACCACTGACAAAATCAGTAATATATTACGTAAATATGAAATAAAAACAATTTTCAAGCCTTACATAAAAATACAGCAAGTATTAAGACCGATAAAGGACCGCATTCCTCTTAGCAAATCTGGCGTCTACCATATTAAATGCAGTTGTGGGAAATGTTATGTAGGGGAAACAGGACGTTTAATTTCGACAAGAGTTAAAGAACATATAAGAAGTACAAGAAATTTAGATACCAACACATCTGCAGTTGCCGAACATGCCACCATGACTAGACACGACATTTATTTCGATGAAATTCAAATCTTAGCTACAAGTAATAATTATTTTGAGAGGAAGGTTCTGGAAGCCCTAGAAATCAGAAAACATCGTAATAATTTCAATAGAGATAACGGGATGGAGCTTAGTTGTACATGGATTCCCCTTATAGAAAAGCTAAGATGCGAATGTGTTCGAGAAAGCTCCAGGTCAGCCGCGCCTTCCGGGAAAACAACGGGAGGTGTAAACAACCCTCCCCCCCCACCCCCGAGCCTATATAACCTGAGGCAGAGGGCCCGCCGGCCAGTGAATGAGTGTAGGAATTCGCCTTGATAATGGACTGCTGCTACGCGTCCGAAACGTCGGCAACCTCCAACTTGTCGCCATCGTGGTCATCGCCCGAAGACCAGGATTCTCCATATGTGTATGAAGACCACGGAAGCCTTTCACAACGTACATTAATATTTGGTTTATCTGTGTCTTCATGGGGTTTCTGCCATTGATTTTAGAAAGTGAAATTATTTCAAAACAAAACATCTCCACTTGAAATGTTTATTTTCAATTAACAGTTTGCTTTAAATTCTTTTTTGAAAAATAGGCCTACTTTAGGCTTGTATAAATAAGTACTCAGTAATTTTCAGAGATGTTAGTGTTAAATCTTTTTAGTGATGCTGTAATAACGTATTGTTTTTACAGAATGTCATAAAATAAATTTATCTTTAAACAATTTTACTTTCCTATTGGTTATAGCATTATTTTACTATTGAGGAAAATATCAAATGCTACACAAATCATACGACAAAGAATGATAATAAAATTATAAACTAAATATAAAAATGAAGGTAGGAAATAAAATTTCAAGTCTGAAAATAAATCAGTTTATTAAACAATATATTGCAACCTCAATATCCAACAGGTACAAGTATCAAGCAATATTTGTAATTAATGGGGTTAGTGTAATTTTTCTTGTCAATACATGTAAAACTAGGGGCCCCATGCGCAAATTGCGCATTTTAATATTGTGTTCGTTTGTAAGAAACTGTAACCTAAAATTCGAAAAAATAATTACCTTCTTTAAATTCACAACTATTAAAATGTTAACGTGATTAAACTTGAAATTGAAATGTTACATTTTTTTAGAAGCTTAGCTGGGAAAACACACACTCATATTGTCCATCGTTCCCACAGTATTTATTTGAATTTGATTGTCTTCTGGAAATAACTTCGCTCAACATTAGGATACCGCATGTGCTTTTCACGTTTGCCCTCACATAATCGTTAAGTCGCTGAAAGTATATAGGTGGTACAATATGTCGCTCTGCTGTTCAATATTTGTCTCTTAGCAGTTATCTGTTCTTGCCGAAGGTTACGCTTGTTTTCCCTGATCCCTCTAATCTTGTCTTCTCTATTTTCTCTTTGGATTATTCTTTTTTCTTTTTCAGGATTCATAAATCGTCTTACAGGCCGAATAATGTAATAATTTCCTTTTATAAATTTACTTCCTAGCTGGAAAAAACTTTGAACATTCAAGAAAATTATCGTCATATGGAACTAAAAATAATGTGAATGTTCGTTTGAAATTTTGTATATGAATAAAGTTAATAATTTACAACATTTGAAACATGTCGATATACACATCAAAGAGTGATTTACCCCGAATCAATAAAATTATCACATCTAAAAATTGTTCACTGTTCATAAGTTGTTTTGTCTCTTATTTAAATTTTCAGGTTATCTATTTTTGTTTACAATGTCACTGGTTGACAATTCGTCTGAATGTAATCAGCTGTTAAATTACGATTTATGTTTAGCAAGTTGATCAGCACTGGACCGTTGAAAGCGCCCTCTAGAAATAAATCAAAGGCTCGGGGGTCGAAACCGAAAAAGAAATGCCTATTATAACTATCTGTCGCAGGTGCGCTACGTTATAAGCTTCAAAATGACACCTCGATCACAAATTAGGTTCAGTAGGACGCCTGAAAAAGGGATCTAACAGAAAAAAACCTTATTGTATTAAGTATATAGATACTTACCTTTTTTATCAGAGGCAGATATTCATTAATGTTCTGTCCCTTACTGTTGTTATCTTAAATTAATAATATTTAATAGAAGTGCATATTTTGATATTCCACAATTTATAATTGAAACATTCTTTATTGTCACTTTAACAAGTAATACTTTTTACATGTATTACTATAACTTAGGCTACATTTTTTTAGTTCATACTCGACTCAAACTCGAGATTCTAATCTTTTGACAATTACTCGACTCGACCTGAAAAACCTGTACTCGCACATCTCTACATTCATTTAATACGTTAAAATTTGTCCAGCCGTGAACAAGATATAGTAGACCCCCTCTTAACCGACCCACACGGGACCGGACCTAGGTCGGATAACTTAAAAGGTCGGTTAAAACGGGTAATCCTCTAAACACCTAAAAATGAAAGCTCTATTTATTTTGGGGTCTATTATCATAATTCTAGAGCCGTTCGTTGATTATTTAGAAAATAAACTATAATTACCAACCTATATTCCAAAATAATACTGTAGAAATATCAAAAATACCACCTAATCACGGTCAATACAAAACCATTTTATAAACTAAATAGTAGATGTATTTAAAAAATAAGTTCTTATGTTAACACCTTTCATAACGTTTTCATATAATTTTTAACTAATCTTTTGAAATGCGTTATTGATTGTTAATTCATCTACTGTACGTTTTCATAAATTAATAAATGCTGTATTCAAAATATTTTAACCCGTAACTACCTGTAGAGTTGAGCGTAACGTTCCCATTGCTGAGTATGGAAACGGAAATTCCGCAATTCCTAGAAAAGGGCGGTTAAACCTAACTGTTCTAAAAACGGGGTCGGTTAAAACGATCCCTAATATTTGATCAGAAAGGGCGGATAATCCGATCGTCGGTTAACCCTTTGAGTGCCGGAGACCTTTTGTGTGAGGTATTGTCCAAAAGTGCCAAGTGAGTTTTTAATAGGCCTACCCTAAAATGCCGGGCCGTTTTTGTGGTTTTAGCAAGACTTTAGAATAAACGCTCTAAATTTTTTTATTTATAAATCAATTTCAATAATTTTTTTAAATTTAGAGATAAAGAATTACTCTAAGGCATAATACAGTTTCTAGGCATTTTTCATGCATTAGGTGTTGTAAAAAAAATAATAACACATACCTTGAATTTTTCTTTTTTGGAAAACTTCAGTTTATGCATTGGGTAACATGGAAGAAAAAAATAGTTCACTTGACAAAACTCATGTCACTGTGTTTAGAATCTAACTGGCTACAAATATACCAAATTTCATGAGAAAATAATGTCAAATAATTATTTGGCGACGTTTTTTGTAAGAACATACATGAATAAACTTTTACGGAAATTAGAACACAACAAAGTTATTAGGGGCCTATGGCCTAATAGTCCTGTTCCAAGTAGAAAAAGGCCTATGGAATAATTAAGTTTAGTAATCTGAATAAAAATATAACAAACAGTGTCCCTAAATAAGATATAAACAAACTATTTACACTGGGCAAAATTATTTGCAGACTGCAATTTCAACAATTGTGATAGGGAACACATTTATGATGTAGTCCTTTTTTACACCTTTTACACATAAATGTGGATTTTTTCCTTCTTCCTCCTTCTCTGGTACTAGCTTTACTACACACGCAACAGTTTTTTCCTGGTTCTCCGGAATCTTTTCGACAAATGCACTGTCGGCGTCGCCACCACCTCGGGAGACTCTTGTTGGAGTGATGTTAGTGATGTCGGTAATGTTTAGCCTCATCTCTTGAATGATACGCCATTCCTTGGAAAGTTCATCCACAATAAATATGGTAAAATCTAGTCTATTCAGAGGTTTTTCTTGTATTAAGTTTGTAGAGCAAGTAGGAATTAAGAAGCATTCGGTTGAAAATATTAAAAGTTACTTTCTTCCAAAATTTTAGTGTTTTGCGGTCATCTAAGTATTGATAGAGCATTTGGTCACATCCGTCAACTCCCCCCGTGAAATCATTATAGTTTCTAATAACTTTTGGTTTGTTAGTTACATGGACTGATGTTCCCCTTACTCTAGCTCTACGTTCACTCTCCGCTTTACCGTTGGTTGTGAGTAAAAGTACTTGGTTCTTCTGTGACTTTTTTGCCTGTACCCTACCATGAGGAGGTTCTCTTTTCTCAAATACTTTTTTGTCCTACTTCAAACTTGTCTTTCATTACTTATGGTATGCCTTACCTTCTTTTTAGCAAAGTACCTGTAAGGTGTGTTGCCTGGCTGAGCAAAAATTTTGCTAGTTTGATGGTAGTAAAAAGATTATCAACAAACACGTGGTATCCCTTGCCAAGTAAATTTGTCATCATTAAAAGTTTTTCGACAACATAGAAACCAAGGCCCTTTTATTTTATTTCTCTTTTGTCAGGTCCTTTAGCTTCACGATAGACATAGAAGGACATACAGTAATGTGTCACGGCGTCACAAATGCACCATAATTTAACGCCCCATCGGTGTCTTTTTTTTGGCAAGTATTGTAATAATTGGGAGTGGGCCTTGGTGCTCACCATGCTCTCATCAACTGAAAGGTTCTCACCAGGAGTAAAGTGAAACCTAGTATGATACCCTATTCATATGGTCCACTATAGGTTGGAATCTAGCACACGGATCATACCCAGGTTGGCGCGGACGAGGCAGCTCTCTTGTATCGACCATATGGAAAAACTGTAAAATTGCTTGAAACATATTTCTATTAAACATTCTAGGGAACCATGGCATGAACTGGCTGCCATTCCTTGACCAATATCCATATATGGTAGGTTTTACATTTAGGCCCATATTTAGTAGGACCGCGACGAAAGCCTGCATTTCGACTCGAGTGAACGGTCTCCAGGACTTGGCCCTGCTATGTTCTTTCAATCTGTGGGCATTTGCAGTGACAAACTCTTCAGCAAATTTGTTTGTATATTTCACAAACATGTCAAACATGGCAACAGTGAAAAACAGCTTGAAATGTCCATTGGCGATGAATTTGGGGGGGGGGGGGGGCAGTGTTTTACTCCAGATAATTCATGGAACGTAAAAAGATTGTTGCTGCCAGGATCATTTCCTTCTGTTACTTCTGTCAAGCCAGTACCATCCTCACTATCTTCATCATTTTCATTTTGTTCTGGGATGTCTAACCTAGGCCTACCCCTACGTCTTGGTTCATGGTTGGGTAGTGGATGCCTAGGCCTAGGTTCGTCAACTGATTGTTAGATTCATTGTAGGGATCGTAATCCGGGTCACTGTCAGTATCGTCAGCCGGAGATGGACTGCTTGTTTCACTTTCACTTTCAGTTTCACTCTCAATTTCAGAAACATCACTAATGAAATTGTCATCTAATAAGTCCTCTTCAAGGGTTCTCCTTATTGCATTATCACTCAGTGGAGATCTCGAACGATCCATTACTAATATTTACTCACTAAACATCGCGTAAAAACATCGCACGTAACCAAACACTTGTTTACAAACAGTGAACCACGACGTCAACAATCACGCATCAGCTGTGACAGCCACCTCGATCACCGAGTCACAATACATGAAAACGTGGTACTATAACAAGCGTACATTTCAAAATATCGCTGATTTAATGCATTATTTACAAAGAGGAAGTCCTTCTCTGTCGAATGAATATAAAATATATGGATAAAAATGCGTTTTGCGTGATTTTATATCGTATTTTTCAAACGTCTGGCTAACCGGACGTTGGCACTTTTGGCTCATTCTAAAAACGTCCAACGTCCGGACGTTGGCACTCAAAGGGCTAAAACGAGGTCGGTTAAGAGGGGGTCTACTGTATTGCAACTTAGAGAAGATTTCTCACGTACTAATATTATGATTTGTGGTTTCACTCCAAAGTTAATGTTAGTTATTATCTCTCTATCATTTCAATCATGGGCAAAGCCAGGGGAATTGCTAATGGGGAATAAGTAAGATTCTATATCTCGCTTATTTCTCAACATATATTAATAAAACTTGGTGTCTTCTTCTAGTTTAGATCTACTATATATTGAACTAGCTGATCAACACGGTTTAAAAAAAAAAATATAAAAACTTTGTCTGTCTTTTTTAGGATTTAAGTTGTCATACTTTTTAAGGTTGCCATATGTCAACCTTATATCCTTCCCTATAATTTAACACTAAAACTTTGAAGTACCATAGGGCGAAAACCTTTGGGAATTTTGTAAAACCGTTTCTTAGTGTGCATCCAAGGGGAGCCCAAGGGGGTCCCAAGGGGAGCACATATGCCAAATTTAAACTCTTTAGGTCTTATAGATTTGGAGATTTGCTGTCCGATAGAAAACCCCTCCTCCTTTATACAGTGTGTAAAAACATCTGCCCCCCCTCTTTAATTTTTTTGTTTGTTAAGACAAACAATTAACCTTTGGGGAATGATACTAACTCAACCCAAATTATTTTTTGATGTTAGTAAAAATTCTGAGTGTCCCCCAAAAATGGGGGATTTTGGGGGAAACTCAAAATTTTAAAATGCAAACCCCTTTTGAGTGACCCCTTATTTTAAAGAGCTTTCAAAAAGTAAATGAATGGCGAAAGTTGGAGGTCTCTAACGTGTTTCTATCCATATTGACAGCTTGTCAAAGTTTTTAATATAACACATCCTTGAAACATGGCGTCTAGGACGTTTGGAGTTTTAATTCACCTTTGGTGACTTAAAAATGAAATGACCGTGGGAAAAATGTTATTAAATGAAAAAGTTGTCTCTTTTGGCGATATTTAAAATTTTGAGTTGCCCCCAAAATCCCCATTTTTGGGGGACACTCGAAATTTTTAAAATCACCAAAAGAGATCCCTTTTTCATTTTATAACATTTTTCCCAGGGTAGGTTCATTTTTAAGTCACCAAAGGTGAATTAAAACTCCAAATGTCCTAGACGCCTGTTTCAAGGGTGTGTTATATTTAAACTGACAAGCTGTCAATTTGGATAGAAACACGTTAGAGACCTCCAACTTTCACCATTCACCTACTTTTTGAAAGCTCTTTAAAAGGAGGGGTCACTCAAAAGGGGATTGCATTTGAAAATTTTGAGTTGCCCCCAAAATCTCCCATTTTTGGGGGACACTCAAAATTTTTACTAACATCAAAAATAATTTGGGTTGAGTTAGTATCATTCCCCAAAGGTTAACTGTTTGCCTCTTCAAACAAAAAAATTAAAGAGGGGGGACGGACTTTTTTTACACACTGTATAGATAGATTTATACCCAGTTTTAACATACATGTTTCAGCAAACCTGCATACTCATTTCCCATGTTATTTTACAAAAACATGTCAAATCTCGCTATGTTGGATTGAAGTAAGCTCTCTCGCATTTGAAATTTGCTGAGTATGGAGGTCTGCTGCAACAGGGGTATTTTTATTAACACGATTTTGGTTGCTGAGCGATAACGCAACGACACGGCAGGTAGTCCATCTTTTGGCGAATAGAACGTTATTCCCCACAAAGTTCATGCAGTCCTGTGAACCGCACCTACTTTGACAGACGAAATCAGGGCTGCCAACTCAGATATCTTCAAAACAAAATACACCATAGCGTAGTTCGTGTCCTGTAGAACCTTTTTCACTGAGTAACTCCGATTTTGAAATTTTGTCGCTTAGAACGTTTTATGGGGGACCCCTTCAATTGCAAGTAAGTGAATATTATAAATGAATGGAAACATTTTCTTTATGAAGAAAAATACAAGAAAAAAGACAAATTAATCAATGAACAAGTCAACTTTGACTAGAGCATAACTAATAGAAATTTGTTTTGGGTACAATTTACAATGACCAATAGGATATAAGGAAGGGCACCACCTTGGTCCTGCCAATATCTCATTGGGCCTGATACATTTTATTTGGCTCATCAGTTGTATAAAAATCTCCCATTCAACATCATTAATAAAGAGGGTGGTAGCATGTCTGTTTACAAGCGAGAGATTGAGAAGTGGCTGCTCGGTGTTGGACCGGGAATGGCAGAGCTGTTGATTCGTTCGCCATATGCATCATAGTGTTTGTTGTCTGCGGGTATTCTGATGTGTTCTGATTAAATATTTTTGTTTTGATTTTGAATAATTGTACGATATCTGATTTTTTTTCTCCTTTTGTTTTATATAATTTCTTAAGTATAATTTGTTCTATTTTTTTGTTTTTTGTTTTTAATGGGTAGTTTGTTTCTCTTATAAGTTTTGTATGTATTTGTGCTGCCAACCAGTGGAAGAAGGACCAGTAATATTTGTTCGTGCCTAAGAACTCTTCCCCACACTCAGACTTTGGTCTTGTGGGGAATAATTTCCTTTTTGTTTCGTAAATAATTTTCTATGTCAACTTAATGGAAATAAACAATCTTGAATCTTGAATCCGGGGGTACAATGGGAAAGTGACCAAAATTACTGTGATCCCTGGGTATTTCGTCCTAATTAAGCGCAGCAATGACAAAAACTGATTTTTGAATGTGCCTAAACTAAATTGATTTGATAAAATGTCATTTGTTCCAATGAAAACCAACAACGGTACGCCAATAACTATTGGCAAACTATTTTGCTTGATATTCTGCTTCAAGTCCAATATTGTTGCACCTGATACACCCAAGCTATAGGTGCACTTAATTTTTGGTGAAGAACAGTGGTTTGATTCTAAAAAATTTACAAACCTCCTTGCATAAGAGTCGCCAATTACCTGTACCAAGAGGTTTGCCTGGTGATTTCTCATGTTTTTTTGAAAAGCCAAATTTGTTTGGTGAGGGTTGCCAGGGGTTTACAAGTTAGGCTAAGAAATTCTTGTAATTTAAACTGGAAAAAATGAAGATAAAAGTTGTGGTTAACCCAGTTTTATTCTTGGGCAAGGACCTGAAAATTCTATCAGTTAACTGCAGTGAAAAGTTCACTTTACAAACAAAATAGTGCTCCAGTTTGCTTGGAAGGGGGAAAAAATACTGGAGTGGTGAGGCCTGTAAATAAAAATCACCAAATAAAGATTTGTTTTGATACACTGCACTGAGACTTGTAGGTCTGATAATGAATGAAGGCCTAATCCTACAAATAAAATTCATTGGCCTAATTCATTTTTTGTTAGCCTACTTGTAATGCGGTGTCAGTGTGTACCCACTTTAGTGCAGTCACAATATTAATGTGCAATAATTCCTATGACTGCATTTTAGTTTCCTTGTGAGCCAGCTTAAACTCCTGAAATTGTTGGAGGACTGAAGAGAAATATTTATTTTATTGAGTTTATTTAAAATAAACTCTTTACAGAAGCATTAGAAAAGAAAACCTATGGAAAACCATTAATGCAAGTAGCCTAAACCTTTGCCTGTGCCTGCCTGGACCATTTTACTATTTATATCTAAACAACAAAAATGAAATTCACATTTCAACATACAAGTGAGATAGAGACATAGGGAGTTATAAAACTATGAGAAGGGTATAATATTTATTTGTAAGTTACATGATAAACACTTCACTGACTCTAATGTAAATCACATCACTGTTGAAAAGTGGAAAATATTTTAGAAAAACACTCTGAATAAAAGCTTTATTTAAAAACTGAGTGCCAGTTTAAGCAACCTTCTGCATCAGATGCAGCAATTTGCAAACTTACCTCATACTGGCCTCATTTTATTTCAAAGTTATTTTCACCAGGGTGAAGTTAGCTGACGACCTTCTGTCGAGTAGAGAGGTCGTAAAACTGTCACAAGAGTCCAGGTAGCCAGTTGATATACCTCCATTAAATTAAAAGAGACCACAAACATATTAACATTAAAAGGTTTCAGTACCTTTATATTATCGATATGTAGGGGCAGATTACCTTATATCTATTAGCGTTTTCAAATTTTCCTCGACAAGTTAAGCCTTCGGAATTGAAAATCAAAGTAAAAAAAATCATATATATGGTCTTAGTTAGTCATATATACGCATAGTTCAGAGCTTGCTTATGAAGTCCCGCTACCACTGTTATGATTCACTATGTATTCGATTTGCAGTGATTAAACCTGACTTGGTTTATGATTTTTGATTACTGTATGTGAAAGATCAGATTCCATTCTATTATTTAGCATTTTCAAATTTCCCGACACCTCTGATCTTCGGTTTCAAAACTAAAGTAAAAAACGGGCTTTTGATTCTGTTGACAGAGAAATCCTAATACGTAGACTGGAAATAAGTGGAGTACGGGGAGTTGCTCTTGATTTGTTTAGGAGTTACCTGTGTTAGCGTTTTCAAATAGTATCAATTCATGGTCAATCCAGTGCTCCTCTTCGGATTGATTACGGAGTTTTATAAGGTAGCACATTAGGGCCTCTTCTTTTCCTTCTTTATTAGCGAATTTCCCCCTATAGGGAAGTAGCTATTACCGTAGGCGGCATGGTAAGACTTAAGCACGGGACCACCGTAACTTTTCATTTTGATGTCCCCAGACCCCAAAAACACCATTTGTTCATTTTCATATATATATATATATATATATATATATATAAGGATATATATATACCTGTCCGTAGGCGCGATAACTTTTGTTAAAAAGGTCCGATCACGATGAAATTTGGTACATACGTCGAGAGTGACATTTATTACTTCGAGTTCGAAAACCAGCGCGATAAGTTAACTCTAAGGAGGGTTTTTTGACAAAATAAGATCTATTTTTAGGATTTAATATCTTTATATTAATTTTTTGTAAATTTAAGTGTCAAAATTTAATTCAGCTTAAAAAAATAAACAATATAGCATTTTGAATGATTACTCCACATCAATCGGTTACTGAGATATGGGATCTGCTAAATGCAGTACTTTGTCCCCTG
Organism: Flexamia atlantica; assembly: GCA_035578135.1. Taxonomy (NCBI): domain Eukaryota; kingdom Metazoa; phylum Arthropoda; class Insecta; order Hemiptera; family Cicadellidae; genus Flexamia; species Flexamia atlantica. Next base: position 160,256,444 of record JAQJVK010000001.1, read on the forward strand.
AAGGGACAAGAACTATCCAAATTCTGGTATTAATACCTACATTTTTCATTGAATTCCCCAAAAATGGGATTAAAAAAATTATACTACAAACCATATGATTGAATTTAATTTGTTCATGTGATGATTGATTTGTTTTTATTCCTTGGATCTGAGTAGATTGATAACATGTTTCCTAACTTTTATGTACTATAACAAGTATACATTTATTAAAAATTATTAGAATATGAATAATTGTTGAGAAATAAGGACATGAATGATGAAATTTACTTATTTAAATTAATATTTAAACAAAATTAAATATTCAAAACAACAACTTCCCTAACTAATGTAGAATATGCCCACATATAAAAAATAAATCCTTTAAAAATTAACTGAGTATGCAAGTTTGCTGCAACAAGCTTTTTTAAATTTTAAGATGAATCATATGTTTGTATTTAATTTTTTATATGATTATTTTATTTGTTTTGATTTTGACTGATTTTAGATATTGATTGTATGTTTGCTTACATTTTTATACTATAACAAGAATACACTTATAAAAAATATTAGACTAATAATTATAAGAATAACAAAAAGCGTATTATTGGAGTGGATACCGAAGTGATTCCCATGATTATTTACTTTATATCGTAAGCTCTTCAATTATTATATAATATACTTTTTGCAATAATTACATGAGGTGTCTGAAAAATTTTCTCTTACATAAATTAAATAAGCTCCCATACAAAAAATAATTCTTTAGAAATTTGCTGAGTACGCAGGTTTGCTGCGACGGGGGTATATAAATAATTTGGGTAGGGTTAATTTGGAACAGGGACGGGGATTTTCTTTATGCTGACGACTCAGCTTTAGTTTTTGAGAACGACAGCTGGGAGGAAGCGTACCGTTTGCCGGAGCGGGGCCTATCCTCTGTCAAGCGGTGGTTTGATCAAAGCTCTCTCTGTAAATATTTCAAAAACAAAGCATATGCCTATTTCTCTGAGAGCCGACCACGATCCAGTTAACCTGTATCTACGTTTACATACATGTGGGAGTGACAGGGCGAATGAATGTAAAACGTGTGAGTGTATTGAAAGAGTGACCGAATATAAATATCTCGGTGTTATCTTCAATAATCGTCTGAAGTGGGCTGGACATATTACATTTTTAAGAAATAAGCTGCGTAAATTAATTTTATTTTTTCGAATATAAATAATGTCCTTGCTCCAGATCTGATTAAAATTGTATATTTTGCTTATATTCAGTCTTTGTTACAGTACGGAATTTTAGCTTGGGGCAGCTGTTTTCAAAGTATTTTAACGCCATTGGAAATTACCCAAAAATCAAACATAAAAGCGGCATTGAAAAAAAATCGACGATATCCTTCAAACCTTTTATTTGATGAATTTAAAGTACTCAGTATCCGCCAACTTTTTATGAAAACATTAATTTTATACATCCGCAGAAATCTGAATTCTTTGTTTCGTCGTCTTGTTCATACATATTCTACAAGATCTGCTATCAATACCGGTATTGTTGCCCCTCGATTGAATAAAACAATAAATACTACCTCATCTTTTTATGTAGCTAATTTAGTATTCCCTCGACTTACGAATCATATTAAATATCCTCTACCCTGTAGCAACCGCACTTATAACAAAATTGTTGACAAATGGCTATTGGAGGTAGGGCGAGATCAAATTAAGACTTTCTTTACTTCCCCGTATACCTAAGGTCAAGGTCACAAAGTGATTACAACTGCGTATGGGTGTGTGAGTCTGAGTGCGTGTGTGTGTGTGAGTGAGGGTCCGTCCGTCCGTCGAGCCCGTGTTTCCTGTGAATGTGAGCATGACTGGACCGAGATTCTCGGTTATTGCAATGGCGTTTTTACTTTTATATTACTGTTGTATTATCACTCCATAACTTCCATACTAAATGTAAACTATTGTCCCAGTTGTATTTGCGTGCATATTTTGTTTTTGTTTAAATTTATCTTTGTACTTTTATGTTTAATTAAAACTTACTATATTTCATTTTTTTACTAAAATAATTCCTCTAAAGTGGCTGATTTTTTACTCGTTCCCTACCCACAGGCTTTGACCCATGTGGGGAACTAATTCCTATTGATAATTTATGTTATGTGAATAGTATCATTGTAAAGTTGTTAAAGGAATAAACGAATTTCAATTTCATTTAATTTCAAATACACTGCCGTATCCCTCTCTTTCAATTTTGCCGAGATTTAGTTTGAAGACTCAACCTCAACCACAAAAGGCAGCACGCTCTTCAGGCTTTAAACTATTGAGGTTGAATTAGTATAAACGCCTATAATTCACTTTGTAATCGATGTGTAGTGAATAAACCTGACTTGGTTTATGATTTTTGATTACTGTATGTGAAAGATCAGATTCCATTCTATTATTTAGCATTTTCAAATTTCTCGACACTTTTGATCTTCGGTTTCAAAACCAAAGTCAAAAACGGGGTTTCGCATAGTTCAGAACTTGCTTATAATCAGCCGCTACCACTGTCATAATTCCCTATGTAATCGATGTGTAGTGAATAAACCTGAATTGGTTTATGATTTTTGATTACTGTATGTGAAAGCTCAGATTCCATTCTATTATTTAGCATTTTCAAATTTCTCGACACTTTTGATCTTCGGTTTCAATTTTTATAATTTTTCTATATAAATGGATCAAATAATTATATTATTACAGCACAGTCTGTCGGTGACTAAATACACTACCGTATCCCTCTCTTTCAATCTTGCCGAGATTTAGTTTCAAGACTCAACCTCAACCACAAAAGGCAGCACGCTCTTCAGGCTTTAAACTATAGAGGTCGAATTAGTATAAACGCCAAATCATCGTATCAGGCATAATTACTACTCCTGCTGCCGAAATAAAGATGGTGTGATATAGTGAATTTATGATTCAACAGATTAGGTTTTAAAATTAAACTAAATGTAACTTTTAAATAGTACATAATTATGTCCCGTAAAATAAATCAACTAAAAATCATAAAACCGTGATGAAAGAAAGCAAATTATAATCAGCTGTAACAGCGTATTTTGTACATTTATTAAGCTAACTTCCAGCTGCTTGATTGAATGATTTTTGAAAATGTAAACAAAAGATCGTCCATAACACTTTTATATGGGAAAATTTGAAAACTTCGAGCTCGCCAAAAACCCCTTTATACTAGGAATCATGTAAAATCCTTTCTTAGCGGATGCCTACGCCCTAAAAGGAACGTCCACGCAAAATTTCAAGGTCCTAGGTCTATAGTTTAGGCTGTGCGATGATAGGTGAGTCTTATTTGACAAATATATAGTAGAAGATTTCATGTTATGTGTATTTCAACGCCAGTGGTATTTTTTAACGTTTTAGGCCCGCATTACACTATCAAATATTTTATAAAAGATCTTTTATAAAAGATTTATTTGACCAATCAGAATTAAAGTTATTGTTTTTAAAATCAGCTGGTTTAAATTTTGATTGGTCAAATCAAATCTTTTATAAAAGATCTTTTATAAAATATTTGATAGTGTAATGCGGGCCTTTATCGAGAACGGTCCAAACCCGGGTATTGTTTCTATCTAACGGCGACCTTTGTTAGATATCAACATTTATTCTTAGCCAAATGATAAATGACAACTGGACCCAGTTTCGATCCTGTCAGGAATGGAACCGGCGACCCTCAGATTATGAGGTTAGCGTTTTATCCACTCATTGTTTATGATTTCTTTAGAAATGTTATGATTAAGTGGTTTTCAGAATTAAGATACAATTGTAAAATTGTTAGAAATCATGATATATTCATAGTGTACCTGAAATTCATCATCTTACCAAAACCCCTCGCCCAATCCGTCAGGCAGCTGCGGGGTCCGTAACATTCCGACGCGTCGTAAATAAGAAAGAATGCGGTGCAGGCGAGGCAAGGGTCAGGACCCGAGCTAATGACCCTCTCCTCAGGATAACGATATGTAAAATAGGTCCAAGTAACCAAAATATAAAAAGGAAGAAATCCAGTCACTTTTTCAAGCTTAATACGCAATTAGAAAGTTGTTTAATGTATACACTAACTATTAAAACAATAGTATTAACTAAGGCGCATACAAAAGCACATTTTATTATATCTACTACATAAAACGTTAACATAGTTATAAACTTATAAAACACTAGTTGATATACCCGCGGCTTCGCTCGCTGAAATGATAACAAATGTTTGGTTCAATTATGTGTCATTTGTAATGTGTAATTTTTAAAAATTTCCTAATAGACTGATGATTTCAATGATTTTTCCGAACTATTCGTTTTTAAGCACTGAATTAGAATTAAGGTTCCATCTCAATTTCAGACTGGCATGAGGAGAAGAAACGTTTTCTCATTAATTTCCCTTTTCACTCAAATGGTATGAATTGGCTACCATGTGCTAACATATAATTTTTCACTTTAGTTTTAAAGTACTGAAACTTCCTAGTTAATCTTATTAAACCTAACATTGGGTTTATAATAGTTTGAATAAAAAATTATCAGCTTCAGGGTTTTCAACTAAAAACTTTCATTACGCCGCACTTTGCTCTAAAACCTGTTGACCAATTTGACATAAAAGAATAAGAGGCATACTGATGTAAATACCGTAAATTTAAATATCGCAAAGGGCGGACTCTATAGACCTAAAATCTGAATTTATCATGTTTAATATACCAAATACTCTAAGAATGAATATAAAACTAATGTGTTGGAGAAAATTGAGGAAACGTAATTCCCCAAAAATGTTTCAATTATATTAGAGATTGGATTACTCGCTTAACCCTTGGTAGGTGACTTTGATTTTAAAACACGAATAGTGACTCAAGGAGTTTTTTTCCGGGTATTGAAATAATAGACAAACAGTGTAGTTTTATACATATACTATAAAAAGGTTACATGAAACCCTTGTATAATCAATATTAAGCAATAAAAAACTTACTTGACATATTTTTGAAACCCTATAGGTATGTAAAACATGTTACTTGTTACTTGTGTTCGAAATCTATATTTTCGAATCCGCATATAGTAACTGGTACAAATAGTGCGTACAGAGTATATATACATCATTATTGACACTGATCTCCATGTTATCATCTTTATTTGCACATTTTACACAAAAAGCAGGTGCAGTATGCTCCCCACAAATGAAGAACTTGGCGTCCACGTTACGCAATTCTTGGGTTTCAACTGAATAGAAGGGGTACGAAGGGGGGGTTGGGAGAGTGAAATGAGGTTGAACCGACTCCTAGAAAGAGGTGTGTGAGGTACGGTTACTCCTGCGACTGCCGACCGGTAAGAATGCTTATTTTTTTACAAAAATAAAAGCGCCTGGAGGAAAACTTTGTGTGTCACTGACGGAGGGTTAACAGCTTGAGGCAAACGTTTACGGTAGAAACAGTATATTTGTTTGAACTTAGCCTAAATCGCTCTCGGCCAACACGCAAATCCTCTTAAATTTTTAATCCAGAAGAACCCTGACTCTATAAAAATAACAGAATGATATGTCCATGAAGAGTTTCAAGATTCTAGTTAGTTTAATTCGGGTGATCCGTATAATGCGAGTTGCCTCTATATACGTGGTATCTGACAAATATATAATTTAAGATTAGTTTTGTACAGTCTATTCTTCTAGTGGATGGAATTTCTATTTTTTGTCTATCTATGAAAATCCTTGTATTGATGGACCCTCAATTGATATTTTGTACTTACATTATAGCTATAAAAACTTAAAAGGCCGCCATTTTGAATTTTTGAATTTACCTTATTTTAGTCTTTCCTTAGAAAATCATTTTAAAATCCTTTATCAGTATGCACCTAGAGCCTGCAAAGAATATTTGAGCCAAAACTCATGGCTAAAAGCCCTACATTTTTTTAGAAAATAAGTTTTGAAAACTAAAATTGGCCGCCATTTTGAATTTTATAATATTCCCTGTTTTAGCCTTTTGAGACAAAATATCTTAAAATCCTTTCTTAGTACGCATCTAGAGCCTTTATAGAATATCTGTGCCAAGTTTCACCTGTGACTTCACCTACTTTTTTTAATACATTTAAAAATATTGATTCCATTTTCTTCTAAATGGCCGCCATTTTCCAATATGGCGGACAACTTTGATTTTTCTCATGGAAAACCCTGTATTTGATGACATATTTGGATTCTACGCTTAATTTTAAGAACTTTTTACTCTTTGGCATTTTTTCTTAAACCCAATAGTTAAGTAGATATAAGCTGTAAAATTTTTATTGTTCCCCATAAGAAATGCATTATTAATTTTTCAAGCTTAAAGTAGTCTATACTTGAACGTACAAATAAAGTAGTAATACTATATTACTTAAAAAAAAGTAATTCGCCTAGTGCACTTTCGCCTACAATTCGCTAAAAGTGCTATAAAATACGAAAAAAAAAAACAGAAATACCGGACATCAAAAAAGCAAATACAAAACAAATACATGCACATACTACTAAAACACTCCGAGTTCAAAACGAAATAATAAGCCATTTCACTGTAAGTCCTCTTGGTCATTCATGCACACTCATTCTGCAGGCACACTAAGCTTACTCACCCAGACAGACGGACCCACTGACATTCATCCATTCACGCACGCACACACACATACACACACACACACACTCACACACTCACACACTCACACACTCACACACGCACAGCTGTCGTTCGGTTTTCTTGGAACTACACGTACGGAGAAGACAATAAATCTTTAATGCGCACGCGTCCAACTTCCAAAAGCCATTTATCTACAAGTTTTTTAAACGGTCTGATGCTACAAGGTGAAGGATATTTAATACTGTTCGGAAGATGGGGAAAAACTAAGTTAGCAACATAGTAACAACATTAAGATGTTGCATTTAATGTTTTACACGGACAGACGCCATTCTGAAAACCACTTTTTTGGATTCAGGAAGCACTAAAACGAATATATCCACTAACAACTCAAATTCGAAAATCTTCACAAAAACAATACTTTCTCCATATACTATGTATAGGGGGGAGAAGGTAAAAAGAATCTAGTTGCAAAACAGCTGTATTGCCGTATCCACCAGTGAAACGTATGTTTATCAGCTGATTTGAAACCTTATACAGTTTGTCAGTTGTTGTAGATTCCTAATAATGTTGATAAATTTTCATTTTGTTATGAAACAAATTTTATCAGAACTTGTGCTACTAAAAAAATACTACTAATATACGGTACTACTAAATTACTAATATACTATTACTATTAATATACTACTAAATTCTTACAACTACCATTTATTTTACTTCTTGTGGTTTTGAATATACAATTATTGTTTAGTTTCTTTGCGTAATATTAACGCAGCTATGGACTTGAACTCGCCACACGCACAGATCTTTGAGCCATGTGAGTTTTTTTTTAAATTTTGTTACTATAACGCTACTTTGTTATTACTTCTTGAAATAAAGAATTATTTGATTTGATTTGATTTGTGAATCATTTAACCCGCACTGGTGGTCGGCGTCTAATATGGTAATGATAATGCTAATATTTTAGAAGTCATTATGAAACAGGCCCATGTTTGCAATATCAAAATGTTAACACTAATTGTCCATTTTGACACAAATAGAAAAAGAAAAAACTAAAATATAAAAATAACTAGACTAACCCCGTGCAGCGCAAAGCGCCGCAAAAAATAATAATTGTCCTATTATTTTCCATTATATAGACACTGGCATAATATAACCTCTTAAAAGTTGAAAACAATTTTATGCTATTTGTTCTGTAACTAACAACACAATTCTACACATTTAATCACCACTGAATTACTTAATTGAAGTAAATTACAACGTGAACTAAGGAAGTTAGCAGGCGCGAACCCAGCGGGAGCTCGAGCTTCTCCCAAACATGGAAAATTTGCAAGAATTTGGAAAACACAATTTTTTTAATTGAGGCCGGAAAATCTCTCAATTGTGTATTTTTTGGTAGATTTCATGATTATTTCTTAGAGATTCAGCCATCAAATCTCTTTTATCACCATCGGTCAATCTCGGTGATTTTTTCGGTGATGATGATATTTTTCGTGTCCATATGAACATTAGGAAACACGTCTGAATAGGCAGATTCCATCTCGAATAATTCGAGTTATGTCGAAATGTTTATAAGTTGTCATAGTCGCAGTTAGTTGTAATCAAGTCATGCTAACCAAATAAAAATTTGACTTAATGATAATCTCAAACATGTTGATTAAAAGTGTTATATGATTATTCTTCACTTCTGTTTATCTTGGTTTCCAGCCTAAGTTTTCCAATCATTAAACCTCATTAAATCTCTTATAGGGAAACCCATTATTTAAGGTGTGTATTTCAATTTTTGAAATTTTCTGTAATTTTACAATATGGCGGAAAACTTTATTTTTTCTACTGTAACACCCTGTATTTCATGGTGTTTTTGGATTATACACAGAAAAATTTGAATTTGTTAATACTTAAAATCAATATATCTTTTATAGGCCACCTATGAATACAGTACAGTGTGTATGATAGGTTATGGCAAGTTTTAAATTTTAAAAGCCCTCTGCATAAGTCGTTTACCATTATATGTTCAAAATTGTGTATTTTAGGTTTATTTTTTAAAATCATGCAATGCTATAAAATTTATAATGTACATTTTCGCCAATTGTGTTATATAGTTTTGCAATGGTTTCTCAATGAAACAAAAAATTATTTTTTTAAATTCATAACTAGCAGCATGCGTCACTTCGTGACTTTTAAGTTTTGGTTTCATGTTGGTTAGTTATGAAGTTCCGTAGCGTAAAAGAGTGTTCAATGAGGAAGTGTGTGGTTTGTCGTGTTTTTTCTAGAGAATACAACTGGGACAATAGTTTACATTTAGGGCGGAAGTTATGGAGTAATAATACAACAGTAATATAAAAGTAAAAACGCCATTGCAATAACCGAGAATCTCGGTCCAGTCATGCTCACATTCATAGGAAACACGCTTTCGACGGACGGACGGACCCTCACTCACACTCACACACGCACTCACAATCACACACCCATACACAGTTGCAATCGCTCTGTGACCTTGACCCTAGGTATACGGGGAAGTAAAGAAAGTCTTAATTTGATCTCGCCCTATCTTCAATAGCCATTTGTCAACAATTTTGTTATAAGTGCGGTTGCTACAGGGTAGAGGATATTTAATGATTCGGAAGTCGAGGGAATACTGAATTAGCTACATAAAAAGATGAGGTAGTATTTATTGTTTTATTCAATCGAGGGGCAACCTTACCGGTATTGATAACATATCTTGTAGAATATGTATGAACAGGATGACGTAACAAAGAATTCAGATTTCTGCGGATGTATAAAATTAATTTTTTCATAAAAAGTTGGCGGATAGTGAGTACTTTAAATTCATCAAATAAAAGGTTCGAAGGATATCGTCGATTTTTTTCCATGCCGCTTTTATGATAGATTTTTGGGTAATTTCCAATGGCGTTAAAATACTTTGAAAACAGCTGCCCCAAGCTAAAATTCCGTACTGTAACAAAGACTGAATATAAGCAAAATATACAATTTTAATCAGATCTGGAGCAAGGACATTATTTATATTCGAAAAAATAAAAATAAATTTACGCAGCTTATTTCTTAAAAATGTAATATGTCCAGCCCACTTCAGACGATTATCGAAGATAACACCGAGATATTTATATTTGGCCACTCTTTCAATACACTCACACGATTTTACATTCATTCGCCCTGTCACTCCCACATGTATGTAAACGTGGATACAGGTTAACTGGATCGTGGTCGGCTTGTTCCAAATTAACCCTACCCAAATTATTTATATAAAGAAGGAAAAGAAGAGGCCCTAATGTGCTACCTTGTAAAACTCCTTAATCAATCCGAAGAGGAGCACTGGATTGACCAAGAATTGACACTATTTGAAAACGCTCACACAGGTAACTCCTAAACAAATCAAGAGCAACTCCCCGTACTCCACTTATTTCCTGTCTACGTATTAGGATTTCTCTGTCAACAGAATCAAAAGCCCGTTTTTTTACTTTGGTTTTGAAACGGAAGATCAGAAGTGTCGGGAAATTTGATGCTAAATAATAGAATGGAATCTGATCTTTCACATACAGTAATCAAAAATCATAAACCAAGTCAGGTTTATTCATTACACATCGATTACATAGGGAATTATAACAGTGGTAGCGGCTGATTATAAAAGCAAGTTCTGAACTATGCGAAACCCCGTTTTTGACTTCGGTTTTGAAACCGAAGATCAAAAGTGTCGAGAAATTTGAAAATGCTAAATAATAGAATGGAATCTGATCTTTCACATACAATAATCAAAAATCATAAACCAAGTCAGGTTTATTCACTACACATCGATTACATAGGGAATTATAACAGTGGTAGCGGCTGATTATAAGCAAGTTCTGAACAATGCGAAACCCCGTTTTTGACTTTGGTTTTGAAACCGAACATCAAAAGTGTCGAGAAATTTGAAAATGCTAAATAATAGAATGGAATCTGATCTTTCACATACAGTAATCAAAAATCATAAACCAATTCAGGTTTATTCACTACACATCGATTACATAGGGAATTATAACAGTGGTAGCGGCTGATTATAAGCAAGTTCTGAACTGTGCGAAACCCCGTTTTTGACTTTGGTTTTGAAACCGAAGATCAAAAGTGTCGAGAAATTTGAAAATGCTAAATAATAGAATGGAATCTGATTTTTCACATACAGTAATCAAAAATCATAAACCAATTCAGGTTTATTCACTACACATCGATTACATAGGGAATTATAACAGTGGTAGCGGCTGATTATAAGCAAGTTCTGAACTATGCGAAACCCTGTTTTTGACTTTGGTTTTGAAACCGAAGATCAAAAGTGTCGAGAAATTTGAAAATGCTAAATAATAGAATGGAATCTGATCTTTCACATACAGCAATCAAAAATCATAAACTAATTCAGGTTTATTCACTACACATCGATTACATAGTGAATTATAACAGTGGTTAGCGGGACTTCATATGCAAGCTCTGCACTATGCGAAACCCCGTTTTTGACTTTCGTTTTGAAACCGAAGACTGTGTCGGAAAAATTAAAAACGATAAATAATATAATGGAATCTGATCCTTTAGGTACAAGAATTAAAAATCATCAACAAACGATAGTTTATTCACTTCACATTGATTACATAGTGACTTAAAACAGTGTTAGCAGGGTTTTCAGAAGTTAATTACTCGTTTATTCAGTTAACTCATTAATTAATTAATTTCATGCAAATATTAGTTTTCCCTCAAGTAATAAGGTCTTATACCGTCCAAGTTGCATCTCTTACACCTTTTCCCGCCTTGTCTCCCCTGCCTGGTATTTCCCATCGGTCATTGGACCTTCACTTCCTGGGTTAATGTGCAGGTGCATTCCTGCATTCTCATCTTGGAACACTTGGGGGTGTCATGCCTTCTTTTTCTTATAGTTGTTTTCAAAACTAACATTTGGGACGGATGGGTAAAACCTTGCAAATAATAGAATTATAGTCTATTTATAATTAAAACCATTAAGTCACACCGTCATGAAATAAAAATTAATAAATACAGTAAATATCAATAAATAAAGTAAATTGCCATAGCAATGTATAATATTGGTGCTTTGATCATTTATTGTAATTCTTTATTGCACACAAGGAAGGTCTATTTGTATTTGAAAAATAGGTACTCTCAACCCAAACAGGGATTAAGTCGTAAATCATTATTTTACTGCCACAGGGTCGTCAGTTGAATTCGTGAGCTAGCTTCACCCGAGTGTTATTTTTACCAAGGTATTAAATGATTTTATTGCATTTTCACTAAATCTTCTATGCAGCAGAGGAGGCCACCGGATATATGGAAACCCAGGGTTCCTTGATGCTAACACAGCTCTAAAACACAGAACATGGACAGAAAACAAAATAGGCCCATATAATTGTATGGGTTACAAATGAGTTTGGTCCAGGCATAGCAAATAGCTTATGGAATATTTAGGCCCATGCAAAATTCACTGAAAAGCTAAATCCTCTCTACTATGGGTGGCAACTCGGTTATACAGAACTAATTTAGTTAGGGGAAGCTTAATTACATCGTGACTACCGAACCCAGTGAAAACCGCACTCGGTGCAGAGCAGCCCACAGAATTTAGCTTGGTACATGCACAACAATGAATTTAAAGGCTAATTATCAGTTGGCTTTGGCTTGGTAAATGTTTACTTGAGGCTAGAGAGAGGATATAGCAATTTCCCTATATTGGAGCTAGGAGCGGCTAAACAAACTTAACTTAACCTCAGTGAGAGAAAAAAGGGCACTTTAAATTGCAAAAAAAAAACTGTGTTTTTTCTTGTAGGCCTAAGCCTAAACCTAAGGACTTTAAAATATAACTTGGCCTAATGGCCTACCCCATTTACATTAGTAACTCATTTAGCCATAAACTATCCTGGGGAGTTAGGCCTACATTTAGACTTATTCAAGTTGTGCAAAATAAACCTACAGTTTAGCTTAGATAACAGAAATACATTACCCATTCCTTTGTTTGAAATTCATTGTTGGTGATGGTGATTTTATATTTTGATTAGGATTTTTGCGGACATTTGCCATCACTGATTAGTAAAAAACAAGTTTCACGACGTTTCGGGAACTGGAATCTGATCATGTCTTCAGGTGGAAGAAAACCTAGAACATAACAAGATTAGTAACCCATATCCAGGAAAACCTGGACAAAAACGTAGCTAAAAACAGACAACTGTAAAAGCAGTCCCGAAAACACTAAGCTACACAAATTAACACAGGAATCACAAGTGTCAAGGGTCACCAGACAGGAGAGAGCACGTCCACACCCAATCAGAGCTGAGCTGAGACTGGTGGGAGGAAAGCAAATGGCGGCGGCAACGGAAATGGCGGCGGCACAGCCAACCAAATCACGGCGCGCTACCGGTGGCGAAAACCTGAAACAGAGACATGTGATATGCAAATTCCGTGTGTCTGTTTGTGTTGTTTATTTAATTTTTAACATGATTTTGCCCTTTGGCCTTGTTTCGGGTTAACATGTTGTGAGAATTTTGAACAGAATTGTTAGTAATTACCCTATTTGCTGACACTTTATTTTCCCTGTCTTTCAATTCTTTGTTTAATATTGGCAGCCATACTGGCCTTATTTCAAGTGAAAATTGACTGATTGGTTGGTCTGCTAATTTTATGTATGAAGCTTCAATTAGTTTTCTATTGAAAAAATGAGGTTCGCGGTGTACTATTTTTGCTTCGTCAAAATTCATCTGGTGATTTTCAGACCAGCAGTGTAGAGCAATTTTTTATTTATCCACTAAGCCCTTTCTCGTGTTATCTTTGTGTTCTTTGATTCTAACATTTAAAGGTCTTTTTGTCTCGCCATAATACGGCCTCTAGCAACTATTGCAGTTTATTCTGTAAACACAGTTTTTTGATCCCTGAGTGCCATTTTTTGGTTTGGTTTTTGCGAGACATTGCCTAAGAGTGTTTTGTGTCCTAAACGCGGTTCTAACTTTGAACTTCCTAGCAACTCTTCTAATTTTTTCTGATAATCCCGGCACATAAGGGATTGACATAGGAACGAATTTTTCAGTGTTTTCTGACTCATTCTGTTTAGACCTACGGTTTTTGCACTTTCTTATTACGGATTGAGGGTATCCATTCTTAGCCAAATCTTGCTCTACTTTTTTGATTTCCTGATTTATTCCATCTTGATTTGAGCAAATGATCTTTGCTCTGTCAAATAATGAGATAGAGTACATTATTACTGGTTTTACACTGGTTTTATTTGACTGTTTTGACTGAACTACAGTCTCTTTGGTACAAGATTCATTGGTATCCTTAACTGTACAACATTCACTTTGTGAGCCAGCCTCACTTTCCTCTGAGGACAAAACCTCAAACCTATTCATAGACAGAATACAAGAAGGGGTAATATCAACTTTATGCCTTGATTTGCTGTTAACCACCTTCCAATCAAATTTTGTTGCTGTTAAATTTTCAATCAAACCATCAAAAATCTGTCAAAGAAGGGGTAGCTTACTGATTATTTGACAGAGCAAAGAGCATTTGCTCAAATCAAGATGGAATAAATCAGGAAATCAAAAAGTAGAGCAAGATTTGGCTAAGAATGGATACCCTCAATCCGTAATAAGAAAGTGCAAAAACCGTAGGGCTAAACAGAATGAGTCAGAAAACACTGAAAAATTCGTTCCTATGTCAATTGCTTATGTGCCGGGATTATCAGAAAAAATTAGAAGAGTTGCTAGGAAGTTCAAAGTTAGAACCGCGTTTAGGACACAAAACACTCTTAGGCAATGTCTCGTAAAAACCAAACCAAAAAATGGCACTCAGGGATCAAAAAACTGTGTTTACAGAATAAACTGCAATAGTTGCTCGAGGCCGTATTATGGCGAGACAAAAAGACCTTTAAATGTTAGAATCAAAGAACACAAAGATAACACGAGAATGGGCTTAGTGGATAAATCAAAAATTGCTCAACACTGCTGGTCTGAAAATCACCAGATGAATTTTAACGAAGCAAAAATAGTACACCGCGAACCTCATTTTTTCAATAGAAAACTAATTGAAGCTTCATACATAAAATTAGCAGACCAACCAATCAGTCAATTTTCACTTGAAATAAGGCCAGTATGGCTGCCAATATTAAACAAAGAATTGAAAGACAGGGAAAATAAAGTGTCAGCAAATAGGGTAATTACTAACAATTCTGTTCAAAATTCTCACAACATGTTAACCCGAAGCAAGGCCAAAGGGCAAAATCAGGTTAAAAATTAACTAAACAACACAAACAGACACACGGAATTTGCATATCACATGTCTCTGTTTCAGGTTTTCGCCACCGGTAGCGCGCCGTGATTTGGTTGGCTGTGCCGCCGCCATTTCCGTTGCCGCCGCCATTTGCTTTCCTCCCACCAGCCCAGCTCGGCTCTGATTGGGTGTGGACGTGCTCTCTCCTGTCTGGTGACCCTTGATAATTGTGATTCCTGTGTTAATTTGTGTTATTGTTTTTCTTTTCAGCTTAGTTTTTTCGGGACTGCTTTTACAGTTCCCTGTTTTTAGCTGTGTTTTTGTCCAGGTTTTCCTGGATATGGGTTACTAATCTTGTTATGTTCTAGGTTTTCTTCCACCTGAAGACGGGATCAGATTCCAGATCCCTAAACGTCGTGAAACTTGTTTTTTACTAATCAGTGATGGCAAATGTCCGCAAAAATCCTAATCAAAATATCACCCATTCGCTTTTGCTGGAGTTGTTTTAAGTTTGTTAATTCTTTAGGTTAGGTGAGAAATGACACTTGGGGTTGTGTGAAGTTTGAGAATGAAGAGTGTAGCGTTGAGTGAAGAATTTCACACATACAAACAGTGTTACAGGCAAGCAATCTGGCAGTATATATATTTTTCTGCTACCATTTTGTAGCATATTTCTATTTGGGGGGTGATGGTGTGATGGTGGTGCAGCCAAGGATGGGTTGTGATTAGGATGTGTGGAGTTTCCCAGGCCGGTAACAGTTATTTAATTTGGATTAGGTGCTGGGAGTAAAGGATATGCAAACTGAAGATTGTGGTGAAGGAGAATTCTGTACTGATGTGGAACCGGGATTAATATTGAAAAGAAACTTAAACTGGAGGATCTACCAATAGGATATTGTTTTAGGATTGGAAGCGATTTGATATACCCAAAGGAAGGATCGGTCTGCCAGATTGACCTTGCCGTAAGCCAGCTTTGATGGACCCTAAACTACTTAAATTCTAAAGATTGGAACAATTTACCAAAAAGGACATCATGTACTGACAAGTTAAAGTCATTAAATTCGTGATTCTAAGTCAAATTCCCTACCTAAACTATTGAAAATCAAGCCAAGCCTAAACTGATAATCTATTGTAGTGAATAATTTATTTCTGAAACTGAGCCATTTACGGATTTACAATGAAATAATACTAACATGTGACCAGAACATTGGCGTGGGCAGAAGGCCCACGCCGCAATACTATTTTATATCAGCTACATTATTTAGATTTACCAGAATCACCCTAACCTTGCTTCCCCTAACTAACCCCCTTAATATTAAGGTACTTAAGCACTCATGGTGAGCTTCGGACGGTTGGTAGAAAATAAGCCGGGTATGCGGACGATTTTGCACACCATGTCACTCCAAGCCCGTCCAGGTCAACAAGAAAGAGAGTTCGAGAGGGCACCGGAAAAGAGGGGGTAACGGTCAACAAAAGTTCTGACAAGGACTGCGGTTTTGGATCACGGCGGCTAATGACTTTTGGTGACATATATATTGGAAGTCGTGGCATTCCACGGCACACTGTATGCGAGTTTCCCACAAAACAGAAATAATATAAAAATTGCGCATGGGGCCCCTAGTATTACTTATTTCCCATAAGGTTAACATTGGGACAACGTACTCTGTTTACCACTTTCAATATCTCAGTAACCAATGGACATAGAACATTGATTCAAACTACGCAATTGTTTGTTTTTTTTGAGCCGAATTCAACGGTGCCTACAAAAAATGGATTATTTTTATTTTTCTTTGTAAAAAACTCAAAAAAACCCATTTTTGGGGGGTTTATCCCCCTTTACCCCCCCCCCCCCCCTTCCGATAGTCCGATTGGGCTGGTTTACGAACTCGTCCGAATAATTACTACTTTACACATTTATGCCAAATTTCATTAAGTTCGGACGATTTTTACTTGAGTTATTGTGCTTAAAGACACATATATAGATATATAGATAATATATATATATATTTATGAAAATGAACGAATAGTGTTTTTTGCTTCAGGGGGCCCCAAAACAAAAAGTTATCACGGTCTCGGGCTTAGGTCTTACCATGAGTACTGCGGTAACAGCTTCTTCCCTATGGGGGAAATTCGCTAATATATATAGGTATATAGAGATAAGTAGTTAAAATTAACATGAGTACCCTGTTTTTGTAAATGATTTTATTCGCACTAACGCGTTTCAACTATAATAGTCATGATCACAGTGCTACTGTTTTTACATAACCTTATTCTATCAACTAAATAAATATTATCCTTAAATTTTATACAACTGTCAGCTGTTCACTATTCTATTCTTTCATGGTGCAATTGGATTTTTTATATTTATAATCTCGTCAAATATGGAGTTTTTTCTTTTATCAGTGTTGAGTCTAAAATATTTTCTTTATCCTTTTTATCAGTGGCGGCTCGTGAGTTTATGTACTGGGGGTTCACAGTTAAAAAATATATACATGATATCATGTATTATACTAGAGTTGTTGTCTTAAACTAATCGGTATTTAAGTACGTTAAACGCTTAAAAGACCGCAGCGCCTGCATTTCTTGATATACCTACCTGTTGTACACGAGTGTAATGCTTAAAGTATTGAATTTATTAAGGGACCACCCTACCTTTGACGATTATGAATCGTACTTTGCTACTATTACACATTAATATGATATTAAATAAATCGGAAAACCAAATGTTTTTTAAATTACTAACTGAGAACTGAGGCCTGCAATTATCATCTTTCATTATTGATTAATGGCCTTCTTGATTAATCCTTTAAAATAAAAATCATTGACCTACGATGAATTACGACTTTACCTTGATTACCGAAAGAAAACATGGCCACTGCCACGCATCAGAACTGACTCCTTCTATTTCATAAAGTTGAACTAAAATATTTCGTTACAAGTTTTAGTAAATTTTATTTGTTTAACCCTAGATCCGCCTTTCTGATTTATGCTAAAATTGGATGGCGCCCTGGCTATTTTGGCTATTTTGCAAAGGTTTTTTCAACAATTCACATTGCCTAAACCATAAGAGATAATCCTATCATATGCATACTCTTTTTGTTCACAAAAGAACAGAGAATTGTAATAAAATAAATAAAATTTGGTGGGGTAGGTTTTTTGCAAAATGTGGAAAACCAAAATTTTTTACATAAATTTCAAAAGTAGAGTCCTAGAATTTTTTCACTAATTTTTTTACAGACATTCTAAGATATAAAGAGTGTAGGCTATTTATTTCCCTATGTAGAAATGTGATTGCTTTATTCTAAAAAAATTTTTTCGGCGAATTACGGGGGAAATTATGGAAAACGGGGAAAATCGACAAAATAGCGCTGTACATTTGAAAGATAAATATAAAATCAGAAGTACACAATTCATGTACCAATACTGTTATATTACTAAAGGTAACAATATATTTATTGGAAATAATGCCATATTGTACAAAAAAGTAACTGTTTTTATGACTTTATATGACTTGAAAAACAAATTTTAGTTTTGACAAAACAAAAATTTTGTTATTCAAAACTAGGCCTAATTTTTGTACTTTACTATAATATGATAAATGATGGATGTATTTGTAGGAAATACATTTATGAACAAGAAAATATATATATGTATAGAGAAGATACATAAATAATAATATTTGCTCATAGTAGTATGGATAAGTGCATTGAATATGGACCTAGGTAGATCGGACGAGGCATTGTTGTCCTTGAAAATGGCGATTGCACCGGGTTCATGTTCTTGCCGCTAGGCGTCGCTGATCAGCCCCCCCCATTCCCCCTTCCACTCACCGCATCCCGCATCTCACTCCCTGTTCGGTTGGCGACTCTGAGAGATTCAATCATGGCGTCGACGTTCATTTGCTAGCGCGAGCTACTTCAAACGCGCGGCGGCGGCGGCGTACGGCTAACCTACTGCTGCATACTTCATGGGATATCGACTGATCTAATCCTGTGATGGTTACGAACGTATAAAAATAATGCTGACCGTACCCGATGTGTTGTATTCTTAACCTTGCGAGGATTTTTCTTATTATACTACCGTTACCATATTACGCTACCATGATTTAATAAGTTGTAATTTTAATAAGCCAATAATTATACAGATAGAGGGATAAAAAAATAACTTACCTCCTTTAAGATTTCGCAATACTTCATAAATGTCATCTTATTTAATAATGTTTCTTAGCTAAAGTGTTATTTACAGTATTTACAATGAGCGGTGTTTTTCCTCTGACAGCCTACTGCAAAAAACAAAATAAATTATTTAGGTATCTCAATAAACTCCGTCATGTTTTTTTCTTAAAATATAATATCTGGGAAGAATGTTAAAAGTTATAGTCTGAGGCAAATAAAGTGCCCGAGGCCGTTCATAGGTATAATACTAAAAACTACAACTGTCTTATGGGCGGAATATGCCATATTATTTTATTCTTATAGCTGTTCATTTTTACAATACAAAATTTTAGTTTTAGCGAATTTCCCCTATAGGGAAGAAGCTATTACCGTAGGTCTCATGGTAAGACCTAAGCTCGAGACCATTATAACTTTTTTTGAGATTTAATGTCTTTTAGTCTAAAATCACCGCAATTTCCATTTTTGTGGCGGCAAACCTGCATACTCATTCCCCATGTTATCCTCATGGGCTAAAAAAAATCCATATCTTCATTATAATCTGGGAATAGCTCGGGAACATTACGCTCTGCTTGTTACTTTTCTAAACACTTTATACACTTATTTTCAATGGAAAACTCCTACTCTTCTAAAAGTATGACTGACTATAAACCAATGACAAGCATGCGATATTCTCTGCTCTTTAGGCGCCCTGGCCGCTGTATAGTAGTTTAGATTTATTTTTATCTTGACAGCCAAATTCAAGACGGTCCACTGTAGTCCACTATTTTCCCAATACTGGCAAGTAGTATGTTTTTGCTTTGTAAATTATTGTTCTTAATAACTTGCCTAAAAGTTTTTTTGATTATTTGAGTTGTATACAGTGCTGGATTTGTCACTAGGCCCGGAAAGCCCGGGATTAGGGTCGCGCGCAGACTGTTTATCATAGCATGGCTTTTGTTAAGTAAGAAAAATTCCCAAATGAAAACATCGGAGGCTTCCAAAATGGTAATGAGAGATTTAACTTCTTTGGAATTATACCTTAAAGTTAAATCAACACAACTGGTCCATAACAAACTTGACTTTTCTTACAGCTATCCTGTCATGGGTTAAGCTAATATAGATAATGTTAATTTTATATATTTAAAGTGAGTCAACAAATTTATTTTACAACCAATACTCTGGAATAATAAATAGGTACAATGTTTGTTCAATTTCTTACTTTCACCTATAAGCAGTTTTAAAATTTCAGTGTTTGTCCAAATTTTAAAATGTTGTTTCGTTTTAAATGTTACATATTTGAATATGCGGTTAACTTTTAGGCCTGTGGATACCTTATACAGTAGTATTACTCAACAAGTCAAAACTATTTTTTTTAATTAATCTCTGTGGAATTGTGCACTAGGAATTTGCACTTTGTACCTGCATAATTTTACTAGTCAACCCGCACTACACAAAGTAATGCTATCGCTATCAGCACGTTTCTGTCGCCTATTTTATAATAAAAAAAAGTAGGCCTATATACAATTTTCCAATTCTCTCTTCGTCACCCTTAACACCGTGGGCAGCCATAAACAACATTAACCTAAAAAGGCTACACTTTAATGAACTTAACAAATTGATCGTTTCTTTGTTCTTACCTTAAGATATCGTTGGAGGTTTTTTCATGAAACTCGCACTATATTCACATATAACTTTAGTAAAGTCAGGGAACAATAACAGCACATCTAATACACCACAAAACGTTGTTAGAATGACATAGACATAGGACTGCAAATAAAGCAGACCATGTGTTGAGATGCGCGCGCAAGTTGTTCTGATATGGGATGCCACCTCAACGCTCCTTGCGGAGTTAATCACAACATTTACCTTAGCGATAATGGAGTACTTTTAAAGATTTGTCCTTTCAGAACAGGGGTGCTCACAGGGAGGGCCATGGTGCAAATTGAGCTATGAAAGATGTTAAGGGGCGGGAAAATTTTGAGGTTGAAAAATAAATAAATACTTAACAATTAATGGAAGAGTAGCCGGACAGATGCAGGGCTGGATTTACATATTTTTCATTCAATTTTTAGATATGGCTTGTTTTATATGGAAATAGATCCAAAGTTAATGATTTATTAATTCTTCAGACAAAAGCAGATAGAGTATTTATTATCTGCACAAAATTATTTTTGCACTGTCATTAGTGTTAAAATATGTATTTTGTCACAAGTACTCCCGAAAACAGATTGCGGGATTTCGAGACGCGATCGAATTTGCCCCCAAGTTGTCAGTCGTCAGCTCTGGGGTTAGCAGGAGGTTAGTGGCGTTCGTAGCGGATGACGGGATCGTTTGAAGTTGCCGCACCCGCTGGCGCCGTCAGGTGAGCTTGCTGGGTTGCTACCCTTTCCAGACCAACAGCGCGCTCTGCTCCGCGGCCGCCGCACAGTGGGGTATTTGCTTAATCCAGCCGGAGAAAAAATATTTTCCAGGGCGGCAAATTTCCAAATCCGTCTCTGGACAGATGTCTTTAGTTTACTGATGTTTAAAATGTAAAATAAAGGGAATGAGATTAAGAAACCACATAAGGAGTCAAAACCCTTGTTTCAATAAGCAGATCAATGGATGGCTATCAAACGCAGTCTGAGCAATGAGAGTGTTTTTTGGCCACGTTGGGCTAAAATTACAAGCCTCGCAGGTGGCCTGATGTGGTAAAAAACCCGGCCATATCGTTGAAAAAATTTCCTCGACAAGCGTTCGAAGACAAATTAATTCGCCTTAAATTATTGTAACCTTAATTGTAAGCTTTTAATAGTAAGAATGATTAAAGATTAATTATTAACAATAAACGATTATGTATGAGTAAAATATAGTCAATTTAAAATATAACAGTATATGATTTTCCTTTAGGTAACTTAGCTTTGCATGAAATTATCGAACTATTACAATTATCTCAACAGCGTGTTTTCATATTCAATAGTAAAAACAACATTGTACGGAAATAGCTTAATAGCGTTATGACCTCTTCAAATCTATGTAAAAAATCTCGTTTAAATGTAACTGGAAAATAATGTACATTTGAAAATAGATTATATAGGTAAATATAATTTTATTGTACGTTAGTAATTATGAATTACAATATTACAAAATGTTTTGTCGCTCATAATTCGCCAAAACTCGGATTTGCGGCGTCGGCGACACGGCCAATATGAGCGGCGGGGCGGGACGTTGATGCGGGGCGGGTGCGGGGAGGGGAAGGAGTCGAGAGCCCAGTCGCCATAATGACGCAGCCGTCTAACGTACGAATCCGCCATTAGTTCTCATCCCTGCCGCAGCCGCGCCACCTGTCACGTCGCCAAGAGCGGCTAGTTCCATGTTCTTCACGCTGGAGCGCGCCAGTTGTGGCTCGTTCAATGCCAACAATACCTCGTCCGATCTAGATGTGTAAAATCAATGATAAGTGTTACTATTTCCGTTCCTAGGCTTAGGCCTATTCAACATTCAACATTCCCAAACACACATTTGGATCATAAATAATAACATTTACCCATAGTAATATGAATAACTATTACTATTTACAAACACACTACATGACAATTCACTTGTTTAGTACTAAAACACTAATATCCAACGATAAAATTTGAAATATAACACCTACAAACAACGATCTAGCATTCTTGCACAATTAGGTTAGAAGGCATCAACAAAATTGAACCGCGAAAATGCGTCTTTTTCTATGCCAGACAGTTACATGGAATGCGTCACAGACAGTACCTCAGCGCTACATAGAGGAAGAACTGTTTCTTGGCTTCAAATAGGTATATTATATGTATCGCTAAAAACATCTGAGTTGTATTAATTCTGGATTTAGAAACCGCCGTATAAATGGCGGTTTGGGCGAAATGGCCGAATGAAAAAACAGCTGATTTCAATAAATAATTATCAGACTTTCTGAAGTCATATGACAAAGTTCTTTTTATGGAAATAAAGAATAACTCATCCTCTTTCCACTGGTACCAACCATTTCCTTTTTGGGCCAAAATACAGACATCGGGATTTTTGGGAAAATCACGTGTTTTACGAGCTTTCGCCGATCGCGAGTCAAAAATGTTTCGCACGCTAAATTTCGTTCAAATTATAATAGCATTTATATTGATCTGTTACTGCTACGAGGTTCGTTTATATATGAAAATGAAAGTTTAGAATCTCTTCTTTAGAATGATATCAATATTATTACGTTTGTAGATCATTTTCAATGCGTTAAAAGCAATTGAAGCTAAAAGTGACCAAACCGCCGGATAACTGGCGGAAGGCGCTGGGCGCCCACATGCAACCGCCGGATAGCCGGCGGAAGGCGGATCTAGGGTTAAAAAGTATAATACAAGTTTTTTAGCAAGTTTTAAATAATTGTACACACTTTTAGTAAATTAGCCAGGAGTGTAATAAATTATCTTGCAGAGGATCAGCTATCGTGCGGCCGGTACGCCAATTGTTTTCTTTCAATAATAAGAGTATAACATACTACTGAAATAAACATATTTATCACTAAAAACGACATTAAAACACACAATATTTATATTAATAAACTTTAACATCATCCGAACGAAAAAACAAGTATCAAGCCTCGTTAAAACGCACATGGACACACTAGGAAGCAGCTCCGAGGGAAGCTCCACAAGGCACCATGCAATCATGGTTCCTCCCCCGCTGCTGCCACAAATGGACTCGTCCTACGCCTATAGCCGCGGAGCGCTGTGCTCCAAACTCAGTCTCGCCTCTTTGGCTCTAGTGACAACGTCGAGTGCGACGCGCGCTCTTTGCTGTTGCTTATTACTGTAATTTTTAATTGTTTGGGATATTCTGCATTTATATAGAAGTATTTTAATAAATAACATTATTTGTGGGTTTTTATAGGGGGTTCACGTGCTCATGTGCTCCTATGCACGAACCGCCACTGCTTTTTATAGTTTTTGTACACATGATATTAGGCCTTCTTACATCAATCAGAAAAAGGGACAAGTTAAGTAAAATGTTAAAAAAACAACCCTTTAATACACTTCTAAAAAATTATTTTAAAGATTTTAGGAATAGATTAAATCAATTAATAAAGTTTTCAAAAATTAACTATTATAAAGATATAATTCTAAAAAATAATGGTGATCCTAAAATGTTTTGGAAGACAGTAAATGAAATATCTGGGAGAGAAACAAAGAAAGAGTCATTTCCTATCAATAAATATCTTGGGAGCCCAGCAACAAAAGTCAATAGCAACACATGCCACTCTATTGCAAACGAGTTCAATGAGTATTTTTCAAAAGTAGGAGCAAATTTAGCAGCGAAAATTGATAGTAGTGGTGAGCCTGTCTTTAACGACGAAGACTTTCAGACAACTACTGACTTTGTTATGAACACTGTAACCGAGACTGAAGTACTTCACTATGTCAACAGTTTAAGGGGCAGTTCAGCGCCTGGGTTTGATGGAGTCAGTGCCTCCCTTCTTAAAAGTAACATTCAGTATCTGATTACTCCCTTGCATCATATTTATAACACTAGTATTATAACAGGAATCTTTCCTCAGGCTTTCAAAATTGCTAAAGTCATCCCATTATATAAATCTAATGACGTTCAAGACATGACAAATTTTAGACCCATCTCCATGCTTAGTGTTTTCTCTAAGGTACTTGAGAAAATAGTCAAAGATCAATTTACCAAATACTTATTCAACCAACATATTTTAACAGAATCACAATTTGGATTTAGGAAAGACAAAAATATAACTGATGCTCTATTTTTTATTACAAAGCAAATTAATGAGAACTTTAATAGCAAAAATAAATCTTTAATCACATTTCTTGATCTCGCTAAAGCGTTTGATTCGGTAGATAGGCAAAAATTAATAAGAAAACTGGAATTGATTGGCTGCAAAGGGGCCGCTCTTCATTGGTTCCAGAGTTTTTTGTCTAATAGAAAACAGTTTGTAAATATTTGTGGAATCGATAGTACTGAGGTTAGCATAGATTACGGCGTTATTCAAGGAAGTACAATGGGGCCTATTCTTTTTTTAGTATACATAAATAATCTATCGAAGGTGAACATATCAGGAAAACTATTTCTCTTTGCCGATGATGCAGCAATTTTGTCTGAGGGTAGGAACTGGGAAGAAGTTAAAAATAATGCAGAGCAGGATTTGTCGATCATGAAAAAGTGGTTCGATCAAAATAAACTTTCATTAAATGTCTCAAAAACAAAATTTATGCCAATTTCTTTATCTTCAAGATCTGACCCACATTTTAACCACATCTCAATTCATTCATGCGGAAATAATTTGAACTACCGATGTGATTGTGGCAAAATTGAAAGTGTGGATTCTTACAAATACTTGGGTGTTATGTTTGATAAACGCATGAAATGGTCAGACCATGTAGATTATTTAAAAGTCAAGATAAGAAGGCTCATATATGGTTTTAGGCGACTTAGCGAGGTTTTGAACATCTTTGAACTAAAACAAGCATACTATGCATATTGTCAATCATTATTTTTATCCGGAATAATTGCATGGGGTGGGGGATCGAAGACTATTTTAGAACTGTTACAAATTGTCCAAAAATCAATTCTTAAAGCTGCTCTGGGCCAAGGAAGGCGGTTCCCAACCAACGAACTATTTAATATTTTTAACGTTTTAAATATCAGACAGTTGTATATAAAAACCCTTTTAATTTTTATTCGGAAAAATTCACAGTTTATTTTTAATCCAACTACACATGAACACTTTACACGTCATTCAAGAAATATAGGAATACAAACAATCCAGCTCCATAAATCTTTTTCAACAACCAATTCTTTTTATATAGCTCATATTTTATTCAGAAATATTCCTGCACCAATACAAAATTTTGAAGGCTCGATTAGCATGTACAAAGCACACTTAAATCAATGGTTATCTGAAATCGGAAGGGAAGGTGCTGAACTCATAATCTCCTCTGGCTACAGGACTGCCCGACCTTGACCCTAACAATACTGAACTTGACAATAATGGACTTATCAGCCAGCCAGCCAGCCTTTCTCCAAGTCTAAAAGTAATTCTACATTATTTTCTGTAAATTGAATGTTTTTTTTTTCTATCTCCGAATACTTGAATAAAATTTTATATATTTTTAAATAGCAATACTTTTTTTTCCTATTGCAAATTTTTTATTTTTTTATTTTTTTAATCAAAAACAATGCATAACGACTCGTACCCACTCACAGGCTTTGGCCCATGTGGGTACATTTCCCTAGGAAAATGAACAAATAAAATATACTTGTTACTGTACCATTTTATTTTTATTTTTAAGTTTATTACGCTTCATGTTTGTAACAAGCTGTATATGTATCGGAAATAAAATGATTTTGAATTTGAATTTGAATTTGAATTCTTTAATATTCATTTTGTGTCCTTTTTGAATTACGTCAAGAATGAACATGTTCAGGGTTGCCAGCAGCCGGGAATTCCGGAAAAACCGGGAATTACGCGTGAATTTTACACACCGCGAAAAAACCTATGAATTATGCGTGAATTTTTCTAAAGAGCCTTGAATTTTATAAAAATTATGTAAACTCTAAAACAGCGATCGTTTTGGCGTGTCGGTCTGTAATATGGTTATTTCTCGATCAGGAGTTCGGCTAGTTTCGGGGATGTGTTGTACAAAGCATAAGTTGCCGTCCGAACACAACACGTCTCTCCTGACACGAAGGCAAAGTGATTCCAAAGTAAAGAGAGGTGTGCCAAAGGAACTGGAACTGTAATTTTGTTCCATTCTGGTTTCGGAACGTTCCAGGAACTGTTCCGACTGTATTTTAATACGTTCCGTAAAGAGATCTTTTTCCGATGTAGTTATCGTACCTCTCGCAACGAATTACGGCACGAAATAACAGGTACAGTAGACGCCCTCTAGTTCGGCTTCGGTTGGATCGGCCGCCGGATGGTCCGGCCGGTCCTAGGATGGAGACTCATGCGTCATATCACTACGCTGCACCGCGGTAGGGAATGACATTCGACAGGATTTATCCTGAATGTGTAGTTTCCGGCCGTAGAAGTAAACTATTTATATCAATTTAGTTTACGGGCAAGCTTGTAATAATTAATTGATGGACACACTTAACCTCAATTAACAAACGATGTTGTTATCCTTTCAATATAAGGACTGTACAGTAAGATTTGATCTGGGATTTCGTTTGCATAACAAAAGAAAATAACAGGTTTCTTTTAATTTGTAGTCTATATGTTATGATTCAAGTTATACTTTTAAATTAATTAGATCAAATACATTTCCAATGTGTTTTTACAGTACATAATGAGTTTTTCTGCTCACTTCATATCCTCAGTACGTTGTCGGTAAAACATACATATCTACGAGAGACGCAAAAACGACAGTTCAACAAGAGACGTCAAAATATTTTCTTTGGTAATTAAGCACTGTAAATATGTGTAAATAACGTGTTTGGTTGATTTTTAAGCACAGGTAATGAATTTAATAGGGTTGTTTTACATTTTGTTAGTACATCCGGATAGTCCGGCCATTTTGTAGTCCGGCCGGTGGTCCGGTCCCGAGGTGGCCGAATTAAAGGGCGTCTACTGTAGCCTACTACATATTCATCGAACAGAATTGTAGGGCTTTTGTCCTAAAAAGAGTCACCGCTGTTGGCGGAGCCGATGTCAGAAGAAATATCGAAACTACAGCCGGAACGGGAACTGTTAAAGAACACATTCTGCGGCCAATATAAAATGGTCGGAATGGTTCTCGTTCCGTAACTGCAAAGCAGACGCCACTGACATATTCGTCAAAGATGAGTGTCTGGGGACAGGACGGTTTTGGTTACGAATGTCACTGGCATAAACAGAGAAGCGAAGCGAAATGTTATGACGTCATGGACGAGGTCGTGTTGAATCAATCCATCAATCCAGTCCAATACTCTCAAGCATCAGAGGCGGATTTTAAAATTTGCCGCCCCTGGGCTATACAGGGGGGATAGGGCGGCGGGATTTCCGGCTCGCCAAAAGTGGTGACCTTTTTTTTTTTTTTTTTTACTCGCTCGCGTGCTTTTTTAACCCGTTTTCGTCATTTCGTCGTTTTTTCTTGTTCCGGCCCATACGCAAGGCTATTACTAGGGGATTGTCACATCTCTCTCTAATTTACCGCCCCTCCAAATTCTGCCGCCCTGGGCTATCGCCCTTTAAGCCCATATGTAAATCCACCCCTGTCAAGCATTAAATAGATCAAAGTTATCCAAGTCATGCCGCCATTAACCGTAACCTAACCTTTAAATTATTTCTGTCATTAAACAGTTAAACAGGTCTTAGTAATTTGTGTCTCATCTTCCTTTACCTCTTTGCCTTTATTTATTTTTCATTATTTCCTAAATAAACTGCATGGTAAATGTTTACGTTCTGGTACTCCTAGTACTGGAAAGTAAACATAGATCCAGTACTGGAAAATAAACATTTACCAATTTCAGCTATCTTTCGCCAGCATCAGTCATGTCCCGCACGTAAACAAACGAAAACCACCAAGTATAGTTTGCAAGATCTATATCTATATTTATTCTATTATCTATTTCTATATTATTATCTATATCTATTCTACGCCAAAAATGCCACTGGTGTAGAAAGACACAAAATACAAAATACAACTTAAAAGATCCCGCCAAGTATGTCATTGGCTGGTGCATTTTGGTTTTTTGTCACGAGGTTCTTTCCCATTGCCTGAATCGATTGGTTTGTTGTTATTTTGTTCTTAAAGTTTGCTAATTGCCCTGTAGATAGTGACATTGAGTCTAATGAATTTTCGGAGATTTCAGAATTCCTCGTAAGCTTCCGTTTACCTTCGTGATGTTGGCCTGTCGTTGGCGATTGATAAGCATATATAAATTACCCTCCCTCTTGCGCTTTATAGTTTTATTAATTCAGTAGCCCAAGACAACAGACGACAGATGATTCGAATTTACTAATTTTACAATTTCAATTGTCCAAACAATTACGTCAAGCCTGGTGACGTCATAACCTCAAGAAATTCAATCCATTTATGCCAATGACTATTGAACTGTATTCGTTCAATTCGTAGTCAAAGTCGTCCTGTCCCCAGACACGAGAAAACTGCTGACTTAGGGATGTGCCAGTGTTCCCAGACGTACGATAACTATCGTGCTTTTACGATAATTTTGTATGTGGTACAATCCAACTTGTGTCTGGTATGATAGTTCGATGTTGTCTTGAATCCCATATTATATTTTTTTTCACAATGTTAAGGATAAATACCTTTTTAGTATTAAAAATGGGTTTCTGGCAGTATTACAGGGTATTCTTGGTAACATTACACCAAATTTAAGAGTTTCCTTGAAAGAGTACGAAAATTTAGGTAGATTCAGAATAACTTTCCTGGTCTGGTACGATAATGTGACTTTTAAATCTGGGAACACTAACGTGTCCATGATTCCTCTAACCCTTCTCAGGGTGCGCATGCGCTGCAAGTCTTCCGAGTCGAGTCTTGATAATGAGACAACGAGACAATGTCGTTCTCGCCGTAAATAACGAATAACTGCGGCAGTTGTTAAAGCAGAATAGTATAATCAACTTCTTTGAGGGATTTATTGAAATTTTCATGGATTCATGTAATCCCTAACTTCTTACTTATTCTATTTCTTAAAATTATTTGTTTTAATGCGTAATTAGTCCGGTTTTAATTCATGCGTCAATACATAGGGATGCATTCTCTAAATCATATTTAGGTAATACTCATGCTATTTTGATGGATGGATGAAATTAGTGGCACAAAAAATGGTTTAAAAGTTGTGTTATTCGTCCAAACTCAAACTTATTTAGACTCAATTCACACACAAGCGACGATGCCGCGATGTGGCGCGGGAGGACGGCTGACCGCACTACGCCGCTTATAGACATCGCTTAAGTTATCGTGCTTAAAGACACATAGATATATTTCATTTCATTTATTTATTGAACATAGTTTTACAGAGTCTTGGCCCCACCATGAAAATGAAAATGAAAATGAAAAATAGCTTTATTTCCAAATAAAATACATATCTCATTTCATACATTACAACACAATTGCGCATTATGAAACAGTTTATTTTTATAATTTAAATTATTTTAATCAAGGATAAATACATTAATTGGATTAGGTTGTAATGTTTTCTTAAAAAAGGAAGAAGTCTACATGGGCGGTTAGCCTGTGCGTAGACTGTGAGTTGCAAATCAGAGATGTAATTAATTTAACACGAGAATATTTAAGTAATCTAGAAATTAAATCAAGCGGTGCATTTAATAAATATAAATTAAGATTTGTTGACAAATTAAAAGTAAAATTGAGCGTGAGAACCCGGAACCAAGAAAGGACGGTGGAGGCGTGATTGTGGGGGGGCGGCGTGATTGTGGGGGGGGGGAGCGGGATGTCTGAGTTTCAGGCAGAGATCAACGGTCAGGTCGGGCCCGGCGCGATAACGGCCTCGGCCTCCTCCGAGCTCAAAGTTAGAAGCCACTCCACTACACGTTTTTTAAAAGAGGAAAGAGAGGTTATATTAAAAAATTGCGCGTTTTTGTATTTCTGATGCATGTTACGATAAATAATGTTTGAAATGTGATATGAATTTGTTAGAGAAAAGGTTTTCAGCGATTGAGGAACTACAATACCTAGATTGCTGGCAAAACGGGTGTTATGAGAATGCGTTATTCTATCAAATATTGTCTCAAAATTTTTGTAGATATGGACTAGCAAAAATTTAATGAAAAGTTGACGTACGGTTAAGATGCCAGTTTCAGCAAAAAGATCGTTTGTAGGATATCTTTTGAACTTTTTAAATGCGACTTTGAGAATTAATTTTTGAATGACAAAAAGTGGTTGTAGAACAGTTTTATACGCACCGCCAAACGCGATGATGCCAAATGAAAGTAAAGATTGTACGTATGCAAAATAAACAGTTTTGATTTCTCTTTCGTCTAAAATCTCCCTAAGCTGTTTAAAGGCATATATATATTTGCGTAATTTTGTCTTTAAAAATTCAATATGGTCAGACCATTTCAAATTAGAATCTAAAATAATTCCTAAATATTTATAAGAGGTTACCATTTCGATCCTATCGCATGAACAAAAGTTATTTGAAAAGTCACCACAAACATGAATAACTAAATTGTTAAAAAGAAAATCAGATTGTTTACGTAAAGAAAAGGGCATGAACTTAGTCTTTGATGTATTTAAGGATAAAATATTATTGTCAAACCACTTTTTAAGCAGCATAAGATCGTGCTCCGCCTTGTTTTTTACCTCAGCCCAGGTACTTCCAGTGACAAAAATGAGCGTATCGTCCGCAAATAACAAAAGTTTACCGTAAGTTTGAAGTTTTGAAATGTTATTTATATAGATCAAAAATAAGATAGGACCAAGATTTGAACCTTGAACCACACCGTACTCCACTGGCATTACATCGCTCACTATCCCACCGATCGATACAGCTTGAGATCTGTCAGCTAAGTAACTGTTGAACCACATAAGAGCGTTGCCGCGCACCCCGATTAACTCTAGTTTCCGTAACAATATGTTTCTGTCTACTGAATCAAATGCTTTTTTAAAATCTAAGAACACAAGCATCGCGTGATTACTACTTGAAACTGCATCGTTAATATATCTATTAAGGTCAAACAGAGCATCTGAGATATTTTTGTCATTTCTGAACCCATATTGATATATGCATAACAATATATGCATAACTTGTCGGTGGGGTCCAATATGTATCAAAAATAAAAAATAAAATGTTATACATTTTTACAATCAACAGTTTAATTTTTATAAATTTCTTAGGTAATTATTCTTGCTAAAAATATTCTGGGTGGACCACCCGGGCAGAATCTGCTTTTAGTAACCAAAAGGATGGCAATTGACAGCTTTTAATCTAATAACTACCTCTACTTAACATTGTACTCATCAACAATATAATAACAACAAGTAACAACAAATAATATAAATAACAACAAATAAATATAATTTATATATATTATTCATTAATAATCTAAAACGAACATTTTATACTTTTTTGTGAAACATACAATAAATAAATATATATAAAAACCGAAGCAAAAGAAAAAAAATAACATTTACACAATCACAGCCACCATGTCTTATGCTATATCATTACAGTATTTTGATCATTGACTTATATCATTGACTTATACATTCAAAGTCAATGATTTTGATATTACATGTCTAGTAAAGGGAGTAAATCTAGCAGTTAAATTCATACTCCATGTTTTTGTTTACTACTAATGCCCTCTTACTCTTTACAGACAATGTTTTTGTTTATACAAACATAACCTTACTTATTTTTTGTCATTTTTTCTTTTTTTTACCCTTGCTTAATATTTAGTCGGGAAAACCCATGACAAAACCCTCCCCCATCGAAAAGAAAAAACATGAAAAGCTAAAATTTGAACAGCTCATGCACGTGCAGCGGTAATGAAGATGTTTGTGCCAATCTCTAGTGATCCCATGGTGGTTGAAAAGTTGTGAGTTACAGTGTAGATATATAGATAGGCCATATATATATATATATATATATATATATATATATATATTTATGAAAATTAACGAATAGTGTTTTTTGCTTCTGGGGGCCCCAAAATGAAAAGTTATCATGGTCTCGGGCTTAGGTCTTACCATGAGTACTACGGTATCAGCTTCTTCCCTATAGGGGAAATTCGCTAACACACTAATTTCACACCATGGCTAGCGCTCCGCGAACGAGGGTTCAAGGAGGCTCGACAGTTCATTATTTCCTTCTCCACTGGAGGCGCTAGCCTCCCATCCCGGAAAGTGCTGCCTCTAGCGAACACACCACGGACCACCTCCGCCGCACACAGCCTGTCCATGCAACATCAGCCGTGAATTGTCAGTGATTCGCGGGCCATTGACAGCTGTGCCGTGCTGAGCTTTGCCATTCGCGCTGAAATTACAGGAAATGACCGTGCTAAAGTGTCGAGTTGTGATATGTGCAGGTTCAACAGCCTCAATGGTGTTGTGGGTTCTCTGATCCAAATGAATTTGGCCCAAGTTTTGGGTGTGTTGGACACCAAACACACAATTTGGTGATGATGAGTTAGAGTGAGTCTGTCACACTCCCCCAACCTCAAGTTCATGCTGACCTCAGCATGAGAGTCCAGGGTCAGGCAGTGGCCGGGAGGCTCCAAGGTTAGTATATAGGAGGTTGGCCCGATCCTATAAGGCGCGCGGAACCTGCAGTCGGCTCGGCTGTGACGTCACGTGCCGACCTCATCGCGCTCGAAGTTTAGTTAGATACGCGAGTTTGAGCTAAACTGCAATGAAACCAGTTGAGATAGAAAAACAAAAACGACATCGTTACTTCAGGAATTTAATTGTGTGTTTATTGATGTGTCTTAATTTTATTTTGAGATAGTCTTTTGGCAGGTTGAATGAAAAAAGAAACTTTTTTTGTGGTTTTCATACAATTGCACACTTTGAAAGTTTACATTGTAAAAACTACCACTTCAATCGCTATGAAACTTTGATAAATGGGAGAATATAGGTCTTATAACATAATTTTAAGTTCTGGAATTTTTCCATCGTTGAATGAAAATTGCTATGATTTTTGTAAAAGTGCTTTATTTATAGTTTGGATTGGGCTAGAAACGTCATTAGAAATTTGATTCATAAAAATTTGCGAAAGAATAATACATAATAATTATCGCTATACTAGCGCTAATAATAATAATAATTGATACAGTTTGAAAATTAAATTTTAGAATAAACAACGTGGAGCTTGGGAGAAAGAGATCGCATCCTTCCGCCGGCGCCGCGTGCCGAAAATTAGCTCTCGCGTTTGAGCGGTATCAGCAAATGTTATGTAGCTTCTACACTGGCGTTAGTTGTTTCTATTTCATCCTTTATTAGACCATGTAAAATAAATATAAATTTTAAAACCCCTCCCATTGATTTTTACCAATTTAATAAGAAATTTGCGATATCTTAATGGATTTTACACTTGTTGATATAAGCCTACTTATTTGGAATTTAAGTGAAATTACACAGCTATTATTACTCAGAAAACATTAATTATGTATTGAACAGTCACTATTTTACATATATAAGGAAAGCATTTATTAATTACCTAAAATACAATGAACTAATCTGCTTTAAAACCTATGACGTGAGTTTTTTATATTTCTTTATGGTTTTTCTGTCACTTGAATTGTCATTGTCATATCAAAAATCATACGATGGTGATAATATTAAAACATATACAGTTATAAGGCATTATTCTTTCTCAATCGAAGTATGATTACTTTAACGGTCTCGTTCTGAGGACTTAATATGTGAGTCGGCGTCTTTTTAATCGACGCATTAAAAGCCGTCCGCAAGCCCGCAGGTCTGAGCGCTTGCATATGAGACTTTTACCAACTTGACCGTAAATGAATTGTTTATTACAGCTTGATTATGATTGCTTCATGATACAATTTTGTTTCTGCTCTTTGTTTATATTCTTTAATTTTTAAAAACGGTCAACAAATAAAAATTTCCATAGCTTACTAAAAAAATCATGTCATTATTTCATGAACTAAAATTAATAAGTTAGTTTTTGTAATTTATAAATTATACAGTGGAAATAATATTATTAACATATATACCGTTTTAAAGCCCGTTTCTTCCTCAATCGAAATATATAATTATATTAAAGATTTCTCTAACGGGTTCATTGTAAGGACTTAATAAATGAAATGGGTTTTTTTCTTAATCAACGCCTAAAGAGCCGCCCGTCAGCCCGCAGGTCGGAGGATGACATCACAACAATGCGTGCGCGCGCGTATGAAAGTCGTATCGAGGCAACCTCCTATATACTAGGCTCTAGGTTCTATAGCTTTCTAATCATCCATGGTAGGTTGGAGTCAGTCATTAATTAGAAAGTTATTGGTGTAGGTAAGCTCAGCTCAGCGAGGAACGGATCCCGAAAAAAAAAACTCAAAATTCTATGTTAAATTTGCTGACACAAAAGTTGAAATATTTAAAATTAACTTTCACCCAATTGCTTGCGAAATAATTTTTGAAAAGTCGGTCGTTCCGACCCTCTCTCATCCTCACATGTGTGTGTTCTACTCTTATACATAACAAGAGCAAAACAATCTACAATGTTGCATTGAGCCGAAGGCTCTAACATAGCAAGAAAATGTTACCTTTCATTTTAAATAAAAATTATCATTACCATAGAAATGAAATTTTTTTGCGCCCAGATGACATGTACATAAACAATCAAAAATTTTAATCACATATAAGGACCAAAAACAAAATAAAATACTCACCTACATGAAATATAGTTAACATTAAGAATATGACAAAGGTAATCTTAGAGTATTTGAACAAAACAACCAAAACTACTAACTACACATTTTAACTATACATTTCTCACAAATATATTTTTTTTAAGAGAGAGATGGGATTTTTTCAAATCTGTAGTTCAATTTAGCCCACTCCTTCAACAAACACAGGGAGACATCTGGTCTCATTTGCGTCTCCTGGACTTAAACAGTAACTAGGACTTCAGGGCTCATCGCGCGGATCAGTGTTGAATGACCCAGTCACAATGAGAAGTCAACAAACCCATCATATCCCTTTCTTAAAACTCAATTAAAACTCAAACTAAACAAAACAACCCTTTCCTACTGGAAATTCTACAAATTCTACAAATTCTACATTTAAACTGCTAATAATTAAAAATGTTGTATTAGATTCTGCCAACTTTAGAATTTAATCAAGTGAATTCATATTGCCAGTTGTTCTGCTGATTCCGTATCCTGTGGCGGACAGGGTGAGCTCCTAATAGAGTTTGTTAAGCGGGTTTGTGGTCACTCCGCTTGGCATCCACTTTTTGTCATACATAATGATACGTCTACCTTAATTTTACCATTTACGCTACAATGCATAGTTCAAGTGCACAAACTGTAAACAGTTACTTAACCCCATAATATTCTTTTG
This sequence comes from Flexamia atlantica, assembly GCA_035578135.1. Taxonomy (NCBI): domain Eukaryota; kingdom Metazoa; phylum Arthropoda; class Insecta; order Hemiptera; family Cicadellidae; genus Flexamia; species Flexamia atlantica. The sequence continues at coordinate 160,292,425 of JAQJVK010000001.1, forward strand.
TCTACTGCTACATTACCATACAAAGAAGAAGCTGGTTCACAGAAATTAATTCACAAAAAAAACATAGTTCACGATATGAAGTATCCTGCTTTCTAGGCACCAGGGTGAAGGAGGCCAGCACTTCTACCCTGTCCCCCTTTTTTTGTAATTTGAGAGTTATTTGTCCTCTAAGAGTGACCCTGGTCTGTTTTAAGGTTTTTTTATCACTGCGTACATATACAAGCCAATGTGTTAACTCATTCTAATTAGCTCATCAAATTTATCGCAATCTCCCTAATTAAATAATAGCAGCGGAGGGTGACAGTGTCACCATTTTGAAAGGTTGAGGAGTGGATGCTCTGCATCGGTGCTGAAGCTGTGGAAATGTTAACAAGGTCGCCATTCACCTAAATTACTTTTTTAATGTTTAAATTTTAATCGCATGACTATTCTTTTTAGTTTTTTTTATTCCAATCTGGCATTCTATACCTAGCCTTCTTTCTATAGTTATATCGAATATGAGAGAAATTGTTATTGTATTAAGCCCTACATCATATTATTATTTTAATGTCATTATTATTATTACTACTATTATTAGTAGCAGTTGGCGAAGGTTGGCAGGGATACAGCTGCCACCAAAGAGCGTGAATGCAGCTTAGATTTCTGGCAGCGGGACTGGGAAGCTGAGTCGAGGGGACGTTGGACCTTCAGGATCAATCCTACTATCCGACCATGGGTGGAACAGCAGCATGGCAAGTTCGATTACTTTGTGACCCAATTCTTGTCGGGTCACGGGCACTTATGAGCCTACTTGCACAGATTGGGTCAATCAATCAATCAATATATTTTTTATTCATTCAATATATAGCATACATAAATGGCGTCATGATTCTTAATAATGATCTAAAACCACCAATCTAATAACACTAATACAATACTGTACAAACTCACCAAGTTCCTGAAACATTATTTACATCATTGGTCAAAAACTCGCGAAAATTGTAAAATGCAGCATCAATAAGAAATAATTTTAAGCTTTTCTTAAATGGATTATTTATTTTATTTTCAAATAAAAGTAAAGTCGCCAACTCGGACAGTCCGTACTGTCCTGGCATCGCAGCACACTTTCTTTGGCATGTCCAGCATACACATCTCTTTGCTGAGATCGGCACCATTGCAACACCGGGAAACATTGTCAGAGCTGTGCTCCAGAGAGAGGGCAACTTGAACTGTGTCAGACACTTTGTCCAGGCCATTCTTCGGGAGAAAAAGGTCGACCTTGACCAGCCTTAATCCTCAGCTTTTCCCACTGAAGCTACCTAGTGGCGCAAGTCAAAAGGCCTAGCCCGAAGTAATGTACAAAACAGTTCCAGGCTAGTGTCCTCGGTGTTGAAGGGGGTGGTTAGTTGGTAGTCTGAAGGACATTGAAACCACGGGAGTCCGACACTACTGGGAGGATAACGCATTTCTTAGTGTGTGTAAATGCATTAGACCTACACCTCCTCTTAAAAAAAGTATAAGTAGCAGTAGTAATGGTATTATTATTTTATATTCGCCGGAGTCATCCCCGTCCTCTTTCTCGCGAGGGAGAGGCAGGCGATATACCGGAGGAGGCCTGAAGTGGGCCGGGAAACAGCTGCCAGGGAAGAGCGCGATCGCAGCTTCGACTCCTGGCAGCGCGACTGGGAAGCCGAGCCGAGGGGACGTTGGACCTTCCAGCTCATACCTTCCGTCCGACCATGGGTGGAGCGGCAGCACGGCGAGGTCGATTACTACGTGACCCAGTTTCTTTCTGGACACGGGTACTTCCGAGCCTATCTGCACCGGATGGGCAAAGTCGCCAGCCCGGACTGTCTGTATTGCCCCGGCATCCCAGATACGTCCGAGCACACCTTCTTTCAGTGCGACCGTTGGCACGTCCGCCGAGCCTCACTTTCATCTGAGATCGGCGTGATCGTCAGCCCAAACAACATCGTTGGAGCTATGCTCCAGGAAGAGGGCAACTGGAACTGTGTCAAGCACTACGTCCAGGCCATTCTTCGGGCGAAAAAGGTCGACCTCGATCGGCCTTAATCCTCAGCATTTCCCCACGGAGGTTGCCCTAGCGGCGTAATATCAAAGGCCTAGCCCGAAGTAATGTGTGAAACAGTTCCAGGCTAGTGTCCTCGGTGCCGAGGGAGGTGGTTTAGTCGGTAGTTCACGGGACATCGAGCTCGTGGGAGTCCGACACTACTGAGGGGACAACGAGCCCCTCAGTGTGCGTAAACGCATTCCACCTCCTACCCAAAAAAAAAAAAAAAAAAAAAAATTATTTTATATTTGACAAATTAAATTCTTTTCCAAATTGTTCCTAAATGATTATAATACATTTGTTTCATTGCTCTTTTCTTATACAGTAGAGCGCCGATTATCCGAACCGTCGATTAACCAAATGCCATAATAATTTATATTTTGAACATGATTCTCAAGCAATTCAAATTCGCGCGCCAACCGAAACTCCCGTCGCGCCGGGATATCTAAGTATTCTGATTGATTTCATCATAAAATTACGTGAATAATTTTTGTTTGATCATTTTTTAGCCTTTGTACTACTAAGAATTACATTACATATATAATTTTAAAATGTTGTCTATTCATGTTCGATTATCCAAATATTCAGTTATCCGAACACCCCTTGTTCCCAATTAGTTCAGATAATCGGCGCTCTACTGTAGCTAATATATTTTAAGATAAAATTGTATAAATTAATGTAGTTTAAGTTTTTTCCCTAGCAACAAAAAGTGAATGAGATGCTCTTCCCCAATCACAGACAGAAATGGTGTGAAATGGTGTCTCTACACCTGCAAATGCAAACGTAGTTTATGGCAACTAAATCAAGATGATTGTTATTACAGTACCTGTCAATCAAGAAGTGGAGAGAAATTTGAAGCTGTCAAATTGGAGCTAACTATTGATTCTTCCGACCTTTCTCCCAATTCAGAATTGCCTCAAAAAGTGAAAATTTATCCTCAAAAAGAAGTTTTCTCAAGAATTGAGTGTGTAGTTCAACAGATATTCAATGAAAAGTATAAGGTAATGTATCATCATTTTCATATGAAATAGCCTCTAAATACAGAATACAGAATATAGAAAACTTTATTCATAAACATTAAGTTTAGAACAGGCGTCATACAATAAAAAAAAAAACAATAAATAAGAGGATTTCAGAGTTTATTTGCCCTCTCCAGACTCGCCAATGGTGTAGATCGACTCCTCCATTAGCCAGCAAAGCAGTCTTCTTTTCATCTTGCTTTCTTCCAGTTGCTCGAGTTGGGTTGGGAGAGTGTTGAACAGCTTGGCTCCAGCATAGGATGGCTTTTTGGTAAATAGTGCAGTTCTGTGCGCTGGTAGATTAAAGTTGTGTCCATATCTGGTTTCCCTTCCATGATGGTTATTTCTAGTCAAGTTGAGACTAACAGCATGCATGATGACCTCAAGAGTGTACAGAGCTGACACAGTGATTATGTTTAGGTCTTTGTATGCTTCTCTACAGCTGTCCCGTGGTGTGATGCCAGCCATTATTCTTATCGCCCGCTTCTGAAGGACCATAACATGTTGAAGGTTGTTGTTGGAAGATGCTCCTCAAAGTATGATCCCGTACCTAATTCTGCTTTCAAAGAGTGCCTGGTAAGCAACTTTGGTGGCTTCTGGGGTACTGATGAGTTTGATTCTCAGGGCAAACAGTGTAGTGCTGAGCTGACTACTATCTATGTGGATATTCCAGGAGAGACAATCATCCAGTATAAGTCCAAGGTGTTTTGTTGAGTGAGAAATTAGTGTGTCAGCTGGGATTGTTACTTGATCCTTGTTTCTCCCAAAGATGACGTGCTGTGTTTTTGATTTGTTGAATACTAGATCATTCTCTATTCCATGTTCATTCTCTGATGGGCCATGTTAATTGAGATGAATGTATTAATTGCAAGGAGTTCAGTAGATTTATCTGAGGTGGTCAAAACGGTGTCGTCAGGGTACATAACTGGATAGCAGTATGAGTTGATGTAATCCGGAAGGTCACTTGTAAACAATATATACAGAATGGGTCCCAGAACAGAGCCTTGGGGCACACCTCGGGTGATAGCCAGTGGTGGGCATGTTGTTGTTTTTGCCACTCCATTGATTGTCTGCGTATTGTTACTACCTGCTTCCGTTCATCCAGATAGCTCTTGAACCATAGCAGTGCTGTATCCTTTATGCCCAGTGAACTTATTTTAGCAATGACTAATTGGTGATCTAAGCAATCAAATGCTTTGCTTATAGTGAGTATAATAAATTATCAGTCTAGACGGACATAAATTAATAATAAAATTGACTATTAAAGAACAAGCTATATTTTTACAATATTATTTTGGACAAGTTCAATTCACAATAACAAAAGGACATCTGATAATAATAACAATTAATCATCAATATGAACAGCTGTCAGACAGACATAAGTAGTTTACATCCTCTCCCCTCCCACAGACAACACAACAACCTTTGTCAGTGGACGTCGGAAGGTTCCTATGGTTGTTGCGACATCCACTATTCGGACTTGACCGTCACGACTTGGGTAAGTGGTTGATATCTTTCTAAGTGGCCACGTATTTCTTGGGTTGTTTTCTTCTACTAAGACTACCAAGTTGCCAATCTTTGGTGGTACGGTCCTCTTCTGCCATTTGCAACATCGTGTTAAACAGGGAAGATATTCACGTATCCACCTTTTCCTTGTACAAACTCCAACTTACTCCAATTTTTGCAATGAAATCTACTGCTTCTTTTTTACTCTTAACCACAGACCAGAACCTCTCCAAAAACGGAGGGAATTGTTTCGCAGGCTCAACGTCTTCTTTGTAAGACAACCCCTCAACAATCCAACCCACATAATCAAACAAATCAAATTGCATTTGAATCATACTGTTGATCCAGATAGACAAAAAAATGAGAAAAGAGATCAAAAGAACCATCATGATTCTCTTCCAAGGACAGTCATGATCATCAGGAAAGGAAGTCACGATTTTCATTCGATACTTCTCTTGTTATGATTGTTTTGGTTGTAAGTTAGATGATTGTTCACGTTGCTCGACTTTCACACACTTCTCTGGGTTCCCGATGGATTTCTTTGACTTTACGATGGAATATTTGGACCTATCGATGGAGTTCTTTGACCTATCAGGATATTTTGACCTGTCATTGGAATATTTTGACCTATCATTGGAATTCTTCGACCTATCGATAGGTTTCTTCGATCTTATGATTGGATTTGTAATATTACATGAATCTCAAACTCAATATTATTAATAATAAATTAAAATAATATTTGATAATATTTTTACACCTCCAAATCTAAGATAATAATTAATGTACAAAAGCCACCTATCCACACTTATATTTGTAAAGCTGTTTCAAATACCCAAAGTTATTAAAATAAATAATCAATATTTTCATACATAATAAAATCAGTGAAAGTGTGATGGCTTGCAAGTGCCTAAATGTGAATTGTGCTACCTAAATCTACTAAACAACATGTGTGATGTACAAAATTTGATTCCAACAATGCTAACAATGAGCAAAGGGGAGTTGGAGAGAAGCCTCCAAAGAGTCATGACATGTTAAAAACTAGGGAGTGTTAAAATTTAATTAATATAAAAATAAAAGGCCACGACCTTGGTGTTATCCTATTTAATTAGTATTTTAGGACATAAGGCCTGAAATTTTCATTAGTCAACGGTGCGTGGAGAGAAATAGGCCCATTTTATTGTTTAGACAACTCTCCACCAGAAGCCTACAGGATTGGTAAGACCTCTCCATTTTGAAATACTCATCAAATCTCAAGAAATTTGAATACGTATTATTTTGGCACAAATTTTCAACCAGCAAGAATTCAATTAAATGAACTAATAAGTATTATTTAATAATTGAAGAAAGTTTATCAGCAAGAAAAATTTTACTTGAAAAATAATTCCAAAATTTAAGAAGCCAAACCTAGAGCAATCATGTGGTCAACCATTGTTGGGGACAGTTTAGTAGTGATCTTCTGAAGAAGAAAATTTAAAGTATTTTCCTATTTAATAAACTTTGAACTGAACTTAAATGACATAAATAAATCTGAACTTAATGTTATTTCAAATATTGACCTTATTCTCTCCTCCGATATTCATTCAAGGCACGAAACCAACCCCTAATCTTCATTTATATTTGAAACTATTGCATAGGACTTAGTTACCTATTTTATAAAGTACCTCCATTTAAATATTAATAAACATAATAACTATCCCCCAGATTGTAAAGCTTGTGATGTATCCCAATGTGAATGAGAATATTATTGTATTAAAGTAATAAAATTTATTGTCAAATACATCCATCTCTCATTTCAGAATATATTATTGTAAGCCTAGGGCAGCCATCTTGAATAAACATTCAAAAGGTATTCACTATTGTATCAGCTGGGCAAACCCAAATCAGGGCAAACAATAAAAACCATTCAAGAATTAAGATTAAAGATAGGCTAAAAGAAAAATGAAATTTGTGTTTATGTAAATGGTAAATAAAGATTAATTTTTTTTTACAATTGGCGCAACCAACGTAAGGCCTGAGTGAATGACAGAAAATTTGAAACAGCTTAATATTAAAGGTAGCCTATATTAGAGTACAATAGCAGAATAAGTTGAGGTTAGCTAAGTAAAATAAAAGAGCCTAGTTATAAGATATTTCTGTATTTGATATGTACTGTATTATTCTTATCTAATAATTATGGATCAACAAAAATATAATTTGCGTCCTAAAATTAAGATACCAGCCAAGATTTCCGAGACGAACGAATCCTTAATTGTAAGTAGGGAACACAACACCCGCATTGTTGACAGTAGCGACAGCGCGAACAAGCTTACCGGGAACGAACAAAGCGGATCTAATTCGGATATATCGGAGAGCGGTTTTAAATTATTTGACGACTTCAACCCGTTAGACGAATTAACACGGGAAAACGCGATAATTAATGTATACCGTGACGAAGTAAACACAACAGCTGATGTGACGTCGTCGCTGGCGGCAGATCCTAGCTCTTCAAGGTCAGATGACAGGAGTACCAACATGACAGCGCCAGAATTCCTAGGCACACAGACACAAACAAATTTACCTTCGCCCGGTGAAACAATCCTACTAACAACGAACAATGATGGTAACCAAACGGAACTTAATTGGGTGAATCAAATAAGTCTGTTATTTAAATCTGAAATACAATCACTTGAAACTAAATTAGGATCCAAAATCGAAGCCACTAATCAGGAGCTAAAATTACTAAAATCAGATAATCAGGAGCTAAAGACTGAAATTAAACGGGACATAAATTTAGCGATAAAATCATTGAAAGACGAACTAAACGATTCTAGAAACACTCTGAACACCAAAATTGACAAGGTTACTCAATCCCAGACAGAAGTTCATAAGGAATTGAACCAAATTAAAGAAACACAAACTAAACACAGTAACGACATTAGTCACCTTAACAACAAAATCGCTCAACAAACCCATGATATTCGGGAAGATCTAATCCGATACCTTAAAGAAAAAAAAGACGTTATCAATAAGTCCATCTGCGAAAATAACAAACACTTGACCAACACTTTCGAGACTAAAATCCAAGACACCAAACGTGAAGTATTGAGCCAAATTATCGAGACAAATCTAGAAAACAACCTACAACTGAAACAGATCGAAAATGAAATCAGCCAGGACATACAGATCTCTCTAAAAAGCAACACTAAATCGATCGGGATATTAAATGAACAGATAAATTCACTCCAACACAAAACACAGACGTGCGAAGACAAAATTGACAATTTGGAATCAAAAATGAAAAATACTTCCCTAACAAACCTACAGTCAACAATACAAGTAGTCTGTACTGGAAACACGACACCAATCGGAGATCAAACACCACCAAAATTTTACGGAAGATCGCACAATCCATCCGAATTTCTGAATCGACTCAGAAAATATTATGACAAGAGTCTAACACGGAATAACCTCAGCTCACCGACGACCGAACATTTACATGATGTAATCGAGAGTTGCCTAGAGCAACATGCGTCCCGCTGGTTTTATTTGATCAAAGGCGATATCAATAATTGGTTGGATTTTGAGAAAGCGTTCCTAGCTCGTTATTTTAGCCGAGACGTGCAAAGAGGATTGAGACAAAGAATGGAAGTAGAAAAATACCGGCCTAATAGAAAACTGTCACGTGCCGAATATTTCGTGGAAAGAGTCATTCTTTTAAATTTGTTGACACCACCAATGAACGAAGACAAGATTGTTTCTTTGTTATCAGAACACTTCAGTGAATTAAATCAGGATGCTCGTAGAGTACAGAACATAAACACCATTCAGGAATTTGAAGCACTCTTACAAAGGGAAGACATAAAAGACACACACAAAAGATCTCGTAACCAAAATCAAAATTCTCACTCTGACACTAACGAACACAGAAACCACAAAACCAATCAGTCACACGAGTCACAGTATGAAGTGAATTTCAACGCGTACAGGCCCAGGTATAACCGAAATAATCAACAATCGGCAAACGATCACAACGATCGACCTCGTCAAAATTTTTCACCACGAAATGACAAATACCACCAAAATGGGCAAAATCATTATCAAGGAGGGAATAATCGGTACCAGAACAACCACGACCGGTCACCAAATTACAATAATTTCAATAACAACAACAATGGACGATTCAATAATCACCACGCTACAACGACCGACCGTATCCGCCAAACACAGACAATGTTAACGCTAACTCAAATTTTAACACACGACGTCAAAAAGACAATTCTCGATACCCAGACAGGAGATACGATGACAGACAATATGATGAGCGAAGATACCCCACAAATGAACAACACCAATTATGCGCCGCCATCGTTGAAAGAGAAAATCAACTACCTCCAAGCCTGCCGTTACCGGCTAGCCAAGAAGAAGGACCTTTAAACTCTTAAGCACTGAGGTATTCGACGGCCTACCCATTTCATCAACACACACCAACACCACAATATCTTCAGTGCAAAATCATAATCTCGGATTTGATAGGCCAAACAGTCATATAAATAAATTTCTTAATAAACCAATATACACTGTAAGTAACATATTTTGTAATAAAGATTTCTTATTATCATTAGCATATCATCTTACTACCTTGAGTCAAAATTATTGAAATTACAAGATCAAAGATCAATCAAAATTCTCTCATTGGCACATTCAACATTAAAAACCGGTTTGCCTAAATATTTCAAAAATGATTTTAAATTCATAGCTCAAGGTAGTCAAAGAAATTCACGTTCCGCTTCTCTCACTTTGCGTATGCCTCAGCACAGGACAGCAGTCTATGACGGGGCTTTTGTTGTGACTGCTTGCCGTTTATGGAATGACCTTCCTGATTCCCTGAAGTCAATTGAAGAACATTGTCGGTTTGTGGCGGCACTCAAAAAATTGTTCTTTCAACGGATGTCCTTGGCTGGTGCGTTGTAGGTGTTTTCGTCTTGAGCGGGGTCACTGATGGATGAATGTTTGAGTGAATGAGTGTAGTTTAAATTGATATAGTTATTCTCCTTTATGTAAATATATTAAGTTTTTGCAAATTAGTAAAGTAAAATAAAAATATAGACATATCTCACATTTTGTATTACAGGTTAAGTGTAAGAGAGGGCCATGTGGCCCTAACTTTGCCTGGTAAAATAAAGAATTTTTCATTTCATTTCATTATCCGAAGAGTCAACAGAACAATTACAACATAATCCTAAACAACAGTTAAATTGTCCCGAAATTGATATTTTAATAAACACGATAAAAATAAAAGCCTTAATTGACACAGGATCTAATATTACGTGCATATCAGAACAATGGTTTAATGAAAACAAAAGTAAAGTAGATGAATACGAAGAACTACCAACCAGCAACACTTTTATAAAGGTCGCTACCGGAGAAAAGTCTCGCCGTGTTTCGAAGATAATTATGTTAAATATTAAAGTATGTGAACAACAGACCTACTTACAAGCATTACTCATTCCAAATTTGATCAGACCCGTTATTCTTGGAATCGATACGTTAAGCTTATGGGAGATGGCGATAAACTTTAATGATAAACGGATAACATTTAAAATAGAAAATAATAATGTAACATTGAAGTTTGGAGAAGTGAACGAAGATGGTGTTTTATGTTATATAATCAATGACGATAGCCACAGGCATAATAATAATATTAATAATGGGAATATAAATTGTAATATGAATATAAACAGTCATCGGTCAACTGGAATGAATAATAACAGTAACAGTACATTTCACAGCGAACTAAATGAAACACTCGAGAAAACCACTTTATTAAACCAAGCACAAAAACAACAGTTATCTAACCTGATTCTCAAATACCAAAATACTTTTTCAAATGAACCTGGCCTATGCAACAAATATATCGGCAATCAAAAAGTACATTCTACCAAGAAATCATGAAGAAAGAAGATATTGTTGGTAATGTGTGGTGTGTGTGTTTATTCATTTCCCATGTACAGTAAATATTCCCATTTTAATAATATCAATACATTTCCTAATTCATGAAGAATATAGGACGGAATCCCAATTACTGTGCTTTGTAACTAATGTAAATAAAGGATCATACAATAAGTATTCATAATATTCATTATTTATAACTTGTATGTGTTTAAGCAAAGTATTGACTAATGTAACAGATAGGAGGGGATAGTGAAATTAAGACAGGACTTTAATTATATACCCTAAAGACTGTTTGAATAGTGCGATGTGATAGTTATAAACTGTGAAACCACGCCATTATTCGAACTGTGATCAGTCAAGACAACAGACTAACAGTTTATTGTTAAATAACAATAATATGTAAGATTTCATGATATTAGTGTTATAGATTGATTATTTCCTCATATTTAATGTTCCAAACCAATCTATCTCATATTTAATGTTATTAATGTTAATTTGCGTTTATAACGTTGAAGGAGTTCATTAATTTTATGTGTTAAGAACGATATGTGTTACGAGTTTTCAATTCATTCCATATTATATCAGAATCTCATTCTCATTTCATTCGATATTCGATTCCTGAGGGGATAATTAATTGTAATATTACATGAATCTCAAACTCAATATTATTAATAATAAATTAAAATAATATTTGATAATATTTTTACACCTCCAAATGTAAGATAATAATTAATGTATAAAAGCCACCTATCCACACTTATATTTATAAAGCTGTTTCAAATACCCAAAGTTATTAAAATAAATAATCAATATTTTCGTACATAATAAAATCAGTGAAAGTGTGATGGCTTGCAAGTGCCTAAATGTGAATTGTGCTACCTAAATCTACTAAACAATTTGATGTACAAAATTTGATTCCAGCAATGCTAACAATGAGCAAAGGGGAGTTGGAGAGAAGCCTCCAAAGAGTCATGACATGTTAAAAACTAGGGAGTGTTAAAATTTAATTAATATAACAATAAAAGGCCACGACCTTGGTGTTATCCTATTTAATTAGTATTTTCAGGACATAAGGCCTGAAATTTTCATTAGTCAACGGTGCGTGGAGAGAAATAGGCCCATTTTATTGTTTAGACAACTCTCCACCAGAAGCCTATAGGATTGGTAAGACCTCTCCATTTTGAAATACTCATCATATCTCAAGAAATTTGAATACGTATTATTTTGGCACAAATTTTCAACCAGCAAGAATTCAATTAAATGAACTAATAAGTATTATTTAATAATTGAAGAAAGTTTATCAGCAAGAAAAATTTTACTTGAAAAATAATTCCAAAATTTAAGAAGCCAAACCTAGAGCAATAATGTGGTCAACCATTGTTGGGGACAGTTTAGTAGTGATCTTCTGAAGAAGAAAATTTAAAGTATTTTCCTATTTAATAAACTTTGAACTGAACTTAAATGACATAAATAAATCTGAACTTAATGTTATTTCAAATATTGACCTTATTCTCTCCTCTGACATTCATTCAAGGCACGAAACCAACCCCTGATCTTCATTTATATTTGAAACTATTGCATAGGACTTAGTTACCTATTTTATAAAGTACCTCCATTTGAATATTAATAAACATAATAACTATCCCCAGATTGTAAAGCTTGTGATGTATTCCAATGTGAATGAGAATATTATTGTATTAAAGTAATAAAATTTATTATCAAATATATCCATCTCTCATTTCAGAATATATTATTGTAAGCCTAGGGCAGCCATCTTGAATAAACATTCAAAAGGTATTCACTATTGTATCAGCTGGGCAAACCCAAATCAGGGCAAACAATAAAAACCATTCAAGAATTAAGATTAAAGATAGGCTAAAAGAAAAATGAAATTTGTGTTTATGTAAATCTATATATATAAAGGAGAAAGGGTTTTCTTTCGGACAGCAAATCTCCAAAACTATAAGACCTAGAGAGCTGAAATTCTGTATTTATACACTCTTTGGGCTATAGATGCACACTAAGAAACAGTTTTACAAAATTCCCAGAGGTTTTCGCTCTAGAAGACTCCAAAGTTTCAATGCAAATCTTATGACCCTTGGTTTTAATCATTTTTCACTAATCCAGATGACTGAATAAACATTGTACGGTATTCCATGGTCAGTTGCAATTAGTTGTAGTCTCAAGACAGTGTAGAGTGGAGTCTGTTGTAAGGAATGAAGGGTCATACTTAGCAATAATTTATATTTTATATGTATTATAATTATTCTATTCTAATTTTGTATAATGGGCTTTTAATTTCATAAAATTTAATTTAAATCAATTCTATAAAGAAACGCGATTAGTTTACATAAAACAAATAAAATTGAAATTCAATTAAAATTAAAAGAGATTTAACAGATGATTTAAATTTTTGGTCTTCCAATATCAACATGTGAAATTCTTGTGTTTTAATTTCTTATTTGGATGAACTGTCAAATTATTTGTTTACATTATCAAAATGTGAGAAAAATTGGAGTAATAATTAAAATCCTAAAACGGAATTGGTGAAAAGTATTTGATTGTTTTCGAACTGTTTATTGTGAAGACTAATGGCAATGTATACAGAAGACGTTCTCAACAGTCAATGGTAGTGTTTTACCTGGTAGGCTTACAGAAGAATTGTAGCTTTAGTGACTGTTCCTGTGAGTGGCTTCACCCACCATTGAAATTACGGTGAGATAATAGCCAATATCTACTTCATGCCCTTAGGGAAAACCCCGAATAATAAATTATTGAAAACAATCCCATTTTTAATTATTTTGTAATAAAATAGAATAGAAAAATAACCCAGATTATATTGGCTCCGGCAAAGTAAACAGGTGCAAAAAAATGACAGTTTAATCCAATGTCTACGACACCGACAGACAGAACCTCCACCCCTTCATTTGTAGCCTACTTAAGTTAAATGATTATCATAATTTTGTGAGTTATTGGCAAATTTACGCCGAAATTCCTTACATTTTGCTTCTCATATATTAAAATTTGTTTTGCGGTGAACAAATTATGACAACAGAAAATTACTCACATATTAATATACAGATTGATGGTTTCACAGTGAAGTAGATATTGGAATTAAATAGAAAAATAACCCAGATTAGATTGGCTCCCACAAAGTAAACAAGTGCAATCAATGTGTGTATCTGATCCAATGTCCACGACATCGATGGACAGCACCACAATTTAGAACCTTCGCCCATTCACTGTACTTAGTTAAAACTTGTATTATAATTTTGAGAGTCATTGGCAAGTCTACTCAGAAATACTTTTAAATTTACGTCTAATACGTTAAAATTCGGCCAGCCGTGAACAAGATATGACAACAAAATTAATTCCTCACGTGCTAGATTTGTGGTTTCACTCTTAAGTAGTTGGTTACAATCTCACTATCATTTCAATCGTGGGCAAAGCCACGGGGAACAGCTAGTGGTAAATAAAGATAAATTTTTTTTTACAGATTCTTCAACCTTTCGAAAGTTTCATTTTCTTCTCCTTCTTCCGTTTCACAAGGTATTTTAAGCGCAATTTCGTAGCTTGGGGAAAATTTGAAATCATCTGATTTCCACAACAAACCAGATTCATAACGATCTCTGATTTTTCTTGTTGTTTTTTCAAGAATCGATACTGCTTGTTCTTTTTCTGCCGACTTTATTGTTTTGTTCTCCGCTGGAGAAGCACCATAATTGTTAATTTCAAGTGAATCTCTTACTAGATCATGTAATCTATCGTATTCAAATGACGTTAAGGTAAAATCATCAACATGTCCCCTAAATTTCCATATGATTGTTGCATTTTCCATGTATTCCATGTATTGACCACCCGAGGTAACTCCATGATAACACAGGAGCATTTGGGGGACCTTCAATTACCTTTCTTGTCAATAATAAGTTACAGTTATCTTGTCCTATCAAAATGGTAGGTTTGACATATGATGTTGGCAGCGGCTGATCAATCGAATTTAAATGGGACCATCCCTCGCGAAACTTTAAAGAATCAATAGATTGTTTAGGTAAATCTAAAGATGATTGAGTTCTAACATTACTTAAAGTAAAAATTTCTTCCTCATAAAACCCTTTAATTTTAACTTTGACTCGTCTGGAATTTGGATCATAATGTTTAGTCATATTTGACCAACATGTGGTAAGGGGTTCAATTTTACCGCTGACTCCTAGTTTGTCGGGTGTAGCCGAATCAAGTAAAGATACAGTCGAACCGTCGTCTAGAAGTGCATAGGTATCAATTTGACAACTGGGACCATACAAAGTTACCGGACATACTCTAAGTAAAACACGGTTATTTACTGTGTGATTGCTTATAATTTCTTCATTTCCTTTACTTTCTTGACTGAAAGTTTTCTGTACTTTGTCCTGGTCAACTTCTTGTACATTTTTTGGGGAACTACTAGTGTGGAGAAGGCGATGGTGGAATAATTTACATCCATCGATTCCACAAATTTTCTTTAATCTACAAGACTTAATTTGGTGGCGACGAAAGCAAGAAAAACACAATTTTTTCTCAGCAATTATTTTCCATCGCTGAGAAACTTCTGCTTTCCTGAAAAGTTTACATTTCTCGGTTTCATGACTTTCCGAACAAATCAAACAAACGTTTTCAATAGGCGAATTCGTGAAAACCGGCCTAGGTTCATTTTTCTTTCGTATAGTCTCATCGGGTGGACGAAAATAAATACTCATTATGGAACATTGATTTTCCAGCCAGGTACAAAATACTTTCAGGTCAGGTTTTTCTAAAGACATGTTATTCTTGTGTTCAGCCCTATATATCTATACTTAAGACTATAGGGAAGCTTACTAAGTAATTCATTTAATAATAGAGGATTAAGTAGATACATTTCTAAATCCAAGGACTCTGCGGTAGAGGTCAGATTAGAGAGTGTTGTTGAAAATTCGATAAGACTAACAGTGTCATCCTCCTTGACAGGTTCTAGCATACGAGCCTTTTTCATCATTGACTCAACTATAAACTCTGGACGACCAAATCGCGTTTGTAAAGTTTTCATTACCGTATTTAAATTTCTGCTGGAAATAAAAAGAGGTTTAACCATTTTAAAGGCGTCTTCCTCCAGACAATTTCTTACTCTGTCGAGATTTTCATCCTCACTAAAAAGGTGTTTAGTCTTATTATAAATGGAATAGAACATGGGCCATTCGTCTGCTCTCCCGCTAAAGGAAGGAAGACGTTGTTGACAAGAGACAGGTTGCGCGGAATTAATAGCTTTTGAAAAGGAATCTGCTAGTCTATTAATAGCCGTAGACACGATGGCTGACGATGACAAGTGAACTGACGGTTCCTCGTTCAGCCATCTTTCGACTTCGACATTAGAATCCTCTAGTGTAGCATTATTCAGGCTTACCTTGTCGTAGTCTTGATTACCCGTCAAATGACTACTGCCCGAAACAGACGCATTTTCAAGCTCGGTTCTAGCCTGCAGTAGTCGCCGCTGGCGTTCCAAGTCCCTTGCTTCCACCTGTCTCTGGCGTTCCATTTCCTTCTCGTCCATCTGCCGTTGTCGTTCCAACTCCTCTTGTTGACGTCGTCTCTCCATCTCCTCTTGTTGACGTCGCCTCTCCATTTCTTTAGCCTCGAAATCTCGTTGTCGTTGCAATTCCTTTTCTTCCAACATCTTTTCAAGTTTATTCATTTCTTCTATCCTTTGTAGCTCTAATTGCAGTAAGCGACGCCTACTTGATGTTGTAGTGATGGTTTTTGATTCCGAAAGCTGTGTAGGTAGACTTCCACCTTTCCTAGGCTCATCAGGTTTTTGATTTTTATTTTCAGGGGAATATCTATCTGGAGGATGTCTTTCCCTGCTGGATTTCCTCAATGACATGATTTACTTTGGGCGCCACAAAAATATAATAAATTATCGGTCTAGACGGACATAAATTAATAATAAAATTGACTATTAAAGAACAAGCTATATTTTTACAATATTATTTTGGACAAGTTCAATTCACAATAACAAAAGGACATCTGATAATAATAACAATTAATCATAAATATGAACAGCTGTCAGACAGACATAAGTAGTTTACAGTGAGGTTGCTTAGGGCTATAATTTAAGAATACCATTGCCAGGCGGATAAAAGCACCAAATTTGGCATGAAGGTACCTTAGGGTATACTAATAAATTTTAGCTTAGGAGCCCTTTTGAATTTTAAAAAATGTCCATACAAGGCACCATAATCCAAAACGGCCGACAAATAGATATTGAAAACATTTTATTTATGGGTATCCAAGGTAATACAGGGTGTTTTTTTTAAAACGCAACCCATGTTTAAGACTGAATAATTCACATATAAATATGAAATAAGTATTGTTTTACGGTTCTTTACGTTTTATACACTCTATTATTTAAATTTGATCAAATTTCGTTCACCTTATGTGCTCAAAAAATCCGTCAGTGGCATTTATATGAAGTTATGCTCCCTCTATCAAATTCCCGAATACGTGTTGCTAGGTACATGCGTTTGCATTACATTTGTTTTGTTTGTTATGAGGTACTGAATATGCTGTGACTTGTTTTTTAGGTCTTACTTTGTATGTATCCCCAAAGAACATAATAATATAGTGGGGTCAAATCTAGGGATATTGGGGGGAAATAATCCTTCACCGATAAAATCAAGTTTTGGGTTGCATTTTAATGTGTGGATCTTTAAGCACGATAACTCGCGTAAAAATGGTCCGATCTGAATGAAATTTTCCACAGACATGTAAAGTAGTATTATTCTACGAAAAAAAATCACAAGATATTCAGCGCCTCAAAACAAACATAACAAATTTCATGCAAGAAATTCAAAGAGGTACCCTGCAACAAATGCTCGGGAATTTGATGGAGAGAGCATAACTTTATACGAATGCCAATGACGGACTGTTTGAGCACATAATGTAAATTAAATGTGATCAAACTTAAATAATAGGTTGTATAAAATATAAAGATCAATAAAACAATCCTCATCACACATTCAAATGTGCATTATTAAATCTTAAAAATGGGTTGCGTTTTAAAAAAAAAACACCCTGTATTTCCAAGGATAACGATTTCAAACCACCGCCTTACTTGCTGAGTAATGAAGACTTCATTTTGATTGGGTATTAATTTTTGGCCGCCATCTTGGATCCGCCATATTGGATGCAAGATAGTTTTTTTTAATATGAATGTTGTATTGCGACACATCATTACAGACTAGATTTTCACGCTGATTACAATCCTGAAATCCGTTTTTGAAAATATGTATTCGTTAAAAAGATATGCTCAAATAAAAATTCACCACTATACATTTCTTATGGACATTTAATATTTTTAGTATTTTTTTGGATAATTTTTCTTATTTCTCTCATTATAATTAAGATATTTAGTTAGTTTTAGTCTTAAAATACTAATTGAAGTAGCGGCTCTCATTTGAGATATTAATCATCAATTTCGGACGAGTGAAAGAGGAGCTATAAGGTTTAATAAGGATTTAAAAATCAGTTTTTCAGAAATTTGTTTTTAATCAAGTATTTATATCTCCAGTTCTAAATAAGATATTTTAGCTAATTTTGGTCTTAAAATACACAGTGATACTTCAGCTTTCGTTTGAAATATTGATACGTAAAATCTGTTAGGTTGTGAACGGATTTTAAGGCTCATAACGACATAAAGATTAGTTATTTTGAAATTTTACTCTTAATAGTGAATTATATCTCACCCTGAACTTGTCCGAATTAAATGATCGTAGTCTCAAAATAAAGTTGATATTTTACTGAGTCTTTTTAAAAGCATTCAGAACTCAATACCTGTCCTAGTACTGGGGATATCAGTCTTTATATAAACAAAAATGTCTGAAAAATTTAATTTTGTGTGGGTTTTTGAACCACAACTCACCTGAAACTCAATCTATTAAAATAATTTATGACTTAAATGAAAGCCAATAGTCTACAGAGTCGAATAAGACCTTTACGATTTTTGAGTCTTCTTTGGAACCAGAGAAATCCTTCATGAACTGTAAAATTATGCAAATAAAACAAATTTATGTTGAGTGGTAGCTCATAAGTCACCTAAACTTTAATCTAATTTTATTGAGAATTAGCTCACCTGGAAGCTGCTGGTTTACTGAGTGATTTAAGACCAAAATGAACTAAATACCTTATTTAGAACTGGAGATATATATAATTCATTAAAACCAAATTTCCAAAAAAAAGATTTTTGAGTTCTTACTAAGCCTTATAGTTCATCTGTCACTCGTCCGAAATTGATGATTAATACCTCAAATGAGAGCTGCTATTTCACTGAGTGTTTTAATACTAAAATTAACTACATATCTTAATTTATTATGAGTGAAATAAGAAATACCCCCGTTGCAGCTGACCTGCATACTCAATAATTTCAAGTGCAAAACAACATATTTTGATCCAACATGTAGCGAGATTTGACATGTTTTTGTAAGCTCCATAAGAATAACATGGGGAATGAGTATGGAGGTTTGCTGCTACAGGTATATTAAAACTGGGTGGTTTTAATTCAATATTTAGTAGATCTGAACTAGAAGAAGCCATTTACCAAGTTTTATCATGATATGTTGAGAAATAACCGAGATATAGAATTTTACTTATTTCCCATAAGGTTAACATTGGGACAACGTACTGTGTTTACCACTTTCAATATCTCGGCAACCAATGGACATAGAGCCATGATTAAAAATACTAAATTGTTTGTTTTTTTGGGCTGAATTCAATGGTGCCAATACAAATTTGAAAAATTTTATTTTTCTATGTAAAAATCTCAAAAAACCCATTTTTGGGGGGGTTTACCCCCCTTTACTCCCCCTTACGGTGGTCCGATCGGGCTGGTTTACGAACTCGTTCGAATAATTACTACTTTACACGTCTATGCCAAATTTCATTCCGATTGGACCATTTTTGCGCAAGATATCGTGCTTAAAGACACACACATATATATATATATATATATATATATATAGATAAATATATAGATATATATATATATATTTATGAAAGTGAACGAATAGTGTTTTTGGCATCTGAGGACCTCAAAAAGAAAAGTTATGATGGTTTTAGGCTTAAGTCTTACCATGAGACCTACGGTGGAAATTCGCTAAAACTATCCAAAAAATGCTAAAAGTACCTAACACCAATAAGAAATGTATAGGGGTGAATTTTTATTTGAGCATATCTTTTTAACGAATGCATATTTTCAAAAACAGATTTCCGCATTATACTCAACGTGAAAATCTAGTCTGCAATGATGTGTCGCAATACTACATTCATATTAAAAAAAACTATCTTGCATCCAATATGGTGGATCCAAGATGGCGGCCAAAAATTAATACCCAATCAAAATGAAGTATTTACTACTCAGCAAGTAAGGCGGTGGTTGGAAATCGATATCTTGGGAAACATTAGCTTGGATACCCATAAATAAAATATTTTCAATATATATTTGTCGGCCATTTTGGTTTTTGGCGCCGTGTTTGGAAATTTTTAAAAATTCAAAAGGGCTCCTAAGCTAAAATTTATTAGTACACCATAAGGTACCCTCACACCAAATTTGACGCTTTTATCCGCCAGGTAACGGTAATTTCACTAAGCCACCTCACTATTAGATCAAGAAATGTACTTGTGACGGTATTTTTTTCCTCTATGTTGTCAATTATATGCTCAACCAAATCAGTAAGGGCCGTGATGGTAGATCTCCCAGCAAGAAAGCCTTTTGTCTGTCAGTTAAAAGATTGTTTGTCAATAAGTGATTTAGGAGCCTGATAAGAACAATTTTTCAATTACTTTAGAGAACGCTGGCACAAGAGATATGGGTCTGAAATTTTGAAGGTCCCTTGTGTTATTTTTTTATGTCAAAAGTCTATACTTTTGACATCTTCAGCTTTGAAGGAAAGATCCCTTGAGTCAGTGATTTATTTATCAAATCACGAAGTGGGTGGCACAGCTGAAGGCTGCATGTCTTAAGCATGCTTGAGGTAACTTCATCTACTCCTGCTGAAGACGAAAGTTTCAAAGATTGTATGATTTTGAACACTTCTTCTGGATCAGTCATCTGGAAAGTAGTCATTTGACTTCCTGTTCAGTCGGGAATTATCAAATTAGTAGTTCTAATGGGAGGTTTATTATTTAGTTTTAATGTTTCTTCAGCAGTCGTGAAAAATTAATTAAATTTACTTGCTACTTACTTGGTTAGTGTTGTTAATAGTATTACCCTCTATGTTAAGTCACCATGTGACATCCTTTCTTTGTTTTTTGGGGGCTCGCTCGCTATTTATTTTGTCCCAAATGGCTTTTGATTATTCCCTGAGCTAGCAATGTGGTCTTCATTTGCAGTTCTTCCCAATTCTCTCAGCTTTAAGTCGTATGCTTTCTTTTTTTGTACAAAGTCCAATTTGTCCTCTTGTTTATTGGTTCATAAATACTTTTCTTGTGCATCCATAAACAGTTTTCTGCTTTCTTCAGCATCCTGGGAGTATATGTTATGCTTATTTAGACTTTTAGGTTTAGTTATTGATGGTTTTAAGGGGCATGTTATGTTGAGGGCTGATGTAAAAGTGCCTATGAATTCTGAATAAGCCTTTTCAGCGTTTGGTTCCTGGTAAACCCTCTCCCAGCTCTGAAGTGCAGGTAGGTTCTGCAAGTTTGTGAGATTTCTTGCATTTAGATGTCTCCTAGTTGTAGTTGGTTGGATTTTCTGTGGGGCCAGAATATTCAAGGATGTGAGTTGGCCTGTATGAAAAACCTCAACATTGAGACTTTTTGGATCTAGACTGGTGCAGACCACATCAATCGAAGTGGCAGACGTTTTTGAAATTCTTGTTGGTGGAAGGTCAAGCCTAGTTATGTCAAAAGAAGTGAGAAGGTTGTCTAAATCTAGCTTTTCTCTATTTTGAATGTTTAAGTTGTCAATGTTTAAATCACCAACTAGATAAATTCCTTTTTGTTGAGGGATCATGTCAAGAAGTGAGGTCAGGATGACAAAGGCTTTTTCACGGCACACCAGGTGGGCGATATGCACCAACAGTAAATAATTGTTTTTCATTTGGTGTGCACCTTGATTCCTGATACTTCGCAGACAAGTTCTTCGCTCAGATCCTCAACATTGTGGCCTTCCACCTTAGCTCCAAAGTTGTTGTGTTTAAAAATGGCCACCCCTCCCTTAATGTGGGCCTCTCTGCTGGAAACACTTATCAAGCTATAGTTTTCTATGCGAGCCTGCTCAAGTGTCATTATTTAGTCCATGCTCTGCAACTTAACATAGTAAATGATGCGCTGTACTACTATGTCCGGGCTAACAGTGTCTAGAAAGTGGTTGAGGCGATCCAGTTTGTTACTCAGTCTATCCATGTTTTGATGTAGCATTACAACATTTTTCTTTTTTAGTTTTTTATTTGTCTTGTTTTGTTTTTCCATTTGCTTGGACTCATTTCTAAAAAAGATCCACAAGTTTTATCTGGTCCTTGATACGTTTCTCCCTCAGCCAGGCTATATTTTATTTCAGGATTGTAATATTTCTTCATGTGTTCTTTATAAAATTTGATGTTTTGATCAAAGAAATCATCCACTTTTTCATCATTTCCCCTTACTTTAGCATTCAGAGGGGGTGATTTGTTTTCATTTCCCTTTGTTTTGGGCACAGCAGGATTAAGGTTCTGTGGCAATTTTTTTACACAGGTTTGACTGGCTCCTGTGGTTGAAGCTTGGCTTTGGTTGGTCTCTGTGGTTGTCTGATGCTGATTCAGTTTTTGTAGACAGTAGGGGTGTGCGAATAGTGATTTTTGAACTCGAGCTGAGCCAAGCCGAGCTTTTCAAAAGTTTTCGAGCTCGAGCTTTTTCGAGCCGAGCTTTTTAACAATCACCAAATTATTAAAAGGAATCATGAAGCTTGATTTTAATTTTAAAAGATACATTAGACTAATGTTTGCATATCTTAAGTGATCGCCAGCTCAAAAAAAGAAAGCTTATCTCCAAAACAAGTTAATGACAGATCATTAACCTATCGTTAACCTATCAGAATAGGTTCATCAATATTTTGTGTTAAATTACATAAAATTAATCAAACTGGCTCAAAAAATAATTTATGAAGAAAAATACCAAATTTAAAATCTACATTTATTATTTGACTCCCCAATCCCACAATACTTTAGATTAAAATACATAGTTAAAATTACATAATTAGACTAGTTACATATAGGTACTACAACATTTAATTTCAAGAGTTGAAAGGAGTAGATGGAAAGGTTTTAAAATGGTTATATTTAGTAAACAAATCACACATTTACACTTAGTCAAACACAAGATGATTTTTTCAATGTTCACAAAGTAAAGATGATAAAACATTAAATAGCAGTTCCAATTGAGGCATAATATTCATGGTTAAACTTATTATTTCAGTATATAATATACGAATGAAATAATATTTAATAACAACAATAATTTATTGTACTCCTAAAATTAGTTGCATTTCTAAACTTTTGTGAAGAAAATAATGTACAATTAAGAAGAAGAAAGATCATAAATAAATAAGGACGGAATAGAGAGAAAGAAAGAAACAGCTAGCTACCTCTCCCACTCTCCTTATCAGTGGCCAGGGAGGGGGGGGGGGGTGGAAATTGTTTACTCCAAGCCCCTGTCCCTGTTTTAGCGAATTTCCCCTATAGGGAAGAAGCTATTACCGTAGGTCTCATGGTAAGACCTAAGCCCAAGACCATAATAACTTTTTGTTTTGGGGCCCCCAGAAGCAAAAAACACCATTAGTTCAAATTTCTAGAAGCAAAAAACACAATTAGTTCATATTTCTAGATATATATATATATATATATATATATATATATATATATATATATATATATATATATATATACACGTGTCTGTAAGCACGATAGCGCTCGCAAAAATGGTCCGATCGGAATGAAATTTGGCACAGGTGTGTAAAGTAGTAATTATTCGGACGAGTTCGTGAACCAGCCCGATCGGACCACCGGAAGGGGGAGTAAAGCGGGGTAAACCCCCCAAAAATGGGTTTTTCAAGTTTTTTATATAGAAAAATAAAATTTATCGAATTTTGGTAAACACCATTGAAATCAGCTCAAAAAACAAACAATTTAGTAATTTGAATCATTGCTCTATGTCCACTGGTTACCGAGATACTGAAAGTGGTAAACACAGTACGTTGTCTCAATGTTAACCTTATGGGGAATAAGTAAAATTCTATATCTCGTTTATTTCTCAACATATCATAATGAAACTTGGTTTATGGCTTCATATAGATGAGATCTAATGTATTTTAGTATAAAATCCCGGATATTACCATTTTTATGGCAGCAAACCTGCATACTCATTCCCCATGTTATCCTTATAGGAAATAAAAAAAATGCAATATCTTCCTTATTTCTTAACATATCTTGATAAAACTTGGTATATGGCTTCTTCTAGTTCAGATCTACTAAACATTGAATTAAAACCACCCTGTTTTAAATTAACGGTTGCAGCAAATGTGCATACTCATTCCCCATGTTATTCTTATGGAGCTTAAAAAACGTGTCAAATCTCGCTATGTTGGATTGAAACATGTGCTTTATAATTTAAATTCGCTGAGTATGCAGGTCTGCTGCAACGGGGGTATTTGCTATTGTCTGACTCAGTGCCTGCGTGCATATGCCAGAGAATGTGAGTTAATTAGGAGATAAGGAATCGTACTACAAAATGCAAAAATACAAACTTCTTGTCATACAACTATAAATAACGGCTCATATTTTTTGTCTTAATTTTATAAATCAAATGAGACCAAAATGAAACTTGTACGATATACCGTTTAAGAGATAAGCCTTTCTTTGTTTGAAATTCATTGTTGGTGATGGTGACAACCAACAAATGATGGCAAATGTCCGCAAAAATCCAAATCACAAGATAAGCCTTGATAAAACAATAGACTTAAATGCTGTATTTCGCGTTCCCCAAGGTCAACTAAATATAGCTCTGTTTTCCATCTAAATAGAGATAATATTTCTTGTTACCCGACAATGTCCTTTCCTTATGACTAGGGAATATTTTTTGCTTGTTTTTTGTGGGAGGGAAACGCTCTTCCGGTTTAACGTGTCCAAAAATAGATCACAATAATTATCTTTCCGATAAGAACTCTCTTATCAAAAGCTCGGCTCGAGTGTTGAGCTTTTTCTAAAAAAAGTCGAGCCGAGTCGAATACTGAAAAGCTCGACCTAAAAAGCTCGACCGGTCGAATACTTGCACACCCCTAGTAGACAGGTTTGGCTGGCTCCTGTGGTTGCATTGAAGTTTTCGTTGGTCTTGGTGGTGGTCAGATGTTGGTTCAGTTTTTGATAACAGGTTTGTCTGGCTCCTGCGGTTGTGTCTTGGTCTTGGTTAATGTTGGTGGTGGTTACATGAAGGTTCAGTTTTTGTAGACAGTTTGGCTGGCTCCTGCGGTTGCATCTTGGTTTTTGTTAGTCTTGGTGGTGGTCAGATGTTGGTTCAGTTTTTGATAACAGGTTTGACTGGCTCCTGCGGTTGTGTCTTGGTCTTGGTTAATGTTGGTGGTGGTTATATGAAGGTTCAGTTTTTGTAGACAGGTTTGGCTGACTCCTGCAGTTGCATCTTGGTTTTTGTTAGTCTTGGTGGTGGTCAGATGTTGGTTCAGTTTTTGATAACAGGTTTGACTGGCTCCTGCGGTTGTGTCTTGGTCTCGGTTAATGTTGGTGGTGGTTATATGAAGGTTCAGTTTTTGTAGACAGGTTTGGCTGGCTCCTGCAGTTGCATCTTGGTTTTGGTTAGTCTTGGCGGTGGTCAGATGTTGGTTCAGTTTTTGATAACAGGTTTGGCTGGCTCCTGTAGTTGTGTTGTAATTGTTCATTATGCCGAAAAGGGCTCTCAAATGTTTTTGTGCAATTTCTTCTTGTTCAGATAGTTTGACAACCAGCTTACTGCAGTTGAGTTTCACATTTTGTATCTTTTCATTTTCCAAGCTTACGTGTTCTTCTAATGTTTTTACCTTCTTTTGCAAAATCATGTTTTCATTTTCTAGTCTCAATTGTTTTTGCCGCATCAACGTTTTCACTGCTTAGGTGGGCTAACTTTTCTCTAATAGCTGTGTTTGTCGACAGTAAGCCATTTAATTTCTCGGCGTAGTGGCTTCTTTCCCTCTCAACATGTACATTATGTTCCTCTATGAATTCTTGGCTGGTGTTTAGTTTTCATTTTAGTTGATGGATTTCTTCCTGAAGTGTTGAATTAATTTGAGCGAGTGTCTTTAAGGTGTCTTCTTTTATATTTATCTCGTCTTCAAGTTCTGATATGTATTGTGATTTTTCAAGCTGGGTTTCATGTAGCTTTTGTTTTAAGATTTCATTTTCGTTTGCTAGTGCTCTACCTACCTCTGCAGTGAGCGACATGGAAGTGTCATGATCTAGGTTTTCAATGTTTATATTCTGTATAGTAGATTGTAATTCCTCAACTTTACAATGACTATCATTTAGTTTACAGAGGTTGCATTTCCAAATTGCTATTTCGACTTTTTTCAGGTTTCTGAATTTTCTATCAGTCCAGTTTAGACCGATACCGATATGTAGATGATATTCTGGTACTTTTTAATGGCAACAAAAGACAACTTTATTTACTGAATACATGAATTCCATCCACAAGAACATCAAATTCACATTAGAGGAGGAAACTGACAACACTCTAAATTTTTTGGATGCAACTTTGTTGTGTGGGAAACTCACCCTCAAAAACTCCCCACACACTCACAATGGGAACGTAGCTAAAGAGAGCTGTAACCAATAAAACTGGCTTGTTGAATTTCAAATAAGAATCAATTTATTGCTCAACTGTAATTTTTAAGAAAAGGAGCAATTTATTATGTCAGGTAAAAAAGAGCTGAAAATTAGGCTAATTATGATGGTGAATGGAAAAAAGTCTAATGTTGGGTACTGTAGGGGATGATGCTCTAGCATAGATGTTATGAGCGGTGCAGGAACAGGAAGTTTTCCAGAATAGTAAGTGTAGATAATGGTTGTTGGCGTCAGTACAAAGCAGTCAATGTGGTGCAGGTCGCTCACAATCAGCTGAGACAAGCGACAAGGCCTCTTCATCACTGATAACCAATAGCCACTCCTTGAGCCTTTTTTTTAATACATTTAATGAGGTCGAATCAAATAAACTGATATTATTAAAATGAGAAGAAAAATTACGGTACAATATATGAGTAATTAAAAGCAATTTGTTTTAGAAAAATATTTATGCTGTTGAATTGTGACAATTCCAACTTTATTTGCATATCGTTTATTGTGTGAATGTAAAATGAAAGAAAAAAATTGAGTTGAAATGTTTGAAATAAATCTTTAATAAACAATTTTTGGATAGGAAAAATATTAGTTTCTTTAAATAACAGGTCAGACATTAACATTTCTTACATTTAACAGGTCTTTAACATTTCTTAAAGCTGGCCCTATTAATAGATTTTTGAACCACAGTCAGACTATGAAGATGCGATATAAAGGCCCCACCCCAAGCTAGTATTCCATATGAGAAAATGAACTGAACGTATGCAAAATATGCCAATTTTATCTCTGTGAAATTTTTAAAATCGCTAAGTTTTCAAAATACAAAAATATATTTTCTAGTTTTAGTTTTTAAAAACTGACATGCTCTGTCCATTTCAAACAGAAATCTAAAATAACCCCTAAGTACTTGTATGATGAAACCCTTTCAATTGGCCCACAAGCACAGTCACTGATCTGATGGATGATACAGCTGTGTAAAATTAAATCATTTAAGTTATAGTCAGATTGAGGTGAAAAAGACACAGGCATAAATTTAGTTTTAGAAATATTCAGAGACAAGACCTTTTGATCAAGCCATTTCTTTACCAACGGCTGTTCTTTACCAACGGTCAGATAAAGATTTTTTCCTTACACTTTGCCATGATTTGTCGTTTATAAGAATTAAAGTGCCAACTGCAAAAATAAATAGTTTCCGAAAATCGAAAATGTTGCAATGTTATTTATATTGATAAGCAATAAGATTAGGCCAAGGGTACTTCCTTGAACCACACCATAGTCAACAGAAAGCTCATCACTGTTAATTCCACATACAGATACAGTCTTCTTCTTCTTCTTCCTTTCAAGGATTAGGTAGCGCCTGTTCCGATCTGACAAATTTGTTTATATTTTACTCCCATCTCGCCCTAGGCCTTCCAACGTCTCTCTTGCCTGTTGGGTTGTAATAAAAAATCTTTCGTGGGATTCTGGTCTCCGGCATTCTTTGAAGATGTTGTCTCCAGGTGTCACTGTATTCTTTGATTCTTTCATTTAAGCAAAAAAAAGAAAGTTACAGCTGTAGCTTTACAGATACAGTTTGACGCCTATTAGGAAAGTAACTGTTGAAATTTGATGGTACATTCTTCCTTCAATTTTGAAGAAAGAAAGACCACTTGGATGATGATAACCTTCCAAAATTTCGAGAAGGCAAACAGGTCATTGTAGGCATGAGCTCTATCAAGGAAGCGACGATCGTTGTAAAATGATTCTGTTAGAGGCGGCAGAGAGAGGACTATTGTACGTCCCATCTCCGCAGCACAATTTCTTCCTAGTCTTTTCCACCGAAATAAATTAAAAAACTTAATTTATTTCGGTAAGACATAATAATTCTTAAGTCTAGTGCTGTAAGGCTCCTTTTACTTTCTCCCCCCTATACACAGTATATGGAGAAAGTATTGTTTTCGTCACAATTTCAGAATTTGAGTTGTTAGTGGATATGTTCGTTTTAGTGCTTCCTGAATCCAAAAAAGTGGTTTTTGGCGTGGTGTCTGTCTGTCTGTCTGTCTGTCTGTCTGTCTGTCTGTCTGTGTGTGTGTGTGTGTGTGCGTGCGTGCGTGCGTGCGTGCGTGCGTGTGTGTGTGTGTGTGTGTGTGTGTGTGTGTGTCTGTGTGTGTCCGTGTGGATGTAAACAAAGCTGTGGTTCGAACAACACCAGTGGTTCGATTTTCATGAAATTTGGCATGTAGGGATAAAGCCGTGGTATCTCCAGGCATATTTTTCATTTTTTTGAATTTTTGATTTTTAAGGGTATTTACCCCATAAAAACCCATAAAAAATTACAAAGAAAAAGAAAATATACTTGCAACCATTAAATTTGACTTGAAAAACTAAATAATCTAGTATTTTGAATCATGAGTTTACGTCAACTGGTTGCGGAGATAATTGATATTTCAGTTCGGCGGTAAACGCAGTACGTTGTCCAATGTTATTCTTATGGCAAATATTTAAAAATCGATATCTCCGTTATTTACTAACCGATTTTGATAACATTTGGTATATATTTGTGTGATAATTAATTTTTAATTTGTTTTATTTCACTAAATATGTTTTCTGGTTTTAAATGACTTGAAGGGAGAAAGTATGTGTCAGTTTCCTGATACCGTTTATTTAATCTGTTTGGCCATTTCATCTCTACGTCTGATAGAACAAACAAGACCCTTGGTGATCCACGGCTTAATGCCTTTACAATAGGAATTTAAATATATTTCAGTTGTAGATTTATTTAAGAATTCTAAACATTTTGAATTTAACGATCTACATAATATCTCAACTCTGGGTGATTGTTTAATTTCGTCCCAATTCATTGAATCGGAAAATTGTTTTAACAACTTATGGTCAGTAACTTCACTCATTTTATCACATGATTGACTGATTTTTTCACAATTAATAGGGAAAACCAGTAATATTGGGAAGTGATCGGTAATATAAGATTGAAAAATGATTCCTTTGACGTTTTCAAAGAAATTTACAAAATAGTGGTCCAAACATGACATCGATTCTTCTGTAACTCTAGTGTAATTATCAATATATTGCCTGAAGCCACATTCAGCCATCAGATTCAGATAGTCCAAAACCAAATTTAGCTTAATATTTTTAATATTTAAATTGAAATCTCCTGTTAAAATACACTTATTTTTTACTCTGGATATCTCATTGCCATAAGCAGCGAGAAAGTCCGGGAGCCAGTGGTCGGGCGACGGTGGCCTGTACACTGCCACTACTGTGAGCAACGAGTCGCCACCTATGTCAAAGGTCATGAGCAGACCACTGGCCGCTCGATCGAGCTCTAGCTTCCTCGTGTCCACAACTGATATGGAATTTGAGACATACATGAATATTCTGTCATTCTGGTTCAGACTATCATCTAAACTAAAAACATTTTATCCATCTATTTGATACATTAGATACATTAGTTGAAATGGCGACCTACCCAGGTAGGTATTTTAAGCCAAGTATGAATGACAGATGAGTTAAGGATGATTGTGGCGCGATCTTGTAGTCTTGTTACTGACTAAGGCCGACATATTCCTTAGACAGGACTGTTAATTAATAGCACAACAGCCAATGGCAACTAAGGGACCTACATTTTAACGTGGGATCCGAACCACGATTTCGCCTCGGTTAACAATTTACGAACTGGTCTAATTATGAGGATGGTCCCATGAACGAGTACTTAACAGTGCGGACGTTAATCCCCACTAAGAGACTGCAGTAACACTAACAATTGATTAAATTTTTCCTGAAACTACGAATGTTTAAATGAATTATTTTAAAATCTGATTTGGTTACAAAATTGTGAACATTACTGTCAATAACTATTGTTTCAATCTTTTCATTATCAATTATATAAATTTCTTATCATTAAATAAATTTATCAGTACTTTACTTTTAGTTTGAAACGCCAAAAACTTTATTATATTACTAAGGAGGGAGATCAGAAAGATGCTTTATACATAATGTTTTCCCGCCTTCATATTTTTTAAAAAATATTTTCGAGTCTCACACCCAGACATAGTTGAATCCTCTCTCTGCAGCGTAGTTTTTGGTCTCGTGAAGGACGTTCTTGTAGTACCCGGAGAGGTGCTCGTTGACGAAAATCTTCACGTCTGCCAAGGCGTTGTTAACCGTTTTCGCTGTTAGCTTCTTATTTGTGGACCGCGCCTTGGACATCCATGCTCCATGCAGCTTCTGGGACCTCAACTGGATGACGATCGGACGATCTCTGCTTTTGTTGGCGGAAGGTACACAATGTGCTGCTTCCACATCGTCGTCGACGACATCCATCCCGATTGCAAGACTAACATCAGAAATAAATGCAACAAGATAACACCTTCTACAGTCCTTACATGACACTGCGAGTTGATATAATGTGTACTATGCATTTGGGAACCTTTATGACAGGGTTTTTATGCCTTCAAGGTTAAATAAATTATGTCATTTCTACATTCTAAAGAAATTTTTACATTGATCTTTTGTGTTTCCGGAGGAAAATATTTTAGTATAGAATTTAAAAATTACTAACGTACAATAATGTATGTAATCGTAATCTATTTCATATTTACATTATTTCCCATGTACGTTTTAACGAGATTTTTAAACGAAGCTGGAGAGGCCATAAAACAAAGAAACTGTTTATGAATTTTTGTTTCTTTGTTATTGAATATGAAAACTCACTGTTGAGATTACTTAGATAATATCGTACATATCTAGCTTAGTTACCTTATGAAAATCCTGTATTGTTATATTGTAAATACACTATATTATATTCATTCATCATAATTTGTTAGTAATTTTTCTTTAATTACTCTTACTATCTATTAAAATATCAACTCTTTACAGTCTTTACGGCCAAACAACAGACCAAAACACAACCAAAACTGAAAATAAATTTACAGATGTACTGTTTGATTGGCTGTCTGCAAACCCCTTTTTATAAGATCGATGAGTTTTTTAAATGTAAAATTAGTTTGTAATTTATTACTCAAATTTGTTTTACATACTATAGATTTGTACTTATTGCTGTATGATTCTCTCTGCATGTTCTGTATGTTCTGTCTATGTCATAAATGATTAAAATTGATTATTGACGATGTCCATTACAATAAGTGTATATTGTTGAAGGAATAAATTATTATTGTCTATTGTCTATTGCCTACTCTTCTTTATGGTGAAAATAAAGTTTAAAATAATAAAATTGAAAGTCTACATCTAAATTGATAGTCAATTACCAAAAACCAAAAACATGATAATAAATGTTACTCATAGACCTAAATACTCATAATAACGATAAATATTAATGAACCTTGTGCATTTTTTCTGAATGCAGACTGAAGTGATGCCAAGTGAGAAGACAAGAAGCCAGGCAACTTCCCCCTGGAACAGATCTCAAAAACCCTCAGATGACGCCAACAAATGTAATTACATTTTTTATCCATACATATTTTGCTATTTTCAAAATCAAAAGTTTAAAAAATGCAAGTAAGAAAAGAAACAGTTTTAAAATTAAAAATTGTTGTTTCTACTTTCTCCCCCTCTATACATTGCATATGGAGAAACTTTTGTTTTTGACAATTTTTTTTAAATTTCAATTGTTAGAGGATAGATTTGTTTTAGTGTTCTCTGAATCTAAAGAAATGGTTTTCAGAGTGGTGTTTGTCCATCGTTACGGAAATGTGTGTACGTGCGTGTGCAAGGTGTGAGAGTGGGTTTGGATGAATATTTATGTCATCTCTTGCTCTGCAAACAGAGCTCTAAAAAACAGTTTCTCAGAATGTCTATGAAGGTATTTTGTACTAAAATAAAGAAGGATTGTTTTGATTTAGATTTTGCCTTTTTATGATAAGTGGCCTTTGCCCCTTCTAGCCACTAGTACGGGCTAGAAGGGGCAAAGGGGAAGATCTACCCTTAATCTAGTAAGATTAAGGGTAGATCTTCCCCCAAACGTATTAAGAAAGCAAAAATGTTTTCTGACGGGAGGAGGTTCAAATGTGTAAACAATCTCTAGCTGTCACACAAGGCAATGAACAAATCTTATGAATACATTAGTTTTGGGTCTTGGGAACTTAAGACTGGAGTATAATCATAGTTTTACTTACTTGTGAAGCTATTTAGCTCTGTTCCGGTTTTATTTATTAAAAAAAAATAAAAACTAAAGAATAAATAAGCTAAAGAAAATGTGGTTTTTAGTTTATATGGAGAAAGTATTGTTTTCGTCACCATTTTATAATTTAAGTTGTTGATGGATATATTAGTTTTATTACTCTCTGAATCCGGTTTTCGGCGTGGTGTCTGTCTGTGTCTGTCTGTCTGTGTGTGCGTGCGTGCGTGCGTGCGCTTGAGTGGGAGCAGGAGGCGTTGTGATAGGCTGCAGGTTTGGGGGGAGGTATTGTAGGGGGCCCTCTTCCATGGTCACGGGGGGGCGGGTATTTCGGAGCCGCTCGATCTGCGGTGCCGATCTAGACTGCCAGTCGCTAGATTGCTGTATCCAACGATGACCGCACGCTTCGCCACTGGTTAAATGTTAAATATAACAAAAAATACTAACAATAGTAAAAAAATATTAAACTATTTTATCATTTTATTATAACGTTTCATTTATAATTTTTTTTTTTTACTTGAAAAAGTGATGAAATAATGAAAATACCCCCGTTGCAGCAGACCTGCATACTCAGCGAATTTCAAATGTAAAACAACATATTTTAATCCAACATAGCGAGATTTGACTTGTTTTTGTAAGCTCCATAAGAATAACTTGGGGAATGAGTATGCAGGTTTGCTGCTACAGGTATGCTTAAACTGGTTTTAATTCAATATTTAGTAGATCTGAACTAGTAGAAGCCATTTACCAAGTTTTATCAAGATATGTTGAGAAACAAGCGAAATATAGAATTTTACTTATTTCCCATAAGGTTAACATTGAGACAACGTACTGTGTTTACCACTTTCAATATCTCGGTAACCAATGGACATAGAGCAGTAATTGAAGATACTAAATTGTTTGTTTTTTTGAGCTGAATTCAATGGTGCCAACAAAAATTTGACAAATTTTATTTTTCTATGTGAAAAACGCAAAAACCCCATTTTTGGGGGGGTTTATCCCCCTTTACTCCCCTTTCCGGTGGTCCGATTGGGCTGGTTCACGAACTCGTCTGAGTGATTACCACTTTACACGTCTGTACCAAATTTCATTAAAATCGGACCATATTTACGGCCGCTATCGTGTTAACAGACATATATATATATATATATATATATGTTTTTTTGAGATATATATTTTTATCTATATATATATATATATATATTACTAATATATATATATATATATATATAGATATATATATATATATATTAGATTTTTATATATAGATAGATATATATAAAAATTCGAACGAATGGTATTTTTTGCTTCTGGGGACCCCAAAATGAAAAGTTAACATGGTCTCGGACTTAGGTCTTACCATGAGTACTACCGTAATAGCTTATTCCTTTAAGGAAATTCGCTAAAATGAAATAATGATTTATTCCAGCACTTATTTACAATAATATTACAAAAATCCTCTCTATGGAATGAAACTGACCACACTTACAAGTATTCGTGGTCAGCTGAAAACAAAACAAGATTAAAAACAACTATAAAGTTCCAGAGTCCAGTATTTCCGGTTAATTCCTGTGAGCCGCGCATTGTGATGTTTGTGTCAGACACAGCTGACTACTTACACTATTGTAGATGGAAAAAATAAAATAGCTAGTAAAAATTCGATTTTATAATAAGTGCAAAATTATGATTAATTATAAGTTAACCAAAGGTAGCAGTAACCCATACCTATCAGAATCTAAGCACACGTATATTCAATGACATAATTTCTAACAAATGTACATGCTTTTTCTAAGTAATTTAATGTCTCATGTTACTTTAAAAAGTACAGTTGGCAGTAGGTGTTTAAACTGACAGTGTATATAGATATCTTAATCTCTGAACAACAATTGACAGATAAGCAGTAACGACGTGCGAGCTGCCTAATGTACGCAGCCAGGCTAGTACACCGTCGACTGCTCTACCGCTCCTACTCCTCTCCTTGTCCCAGCCTACCCACTCCCTGCCCCATGCGCGGACTGGGCCTTATGATTTGATTTCACTTATATGCAAATAGTATTTTACACCAAAATCTTTTATGGTTTTACAATCTTTATGTTACTTAATAGCTTGATATTTTAAGATTTAGTAATTTCATGTGACTAAAATCAGATATAGTCATGCTTCCAACTGTTTCAGTAATCGGAAGTCTACCGGAAAAGTCATTTTTTGAGACTAGCGCTCTTTCAAAGGTAATGTAACTTTAAATTTGCAGTTTACAAGGTATAAGCTATAAATTTAATTTTTTCATTTAATTAGAAGACGTGTTTGATTACTTTTACATCTCACCTCAGCCGCATGTCATGTAATAAGATGTAGCAAAAGTTTACTGTGGGAAACTTAATATTAAATTTTGTAATGTTGAAGGATGCTTGTGGTTACTGCCTTATTAGGGGGTTCTGCATCAACAAAGAGATTTGAGCCAATGAGTAGACAGACAGGGCCTGTGGCATGTACTCTGAGATAGTTGTTCACCCAATTGCCTCTAGGTGTTTGCAATGAGTACCTTGCAGAAAATTAGTAAAAACATTATACTTCTCCCCCCCCCCCCCGGTCTTCAACTGTACATACAGGGTTGGCAGCCAGGTTGCCAGCCAAATTATTATCTGGCTGTGACTTGGTTCTGTGTAAAAGGGAGCCTACAGTTCTGTATTTACTATTTAAGTATCATAGAAATTTTATATTGCCATATCACACATATTTAGTACCTCAAAAATTTCCATTAGAAAAATATTGCACATGACCATTCCATTAGGCACTAATTTTTTAAATGTTAATTGAGTATGATAATAGTTTTACTTCCTTGCAAACTTGCAAAGCTATTTATCTCTGTTCTGATTTTTTTATTTAAAAGATAAAAACTAAAGAAAAGAAAATGTCATTTTCAGTTTTTAAGACATCTGAGTCTATTTGTTATAAAATATTCGGTTTTTATTATTTTGTTGGTTTTATTCCTGTTTATAATTTTTTTTAATTATAAG
The DNA here is from genome assembly GCA_035578135.1 of Flexamia atlantica. Taxonomy (NCBI): domain Eukaryota; kingdom Metazoa; phylum Arthropoda; class Insecta; order Hemiptera; family Cicadellidae; genus Flexamia; species Flexamia atlantica. The sequence goes on from JAQJVK010000001.1 coordinate 160,327,935, forward strand.
AATGGCTTAAAAAAGTTGGTACAAAAATATGGAGATAACAAGTATATTATAAAATAAAAAAATTAAATTGGCAATTATCTGGAATCTGTATTTTAGGACATACCTTCAATAAAAATGACTTAATGTCATATACACCCTATTTATTGGTAAATACAAATACATTTTATGCTCTTATGCAGTGGTCTCGTCACAGCTAACCCCAAAATACAAGTGATCTCCGCATTATACAAGGAACTCAGTATCCAAGGTTGTCTGGGTCCTGAAGACCTTGTTTAGTTGAGTTTGTACTATATTAGGCAAAGCATTTACAATGTTAACTGTTATGACAGTAATCTTTATTTTTTTAGTCATTTACATTCTGCAAACTAAGAAATATAATTATTTTCAGCTGTCTAATGATGGGAAGGAAGATAGTAGGGATATAGATAAATCCAAAACAGGGAGATTTTCTCTGTCATCTAAGGGAGATGATGAAGCTGAAGAAGATGAAGGCTCGCCTTATTCAAAATATATAAAAGAAAAGATGCTGGAGAAAAGCAAAAATGAAACTCTGGCAAACAGATCTCAATCAGATGAAAAGGAAGAAATTACTAAAAATTATGAGAAACCCAATAATAAAAAATCTGATTCACCTGAAAATGAAAAAACATCATTGAGAAAAAACACAGATTTAAATTTACCACATGGTGAAGTCAATGTTCTTAGTAAAAAAGGGTCTAATGAACATAATAAACCTTATTCCAGAACCATGAGTTTGTCTGTAAAATCATTGGATTCAGCCATAGATGAAGAACAGAAAAAGACTTCAGCAAGAGAGGCCTGTCTAAAAGTAGACATCAACAAAAAGAGGAAAAATAATTCCGAATTAAACAATGTAACAAAGAAAAAGCGTTTGTATAGCTTTGAGAAAAGCAATGCTGAAGATGTTGTGATGTCTTCCCAAGATCAAGCTCTTTTGGTTGAAATACCTTCATACAAAATCACTAGAAAAGAAACTTTTACCAAGCCTCAGCCTAGTAAAAACAGGAGAAATATAAGCTACTCTTACATCAATAACAGAGAGAAGGAAAAAGTGGCTATGAAAACAGAAAGTAAACGGCAGAAACAATTCAATTTTGAAGATGATGTGGAAACACATCAATCACTATCTAATGATGACAGCTCCGAGGATGGTAATGAATTGTCTCCACAAATTTTCAAAGACAGCTATGCAAAGCCTAAAGCATCTGGAAAAATTGGGTTAAGCGAAAAATGTTTTTACAAAAACCCTTATAAAGATGTTGATTTGGATAAAGCTGTGGAAAATCCTCATCCAAGGAATAGTTTTCGGCTTCATTCAGCATATTCAGATTTTAGTTCACCAGAAAGAAAACCTTTGAAAAGCAGGAATACTTATAGTAGAAAAAATCCAATTAGGCGATGTAAAAGAAACAGAGTAATGGTGATCGAATCATCAGATTCTGATTCACAGTATGAATCCCCATCTAAGCAACTTAAAGAGGATGGCAAAGATGATGAAAAACTTACTCCTACAAAAACAAGTTTTGCAGCCTCTATAGGAAAGACAAAAATAGATCCAATACGAGATAATGTTTATGTAAATGAAATGAAGCTTGAAACTGCTTTTGATTTAGAAGAACCTGCTTTGAAAACAAGAGATATTGTTGCAGAAATAATTAAGAAACCAAGGAAAGCAGCTGAGAAAACTGCTATAAAAGGTAAAATTCCCCAGAAAGCTAAAAATACTAATGCCTGCAAAAAGAAGACCACTAAACAGACAACCAAACAGAATATAGGGAGTATCAAGAAACCTGAGCCTAAAAAGCCAAATGAAGATTTGATTGAACAATTATCTGAGAGTCTGACTGATTGCATGGATATCATTCATTGTAAGTACATCTTCAATTATCCTAGTAGGTTCATCTTTATTTTTTTTAAATAAATGTTGACGTGCAAAGATCAACATAGTAGTAAATTCAAACTAGTAGTAAGTCAAACAATAGTAGATCAAACAGTAGTAAATTAGTTGATAAAAGATGTTAAAATTTCATTTATTTTACTATATTTATATTGATAAGCAATTGACTAAGGATCTAGATGGCTGAGCTATTTTCTTTTTAGGTCCCTAGACCCCAAAAACACTGTCAGTTAATTTTCATATATATACTTTGATATAGAGGGTGTCTCATCTATGGTGTCTCAAATGGATTGCGGACAAACTAGTAGTCCTACATAGATGAAACAAAATCATTCCCCACTAAATCGACCCCAAGGAACAACGTAAAAATACTTTTAACCTTTTTAAAATACAGGGTATTCCAAAAACCGGAGGTCATGGGTTCGAATCTCAGAACTTTCTAATTTAAACATATGTCATGTTATGCATCATTTTAAAGCTCTAAACAATACGAAGAATCTGGTGGAAACAGAACTCATTTATCTTTATTCATTTCAAAATGGCGGCCATATTCAAAAAAAGTTTGGTATTTACGGAATACCCTATATCTCGAGAACCACAAAACATATTTTTGTTCTGTTTAAAAATTATTAATCCTCTTACACTCAGCTTTAATTTGATGTGTGACATGCCAACATTTAGAAAATACAGTTTTTGACCATACATTTTATTTAGTTTTAATGTTAGTAGCCCTGAAATTAAAAAAATTTAAATGACAGCATATGTCAAATAGCACATAATTAATTTTGCAGGTCATGCAAAGACCAACAACTTTTCAACTTTAACCTACCTCCTATCTTTAGTGGTTTTGAAGTTATAGACAAAAAACTAAATTTTATCATTTAAAGTCCATGTTAAAAGTGGAGTCTTCAAGGCATTTATTTCACATCAATTAAACTTAAGTACAGCACATTTAACATGGGCTTGATATGGTAACATGGATTTTTTTGCTTATAACTACAAAACCACCAAAGATAGCAGCTAGGTGTAAATTGAAAAGTTGTTGGTCTTTGCAAGACCTGTAAAATAATGTGCTATTTGACATAAGCTGCCATTTAAATTTTTTGACTTTCAGGGCTACCAACATTAAAACATGATAAAATATACGGTCAAAAACTTTTATTTTCTAAATGTTAGCATGTCACATATCAAATTAATGCTGAGTTTACGAGGATTAATAATTTTTAAACAGACCAAAAATACGTTTTTAATTTTGGGAAAAGAAGGGTAGACAGCTAGCTTACCTTTGAAAGAGTTCAGGCAGGCCAAAGAACACATAAAATTCACAAATAAAAACATCAAAATATTTCGTCCCTCTTGGGGGGACTTCTTCAGGTGAAGGAGAGAAAGGTCAAAATGGCGGAAGTTCTAACTGTAATTATGCAGGGTTGCCAATAGCCACAATTCACTACTTGTCTATTTACAATATATACACACATATATACATACACAAAATATATACAAACACCAGAAAACTTGAAAAATGAATTTAAAACTTAGGCCTATTTAATTAAGCTAGCTGTCATAGGTGGGGTTTATCTGAGGTTGAGGTTGGGGGGAGACTGACTCCAGAGACTGACTGACCCCTTTGACTGTATAACAAGGCTAATTAAATGACATGAGAACTAATCTCCATGATTAAATGACCTAATTTAATGTCTGTATCCAATATGAACCGTTCCATAAATAACTACCGTCACTCTACAGTGCATCATGATAAAAGAAGGAACGGAACTAATATATGTTTACTTATTTTATTGGTCAGTGGAAGAAATAATAATAATAAACTCTCAACCCCTTAAGCAGTCTAAACTGCGTAGTCTCTCTCTCAGCGGAAATGCTACGCTTGAGATTCTGATTCTCAGTATGAATCCCCATCTAAGCAACATGTAACAAAAAAAAATTAAATTGGCAATTATCTGGAATAATATGTATTTTAGGACATACCTTCAATAAAAATGACTTAATGTCATATACACCCTATTTATTGGTGTATTTAAATGTTAATTGAGTATGATAATAGTTTTACTTCCTTGCAAACTTGCAAAGCTATTTATCTCTGTTCTGATTTTTTTATTTAAAAGATAAAAACTAAAGAAAAGAAAATGATAATAGTTACTGCCTTAGTACAATCCAATTGCCACAATTCACTACTTGTCTATTTACAATATATACACACATATATACATACACAAAATATATACAAACACCAGAAAACTTAGCCTTATGGCTCAGGTATGAGCGGGTAAGGTGAGCCGTTCCCAGGCTGAAGAATAAGCAACCTTTGCAGTCTCAGCGATGCGTAGCATAGAAGGGCTCGCCCGAAGCGGCTTGGTAGTTTCAGTCATGCCGAAAGGAATCGTTGGTGGCAGCACCGTACAATGAAGGTGACGCCATGTTGGATCTCAGCCGCCGGTCAACTGGCTTGGAGCCCGAGGGGGACAGAGCAGTCGCCGTGGAAATGTAGCGCTGAGCAGACACGAGCGATGCGACACGTGTCTTTCCCTCTTTTCAAATCTTTTCAAAATTCTAAATTAGTTAACATGAATCAAATTTATTCTTTATAAACCTGTTTCCGTCGGTTGTGCGTAATAATGGTTGTATTTTTCTAAAACATGTCTTTCGCTAAGTAGTTTAGTTGAAAATTAAACTTGATAAGCCTATTAAAATCTGTTGTTCATTTATTGGTCACCTACCGGTTCGGTTATAACGTTATATATGCCTGTCCGATGATTTGGCGTTTCGTATAGTTTGACGTACATAGTTTTAAGCCTGAAGAGCGTAGTGCCTTTTGTGGCTAAGTCTTGAGACTAAATCCCGGCAAGATTGAAAGAGAGGTACAGTGGTTTTTTAGTCACAAACAGAATGTGCTGTAACGATATGATTCTTTGATCTATTTATGTAAAAATCTAAAAATTATACAAATCTCTAATTGTAAGTTATAGTTATATTATCTTCTACTATATATTTGTCAAATACCACTGACCTATCATCGTACAGACCAAACTACTTGACCTAGAACCTTGAAAATTTGCATGGACGTTCCTTACAGAGTGTTGGCATTCACCAAAAACGAATTTTCCAAAATTCAAAGTTTTAAGAGGTTTTTGGAGGGGTTGAAGTTTTGAAAATTTCCCTTCTGAATATAATGGATGATCTTTTGTTTACGTTTCTTTTGTTTACATTTTCTTCAATTTTATTTAATGAAGCAGATGGTATTTAGCTTCACAAACGAATGCGTTGTTACAGCTGATTTATAATTTGATTCCTTTCATCATGGTTTTATGTTGTACTGATTATTTTGTTAGGTCATTCGCACTATATAAAAGTTACGTTTGGTTTAGTTTCGTTCCTTATATGTTTAATCATATCATATGTTTAATCATCATGTTGTGCCAACTTTGTTTAGGTAGCGGGAGCTGTAGTTATTTTAGTCATATACTGTGGTCGTATTTAAAAATGGCAAATTTATCTTAATTTTTTTAACATTTTAGTTTATTATTACTGCCCTCCTAATTATTGTAAATACAGTACGAAAACAGCAGCAAATACCCTAGATCATCTTTCCGCTCATGGACATTACTACAATAAATAAGGGCTAGATAGAATGGGACAATAGATGGGACAGAGCAAATAATTAAAACCCACAAAGTTCTTACAACACAACGTTCAATATGTAGGACAAATTGTGTAGAGCGAGACGGACTTGCATGACAGTTGTGTGGAGGAAAGCGCTACGCAGAACGGAGAGAAAATGCACAGGGACTTATAGAAGTGAGAGAGCGGAGAATAATTTGGCGGAAAGGGTCGGTTGAGGGGGGAGGGGGGCAGTCTCCTCACACACATGCAGCTCGTGGCGGCAGCGGTACAGCGCGCGCCGTCTGGTGGCCGGGATTTGGCTCAACTAGCCCTCTTTCCACCTTAAACGGAAGTGGCTGAATTAGCAATGTGGCTGAACTAGTCAGCCTGCTTCAGTACATTGAATTGTTTTATGGGGGTGGTTTTTGTGTGATGTTACTCATCCACTTATTGTAATTGTGATCTAATTTAATCTTTTAAGTATGGACTTTAAAGAACCATAAAACTGTGTGCTCCAAATTACTTACATTAACCCATTCGCCTACTTTGACGAAATGGTCTCGTCGCTGGTCGCGCGGGTGCTGTTACAGACGGCTTGGCCTAGTAGTTCACTGATTTGCCACCAGGCCGGTTGCTCAAGCGGTTCAGTGAATCGCCGCCAGAGCCGTAGGCTTAAAGACTCAAACGAGCACTGGTCTGACGGTACTGCACGGCCGTGTGATCTAAATCATTGACTGATGACGAGCCAATATTTAGGACATACGCCGCGGCGCGGGTTCAATTCCCGCACCATGAGCAATCCCTATTAGGCTTGCAATTGTGTGGCTTAGTTGGTGGGAGGGCCCATCTAGAATAAACGGTGACCGGCTTGGGTGGAAGTTGACGGCAATTGTAGGTTTAATAGGGACTGCAGTGGACACCTGTTTTGCTTATTTTTACCCTTGTATAGAGGAGGAGGACACGTTTTTTTTAATTTTTATTGATTTGTCAATACATATGGACAGGTCATAACTAAAATATTAGATCAAATACAAACAAAATAAACATATTACAAATAAAAATTGAGAACTATAAAAAAAATGGTAGGTCAATGGGTTAACTGCTCACAATAAACCCCTTGGCATACTTGAATGGAACATATCCTTCATGCCCTTATAATAATTTTTTATTGATTTATTTATTTACAAATGTCACATTGGTTTACATTTTAAGCTATAGGTTATACTCAATTCTAAATTCACCTTTCAGTATAGGCCTTATGGGACAATGAAATTCTATTATCTATGTTGAGTATTTTTGTTTACAAATATAACATATTGTTATAAAATTATCAGCTGATTATAACTTAATTTGGTTAGTACAGCTTAAATTTCCAATTGTAACTCATGGATTATGGAAATTCCAAACTGAAAGGTGAACGTGGAACTGAGTATAGGTAAACATATGACTTATCAAAATAATAATATCTTAATTATGAGTAAACAAACTAAACCAACAATTTAAAAAAATGTAGACAACTTTCTATATACATAAAATTTCATGTTCTTAGAAAGGTACTCTCTCACAGAGTAGTATGCCCGTCTTGTGAGATGGTTCCTCAGGGATTGCCTAAACCTCTTTGAATAGTGCTCTTGTTTGATTGGTTATGGGAGCCAGTGAACACCTTCAATCCAGAGTAATAGGCTCCCTTTTCATAGAGGGTTAGGCTGTGGATCGGGTAGGATATATGCCTCAGCTCGTATTCATATCTACAAGATTGCCGGTATTGCAGCTGAAACATGACTCAGATCTTTTTCTTTGGATTTTGAAAACTCTACCCAAATCCACCAAGTCTCCCCAGAAGACCACACCGCACCTTAGGTGTGAATAAACTTTGGCGAAGTAGACAGCCATTTGTGTTTCATGATTAACTATTGGCACCAGTACTTTGATCATGAAACACACCGATTGGAGCTTATTGCCAAAAAATGAAATATGATCTTTCTAGTTGATGTTTCTGTCTACCACAACACCAAGAAACCTCGCAGAAAAGACAGTGTCCATGTCCGAAATTTCGAGGTCTTGATGGGTACTTGGCCTGGTAGCAAAATGCATAAGCTGACTTTTAGCGTTGTTCATCATTAGACCATTGGACATGAATCATTGTCCCGCCTGTTGCAAAGAGACATCGGCCATCCCTTCTAGCTGAGCTCTATCTGGATGTGAAACTGTAATGGTAGTGTCATCAGCAAAAAGGATGGTCGTTGCATCAGTGAAGGCAAGTAGGAGATCGTTCACATAGAGTCAGAAAGGAATGGGTCCAAGAACGGAGCCTTGGGGAACCCCCTTATCTTTCTTTGTCGAATAGTGACTAATTCCGTGAGAATTTGAATGTATTACCCTTTGTTTTCTGGAATGTAAATACGACGTAAGCCAGTCTTTGGGTTTGCCTCGGATTCCAAAAACCCCACTTTATGTAGCAAAACGGTGTAACTTACCGTTGTGCTAATTTTTTTAAGCCTTTAATATTTTATTCTTATAGATGATTTTTCCTCAAGTGTTCTGACTGTAAAAAACATTTTTGTCATTCATTCTAGTTGAGCCACATGAAGACAGCAGTCCCCTCTACTGTGAGGACTTGGCATTGGATATTCTCAGATGCAATGAAAATCAGGTTAAAACCAGTTAATTTTATTTTTATCGTTTTTAGAATTTTTTTAGTGTTTTACAAGGCTTTAAATAAGAACTCAAGCAGCACCTAGACATGACAGAGCGATCAGGGCTTAAGATGCTTACTTTAGGTCCAAAATCCCTAAATTTTTGGCTTTTTGCCTCCCTAAAATGGGGATTGGAGCTTTCCATTTATTCGCTCAACTAGTTTAGCGTAAATCGGATGATAATTGCAGCCGCTAGACTGCAAAATCCCTTAACGACAACATATACTATGTTTAGTAAATTCACATTTTTGTTCATAAATCACTTAATTTTGGTGCTATGACTTTGGGAGAAGGCTTAACATTTTTAGATTTTTGTAGCCTTTGGTAAAATATATTAAATCTATATTTAGGGCAAGTATTACCCTTTTAGGGCCAAAAAATCCCGAATTGGAGCATTTATCCTAAAAAAATGGGGTTCAAGGTGCTCCAACCTTTTTTGCCCAACAAACTTAACCCAGATATACAAACCAATGTTCCTACAGAGTTAAAAGAAAATCAGGCAAAAGTTATGACCTTCAGGGTGCTGTTTATTTATATGTAAAGTTAACAGGCAAAGCATGATTTTTGTGAACCCTTTCCTCATCCTGTGGTCACTGTATGAAAAATCCTAGCACACCGTAGAAAAGTACTCTCCAGCATATGTGCACAATCCTATTATAATGTACTACAGTTTTTGAGAATTGTAGAAAAATAGATTTGAAATTGTTAAAAAATAACATGGAATTATGAGCTGCTATGTTGGTTACGGAATAACAACAAATTGTAAACAAATCCAGCCACATGATTTATTGCAGCAAGGAGTAAAAAATAATTTCTGGTTGAACTCCGACCAGTAGGTGATCCCTAGTTTACATTAATATAGTACACAAGGTTTTTAACAGAGTGTTATGGCATCTAAGGGCCCCAAAACGATAAGTTATCTTAGACCCATGCCTCCCGAGCCACCAATAGTTTTTGGTGATGCCAATAGCTCACTGTTCCAAATAAAATTCACTAATAATGTCTTGGACGGCTTGGGAAAGAGCATTATCTGTCCCACCTCTCAGCCTTTAAAGAATAACTTAGCTATAAATAACTGGTACAATACCTGAGTGATCGATTTGTTATATGATATTTCATTTTCTTTTATCTTTATTGATATTTCTTCAAGAAATACAATTGCAATATTTTAAAACTTCAGGTACAGTTAACAATTAAAAAAAATGTTCAGTTTCAATTTAGTTTGTGTTAATAAGTGCCTTGTTGTCAAGGCCAAATTAATACATTAATTGAAAATTTATCTAAATGAACATCACTACTATCCCCTTTTTCCAAAAACATGTCACAGCCAAAAGAACCATATCTTAAATCATTTACCTTGTTCACAAAGTATTCATTAAAATAATTACTAATGCAAAACAACGTCGATTTACATTGGTACACCTATTGCATTCTTACCTTTCTTCATTATATCACGGACAACAGCCAAATACTTTTTACTTTTCCCTTTATTCTGCTCAATTACTGTAGAGTAGTAGTTGACCTTAGCCTCTCTAATTCTTTTTGTAAAAAGCCTTGAATAAGTAGTTTACTCATATTTTAATTGTTGATTTCCCCTATTCTTGTTACACAATCTATAAACATTATTTTTCCTATCAATCAAAAGAACCAAAGCATCAGTCATCCAAGGATTACATTTTTTATTTTTTTATGACTGACATATTTTAATTTAAACGAGTTGCCAAGACATGAATTATAAATGCAATAAAAATTTCTTACACAATCATCCACCTCTAAAGCAGAATAAACACTATTCCAGTCAGCAGATTAATTTTCTTTGTGCTGTTGTTTCCTAATTTTAGGGGTATCATCTAATACCCTAACATAACATGCGGATTCAGTTGCATTTTGTTCATTAAAAGAAGGCCTAAATGCCAAATCTCAGCAGTGACAGCAAAGTGAACAGTTACCCAAGGTTAACACATTACATTTAAATGTTTTTTTTTATTTCTAACAAGAACATGATCAATACAGGACACACTGTTATTAAAAACCCTAGTCAGAGGTTTTGTATTTCAAAACTAAAAGCAGAAATTAAACTTTTGTAATTGGGGCCAGAACCTTTTTTATTTAGTAACAAATACAAATACTTGTAACATGAATATCTTTTTATTCATAGCTAAAAAGTAAATATTATGATATTAACAGTTCCAATTTGTAAACAATCAACATATGGTAAAATATATAACAGTGGTCTCCCCCTAGTAGCGATACGGCGATACGATACGTATCAGAGGTGTGTATCGTATCATCCGTATCGTATCGAAGCACTGTATTGTACCATCCGTATCGTATCGCCCTAAATATCAAAAACGATACGTTTCGACCAAAACAGTTGAAAATAAAATAACAGGCAACAAAATACTGTAACACCCCCATTGCATACTCAGCAAATTCCTAATGCTTCAATAAATAATTAAAATGGTGCCTCACACAGGCCCGTGCTGGGTGCGTCGAAAGGGCGGGGGACAAGTATGACGACGGCGCCAGGCAGTGGTGTACCTAGGTATTTTCCTTGGGGGGCCTTAACCACTGGGGGGTCTGCTGGGGGTTCTCCCCCAGGAAATTTTAGAAAATAAGACCTATAAAGTCGAGATTTTAGGCAAATTAGAGTAATAAAACCTAGCTGTGCAGTTTCAGAAACCCAAACAAAGCCAGGCTGACTCCTGTTCACATTTCGGGAAATTCGTATTTCCCAGGTTTTTATATTAAAACTCCCTTTAAATAACTAAAGGAGTAGGATATTCATGTTTCACCAAGTTATTCGTTCTCTGTCTGCCAACTGTAAATCTGTCGTAACAAAAATTAAATTAAGGTAGCAAATTAAAGTATTTAACATAGATCTACAATAAAGTTTTTGGGTGGGTTTCGGAGATCGGTATTAGCTAATTCTGGAGTTAGTTAATACGAGAATTAAGATAATACTCGCATGAAAAATCGGGTTTCGGAGATCCGAATTAACTTCCTTAATTCTCGTATTAGCGTAGTTCGGTATTAAAGTTACTACTCGACTTACTTCTGAACTAAGGAGGGAATCGCGGGGAATTTCATGTTTTGGGTAGTGGTACGAATCAAGGCCGAAGAGAGGGGCTCCGCTATTGCATTGTTTTGCTTGTCCGGAAAGGGGTAAGGGTGTTGGGACGTTGACCGCGCGCATCTATACCGATAACTTATCACCTGTTTGACCGTTTTTCCAACTATGAAAAATGAGTATGACTATTATTACTAATTTTCCTGTTTTTTTTTCTTTATGACTATACCATGTACGATATGAAAGGTTCACCAAATAACTTAGCGGATGACCCAAAAGCAGCCGTGGTATTATAAAAATAACAAATTTCATCCGGCGGTTGTTTGAATTTTATTACTGATATGAATCATATCAAGATATAAAAATTTAATTCTCTGCAAGGATAATTTCTTCAAATTTCGCATACAGTGCTGAATTCATACAGTGCAAAAAATTTTGTTGACAACCAAAACTCCTGTCAATAAGTCCATTGCGAGTTAAACCTCTGATATTGACATTGAAAAGTCGTAACAAAATGATTTCACACGCTACAGTGTTTTCAAGGAAAAAAAGGCATTCATTAAGGCCGAAAACTTGAAAAGAATTTATGTTTAGAGAAAAAGAAAAAGTTTTGGCCTACTGAAAAAAGATTGTACCCCCATTGTAGCAGACCTGCATACTCAGCGAATTTCAAATTCAAAAGTGCGTATTTCAATCCAATATAGCGATATTTATTTGACATGTTTTTGTAAGCTCCACAAGAATAACATGAGGAATGAGTATGCAGGTTTGCTGCAGCAGGTATGTTAAAACTGGGTAGTTTTAATAATTCAATATTTAACAAATCTGAACTAGAAGCCATATACCAAGTTTTATTGAGATATGTTGAGGAGTAAGCGAGATATAGAATGTTATTTATTTCCCTTCAGGTTAGCATTGGGACAACGTACTGTGTTTACCACTTTCAATATCTCGGTAACCAATGGACATAGAGCAGTGATTCAAATATTAAAGTGTTTGTTTTAGCTGAATTCAATAATGCTAAAGAATATTGAATTATTTTTCTATGTAAAAAAACATTTTTGGGAGGGATTATCCCCCTCAACCGGTAGTCCAATGGGCTGGTACATACATATACAGGGTGTCCGGAAATTATGGTAAAATATTTTAGTATATGATAGTCGAGGTAAAAATAAGAAAAAAGTTCATATAAATATAGGTCCTAAAGTACTTCGTTTTCCGTCTGTGTTTCTGTTTGTGATTTTCATATATTTAATCATATCTCACGAACCTCTTAACGTATTAACTTCAAACTTGGTTCATGGATTACCACTATTAAGAACTATTAACAACTATTTTTGTGTGAAGTATCAAATTTCTACTTTGTACTATTTCAAAATGGCGACTGTTTTTTTATTTTCAAAAATAAATATCTTAAAACTGCAAATTGTAGAAAAAATATACAAGAGACAAAAAAGTTTAGAAATTTAATCCAATTAACGCTGTTATTAAGATTAAGATGATCTGACAACTAATAATGAAGAAATTTTAAATCCGAATGAAAATATGCAAATTTCAGAGGGTATGTTCTAAAGAACCATGTTTTTATTCAGAAAAGTTAAAAGTTCTCCGTTATTGTCTGATCATCATAATCTTAATATCAGCGTTAATTGGATTAAATATCGCAACTTTTTTGTCTCTTGTAAAGTTTTTCTAAAATTTGCGTTTTTTTAAATATTTTGCTTTGAAAATAAAAACACTCGCCATTTTGAAATGGTACAAAGTATAAATTTGATACCTACTTCTTACAAAAATAGTTCTGAATAGAGGTTATCCATGTGCCAAGTTTGAAGTTTGTACGTTAAGAGGTTTGTGAGTTAGGAATAAATATGTAAAAATCACAAACAGACACACATACGGAAAACGAAGTACTTTAGGACCTATGTTTATATAAACTTTTTTCTTATATTTATCTCTCCTACCACATACTAAAACATTTAACCATAATTTCCGGACACCCTGTATATGTAAATGAATGTGTATGAAAATGAACGGATGGTGTTTTTTTTTTTTTTTTGCTTCTGGGGGCCCCAAAACGAAAATTTATCATGGTCTCGGTCTTAGATCTTACCATGAGTAGGGCCTGCTATGGTAATAGCTTCTTACCTATAGTGGAAATTCGCTAATACTGAACTTGATCCTGCCCACCTCCAGGATTAAGTCGTGAAGTAAAATGCTCAAAAATAATACTCGAATTATGCTTCATCTGCCCAGTTCTGGATTAAATATTGACTCCGAAACCCGCGAGAATAAGTCCGGTATTATCCCTCCCGAGATAATACTCGAATTAAAGATAATACTGGAGTTAAGCAATCCATGAGCTCGGAAACCCGATTTCTGTAGTTCTAGATTAAGAACTGGTTTGAACTGGTATTTAGTTCGAGAGTAGACTTAATACCGATCTCCGAAACCCACCCTTAAAATTATATATGACAGTGTTGAACTGCGAATTTCCAATTGCGATCAGGGTTAAATTACCACTAACCTTCATTATAGAGAACTGCCAAATCAAAAAAAATCAATCTGAAAAGCACAAGAGATGACCATGAGAGGACCAAATCATGGATTTATGTATGGATATAGCAGACGACATCCGCTAATGATTGCTAATAGACCAATACCACTAATTTTCATATGTTGACTTTTGTCCGCCATTAAAAGGAGTAAAAAATCTAGCAGTTTCAAGTTTTGCCATTGTAACAATTACAAAAAATTGGCAAGAGATTAATCGGGCACCCGCGTCCTGCAGACAGCAGATATGATGTGTTGGTGCGCAGTGCTGTCAGACTGGATCTGGCATTTTACCCTAAAACTCCATGAAAAATCCCCGCTTCTACCCAGTAAAACGGCAATAATCTTCACAAAACCTTCAAAAACCGGGTAAGTACCCAAAAATATCACCATAAGTGTTTAAAAATACCCCAAAAGCGGGCAGTCTCATGTCATTATACTTGATAAAAAAGAGAAAATTTTCTAGAACCCTATTACAAAAAAGATTTATTACAAATAATATTCTCTTACCACGAAAACGTTTTTTTAGATCTTTTCTTGACAATTCGTATTAGTAGACCTACAAAAATCTTCACCTTATCTGTTTATTTTTTTATAACGAGAGTGTTGAAAGAATGTGCCCAAGTCTAAAATCCCCAGTTCAAACTGGGTTTTCTTAATCCTTGCAAAGTAACCAAACACTGAGCGGTTTCTGGCAACATTGTCTATAATTTCATTTTATTTAGGAGGTTGATACAATAACAAGAAGCCCATACCAAACACATTGCAGTACTAACAACTTTAATTAAAGAAAATAAAATGGCCGTAATTTCGGTATGTCTTTGTTGTTGGTCCACAATCTTTGGCTTTACCTATTTTTTTACAAATTTCATGTCGGTTTAAACCCCGCAGCCCAAGCCTGAATTCCCCGGTTTTCCCGGGTTTTCTTAATGCCTGCAAAATCCTCGATCGCTAACAAAATACTTGAAAATCTGGTAAATACCCGGTTTCTTTCAACACTGGTAGTGTGTGATGCAGACAAGTGTCTCAACCTTAACACAGCAAATAATTTCTTTATTAGGCCTAAGGGAGGAAAGATGATTTATTTTATTAAAATGACTAATCAATAGTTGAATTTGCCAGCAAGAAAGTTTTTGGATTTTTGGTGCGGTGTCAAGAGGGCGCCGTTTAAACCTCTTAAGGGGAGGGCGCAGGGGGACACGTCCCTCTGTCCCCCCGGGCCAGCACGGGCCTGGCCTCACATCAAGTTTTTTCAACGTACCTATGTTCATAAATAAGCATGCATAATATTCTCCATAAGAATAACATGGGATATGAGTATGCAGGTGCTGAGGTGCTGCCATTGAAATGACAAAATGGGGGATTTTAGACCATATTCAAGTAGATCTCAACTAGATGACGCCACATACCAAGTGTTATTAAGATATGTTGAGAAATAAGCAGATCTCCCATAAAAACTCGAAAATATCGAAAACATGGTAAAATATCGAAAATATCGCTTCTATGTGCCGATACGGGATCGAATAGCGTTTTGGGCGATACGATATGTATCGTTTTCAAAATATCGTAACGTCTCTTGTGTATCTTGATATTCCGATACGATATGTATCGCACATCACTACCCCCTAAACCTTCGTGCGCAACATTTGGTCAATGTGGCGTTCCAAATTTGGCCATCGTCCATCTTGATATAATAGTGAAGGTCTTTACTATTATAGACCGTCTCTACTTTAAGCATTTTACCAACCAACTCCATTAAAAATCCCCGCTTATACCTGTTTTTTTGGCAGCAATTCCCTCAACAAAAAACCGGGTAATTACTCAAAAAACCACCATATGACTTTAAAAAATAACCAAAACTGGGTAGTTTCCTAAAATTGCTTGATAAATGGAGAGATATTACATAAATTATCTTGCTCACTATAACTCAATCTATGCTCATCTTACATGAATATTGGAATTTCAAAAGGCAAATCATACTTGGCTTTACCCGGTTTTTACGTAATTAGGACATCAAGTAAATCCCCCCCGCCCAAGTCTGAAATCTCCAGTACTACCCGTACTTTTAAATCCTCTCAAAATCCTCAAACGGCCTACAAAATAACAAATCGGACTAATATCTGGCTTCTAGCAACATTACAACCAATAAAACTATACCAAATACTGTACATAATACCAACTTTCGTTCAAAAAATAATATATGTATATATAATTTTAAAAATCCTTGTAGCTCACCCAAATCCCCGGTTTTACCCGTTTTTTTAACCAGTTTTTTCTTGATCCCCACAAATCCCCTGGTTGACCTCCCGGGTAAATACCTGGTTTTTAGCTATACTGCGATAATTTGTACAAGTGGCACAGTTCTATAGTGGGCAGCCAATAGTGTTACCATTGACAGATTTTACTTACAAACATAAAAAATAGTATTTTCATTCTTAAATAGTGTTAAAA
This sequence comes from Flexamia atlantica, assembly GCA_035578135.1. Taxonomy (NCBI): domain Eukaryota; kingdom Metazoa; phylum Arthropoda; class Insecta; order Hemiptera; family Cicadellidae; genus Flexamia; species Flexamia atlantica. Next base: position 160,344,238 of record JAQJVK010000001.1, read on the forward strand.
AAACCATGATGCTGAAACTTTAGTAAATAGATCTTAATGTAAATCTAGCAGCCCGCATCACTTCGTGACATAAAAACAACTTGGCAAAATTTTTACTTTCTCCCCCCTATACAATGTATATGGAGAAATTAATGGTTTTGTAAAAATTTTCGAATTTGAGTTGGTAGTGGATATATTCGTTTTAGTGCTCCCTGAATCCAAAAAAAGTGGTTTCTGGCGTGGTGTCTGCCAGTCTGTGTGTGTGTGTGTGTGTGTGTGTGTGTGTGTGTGTGTGTGTGTGTGTGTGTGTGTGTGTGTGTGTGTGTGTGCGTGTGCGTGTGCGTGTGCGTGCGTGCGTGCAAACAAAGCTAGAGACGAAACCATTGGACCGATTTTCATGAAATTTGGCATGTAGGTATAAAGCCGTGGTATCTTCAGGCGCATTTTGCATTTTTTTGAATTTTTGATTTTTAAGGGTATTTACCCCATAAAAACCCATAAAAAATGACAAAAATCCTAATTTCTCAAAAATGGCTCTAACGACTTTGATAAAAATTTCATGGTTTTAGTGCTTAAGATGGCAAACAAAATTACACCACCCGCATGTCTGTAAAAAATTCAGGTTCAGAAGTTATGGGGGTTTAAGTGTTTAAAAATTTCATATTTTTCAAATTTCTCAAAACCTGTAACTTTTAAAGAAAATATACTTGCAACCATTAAATTTGGCTTGAAAAACTAAATATTCTAGTATTTTGAATCATTAGTCTATGTCAACTGGTTGCAAAGATAATTGATATTTTAGTTGGGCGGTAAACACAGTATGTTGTCCATTGTTATTTTAATGGCAAATATTCAAAAACCGATATCTCCGTTATTTACTAATTGATTTTGATAATATTTGGTATATATTTGTGTGATAATTAATTGTTAATTTGTTTTATTTCACTATATATGTTTTTTGGTTTTAAATGACTAGAAGGGAGAAAGTATGTGTCAGTTTCCTGATACCGTTTATTTTTGCTAATTATTATTATTCCCAAAAATTTTGGAAGGATGTATCCTCTTTATCTCCCCCCCCCTTGGGTTCACCCCTGTTCAGCTTACATGATGGATCTTGCATTCTTATCATCAATGAAGTCTGTGAAATCATTGGTGAACAGTATGAACAGGAAAGGACTCAAGACTGAGCTTCGAGGAACTCCCCTGTTTGTTGTTTGTGACTGGAATCTGAATATTAGCGAATTTCCCCCTATAGGTTAGTAGCTATTACCGTAGGCGGCATGGTAAGACTTAAGCACGGGACCACCTTAACTTTTCATTTTGATGCCCCCAGACCTCAAAAACACCGTTCGTTCATTTTCATATATATATATACCTGTCTGTAGGCACGATAACTTTCGTAAAAAAGGTCCAATCGCGATGAAATTTGGTACATACGTCTAGAGTGACGTTTATTACTTCGTGTTCGAAAATCAGCGTGATAAGTTAACTCTAAGGACGGTTTTTTGACAAAATAAAATTTATTTTTTAGGATTTAATATCTTTATATTAATTTTTTGTAAATTTAAGTATCAAAATTGGATTCAGCTTATAAAAACAAACAATTTAGCATCTTGAATTATTATTCTACGTCAATCCGTTGCTGAGATATTGAAAGCGCTAAACACAGTACGTTGTCCTATATTAGTTCTGGTTTTACCCTTAAAAAAGTATAATTACCCTGTTTTCATTGAGAAATCCCCAAAAGTTGCATTATAATTACCCTAAATCCCTACATTTACCCTAATGCAGGGTAATTTGAAAATAAAACTCTGAACATATGATTGTATTTAAATTTTCAGGTGAATATTTTATTTGTCTTTATTTTGAATAAAGACAAATAAAATAAAATATATGTCATATATTGGAGTTCATTGATCATGATTTTGCATAAAATATATACTATATTAAAAATAGAAATTATTTTTAAGTATAATGAAGAAACTATGTGCATTGGGGATGGGGGGGTGTCTTGGTCTAGACTTCCTGAAAATTTAGCATAATATATAGTATGTTTACAAGTCTGAGGAATAATATTATGTTTTTTTTAATTGGCTGGAGATGCAGGTCTGCTGCAACTAATAGGGATGTTTTATTTATAATATTAACCATATGATTGAGTTTAATTTGTTCATGAGATTATATTATTTGTTTTTCCAGTATTTTGAATTTATTGATTATATGTTTCCTGACATTTATATACTATAACAAGACTACATTTATTGAAAATTAAAAGGCTAAGAACTTATAAAGTAAAAAAGTGTATATATTACTAATAAAAACCAATGTGATCCCCTTGTAAATTGTCCTCAAGTTTCAAGCTTATGAATGATTAAATATAAGTTTTAAATATATTATTTACAAAACATATTCAAACGATATTTTCCTTTACATAAGTTTAATGCTCACATATAAAAAATAAATCCTATGGAAATTCGCTGAGTACGCAAGAACTTATAAAGTACAAAAAGTGTATATATTACTAATAAAAACCAATGTGATCCCCTTGTAAATTGTCCTCATGTTTCAAGCTTATGAATGATTAAATATAAGTTTTAAATATATTATTTACAAAACATTCAAACGATATTTTCCTTTACATAATTTGAATGCTCACATATAAAAAATAAATCCTATGGAAATTTGCTGAGTACGCAGGTCTGCTGCGACGGGTGTATTTTTTCCATTTAATGTTTTTTTATTCAAACAAAGAACACGCTATCTTTGATGTAACTGGCTATCCAATCAAGGGCTTCATCTTTAATCCCTAAGAAGGATAGTTTGTTCTGTTCTTGCTTGAGTCTTAAATAGTCAAACACCATACTGTAATCTTGTAATACAGCTGAGACATGTTTGTTTATTGTTTGTAGTACAAAAAAGGCTTATCAATGAACATGTGAATTTACACAGTATGTTGTCATTCAAGGGGAATTTTGCAACCTAACAGCATATTTTTTATGATCTGACGGGCAAGTGAGTTGAGAATGGAATAATCCCCCATTCCCGTTATGGGTGAAGTTAAAATATTTTGGGGGTTTAGGGTCCAAAAATGGCAATTTAAGCTCTGAAATTTAAATTCACTCCTTCATGTCAGTGCACTGCTTTCTCAAACACTGATGCAGGGTAATCCATCCAATCAGACTGTTAAAGCCATCTAACAACAAAAATCAAAGATGTGTGCTAAAGTTAACAGCTTATTAACCACAGTTTCATTTGATGCATTGTAATCAATTAACAAACAAAAAATAATAGAACGTTTACTGTGAGTAAAGTTGTCTTGAAAATCGAATGAGTTGAATTTCAAACCAAGTCTGGAATTTTGCCAATATTTTATTTTTATGGCCTTATCTTAAACGTAATCTAAACAAATGTAAAAATGTTGCTTGACAAAAAAACAGCAAACACAGCTAACTACTGGTAAAATTCAATGAAACAAAGAGTCATTTGACATGGAGTTTCTTACCGAATTCTTAGTAAATCATGGTCTTACTCGAAGCAGTTCCTGTGTATTGATTCATAGTAAAAAATAATAAACAAAAAAAACAATACTAGGTTACAACAATTCCATAATGACACTTTTAATTCATAACAATTTTTAATCAGGTAAAAGCAGTAATAAATTTCTCAGCAAGTGATGAAAATTAAGATTTTTTTTATTATGAGAGGATGATACAATCATTGATGGTCTATGTTGATGACTAACCTAAATATTTTTGGAAATAGGCAAAATAAAATAGTGTGAAATTAACATGATTAAAATTTGTAATCAAAATCATCAGAAGTATATTTTTAGTAATAAGAGGAAGTCTTGAAAAAGCTGTAAAAGGTCTGAAATTAGTCTTGAATATTGTGGAGGAACAGGCTAGATGCCTTGATATATGTTTTTAAATATTTTAGTCCTAAAAAACCATAATATGAATGATTTTTTTTGTTTCCCACTGTGCATAGTATACAGAGAAAGTATTGTTTTTGTAAAAAATTTTGAGCTTGAGTTATTAGTGGGAATATTCGTTTTAGTGCTCCCTGAACCCAAAAAAGAGGTTTTCGGAGTGGTGTCTGTCTGCCCATGTGGATGATTGTAAACAAAGCTAGCGATGACTCCAGTGTCCGATTTTCATGAAAATTGGGAAGTATAAATAAAGCTGTAATATCTCCAGGCATTTCTTTTTAATTTACCCCATAACAAACCGCAAAAATCCAAATTTCTCAAAAACGGCTCTAACAATTTTGATAAAACTTCATGGTTTGTAGTGCTAAAGATGCCAAACAAAGTGACACCACCTGCATGTCTGAAAAATGCAGGTTCAGATGTTACTTAGATTTTAGTGTTAAAAATTCAACAAAAATTTTAATCTCAACAGAAAATTTACTTAGAAGCATCAAAGGTAGCTTGAAAAAATAAATAATCTAGTATTTTGAATTATTAGTTTTCATTTAAGGGTTGCAGAGAATATTGATGTTTTAATTTGATGGTAAACACCAATTTTGGATTATGGCAGTATGTTGGCTTATGGTATTCTTATAGAAGATATTTAAAAACCGACACCTCCCTTGTTTATAAACCGATTTTGATAAAACTCTGTATGTATTTAGTTGTAAATTTATTTATTTTATTGCAAGTTTCCTTATTTTAACTGGCTTTAAGGTAGGAAGTATGTGTCAGTTTCCTGATACAGTAGATCCCCTCTTAATCTACCCTAACGCGACCAGACCTAGACCTAGGTCTAATAAAAGGTCGGTTAAAACGGGCCATCCTCTAAAACCCTAAAAATAAAAGCTCTATTGATTTAGGGTTCTATTAACATAATTTAAAGTCATTTGTGAATTATTTAGAAAATAAACTATGGTTATCAACCTATTTTATAAAATAATTTCTTTAGAAGTCTAAAAAATAACCTCAAAAACTCGGTAAAAACAAAACCTTTTTCATAAACTAAAAAAAACTTTTTAGTAGACATGGTTAAAAAAAAGTTCGTATGATAACACCTTTAATAACATTTTTATAATTTTTTAACAAATCTTTGATAATGCAGTGTTGATTGTCAAAATTAATCATAAGAAACAAGCAATAATTAAATTACGAGTCAGGCAGTTGATTTATAGCCTTTCACTGGAGACTTGAGTCATGAAAACTTTATCCTTCAAGTTGTCAACCCCTCTCCCCCACCCACACAAGCAGGGTTACCAGATTCAAAAACCTTTATTATCGTATCAAACAAGGTAAAAATTATCATAACTTTACTAAAATTATTTTACCCTTCCAATCAAATTCGTAAATTTAGCATAATTTAACCAATAAATATAAAAATCCTGCAAAGGCATTCAAACTTTGTATCACCCTATAAAAGAAAACCCTTTTGTACTGTTGAAAAAAGATTTTAATTCTAAAACATTATAGATTATCCTAAAAAAGCACACAAGGTGTGTGTTGTTTGTTGACTCTACTGATGAATGAGACAATGGTTTCCTGATATGAAAACGAAAACTCACTGACCTTTATCGTTTTATGTGCACTGAAATTCATCTATTGTAAATTTTCATTAATTGATTAATACTGTATTCAAAATATTTTAATCTGTAGAATTGAGCGTTATGTTCCCATTGCCGGGTATGGGAACGGAAATGCTGCAATTCCTAGAAAAAAGTGGTTCAACCAAACTTTTCTCAAAACAGGGTCGGTTAAAACGATTTTAAATTTTTGACTAGCAAGGGCAAGTAATCCGATCATAGGTTAAAATGAGATCATTTAAGAGGGGGTCTACTGTACTGCTTATTAGCATTGTTATGCAACTAACTTTAATATTTTTGGTTAGCAGAAAACGATACTTCATTCAACATTTAAAGTTAATGATATGATTCGATTTGGAAAATTATTAATGAAGCAAATTCAAGCAAAACTTGTTAAAGCTGAAAAATTGGCTCAAAAAGAAAGGTATGTATCAAGTTAACTCTAAAAACCAAACTAGCAAAGCCGTAGCCAGGGAATTTTTTCGGGGGGGGAGGGGGGGTTGGACAGGGCCGGCGACTGAATTTCCGGCTCGTCAAAAGTGGTGACCTTTTTTGTTTTTTACTCACGCGTGTGCTTTTCGGACCCTTTATTGTAATTTTGGAGCCTTTATATCTGTTTCCGGACCCCTCTGCATTTGTCCGCGGGGTTTTTGCCTATTTTGGGGCTACTATTTCAAGGCTATTTCTACTATTTCGGGGGGGGGGTTCTGACCCCCTAACCCCCCCCCATTGGCTACGACCTTGCAAACTAGTTACAATCTTTTAAAAATAAATAACTTTAAAATGAGAAATTATTAATTACTGTAAAAAAGTTAATTTTGGATACAGATAATAACTCTGCAATAACTCTGCAGAGTTGATGGAATTCGTGAATTTCATCAAATCAGTAAGACTAATTTTGCAATTAACATTACAATCATTAACTGAATAAAAAATGTCTTTTTCATCTCTCTGTATACGAAAATTGCCCGTTACCGTACAGCTGAGATCTACGAAAACTGTCGATTTCCTTACATCAAAACAAATAATGATCAGCTGCTTTTTCGGTATCCAAACATTTCATTTCCGTACCCAAACAAACCATTTCTGTACCAAAACAAAATTTTGCCTTACCCAAGCAAACGGTTTTCCTATTTTGACAGTTCAACCAGCTGACTCTAAACTAAAATAGACAGTGTGCATCCATTGCACACCACATTGTGCAATGGATGTTCAATGTGCATCCAATGGATCCACATGGATCCAAACACACAAAAAAGCTGGTTGGTTGGTTTGGATGTGCGCAATGGATCCGCATTGTGTTTGCTTATAGAAAAATGACTGAATTATGAAATGTTGGATGATTTTTTATTTTGGTAAGTTTGGTTACTTATTTGCATCGTGATGCAAATTATTGTTCAGAACTCGTCACAAAAGTTCCATTTAGGGGCTCGATAGTGTTTTACATGCTTGGCTTACGCATCGCAACTAAAACACTATCTTGCCCCGAAATATGCTACTTTCGTGACTAGTAGTGAAATATTCTATTTTCTTCTTGATTTCATATATACAGGGTGGTCGGGAATTATGGTTAAATAAACACCTGCTGGGCCCTAAAAATAGAGAAAGCCGATGAAGCATCAAACAAAAAAACCTTTACCTTGTTTGATAAAAAACCTTTTTTACCTTGTTTGATGAAGCCGATGCATCGATAAACCGACCAGAGTTACAGACAACAGCACCTCCTGCATTGATCATGCTTTTATACGTTACTGTGACATGACTGTTGTGCATACAGCTGTACTTCAAACCAGTTTGACAGATCACTACGCCACCGCCCTCACTATCAATGGCGCCGCACACTCGCATACGCACACTACCACTGCCACCGCCACCGTGCCTCAGACTCAGACTTACCTCGACCGAGCCACCTTTACAGATATACTTTCACACACTGACTGGGGACCTGTCCTGAACTGCAATGATTTAGAGTTGTGCTCTACGTATTTTAACGAGTTGGTTGAACAAGCTAGGACCAGGGCAACAAAACCTATAATTTTTAAAAAACACTAGACTAGACATAAAAGAATTAAGCCTTGGATTACTGACAGCTTAGTTACATCAATAAGAATTAGAGGTAACTTGAGTAAGACCATTAAAAAGGAGCCGTTTAACATTAATTTATTAAACTACTACTATGAATATAGGCAAACTTTATCTCGTTTACTGAAATTAGCCAAAAGGAATTTTTATAAGGAACAAATTCAAGTAAATAATCAGAATCCAAAAGCATTTTTGGGAATTATAAGTGAGTTAGCTGGCAGATCGACAAAGACCCTTTCCCACTTGCAAAATTCATCCCAGGCATTACTCCATCTCAACAATTGATCAAAGAGCAGATTGCAGATGAATTTAACAATTTTTTCTCGACAGTTGGTGATAAGTTAGCTGATGCAATAAAATCAGGCGGGAACCCGATTGTAAATGACACCGACTACCGACTAGACACGACTTTGACACTACGGACAGTTACTGAGCAAGATGTTTTACGGCATATTACAGAACTGCGAGGTGCCTCGTCCCCAGGGCTGGATGGAGTATCGGCCGATATTCTCAAACAAAACTCACAGTTTTTAATTAAACCTCTTTCGCATTTAATAAAATTAAATATTACAACTGGATTTTTCCCAAGTCATTTCAAAATAGCCAAAGTTTTTCCACTATATAAATCTAATGACATTAAAGATAAAGGTAATTTCCGACCAATTTCATTACTTAGTGTTTTTCCCAAGATTTTGGAGCGGATCGTGAAGGAACAATTAGTGGAGTACATTCAAATTAATAATATTTTATCATGGGCACAGTTTGGGTTTAGACAAGACAAGAACATTTCTGATGCACTATTTGAGGTATATAAGTCTATTAATTCCTCAGTTGCAGAAAATAATCGAACCATGTTAATTTTTCTTGATCTTAAAAAAGCTTTTGACTCAATTGACAGAAATTTGCTTTTGAATAAACTGGAATTAATTGGAATTCATAACGTTGCTCTCAATTGGTTCGAAATTTATTTATCTGACCGCTCTCAAGTTGTTTCAATTTGTGGAGTGAATAGTGATGTCAATCCTGTGAATTACAGAGTTATCCAGGGCAGTACGTTGGGACCAATTCTTTTTTTAATTTATATAAATAATATTACAAAAATTAACTTGCATGGTAAACTTTTTCTTTTTGCCGACGACACTCTAGTTTTGATCAAGGGGAAAACGTGGTTGGACGTTAGGTCAACGGCTATGGGCGATCTCTCCCTAATTAAGACATGGTTAGACCAGAACATTCTCTCTCTAAATGTCGGAAAAACCAAATTTTTGCCAATTTCCCTCTCCGCTTGTACAGATTATAATATGGGAAATCTCCATTTGCACTGCTGTGGAGACTTACTTAACAACAGATGCAAATGTGAATTCATAGAACAGGTATCTAGTTATAAATACTTAGGTATATTTTTTGATATGCGTATGAAATGGGTAGAGCACATAACATTTCTTAAGCAAAAATTACGTAAATACATTTACGCTTTCAGACAATTAAGTGAGATTTTGGAGGAGAGGGAAATTAAATTAGCTTATTAAGCCTATGTTCAGTCAATGCTTTCTTTTGGCATTCTTAGTTGGGGAGCTTGTTATCGCTCAACCTTGAATCCTCTAAGTGTGATTCAAAGAGCAATATTAAAAGCAGTTTTAAAAAAAAATCGAAGGTACTCCACTGATGTTCTTTTTTGTGAAACTGGTCTACTTTCAGTCAGACATCTTTACATAAAATTTCTTCTCATTTATTTTTTCAAAAATTCAACTAGATACACCCAGAATGTTGGAATATCCGTTTTGCAACTAAATAACTCTGTATCCGTAACTAATTCCTTTTTTGTTGCTCATCACCTCTTCCGGAATTTAAGCCAGAACAATAGTGCAAATAATTTATTTGAATCGCCAACAATTAATATTTTCAAACATCGCTCCAATAATTTTTTGCTCTCCATTAGTTCCGACGAGGCCAAGGCTCTTATCAGGCCCAATTACACTAGACGAGACCTTTGACGACCCCCCCCCCCCCCAACCCCATCACATAACTTAAGAAAACTCAGTTTACCATGAAAATAGGCCTACTGTCTGTTGTGTTCCTCGAACCAACAAGTGCTCATTGAATATCCAATATCAAATTTCACTTCAATTCAACATCCGTTATTCATCAACTTTACGTCCATTCCCATTTTAATACAATCAACAATAGTTTATTTTCCAATTACCCTTATCACTTTTCTAGCCACCTTTAACTGATAGCAACTCGGGCTTACGCACAGGCATCAGCCCATGTAAGCCCTTCCTTGATTTAATAGCTTAAATTAATGTTAATAAAAATTCAATATTATATCGTTGCCAAATAATCGTTGTATCTAATGGGAAAAATAAAAGTTTCATTTCATTTCAAGTATGTGCTGTACTTCTATTGCACTTTACCTTGCTGATGTTTGTCCGTATGTGATAGTAGAGGTAAAAAATAAGAAAAACAGTTTACATAAAACATAGGTCCTAAAGTTCTTCGTTTTCTGCCTGTGTGCCTGTTTGTCTGCAAGTTTGTTTGCAACTTTTTTGTCTCTTGAATAATCTTTCTGAAGTTTATGGTTTTTAAGATATTTAGCTAATATATTTAGTCGCCATTTTGAAATGGTACAAAGTAAAATTTGATACTTCTTACAAAAATAGTTCTTAATAGTTGTTTTCCATATACCAAGTTTGAAGTTTATACGTCAAGAGGTTCGTGAGATGTGATTAAATATGTAAAAATCACAAACAGACGGAAACGAAGCACTTTAGGACCTATGTTTATATAAACTTTTTTTCTTATTTTTACATCTACTATCGTATACTAGAATATTTTACCATAATTTCTGGACACCCTGTACATTGTTGGACCCCACCGATAGGTTTTACAAACCTTGGTGAATTACAAGACTGGGACTGTGGCGTGTCCTGTAATCCAGCTACTTGGAGGTCACGAATTGTGGATAGTTATGAGCAATGGCTTGTGGACACGGTGTTCCTTAGTGGGGATTAACGTCCGCACTATTGAGTATTCGTTCATGGGACCATCCTCATAATTAGACCTGTTCGTAAATTGTTAACCGAGGCGAAATCGTGGTTCGGATCCCACGTTAAAATGTAGGTCCCTTAGTTGCCATTGGCTGTTGGGCTATTAATTAACAGTCCTGTCTAAGGAATACGTCGGCCTTAGTCAGTAACAAGACTACAAGATCGTGCCACAATCATCGTTCACTCATCTGTCATTCATACTTGGCTTAAAATACCTACCTGGGTTGGTCGCCATTTCAACTAATGTATAATGTATAATGTATAAGGTTTTATATAGTAAATTATTGAAAAAATGAAATTCCATTCGGAAATATAAAAAGGGATCTTACAATTTAAGTTGACTATTATATACACTTTATATTGCAACTAGTGCAAGGAATTAGTTTAAAATAATAAGTTACATCGGTAAAAATTTGTTTTTTACTATCTGAAACATAGTAGTGTACTGGCAAGTGCTTTCACCTCATCTCCCTATTGTTTTGGGAAAAGAAAACTGTTAGGCCCATAGCTCGCTTATTTCTGGTTATAAATAAAATTGCAATTGCAGTAAATATTTGATAAGTTAACTCTAAAGGGGTTTCAGAAAACAGATGTTGGAGAGGGGGTCTCTTGTAATTAAGAATCGTGCAATCAAGGCATTGAGTGTTTTGAAAATTTTAAAGAGATTTTATAAGTACGTTTTTGATTGAGATTGTTTTGATATTGAGTATCTTCTTAAGTAATACGTGGTTAGCTAACAAGGTTTCGACCGTATCCACCAGGGGCTAACCTGACAATTAGCGATTGAGTGCTGCGTTGTACCATGGCACAGTACTGTACCATCAGAGTGAGCGCTCTGATTTTCCATGGGACAGTACTGTGCCACTCGCAATGAATGTGTTAAGCAACAGCATCACATATTTTTATGTAAACAAAGCAGATGTTTCAAAGAAGAATGTGGGCTTCCATGGTTGTCTTCAGAATGGTAGCTCTGAGATGTCGAGTTTTGTTGCTGACATTTCGGAGATGTTGCAGTTCTTCATCCTCAGGACGAAAATGCTCGTCACGCTCAACACCAATACTTTAACTGTTGGAGCAGTCCGAAGCCTCAGCTTATATAGGCTTGCTTCGGAGATGTTTACTCTAATGCTAGAAAATTTTAGGTATGCTAAATTAACTATATTTGTGGTAAATGCTACATCAGGGGAAACGGGAAGATTAATCTCAGAAAGAATTAAAGAGCCCATAAGGAATACTAAAAATAATAAAACAGATATTTTTCAGCTGTTGCCGACCACTCATTTACTACAAAACACTCGATCAAATTTTATAATATAAAAATGTTACCTAGTGCATCAAACTTTTATGAGAGTAAAAAATGCTTAGAGGCCATTGAAATTAGGACAAATTCTAATAATTTTAATAGAGACCAGGGCTGAGAATTGAGCAGCACATGGTTTTTAATAAATTTAACATCAAGAAGAATTGCGGGAGGGCAAGGGAATACCTCCAAGTCAAAATAAGTCCGGGACTGATAATGGACAATTCACTGAAAGGCCGACCGTCCCAACCCCTGGTGGTGACTATTGATTCCTAAGGTATGCTTGCCACAAGTGTCTCGAATTCTCTGGCAATAGAGCAAACATCACCAAGGCAGGCCTATGTAAGCTGAGGCCAAAGACTCCTCTGCCGGTTAAATTATTGGTGTTGTGCGCAATAAGTGTTTTTGCCCTGAAAATGGAGGACTGCAACGTCTCCGAAACATCGGTATTGAAACTCGACATCTTCATATGGTTTTCCCCAGAAGACTTTGATCTACCATTCAAAGCAAACATTTTTAGATCCCAATACTTGCTTTTTAAATGACAGATATTTTACGTTATTTGTTGTAATAAGTTCAAAGAAATCGTAGTATTTTTCCCGAGTCCCTGGGATCAAATTTCATCAGGAAATTTTTGCTTATGTAATTAATTAACTTTATTTATAGATCATTATCAACTATATTATCATCACAATATTAATAATTAAAAACTATGAGTACGAAAGCCTAATTTTTATAACATGTGTTTTGAGTATAAAGCCAATTTCTAGGGGTGGGCGAGTACCCGAAGGTCGGGTAATTCCCGAGCACGAGTCGGGTAGCTCCTACTACCCAAAAAAACGAGTCGAGTAGTTACTCCCGCCGTTTACGTGCGAACGAAATTACGTACGATTTACGTGTGTGCGATCGAATTTTACAGCTGATCGCGAGTTACGCAAAGCTACAGCTGCCGTTTACCCTCAATCGACAGATTCTTTATCGCGGCCGCTCGCTAGTCTCACAAATAAGGAGCATTTTCGTTCATTGGTGGCCGGCAAATACGCGCGACCGTTTTTTACGGCCGATCGCTAGTTTCACCAAGTTGCATTTCGTTTATTTACGATCGGCAAATACACGCCGTCGTTTTTCGCGGCGGACCGCGATTATAGCAAAACTACATTTACCGATCATCGGCGATCGGCAAATACGCGCGATCGTATTTCATGGCAGATGGTGAGTTTCGAGAAGCTACATCTGCTGTTTATCCGCGATCGACAGATACGCGCTATCGTTTTTCGCAGTCATCCACGAGTTTTTCGTAACAATAACCTCAACAGTATTTCATTAACTCATAGATGAATGGATTTCAACAGTTATCTAGAAATACCATCTCTCAGAATTCAGAAATTGAAAACTTACAGCTATATTTAGCTCTGGCCTTGCACTTTACAACTTCAACTTTGAATACATAGTTTATCTTTTGAATAATACACAGCCTTCATTTATGCTTCATTTGATTTGTAAAAATGAGATGAAAATTGTGGAGTTTATTGGTTTACAAAAACATTTAGTTTTAATTAATTGTAATTCAAAGACCTAATTACTTAAAAAAAATGAACTTTACATTACTTTTCACAAACAACTACTGGACTCGACTCGATACTCGAGTAGTTGGCTTAATACTCAACCCGACCGACTCGAATTCAAAATCCACTACTCGCAAACTCCTACCAATTTCAAAACGAACTCCTAACTTTAGTAATATACATTAAAACAGTGGCGTAGATAGTCTTTTGTCAAGGGGGGGATAAAACGGGGGGGGTCTGGGGGGTATGGAGTACCCCCCAGAAGGAGAGGGGGTCTGGGGGCACCCCCCAGAAGGAGAGGGGGTCTGGGGGCACCCCCCAGAAGGAGAGGGGGTCTGGGGGCACCCCCCAGAAGGAGAGGGGGTCTGGGGGCACCCCCCAGAAAATGTTTGAAAATTATAACTTTAAAACTAGCATTTTTATGCAATCTAGAGGCTTAGTAGAACTCATATTATACAGAATAATTGATGCAGACACGTGGTCGCCGCGCGCATACCGAAAGCGGGCATTGGCTCGTTCTCCAGAAGAATGACCTGAACACGGGGGGAGTGGGAGTGGTTTGTGGTTTGATGTCATAATGATCTTACATCTGCTTTATTCTTTTTTGTATACGTTTTTACTTCATTCTCATAATTTTGTTAAGTTGCCTTCATGTAGTTTTGGTGCTTTTATTAAAAATACCATTTGTCATTTATTTTACTTAGGCTTGAAGAAATTACTTACTTTTTATTTCATTTTATACTAAAATCACTAGATAACAAATGAATCTAGGAATCTGCATCAGTCCATTTCACTCCATTCTCTGCTAGCACTGATCACTGAAATATTGTTTTAGAATTATACTGTAGGTTTTTTTTAAAAAAAATAGTATTATTTATATTTAAAATGCTACAAAATCATGTTTCCTTTGGTTTTTGTATTTTTCCATTAACTCACCAAATAGATAAAAACTACATGTCTAAACGCTTAGTTCATTTAATGGGTAATATGGAACAGCTGCAGGCCTAATTAAAAATCACCACTTGTTGATAAATAGTTTAGTTACAGCGAAAAAAAAAAACATTACATTATAAAACCATTAAGCACTCGTATTATTAGTTTACAGATAAATATGATAAAACTAAACCGTCCTTACTTCAAATGCTATTCATTCATATGATGTCTCGTCTCGTCATATGATGTTGCAATATAAAGTATTCATAATAAACCAAAGTTAAAGTAATAAGATTATTACTTATTTCCACGCAAGGTCACAGAACTAAGATTTTTATTGCGAATTACTCAAGGTCACAGAACCGACTGACAGAGTTATAAACACATCCTATAAGTTAAAGTCACATCAGGTGCATTAGTTTCAATGTTGGCTGTTAGAGGGAATATAGGTAGTGGGTGGATCTAGTATTTTTATTGGCTACTTCAGTTCCAACGAGAAATAATGTAGGCCTGTATAGCCTACAGGTTCACTCATTTTGATAAATATAAATAATTGTTCAAAATAACGTTTTTCTGATATATAGGACTAAAAACATTCAGGACAAAATGAATAACATTATAATTTGTCTGTAAGATATAATATTATAGGCGGCGAATTTTAATCTAATACCAATTCAGCTGTGAATGACACGTTTTCAGTTGCGTTCTCAGACTGATTTATCGTCTGTCTCTCATAACAGGGTATTTGCAAATCGGGAACCATCAGTGACTAAGGAACAGAAAATGTGAAATTTTGCTTCGATTCTGTTACAGTAACAGTTCACTTTCAGTTACGCATTCGCCGCTACCACCAATATTCCAAAACACTGTATTGTATTTTTAAGCCTCTTGTCCTGCCGATCCTGCCGCGGTCGTTTGGCGCGCAATACCTCAAAGATAACATTTGGCAGTTTTTCAACTACTAAATAAATAATAACAATAATGACTTTATTTATATATTTTTACAAAGATTTTTCATTTCTTTATGCGGTAAAAGAATTACTTCCTAGTTAAAAGTCGTAGCCTAACTTTAATTTTTTTGAGGATAATTGAGATGTTTCATGCCATTTCTTTCATATTTATTATAAACAAAGTTTAGTCCTATTGTATTTTAAGTAACAGATAGTCAATGATTCCAATGATGAATTTAGACATTCAGTATGGATATGCCAAAATATATATCACTTTATCTTAAAATATGCGGATACCTTACTACCACCCCCAGAAAGTCACCAATCAGTTAGAATAAGATGTGTTGATTTCATTAAATAATAATTAATAATTTATATTTCATCAATTATAAACCTTGTTCCTTATCAGTTAATTGATAGTTAAACAATCAGTTGCTAAATAAGTTAATAATGTATTACCATATATATATATATATAATGTACGGAAATTACAATCATAAAGAATTAAAATTAAAACTATAAATTCAGCTTCATGATTAATCCAAATTACAGTGAAGTGAACTCAAGAATAATTATATTTCAAGATGTGTGAACCCCATATGACCCACAATGTGTTGAGGGAACTTACCAGAGAGACTCCTGTTCCAGCTTCCAGAGAAGAGGGATGTGTTAATCTCAGTAAAATATTTAGGACACTGATCCTAATTTTGTATTTCCCAAGTCAGAGGACTAGTGTTTGTTTGCTAGTACCTAAAGTAGGGACATTTTGCCAAAAGTACATTTTAACGCCAACCCCTTTGTTTATATTTGCCTGAACATTTAAAGTACTTGGCGAAGAATTGTTGTTGCAGATTGGTAAGACCAGCCTAAATTATCATATCTACTTGAAGAAATCAACAAGAACATTGACTAGCCTAATTTGTACCCATTAATTTGAATATCAAGATTTTAACCTATTATTACTTTCTTTCGAACCAAAAACTTGTGTTAAAGTTGAATAAACCATCAGTGATACAACTCAGCCTTTTTGGTTTGTAAATATAAATAAATAAATAAATATCTTTAATTATAAGTACAGGTAGGTGACTCTTATATTTTCTTCTTAATTCTAATTAATTATTATTGTTCAAGATGGCGTCATTATAATTAGTGTGATACTAGCCTATTTAATATTTAAATTTGAAATAAAAGAATGGTAATCTGTTACAAAACTATTATTTATTCAACAATAACAATAAATATGAATATCAAAATTGAACTCTAGGGGGACGTACAAGGATTATTACAGTGGATGGGGTTAGATAAAATTACTTATGCTAATTGGATTAATATGGTACAATTTAAGGGCATTAGCTCAGTTCTTGAGAAGCATGATCTCTTCACATAGGGTTCTGGGAATCGTGCGGGCATGACATTGAAAAATTAATTTGTTTGAATATCACAATCATAAATACTTTTAAATAGAATAAATAATTTTGATAATAATATAAATTGCCAATTCTGATCTCTTTTTATATTTAATTAAATCAAGTCTTTGTTTGAAAGTCTGTTCCTCTTCAACAATGGTTGGTGAAGTAAATTTTGGATTGGTCTTACCAAGAGTTTATCTCTTCACCCTGATCTTTTCTTCAGATAGATAAATTTGGCCACTTAAAGGGGAATCAACTAAGATCAGGTTTACCGCTGGCTAACCAAAAAAAAAAAAAAAAAATCTACTAATTAAGGGGGATGAAATTTAAAATTGGAACGAGGTCCAGGTACAATGAAGTTAACACTTGGCCATCTCTCTCTGGAATAGAAGCTGGAGTCCTTTACAATGGTTCCACTTTTCACTTTAACAATGTAACACATGGTTCACTAACTTGGTCTTTGGTAAACACTTCACTGAATTATTAGAGATCAAATTTTGAAAAACATGCTATATAAAATAGATAATTTGAGATAGCGTTCCCTGACCCATAAATATAAATTATATTAAATTATGAATACAGCTGATCTAACTTAACTTATCTAAAATTTTTATGGTAGATGGTAATAAATTAATGAATGATTTTAGGAAAATAACATTATCAAATAATTTATATTAACTGAGTGATATACTAGGTTGACATATTATATACAAATAATTATTAAGCTGTGTGTTTGTTTATTTATATGGGTGTTCATTTATGAAATTTAAATGTAAATGTTTGTGAACTATTACAATATCCCCTCAGAGTTGAATTAATTTAAAGAATTGAAATTAATGAAAACTCGATAATAATAGGAACAAATATTTACAAAACTATACTAAATGATAAAATATTTATTTATAATTTAAAATGATGATTTCTTAAAACTAAATGGATTATATGACCTAATATTTACAATCATAACTTCAGGTCCTAATACTGTCCACGCGCACTTCACTTATTTCAAATTTTGTTTCACTGTTCAACATTTATTACACTATTGTTTATATTTACTGGAGTCTTTTATCCCCTCAATCCATAAATAAACAAATTAATCTACAACTTTTAATTAGTTGTCCGTGTATTGTCCAAATGTTTATATAACTGTTAATAACACTATTTACACTGTATTTATTGTTGATCTCGGTTTGGCGTTATATATTTTCTAAGAGCAGTTACATGGTAGGGTCCAAACTCTTGTTCTTCATTTAACTTTTGTACAAAATAAGTCGAATGTCCCAGGATACTTGAGATGCGGTACGGTCCTTCGTATATGGCGAATAGTTTGGCTGTTTCTCCAAATGCTGCATTTGATAGTTGATGATTTTTGACCAATACCAAATCGTTTAAATTGAATAATGTTGGTAATACACCGCGGTTAGCTCTTCTTGCTCGTGTTCCCTTCTTTTCTCGGATCCGTTGGGAGGCGAGGAATATCTTCTGTTCTAGTGGGACATCTTCTGAAAATGGGTTTTCCACATATCGTTCCCAGAACCTGAAATCTTTTCTTCCTAACTGTAGTTCATTCGGACTGAATCCTGTAGTTTCGTGAGGAATTTCGTTCAAGTATTCATTAATTTCTGTTATACACTGAGCCCATTTTCTGTGTTGTCTTGAGCAGTATGTTCTTAAGCAGCGCTTCACTTCTTTAATAGGTCTTTCGGCCATATTAAATTGGGGATGGTACACAGGGTTAAATATTGGAATAATATTGTTTTCTTCTAACTTTCTTATCCATTTGTGGCTCTTAAATTGCGTACCGTTATCACTTTGGATCCTCTGGGGTATTCCATGTTCTATAAAGTGTTGGTTAAACAATTTATTTAGTATGGTTTGTGTGGTGGCACGCTGCATTGGGTATAATTTGATAAATTTAGTGAAAATGTCCAGGACAATTAACATGAATTTCACATTTCCTCGGCCAGGCGGCAAAGGACCTATAATGTCGATAGCTAACTGTTCGTTCTTCTGATTACAACTGATACCTTGAGCGAAACCTCTTGGTGGATGAGTATCATTTTTGCACCGTTGGCACGAGTCACAGGATGCCAGGTATTGCCGGATTCTTCGATTCATGTTCTTGAAAATGAAACATTCTCTGAGTAAATCAAAACATTTCTTAGACCCGCAATGGAGGTAGTAGCAATGACACTCCCAAATAAGGCGATTTATGATGGTTTCTGGTACTACTATGAGCCATTTATTAAGGTGTTTTTGGTATAGTATTTCCTGGTGTAATTTATATGATTGTTTGATTTTTGTGTGTTCAGGTGTATCTTGGGGTATTAATAATATTTGACGAATCTCTTGAAGGCGGGGATCTTGTGACTGTAATTTCCCAATGTTTCGGAGATCTTCTTGTAGTCTAGGGTCTGGAATTCTTCTAATATAATTGATAATTAATTCTCTCTGAGATGTTTCCTGGTTCTCTTCAACTGGGTAACTTATTCTGCTCAGGGCGTCGGCTGTCGAATTATCGGCTCCTTTACAGTGATGGATCGTGAAATTGTACTCTTGAATCGCCAATGCCCACCTTGTTAATCTATTATTCAAGAGTTTACAGGTTTTTAGAAATGTTAATGCATGATGGTCAGTTATGATGTTTAATTTTGAGCCCAATATTATATACCGTGTTTTCTGTAAACAATAGATGATGGCGAGTAATTCTTTTTCAGTGGTCGTATATCTTTGCTCTGCTGGCTGCAGTGTCCGTGATAAAAACATAATTGCTGCTTTGTCTCCATTATCTCGGTATTGAAATAAATGTCCGCCTATCGAAAAATCTGATGCATCCGTTTGTAGGTAGGAGGGCTTCGTATGGTCTGGATGGTGAAGAACATTCATTTTTAGAAATAGGTTCTTAACTCTTTGAAAAGTTTTATCATCTTCTTCGGTCCAGATAAATTTTTGTTTCTTTGAGGTGAGGCGTAGTAAGGGTTGGATTGTTTCTGAATACTTGTCAATAAATTTATTATAATAGTTAATGCATCCCAAAAATGATTTTAACTGTGTCCTATTTTTAGGTGTGGGGAAATCGAGGATTGGTTTGACCCGCTCCTGGTCCATTTCCAAACCGGTTTCTGTTAATGTGTACCCCAAGAACGGAACTGAACTTTGACAAAATTTTGATTTTAAAAACTTTATCGTCATATTTGCTTCAGCTAATTTATTGAAAATATACCTCAAATGTTTTAAGTGTGTTTGGAAGTCGGGTGAAACTATACAAATGTCGTCTACATAAATTAAGGTGAATTTTTCTACTTCCTCATCGAAAACTTTGTCCAATGCCCTTACTAATGCTGCCTGAGATGTGTTGATTCCAAATGGTGTAACTTTGTAGTGGTAGGTCTTTCCTCGGAACTGGAATGCTGTGTATTTTCTCGATTCTTCAGATAGTGGAACTTGCCAATATGATGAAGTTAGATCGATACTACTGATAAATTTTGCACCTTGACATTTTGCTAATAATTCATTGACACTTCTATTACATTCGTAATCTGGAATAATAATTTCGTTCGCTTTTCTAGCATCCAAACAAAGTCTTATTTCACCAGTTTTCTTGACGACCGGGATAATTGGGTTTATAAAAGTGCTGTTGCTTCGCTCTATGATCCCTAGGCGTTCCATTTCCCTTATTTCTCGCATGACTGCGTCTTGGTGTGCTAATGGTACTGGGTAAGTATGACATTTAAAATTTTGAGGATTTTCGACTCTTAATACATGCTGGTATTTGTTACATAACCCAGGTTGGTCGGAGAATACATCTTGAAAGTCCAATAACAAATCAGTTAATTGTTGTTTTTGAATACTATTTAGATTTAAATTATTTTTGAGGGATTCTGTAATTATTTCAGGGGATAATTCACATGATGTTCTGGGGTTTGTTTCTTCAATATAATAACACTCTTCGTATGGATCTTCATTGCAGCAGTAATCTTCTAAATTATCCACATTTTTATCATTAGTGATTATATGGCATAAAATTCCAGCTCGATTTGTGTTATTGAATTGAATTACTAAATCTGTATCATTAATATTCATATGCATTTCACCCTTTTCAAAATTTATCTTCATCTTCCAGGCACTAAGTGTATCTATCCCGATAATTACTGATTGTATTAGTTTTGGTACTACGAGCATTTGTGTTAATATAGTTTGTTGACCAATGGTAATAGGAATCATTACGATTTTTGAAATTTTCCGGGATTTTTCATTGGTTGCTGTTCTAATGTGCATATTATTTACTGGTAATTCTTCTATTTTTCCTAATTCACTCCGATTTGATATGTACCAATCTTCTGCTAGACATGTAATGTTAGAACCTGTATCAATGAGAGCTGTAACTTCTTTGCTTTTGATCTTTATTCTTATTTCGGGGCATTTTTGCGATATAGTCGTATGAGTATTTTGTTCTGTTTCTTCTTCAAATAAAAACTCCCGATCACAATAAATATTGCTCAAAGTTAAACTATTGGTATCTGATTCATTATGCATGTTATTTACATTATTTACAATTTCAATTGACCTCTTATGTCCGACTTCTTTCTTATTTTGCACTGAAGATGTGTTCTTCTGATTTGAGCTATTTACATGGAGAATGAGGTCACCACCATCATCAGTGCCTCTCAGTTTAAATCCTGATTATTTTCCTCTGGCACTAGGTTTGCGTTCTCCTCAATAATGGCAGCGCACACCTGGTTTTGTTCTTGTGTCGGGTGGTATCTAGGCAGTGGTCTTCTCTCTTCAGACGGCGGTTGGTTTGATGGTAGATTGGGAAACTGTCTTAGGTCACGGTAATCGTTTCCAAATCGATGGCGTCGGTCGTCTCTTTGGTACCGATTATCGTGGTGGAGGTGATTCTCATGTCTCCGATTGTACGGGTGGTACTTAGGTGTGTACGCTCGATTGTCCGTGTTTCTTTCATTGTAGTGTTGGTTATGACCTTTTCTACCGTGTTGGTGGTGGTTTCTATTTACATGATTTTCCTCAGGTGTATTTTCCTTTTTATGTTTATGGTTTTCGTTCCTTTGATGGTTAGGTGACCTTGCTTGTTCTCGCAGATCTTCTCTCTGGAGTAGAGCTTCAAAATCGCAGACCGTCTGAATATTTTGAACTCTATAGGCATCTTGGATTATGTCTCCAAAGTGGTTTGATAGGCAATCGAGGATTTCTTTTTCGTCCAGGGGAGGGTTTAGCGATTTAAGGGTCAACACCCGCTCTATAAAATACTCTGATCGGTTCAGATAACCATTTGGCCGATATCGTTCATTTTCGATCCGTTGTTTGACGCCTCTTTGGATATCTCGGTTCCAATATTTCGATTCAAACATATGTTGAAAATCATCCCATGTGTGAATATCAGTTTTGATTAAATTGAACCACTTTGAGGCATGTCCTTCTAGGCACATTTCAATGAGATCAACTAGGCTTTCCGCACTATTATTTTCTGGATTTAACTGTAGGTTTTTCTCATAATATTTCTTAAGTTTGTTTAGAAATTCCTGGGAATTATGTGTCTTTCCATTAAATTTTGGGTGGGTCATTTCCGGTGTTAATGTCGATCTGCCGTTACACACAATATTAATAGGGACGGGCGCTTGTGTTGTTTGAATGTTGGGTGTAGTAGGTATTTCTAATATTTTCTTATGACACGCCTCCACGGACTCAGCCAATTTCGCAATTTGGTATTCATTGGATTTAATGTTTGGGTTCAGTTCTAATTTGACTTGGTTGATTTCAGCTGTTACTTGTTCTTTGATTTGTGTATAATTTTCCTTACAAATGTTTTCTACCTCCCTGTGTGTCTCTAATTGAATCTGTTTAATTTGTTCAGTGATTTTTAATTGGGTTTTACAATTTTCTGATACGATGATTTGACTAACCTCCTGTTTATGTTGAATGAGGTCTTGTATTAAATTTTCTCTGATTTTGTATTCCCCTTGTTCTAATTTAGTATCAATTTGATCGACTTCCTTAGCCAAATTTTCCTGAAGAATTTTAAGTTGATTTATGTCAGTTTTAAGATTTGACTGTTCATTGTGAATTTGCTGAATTTGATTTTCGACCCGGGCAGAGTGATTTTGAAATTCAGATCTTAAGTTTGCATGTTGTATTTTAATATCAGATTTGATTGCGTTCATATCGGCTTTAATTTCATTTCTTAACTCGGTTTTAAGCGCATTCATGTCAGTTTTAATCGCAGCATTGCTCGATTTAATTTCATTCATGTCGGTTCTAAGTGCATTGATCGCCGCTGCTATTTGTACGAGTGGGTCGACACTGTCGACAGCTGATTCAGTACGAGTATGGTCTGGAATCAGCACAGGAGGGACGGTACTTGTGTCGCTCGTCAAAGAAACTAGCGTTCTGATTGGTTGTTCCGTTCGGTATATTTCGCTCAATGACGATGTAGCGGGGGAAATCGCCGCGGAAGTAGTGGTAGCACTGATTGAGGTTGGCGTTGGTGTTGAAGTGGGAGACGCCGGCTGGGACAAAATGGCGGAACGTTCTGACATTTCACTCACGGCCGAAATTGTTGTCTCATTATTAGAATCACTCGCGTTGTCGGAATTATTTGAGTCGCCTACCGAAACAATGTTTTCTTTGTTCACTGACGGGTCACTGTCCGATTCGCGGTGTACATTTATTGGTTCCGTGTTATTGCCGAATAAAACAAAACTTGTCTGCTCGGACTGCGTCGTTGAAACTTTAGGTTTGTCGGTTGATCTTAAATGGTATTTATGTTCGTCGCCCATATTGAGGTAGTAAGCACGCAATTAGGATTATTATACAATAAATTGGATATTATACTTATATCTAAATGAGGTGAGATGAGTCTTAATCTAGGCTATCTCCTACAAAATTATCTTCTTGCTATCTCAAATAATGTCTGCGATCATTAACTTTTCATTGTCAATGCCCTTACGTTGCGGCGCCAATTACAACTCAGCCTTTTTGGTTTGTAAATATAAATAAATAAATAAATATCTTTAATTATAAGTACAGGTAGGTGACTCTTATATTTTCTTCTTAATTCTAATTAATTATTATTGTTCAAGATGGCGTCATTATAATTAGTGTGATACTAGCCTATTTAATATTTAAATTTGAAATAAAAGAATGGTAATCTGTTACAAAACTATTATTTATTCAACAATAACAATAAATATGAATATCAAAATTGAACTCTAGGGGGACGTAAAAGGATTATTACAGTGGATGGGGTTAGATAAAATTACTTATGCTAATTGGATTAATATGGTACAATTTAAGGGCATTAGCTCAGTTCTTGAGAAGCATGATCTCTTCACATAGGGTTCTGGGAATCGTGCGGGCATGACATTGAAAAATTAATTTGTTTGAATATCACAATCATAAATACTTTTAAATAGAATAAATAATTTTGATAATAATATAAATTGCCAATTCTGATCTCTTTTTATATTTAATTAAATCAAGTCTTTGTTTGAAAGTCTGTTCCTCTTCAACAATGGTTGGTGAAGTAAATTTTGGATTGGTCTTACCAAGAGTTTATCTCTTCACCCTGATCTTTTCTTCAGATAGATAAATTTGGCCACTTAAAGGGGAATCAACTAAGATCAGGTTTACCGCTGGCTAACCAAAAAAAAAAAAAAAAATCTACTAATTAAGGGGGATGAAATTTAAAATTGGAACGAGGTCCAGGTACAATGAAGTTAACACTTGGCCATCTCTCTCTGGAATAGAAGCTGGAGTCCTTTACAATGGTTCCACTTTTCACTTTAACAATGTAACACATGGTTCACTAACTTGGTCTTTGGTAAACACTTCACTGAATTATTAGAGATCAAATTTTGAAAAACATGCTATATAAAATAGATAATTTGAGATAGCGTTCCCTGACCCATAAATATAAATTATATTAAATTATGAATACAGCTGATCTAACTTAACTTATCTAAAATTTTTATGGTAGATGGTAATAAATTAATGAATGATTTTAGGAAAATAACATTATCAAATAATTTATATTAACTGAGTGATATACTAGGTTGACATATTATATACAAATAATTATTAAGCTGTGTGTTTGTTTATTTATATGGGTGTTCATTTATGAAATTTAAATGTAAATGTTTGTGAACTATTACAGTGACTTACCTAATTCAACCATCTTATGATTGAAGCTTTATTGGCATTGTTGTGAAATTCAAAATTCATCTTTTCCAAATTAATATTTTAACCATCTATTTTAACTGAGATTGTCATCCAGCAAGGAACCTAACCTTAGAAGAGATGTGTTTCTACTATTGAACAGTCGGAGCAGTAATATTTTATGTAATTCAAGTTCACAGAACTAAAATTTGAACATTGGCCTACGAGCCTAGAGCATAAACCCACAGCCCATATTTGTAATAAATCATTGTGACCCCAAATAAATCATATTTGTAAGTTTCAAATAAATCTATGGTAATTGACATTACAATTTGTTGTATTTATTGAGGTATTTCAAACAAAACAGGTAATATAAGACATGTGTATTTAATCTAATCAAAGGTGATGTTGCCGGTGATATTTCAATGGCGCCCAACGTGGGGCTGACAATCTCAGTAAGATTGTAATTTCCTATATTTAAGAACATAATTTTAAGTTTATATTGATGTTGAGATATTATTAGTTATAAGAATATCAATTCCCCGTAATAACCATTCCCCTCACGTTAATAAATGACTTACAATTTACGGAACCCGAAAAAATACCCTATCACAATGCAAACGGTCGACAATGAATGTAAACAAAACCGACGTCATTAAGAACACGAAACACAAAACCAAACATCTCCTTTCTCATCATCAGACGACAGCGTCACACGTACCGACATCTCTACACATTTAACAATCGACCAATCACAGCCCGAGAATCGAGACAACACAGACGAAATGGATCTCGAACCGTCCGAAAAATACATTCTAGGGACAATCGCAACACAGTCCGAGTCCAATCCAGACCTAGAAGCGGAGCGGAACGAAATAGAAACTAGGCAAAACGAAGCGATCATACGCATGCGCGACCATTGCACAGAACGCACAGCTGACGCAATCCTTGACCTTGTCAGTAACCATGACAACGGAGCCGGACCAATCAAAGAAGCCGACGCGGATCGCTCAGACTTGAACGCGCGCAGTTCAAACGACCTAGATCTTAACACAATATTAATCTATTTACAACAAATGAACACAGAAATTAAATCAGAAATTAAACAAACCAATACGAAATTGAACCAAACAAATGCAGAAATTAAATCAAAACTAGTAGAAACTAAAAATGAAATGAGCCAGGAAATCCAAGCTTGCCGTCATGTTTTAGAAAATCAAGTACAGGAAATTCGTGAAGCCCAAAATGAATTTCGTAACGAAATAAACCAAATTAAAACAATCCAATTGACACAATCTGCTGAAATTGAATTGATAGGGACACAAATAAATTCAAAATTCAGTGAAATTCGAAATGAAACCCAATCTTATGTACAAGAAAACATAACCAAACATAAAGAAACTGTTGAGAAAATTATTTTCCGTGAACAGAACCAATTGAAAACTGAGATAGAATCCCGTATCGAAAAACATGAAACCAACATTGAAGAAAATATTAAGACACAAATAAAACAGACACTTATTGCTGCCGAAGACACTACCAAATCATACATTAAATCTCTACATAATGATATCGTACCTAAAATACATGAAAACCAACACATGCTAATCGAACAAAAGAATTAAATTAAAAATATTACTGAGGCATTAGAAAAATGTGAACTCGACGTCAAATCGTTAAAAACATCGGCTACAAACGTCAGCGGCATAACGGGACCCATACAAGTAATCTGTAGCGGAAACGAGACTATTGAAAGACCCATTCCAAAATTCAATGGAAGAAGCGGTAATCCGAATGAATACTTACGCAGATTAGAACAATATTACCAAAAGAGTCTCGAAAGACAGCCGACTATCAATCATCAAGAACATTTGAAAGATATTCTCGAAATAAGTTTCGAAGGACCTGCGTCGAGGTGGTTGCAGCTAATCAAACACGATATTAAAGATTGGGACACCTTCGCTTCTGAATTTATAGGAAAATACTGAAGCCGAGAAGTACAGAGAGGAATTAAAAACAAAATCGAAAATAAAAAATACCGTACACAAGGCAACCTATCCAGAACCGAGTATTTCACGGAACGAGTTCTCCTACTCCAATCTATGACTCCATCAATGTCCGAAGAAGAAATAGTCACGCTACTGGCAGAAAGATTTGATACCTTGATACAAGATAGTATTAACGTACAAAACATCACTACAATCAAGCAATTCGAGAGATTATTGCAGTGTGAAGACATTCGAGAGGGACCTAAACGAAACAAACAAATTTCACATGCAAACACTGAGACTAACTCGAGGCCAAATAGTCCAAATAACGGGCGAAACATACACCATGATCCACACACAAATAATCGTGCATACCAACCTAAATGGAATTCGCACAACACATCATCAAACAACCAACACCCACCACGAAACGAGATGAATGGTAATCAGTACAACCAAAATCACAATCAAAACACACACAGACCGGAACATGGAAACAATCGACCACATAGAGATTATAAACCATACAACAACAAAGAAAAATATCCTCAAAGGCAAGGTGAATATGACCCAGCAGACCAGCGAAGATATCCAACTCGCGAACAAGAACAAGTACTTGCTATTATAGGACAAAATGATCCTCGAGCACTTGCCGAAGCAACGTGTCATCCACCCCCACCCATACCAAACAATAACAATACGACCAGCAGCGATAGTCCCCCAACACCACAAGGAAACGACCGTGCGCTGTAATTGCAAGTCGAGGAGTTACCAATGTAAATAGTTATGTAACTACAGCGCCAGAATTTCAAGTCCTCAATTTAAATCCATCTAGTAATACATAAAGCTATGAAATAAACAACATCATGTGTGACCGAGATTTTCTCATGAGCGAAAATTTAAACAATAATCCTATACCCAAACCAATTAAAATAAGATGCCCAGAGATTATAATTAAAATAAACAACATAAAAACTAACGCTTTGATCGATTCAGGATCGTCCGTAACATGTTTGTCTGAGTCATGGTTTAAAGACAACCAACAGCTAATGAAACCGTATGAAGAACTACCTTTAACAAATACAGTAATTAAAACTGCTACAGGAGAAAAATCTAAGCGTATATCCAGAATAATCTATGCACCTGTTACTATCGAGAATCAAACCATGTATATGCAATTTTTAATCGTACCAAACCTAATAAAACCAGTGATCTTAGGAGTGGATGTTTTAGCTATTTTGAAGATGGACATAAATTTTGATAATTATGAATTAAATATGTGTATAAATAATGTGAATATAATATTGAAGTTTGACATGGTTTTTAATGAAGGTCAATTATGTATGATCACTACTGATAACCGCCACAGGCAAATAAATGTTTATCAAGACAAAATGTCAAATGATGATAATTTAATATACAAGGAGTACGATAATATGTATAGTAAAATTTATGAAGCTCAGCCAGAAAATCATAGTAACGATGCCGAATTATCTGAAGAAACCATCAACGAAGCTTTATCAACTAATGCATGCATCAATGAACAACAAAAAAAATCTTTGTGTAGTTTATTACTGAAATACAACCATGTATTTTTGGACAAACGTGGATTGTGCAACAAATATGTACATGAACTTAAAGTAGAAAACCCTCAAAATTCCAAATGAAATGTTTATTCCTTATCTCAGCTCTGAAAAAATACATCGAACCACACATTCAGCTAGGTGGAGGCGATCGAAGAGTTGAAATCTGACAGCAGTGGTAACTTTTCCCCAAGAACAGTGTTTCCCCCCCAAAAATAATGAACAATGTTTTCCAAACATAAAGTGAAATGGACACTTTCCATAAAATATCTGTGCAAAGGACACAAAAAATTTGTGTGAATATTTCAAGGGTAAAAGTGTGCAAATTTTGTTAATCATCAAAAGATGTAATGGTAATAAATACAAGTGTAAACTGTAATAAACTATATTAATTCTTTAGAGTGATAGAGGGTATAATTTAATATATGAACTGAAATCGCGAGTGCGTGAACCCTACACATTTTCTATGTGTTACCCAAAGACCCCATTAAACTATATTTTTTTGTTAAAACAACAGCTCACTGTCCCAGATAGCTCCATATTTCCTTGTGATAAATGTTTTAATAATTTTCTTGTTATAATATGTTAGATTTAAGATCACCAATAATATCAATCATTTAATGTTTTACCATACTAATTAAGAATACCATTCATGAAATATGTACATAAATGCCATTCAACATAAATCAAAATGTGCCTGAATTTCATTCATACAAATTTCTGAGGGGATATTGAGATGTTTCATGCCATTTCTTTCATATTTATTATAAACAAAGTTTAGTCCTATTGTATTTTAAGTAACAGATAGTCAATGATTCCAATGATGAATTTAGACATTCAGTATGGATATGCCAAAATATATATCACTTTATCTTAAATATGCGGATACCTTACTACATCCCCAGAAAGTCACCAATCAGTTAGAATAAGATTTGTTGATTTCATTAAATAATAATTAATAATTTATATTTCATCAATTATAAACCTTGTTCTTATCAGTTAATTGATAGTTAAACAATAATTTGCTAAATAAGTTAATAATGTATTATCATAAATATATATATATATATATATATATATATATATATATATATATATATATATATATATATATATAAATGTACGGAAATTACAATCATAAAGAATTAAAATTAAAATAATAAATTCAGCTTCATGATTAATCTAAATTACAGTGAAGTGAACTCAAGAATAATTATATTTCAAGATGTGTGAACCCCATATGACCCACAATGTGTTGAGGGAACTTACCAGAGAGACTCCTGTTCCAGCTTCCAGAGAAGAGGGATGTGTTAATCTCAGTAAAATATTTAGGACACTGATCCTAATTTTGTATTTCCCAAGTCAGAGGACTAGTGTTTGTTTGCTAGTACCTAAAGTAGGGACATTTTGCCAAAAGTACATTTTAACGCCAACCCCTTTGTTTATATTTGCCTGAACATTTAAAGTACTTGGCGAAGAATTGTTGTTGCAGATTGGTAAGACCAGCCTAAATTATCATATCTACTTGAAGAAATCAACAAGAATATTGACTAGCCTAATTTGTACCCATTAATTTGAATATCAAGATTTGAACCTATTATTACTTTCTTTCGAACCAAAAACTTGCGTTAAAGTTGAATAAACCATCAGTGACTTACCTAATTCGGCCATCTTATGATTGAAGCTTTATTGGCATTGTTGTGAAATTCTAAATTCATCTTTTCCAAATTAATATTTTAACCATCTATTTTAACTGAGATTGTCATCCAGCACGGAACCTAACCTTAGATGTGTTTCTACTATTGAACAGTAGGAGCAGTAATATTTTATGTAATTCAAGTTCACAGAACTAAAATTTGAACATTGGCCTATGAGCCTAGAGCATAAACCCACAGCCCATATTTGTAATAAATCATTGTGACCCCAAATAAATCATATTTGTAAGTTTCAAATAAATCTATGGTAATTGACATTACAATTTGTTGTATTTATTGAGGTATTTCAGACAAAACAGGTAATATAAGACATGTGTATTTAATCTTATCAAAGGTGATGTTGCCGGTGATATTTCATAATTAATTTTTTTTACATACTATAGGGCCAAGGGGGGGGATATATCCCCCTTATCCCCCCCCCCCCGTACCTACGCCACTGCATTAAAAACTATTCACCTTCAAACTGTTTACCATAACTTTTTCTGTTTGTTGTCTTTTTCTAGGGAAATGAACTTCGCTACATTTGATTACAAGGTGCAGGCTTCCTGTAGTGGGTTATATGGGAGCAGTCAAAGAATGGAATCTATCACAGATAAACTAGATAAACTCAATACCATGCTCCAGGCTACTTATAAACTTCACAAAGAAATTGCAACTCAAGTAAACTCAGAGTAAGACAATTAAAACAATTTAAATCTTATATTTTAAATACAGTAGAGTCCCGCAAACGCGGACTTCGATAACCCGGAATTCTGGATAACTCGGAAAGCCTGCCAGAGCAATAAAGTGCATTGAGATTCAAGGCCAGAGCACGGTGTGACACATATAAAACAGTTTTGGTTTTTCTTTAAGATTTTTTTTAGAACTGATAATGTAGTTCTTGTATTTTTTACTATGCAATAAATAAATGATTTTTTATAGAAATAACAGACACTATTCTTATTTTTCTTGTTTTTACTCATTTCCCGATAACTCGGAATTTTCACAAACCCGGACACCGTTCGGTCCACATTAGTCCGGGTTTGAGGGACTCTATTGTACTTTAATTAATAATCATTTAATTTTTAAGAAATGTCTACACTAGACGTTTGCGGATATCCGAAAATTTGGATCGGATTGTATATCCAAATCCGATCTGAGGGTTTTATAGCTATCCGGTAAGACTGACTAGGTATCCGACTCTTTCGAATGGACTGCATATTTTGGAATAAATTTTAAAGAAGGATCAAATTTTAACGTTGGAAAGTAATACCTACAAACAAAACAAGTCACTGCTGACGAAAGTACAGTAGTGTCAGAAGATATCGTGGAGCAAAAATGACGCTTTGAAATGCGATGGTTGTGATTTGGGTTAGAACAATGCCTTAACACGATGCGATTATAGTGATATGCATCAAGCGATATATTACGGTTGCTGATATTGCGACTAACGATTAGATCGAGATTGTTATATACAAACAGAGTATTGCGCAACACCCAAAGCAATAATTAGGGATGTGTCGGTACCTGAAGTCGGTTCTCGGTACCACCGGTTCTTGGCAAAAGAAAATTGTCTGCAATTTTTAAAATTAATTTGAATGGGGTTATTTTCAATGAGAATTGTAAAATTATGAATGGAAACAAATTTGTAAACTGTTATTTTCCACCTTAGAATTTGTTCTTTTGTTCACATAGTATAAATTTTTTTATCATCTGCTAACAGAGGGATAAACAATAATTTAAGAAGTGAGATAGTATTTTATGGCTTGGTGAAACTTACACTTGAAAATTAAAACATTTTTAAAACAGTAACATACAACACAGATTGTCTGTAGGTTTGAGGGTACCGTACATTACATTATATAACACGTTGTGACAAACGCTTGGTACCGATGGTACCTGTACCGAGAACCGAGAACCGATCTTGTCAAGAACCGGTACCGGTACCGACTTTGAAAAAAGTGGTACCGACACATCCCTAGCAATAATGAACCTTCTCTTAAGATAAATTCTTATATCATTGCATTAAATCATTTAACAAATAACAATACATCCTTTATTAGTTCTCTCTCGATCAGTATCCGTTACCGATAAACCTCGAATGGTAAAAGAGAGAATTGCAATCAAGAATCAAGATCAGATTTCACTGATGACCGACAGTGTCCAGTCGGTGCCAAAACAAAACATCCCGTAAATACCCTATAAATAGTCACGTTGATGTTTTATATGACTATTATTAGGCAGTTAATATCATAAGCGGACTCCAGGATCACCATCGCTTCAAATGTAGATACGATGAAATAAAAAGCCTACAATAATTTTTGGTTGGCAAAGAGTTGGCGGACCTGTTCATTGTTTTCTTTAATCTCACTTGGTTTTCAAAATTCGAATGACATCGTCTGCCTTAAAACGTAATTGATAATCAAGATCAAGATCAAAATCACGTCTTTCTTTCAATCATCAGATTTCTTTATGTTTCAGTTATGCTATTACCTATAAATTGAAACGTTGAATGATCAAAAATATGTTTTTATTTTGTTTGAATATTATAATCTTTGATGAATCACGCCGAGTGTTTATTTTCAAAACGTGATTAAAATGGACATTCATAAATAACAGTACAAAAACTCATTTGACAACTTTCACCTATGATAATAATTAGTGATTTTGCTTTTGATTTCAGAGTTTTGAAAATAGAAGAAGCCAAGAATGAGTTGTTGAAAAATGTCAATAAGACTAAGAAAACCGAGACATCAATAATTCCCACAATCTTCCAGGAAGTTGGTGGATATTTGAAGAAGCTTGTGTTATCATTCATCCAAGGAGACCCAAAAAAGACTGCTATTACCAATTAGAACAATTTTTCCTTTGCCCAAACAACGTTCAGAAAATGTTTTAAACTTGTCTTTAAAGGGCTGAGTGATGAGATCGAAAGCTGTAAGCATTCATGGTTAGATATTCTGTCATCACTGCCTCTCATGATTTACTTGTATTAACAATATTTAGTAGTATTAATGTCAGCAAATAGTCCTATGAAATTTAATGTTGTCTTTTGAGAATGTTGTCGAATGATGTGAATGTTGTAATGTGCTGTTCATAACATTATTCTCAACTTTCCTTCTTGTATCTGTTCTGAAATGAGTTGCTTCAAAATAAGAAATATCAAATAATGTTTAAAGATAGGTTTTATGTTGTTAAAGATATTAAATATCTAGTGTAATTTAGGTTTTAGTTCATGAAAGAAAAATATTGTTTTGATTTTCCAAGCTAGAGAATAGTAAATATAATTTATGAAATATGTCATGTTTTTTATTATTTTTTTAACAAGATATAACAATTTTGCTCAAAGAATTCTCATTAGTTTAAACTTATGAAGCTGATAGTCGAGGAAAGATAGGGTTAAAAAAATTTCTATAAGGGAGATTTCTGTGTTTTTCTGTCACATTTTATGTGCTGATTAACATACTAAAAGTTTACCAAAGTTTGACAACTGGAAGTGCCTCATTTTCAAGATGGCGTCCAAGAAGGTGACAATAGCATTAAAGATATAGGAAATAAATTCCATAGGTGATGTATAAATAAATCTGGTGTCATAATACCACTGCCGATAATTGAAGGGAGGTATAAACTTCAGTTTTCGTAGGTAAAAAAAAATCGGCCGCCATCTTGGATCCGCCATATTGGAAGAAGTAATTATTTTCAAATATAAACATAGTGCTGTGACACATCATTTCAAACTATATTTTCACGCTATTTACAATGCCGAAATCCGTTTTTGAAAATCAAGATATACTCAAACAAAGATTATTCCTTGTATAATCCTTATGGATGTTTCGAGCTTGGAATATTTTTTGGGATTTTTTGGACTGTTTTCGTTATAGCTCCGGATGTAATCAAAGTACGTTGTTCGTTCTATTCTTAAAATATTCAGTAGTATTTCGTAGAAACGTGGAGATTCCGGGGATGGTTTACATGGCGAACATTCATATGACGATAGCAACCCTGATTAAATGGTTAGATAAATAAACAATACTTTTAACTGTTTCGTATGGTTATGATAATTTATTTGTTTGTAATTTTCGCTTATTCGCTGGTTTAAAATTGCTCACAAAAAAACCAAATTCCGCCCGAACAATCATGCCCCCCCCAAAAATTTTGATGGCGCAAATTGCGCCATGCCCCCCCCCCTTCTGGGCGCCCCTGGCCATAGGTGGTGTATAAATGAATCTGGTGTCATAATACAAGTGCCGATAATTGAAGGGGTCCCCCTTAAAACGTTCTAAGCGACAAAAGTTCAAAATCGGAGATATTCAGTGAAAAAGGTTCTCTAGGATATGAACTACACTGTGGTGTATTTTGTTTTTAAGAAATTTGAGTTGGCAGCCCTGATTTCGTCTGTCAAGTTGGCGTGCTTCGCGGGACTGCACAGACTTTTTGGGGAATAACGTTCTATTCGCTGAAAGATGGACTCCCCGCCGGGTGGCGCATTGTCGCCCAGCGACCAAAATCGCGTAAATAAAAATAAAACACGTGAAGAAAATATTGGAAAGTGGAAGGGTAATTCCAGAAAGGAATATAGAAAAGTTGGATTACCCTATATTTCAAAAACTAAGAAGCCAAGGCCTGGAAATTGCCCCCAAAAGAAGTAGTAGAAAAACGTTTTAAGTACCACATTTGGATAACTTTTTTGCGAAATGACGTATCGCGTTATGTAACAACATTACATTTTTGAATATTTATATCAAAAACATTGTTTTATATTCGGTTTTAGTCTTGTTTATGTGTGGCAAACTACGGAGTGGTTATATGTGTGTTTTGTTCAATGAACAGTAGGCCTCCCAGCCTAGTCAAGTAGTTTAGTCTTTGAGGATTGAAATTAAAATCGACAACGGACCATGGGAAAAGTACGTTCCAGACATTGACGTTCCAGACCCCAAGTCAATCAACAAGCACAAAATGACGTTGACGTTCCTCATACCTCTACCAGCACCCAAGACCAAGATGTATTTTTACCAACAAGCATTTAATATGTTTTTGAACATATCTGCGAGAACGTTGCCATTTCAATATTACTGTTTCGGTGTTTAATGATGTAAAATCTCAACAATATATTATATTTACAGCCAAGTTCATTCATTACGTAATTTATTAAATGTAAAAAAAAATTAATCTCTGGTTATTGTAAAAACCAATATTATGGAAACCATATTAAATTAATGCATCACTAAACTGCGAAAATTACAAATACTTGTAGGCTGCAAAGATTTTTCGCCACACATCGACGTAGTCACCTGTTTTACTAACTTTATTTGGTAGCCGAAACCAGCTTTTTCCGCCAGAGGGCCCGGCCCTAGGGCCAAAAGTCAGCTGATCGTTTATTTGCTTGAATCAACGTGAGAACAACTTATAATTATTGAGCACTCAATGTGCTTCAAAGACGATCATATGATTGCGATCATATGACTTTCATAGCTCACTTGTATTTGTTTAAACCATGACAAAGAAGTTGTATGGTCGCTCATAACCTCAAAGTTTTGTTTTCAAGTGTGTCAAATAAATAATAAGATTTTCATGTTATATATGCTATATTTCAGTGTGTAGTGTGGTGGTCCGCACCTCGGCCGAAAGGGTTTTGTTTTTGGGTTTTGTTGCAAAACCTCATTTTCGGCCCTTGCATTGCGAAAGATACCATCGCAACACTGATTATTTGTATTGTATCACTAGTTGCACATACTGTTAAAAGTACTTCATTATTTTCATTAACTAGCAACATATTAGTGACTTTTTTATTCACGCTATTGGAACTAAACTTACCTATAAATAAATGTGTTTTATATATTGAAGTGATATCACTTTATTACCTAATGCTGGTATGCTTTATCACTTAATTGTACTTGATACTTAGTATTCATTTGTGTTTTTAAGAGTTTGGTAAATAAAACCCAATGATACCCTTTGATAGGGCAGGATATGAGGTGTGTGTTTTTATTGACATACTAACTAATGTTAGAAATTAAAGTGTGGGGGGTGGTAATGTTTTTTTTGGGGGGGGGGCATTAGGCTTGGTTTGGGGGGGGGCATGCGCCATTGCCCTTGGGGGGGCTGGGCACCCCTGCCTATGGCATTTGTTTCCTATACTTTAATGCTATTGTCACCTTCTTGGACGCCATCTTGAAAATGAGGCACTTCCGGTGGTCAAACTTTGGTAAACTTTTCGTATGTTGTTCAGCACATAAAATATGAAAGAAAAACGCAAAAATATCCCTTATAGGAATTTTTTCAGGGTTAGGTGGTTTTTTTCATATCTTTCCTCGACTATGAGCACTCTGATCTAAGTTAGACTTCTTGCATTCATTAGTTCATCATGCTCTAAATACAATGCATAATAGTTTTGGTGCAATATTATTTTCAACCAAATTTAAGCACAACCTGAAGTGTATGCCAAAGATCTGGCTTTAATTATGTGATGTCAGTGATTTAAAGCAAAAGAAAATAATATTCTGTTACCATACCGGTTCTCTTGAAGTTTGATTTATTCAATAAAAAAAACCGTCTAAAACTTTTTTTAGAATTTTAATTGTAACTCAGAAATTAATTTGAGTACAATATTTTTAGTTCTTACTTATTATATCTCCGTCAGCACACACTGACAATCTCTGTGGGACACTTGTTTCGGCTGCCACCATTATCAACTAAAAATACCAAAATAAATTTATGACTCAACAGAAATTAACCCCTTAACTGTGGCGTAAGTTGGCACGCCGCAGTTTCGAGGCGATCAGTGGTGTGTGGTTTCATAACGCAACAACACGAACACGTGACATCATCTCAACGCGACAAAAACAACTACCAAGTGCGACATTTGATACTGCAGAGATCGTGGCGTAGACGTAGTTCCAGAAAAATACACTAGAGTGCAGCACCAAATGGTCTGTCACTTCTCAGGGTCAATTGTACAGTCGTAGCATGGAAAAAAACTACCAGACAACTTGTATCAACAAAATAAATCAGCTGAGAATATCAAATCAGGCTAAATTCGGGCGTCGCAATTAACGTAACAAGGGTGTTGCACATGATATTCTGTGTGTCGCAATAGCATGTACAGAATAATACCACGGAATAACGTGTGTGTCGGAATAACGTACTGCAAAAAGGATGAAGGTCATTTTTTATTTTTTCTCAGGTTATGTTGGCAATGTATAGCTAAAGATAAGCGGAAGATGTTAGGGGGGCATTTTTGGCAAAAAGAATGAAGGTTCTGTCTCAACTAAGCTTTCTATAGTATATTACGCAACTAGTGCGGGAAGTAGGTGTTTACGTGCGAGCAACGTAAATACCTTCCTGGATGAGTTGCGTACGATAGTTTTCGCAACACTACCAGCAACAAATATACAGGGTAAGTAAAAAACAACACTTCTATGAAAGTTAAAAGATTTAAAAAATATTAATTAAACTGTAGAGAGAAAATATGAACCAAACTATATTTATCTGTGCGGGGGAGTTAACAAAAAGCGTTATCTCTGCTGTTCAGCGACTGAGTAAGCCTTTCTAGGAATACTTATCGTCACACAGACGGCAACAATTGATAAAATAATACTGCTCTTTATTAACCTATCGCTATTAACTGTAACTAGTCGCAACCTGGGAAACCAGTTTATTTACAATTGAGATATGGTCGCCATAGTTAAAATGTGTATGTTGTGTTTATGTATAATGTATGTAAATTGTGTGATATACTTTTTTTTTAAGTTGGCAACATTGAGCATTTACCGCACTCGTGCGGTAAATGCTCAATGCAATCTCTTTACCGCACTCCAGCTGATTTGTTACCTCACTACAGCTGATATTTGCCGTACTCTTTTGTAAACGGCGACTTCCCACACTGAAACGGAAGCGGAAATCGGCTACTTACTAGTGTAGTGTTGCAAAAATATCTATATATACTACAAGAAAGGTGAGAGTCAGATCATCAAGTATAATAAGGACGAGAAGTCGTTCCAGCTGGTTGTCATTACTGGCAGTCATATGATTTGGTTTATGTTTGATATGATATTTTAACATATGTTTTATAATATTTTGTATTTGATAATTTGTCTGTCACCTGTCAGTTGTTTTTGTTTACTATTTACATGTTTAATTTTATATTCACTACTCTTTCTTGAATTAAGAGATTATTAAAACCTATCCTTAGGTCAATTACAATGTGTTTTACTGTTTTATCACTTCAATGTTGTTAAATTTATTTTGTGACCGTGTTTGTCCCTCTAAAGGGTGTTCTTCTCGAAAAATCATTTTCTACGAAATGTTAAGTAGGCTAATCTTTTATTTTTTTTTATTTTAGCGAATTTCCCCTATAGGGAAGAAGCTATTACGGTAGGTCTCATGGTAAGACCTAAGCCCGAGACCATGATAACTTTTCATTTTGGGGGCTCCAGGGGCTTCATTTAGATGAGATCTAATGCATTTTAGTCTAAAATCCCCGATATTTCCATTTTTATGGCAGCAAATCTGCATACTCATTTCCCATGTTATCCTTATGGGAAATAAAAAATCCTATATCTTTCTTATTTCTTAACCTATCTTGATGAAACTTTGTATTTGGCTTCATCTAGTTGTAATATATGGGTTATAGCCTAAAATACCCTATTTTAACATTTTCATGGCAGCAAACCTGCATACTCATTCTACATGCTAACCTTATGGGTAATAAATTAAGTTGTGTAGTTGGCTCATTTCTCAAAATATACTGATAAGAACTGGCATGAGGCTTCATGCAGTTAATATCTACTTGATTATGGCTTAAAATACCCCAATCATCAAATTCCTGAGGCAGCAAACCTGTGTACTCTCTTTCCCAATGTTAATTTTACGAGAGGTAAATAAAATTGGATAGCTTTCTTATGTTACAACATGTTATGTGGCTTCATATAGTTTAGATATATTTGATTGTAGCCTATGATCCTATAATACCTCATTTTAGCGAATTTCCCCCATAGGGAAGAAGCTATTACCGTAGGTCTCATGGTAAGACCTAAGCCCCAGACCATGATAACTTTTCGTTTTGCAACCCCCAGAAGCAAAAAACACCATTCGTTCAAATTTTTAGATATATATATATATATCTATATATATATATATGTGTCTGTTAGCACGATAGCGGCCGTAAAAATGGTCCGATCTTGATGAAATTTGGTACAGACATGTAAAGTGGTAATCGATTGGACGAGTTTGTGAACCAGCCCGATCGGTCCTCCGGAAGGGGGGGTAAAGGGGGATAAACCCCCTAAAAAATGGGTTTTTTGAGCTTTTTACATAGAAAAATAAAATTTATCAAATTTTTGTTGGCACCATTGAATTTAGCTCAAAAAAATAAACAATTTAGTATCTTGAATCACTGCTCTATGTCCATTGGTTACCGAGATATTGAAACTGGTAAACACAGTACGTTGTCCCAATGTTAACCTTATGGGAAATAAGTAAAATTCTATATCTCGTTTATTTCTCAACATATGTTGATAAAACTTGGTAAATGGCTTCTTCTAGTTCAGATCTACTAAATATTGAATTAAAACCCCAGTTTAAACATACCTGTAGCAGCAAACCTGCATACTCATTCCCCATGTTAATCTTATGTAGCTTACAAAAACATGTCAAATCTCGCTATGTTAGATTAAAATATATTGTTTTGCATTTGAAATTCGCTGAGTATGCAGGTCTGCTGCAACGGGGGTATTTAAATTTCTGTGGCAGCAAACCTGCATTTTTCCATACTAATCTTATGGAGAATGATTTATTTTTGAATAGCAATTGTGGGCATTTGGCAAGTCACAGGATGAGGGAAAAGGGCTCAAATTAAATGTCTTAATGTCAGGGACTCAGGAAAAGTACTGTAATTTCTTAAAGTTTTCTAGAAAATAAAAAATAACATAAAATAACTGTCATTTAAGTAGCATTGGGATCTAAAACGTCTGCTTTGTTTACATTAAATCATGTGAGCTGATGTTTGATTCAAAGACATATTGTGGATACAGTCATATGGCTTATTTAAAGGCCAGATAACTAAATATGTCAAATAAATTTACTATTAAGAATACATATTTTACTGATGATGTTTATGAAATTTTTACTCAAACTTTAACAGCTGGTCATTTTCCCATTTGATTAAATTGTAAAAGCAAGCTGCAATTATATACATATCTTCCTTATTTCTTAACGTATCTTGATAAAACTTGGTAGGCCTATATGGCTTCTTCTAGTTAAGATATACTGTATTAAATATTGAATTATTTAATACAGTAATTATTAAAATTACTGTATTATTAAAATCCTCCTTCACAGCAAACCTGCGCACTCAGCAAATTTCCAGTTATCTTATATTATTTTAATATACAGATTATAAGTAGTCATGGTTTATTTTTTGCTTGATTTGTTTGACAATCAATATTTATACCACAGCATTGTACTTGTAGTGACTGTTTATTACTTTTATTCCTAACTATACTGAAATTAATTTACTATATTAGAAGGAAAATAATTAAGAAAGCACAGGGAATAGTTGAACATTATTCAATACTTCATACAATATAAGATGAACTGTCAATACAACATGATTAGACATAAAAAATGGAAAATTAAATAATACCATATTGAATTGAATGTTTTAAAATATTTTTAATGAACACTTTACACTTACAGCCATAAAGAATTAACATTCAAAATTTTACTATTCAATAAACTAAATATGTCAAATAAATGTACTATAAGGAATATACCTATTTATACTGATGATGTTTATGAAATTTTTTACACAAACTTAAACAGCTGGTCATTTTCCCATATGATTAAATTTGAAAAGCCAGCTGTAATTCTATATCTTCCTTATTTAAGATTATTCAAAATTCTATCTGAACTAAAGATTGAAATGCCAACAATTATTCGACACCTTTTAAGTATTAACAAAATTGAAATTCTGGACGCTATATTTAAATTTATCAACAGTGAAAATTTGTCAATTTAGCTTAAAATTTCCTTAAAATTGTACGTAACTGTCTTGTGAATTGGTAAAATTGTTAATAGGCTATAGGCTTGACATGATTGTATAATCTTTGGCCAAAATAAAGAATAAAAATAAAAAAATTAATTTATCTTGATAAAACTTGGTATATGGATTTTTCTAGTTAAGATCTACTAAATATTGAATTAAAACCACCCAGTTTTGACATACCTTTTGCAGCGATCCTGCATACTCAATCCCTATGTTATCTTTACAGGAAAAAATAGTCTACATCTATAATTTTGTTGGCAAATCCTTTGATTGAAGACTTCATTTACAGCGTTCGATAATGGCTCATTTTAAAGCTCTAATATTTTAGATGGCGGTAAAAATAAAAAATTATATTGTATACTCTTATATGAGTAATGTTTATTGTGCTTGTATGCTTGTTTACTTGCGTACTTGCACAATTATCTCAAAAACAGCTCCGAGGATTTCC
Organism: Flexamia atlantica; assembly: GCA_035578135.1. NCBI lineage: Eukaryota > Metazoa > Arthropoda > Insecta > Hemiptera > Cicadellidae > Flexamia > Flexamia atlantica. The sequence goes on from JAQJVK010000001.1 coordinate 160,385,982, forward strand.
ATCAAAGTCTGTAAATAAGTAATTTATGACTTAAAATCGTCTTTTATGCAGATTACTTGGCCAGAGAAAATCTAATAATGTAATAAATAGAATTTTAAAGTTGAAAAATTTTAACATTGGCCTTATGGGTTGCTGTGATAGCAACGATAATAAACAAGGAAAGTGTAAACAAATGAAGTAATCATAACAGCTGTTTGGAATCAAGGGAAAATTCAGCAAATGGAATGAACAGTCCATGAGGCAATAAAATAGGTTTCTATTTATCAATTTTACAGTACACTCCCGACTAACCGAGGTCTTCAGGACCGATAACACCTCGGATAACACGTACGGAGTTAACGTGTGTTAGCGAATTATAGGGAAGCGAATTATTATAGGGAAGAAGCTATTACCGTAGGTCTCATGGTAAGATCTAAGCCTGAGACCATGATAACTTTTTGTTTTGGGGCCCCCAGAAGCAAAAAACACTATTCATTCAAATTTGTGTGTGTATATATATGTGTGTGTGTGTGTCTGTAAGCACGATAGCGCTCGCAAAAATGGTCCGATCGGAATGAAATTTGGCACAGGGGTGTAAAGTAGTAATTATTCGGATGAGTTCGAAAACCAGCCCGATCGGACCACTGGAAGGGGGGGTAAAGGGGGATAAACCCCCACAAAAATGGGTTTTTTGGGGTTTTCACATAGAAAAATAAAAATAATCCAATTTTGGTTAGCACCATTGAATTCGGCTCAAAAAAACAAACAATTTGATATTTTCAACCATTGCTGTATGCCCATTGGTTACCGAGATACTGAAAGTGGTAAACACAGTACGTTGTCCCAATATGAACCTTATGGAGAATAAGTAAAATTCTATATCTCGCTTATTTCTCAACATATCTTAATAAAACTTGGTTTGTGGCTTCCTCTAGATGAGATTTATTGTATTTTAGTCTAAAATCACCGCAATTTCCATTTTTGTGATGGCAAACCTGCATACTCATTCCCCATGTTATCCTTATGGGCAATAAAAAAATCCATATCTTCATTATTTCTGAACATATCTTGATAAAACTTGGTATATGGCTTCTTCTAGATAAGATCTACTAAATATTGAAATTAAACTATCTAACATGCCTGTAGCAGCAAACCTGCATACTCATTCCCCATGTTATTCTTATATGAAAACATGTCATTATCTCACTACATTGGATGGAAGTATTTTTTTGACATTTGAAATTCGCTGAGTATGCAGGTCTGCTGCAACGGGGGTATTTAGGGGTTGACTTCGTATTTATAGTTTCAGTTAAGCTCACTGATCTACTTATGAAACTATATGTTAGGGGTGGGCGAGTAGTTATGAAATCTTCATTTTTTTTAAGGTCTTTGAATTACAGTTAATTAAAATCTTTCTTCAATTTTTCTTATAAAATTGGTCTATTTTATTTAAGTTTATGTTTTTATATTTTTCTTGGAAAAATAAAACTCTGATATTCTAATACCACTATATTCTATAAACCCTACTTTTAAATGAATAAGTTGACTATGCTAAATCGTTCAAAATAACAAATCACGTAATGTAACAAGATCACAAAATAAATTTATGTAGAGTATGCATAGTTGTAAAATTTAAGCAGTAATAAGATTTAATTTTTAGCCTATTATTTTAACAATCAAAAACAGGTTTATATTTTCCTTAAAAATAATTTTTGACCCTGATTAAAACCTTAGTGTAGAAATTGTGGAAGAAAGAATTAAAAACATCAGGGAGGAGAGCTATGCCTAGTTATTCTCTAAACCCAACCCCACCCCTTGCCTGATTGCTGATCTATTGTTTTTTGACATCCAATCACTTGAGCACGAGTGACACAGCTGTGACCAGATAAGAATAAGATATCCCCCCAATACAAAAATTGCAAAAGCTTGTTTTATGAAGTCCACTTTACCAATGAATTCCACAATTTTCCTCTTATTTTTACAAATCAAATGAGACAGAAATGAATGCTGTGTATCATTCAAAAGATAAAATATGATTACAAATTTGAAGTTGTTAAGTGTAACAGAGCTAAATATACTAGCTGTAAGTTTTCAATTTCCGAATTTTGATACATCTCTCAGAATCTGGTATTTCTAGATAACTGTCAAAATCCATTCTTCTATGAGTTTATGAAATATTGTCGAGGTTATTGTTATGAAAAACTTGTGGACGGCTGCGAAAAACGATAGCGCATATCCAGTGACAGATCTACACTCACTGTCGCCCAGGGCAAAAATGGAGTTCGGCCCCCCCCCCCCCCGGGCACAAAACAGAAGAAATATACTATCTCGTATATCATAATATGGTTTTATTTTATGGTTATTATAATTTTTTACAACCGATGTTCTTAGGCTAACAGATTTCACATATGAAACTTCCGACTTTATTTAAAACTTTTCCCGACTGTTTCAAAACAATGCCCGACCAGTGAAATGGGCTATGTTGCCTCCTTAAACTAATATTTGAGCCCAATCTATGTAAAGTAAAATACAATCTTATTTGACGGCTGCAACGCGACCAAGAGATTTTGCGGACGCGATATGACCCAACATGTTTAACAGCCGCAATGAGACCTAGAGATTTGTTGGTCACAAAAACACTGAGCGATTTTTTCCGCCCGCAGTAATACTGAGAGATTTGCCGGCCGCGATTTGACACCTGCGATGCGACCACGAAAGGTGTAACCGGCCGGCCCTGTAAAAGGGCAAGCGGTAGTTGCAATGTGACAGATATTTGCTAGCTGTTGTAAACGATAGATTTTTTGGCCGCATTGTGGTCATGCAATAAATTACGACCTCGAAATTAGCGAAATACTTGTCGGCAGTGAAATAATAAAGAAATATGCCTGCCAGCAACGATTGATTGTCATCTGTTCAAAAATATGGCCAATAGATGTGACAGCCACGAAAAGAGCGATAGACTTGTTGTCCTTAATGAGACCAAAAGAGATCTGACGAGTGAGCAGTTTTCTTGCCATCAAACAACGAGAAATGTGACGGTCATGAAAACAGAGACAGGCTTGACGGCCGCGATGCGATATAGATTTTCCGGCAGTGCTAATTCTGAGAGATTTGTCGGCCGCGAAACGAAAAGTTTGACTTTAAATGATTTTTTTTTATTTTTACTTCACCAGAGCCAGCCAGTTGGCTACAGGCCGGCGCCCCCGCTGCCCCCCCTGGATCCGTCACTGCGCATATCTGTCGGTCGCGGATAAACGGCAGATGTAGCTTTTCAAAACTCGCGATCTGCCGCGAAATACGATATCGCGCGTATTTGTCGATCGCCGAAAATCGGCAAATGTAGCGTTGCTAAAGTAGCGTCGGTCGCGAAATACGAGCGCGCGTATTTGCCGATCGCCGAAAATCGGCAAATGTAGCCTCGCAAAAGTCGCGGTCAGCCGCGAAAACGATCGCGTGTATTTTATTCGCGATGTATTTAAATGTTTTTTCGTGTTTTCCGTGTTCTCGTGAATTGTGATGTAAAAATATGTGTTTAAATGTGATTCTTGACGTTTTTGAAGATTTGACAATGAGATCTTGAGTCTCGAAACTGCAGTAATCAATTTATGATTATTTAGGATTGACGACGGAGGTACGTAAACCTACTTATAAATTGTCACGTGTGTTTGCCGAACGTAAATAAACGAAATGCGACTTTGCGAAACTAGCGATCAGCCGTAAAAAATAGTTGCGCGTATTTGCCGGCCACAAATGAACAGAAAACGCTGCTTATTGTGAAACTAACGGGCGGCCGCGAGTTGGAACTACTCGACTCGACCTCGAGTAGGAGTAACTACTCGAGTAATTACTCGACTGTCGAGTACTCGCCCACTCCTACTATATATACTCGTATTCCTTTAATTAGTAGTACTAGCAGCCCGCGTCACTTCAATGGTAAAATAGGCTTTAATTTCATGTTGATTGTATATGGAGTTTTTCAGCGTAAAATACTTCTCAATGAGAAAGTGTGTGAATTTTTGTGATTTTTTTAATTTTCTAGACTAATTCTTTGTCATAAAAAAAAATTGTCAGTATAATTGAAGTTCTAATCGGGGCAAACGTTTAAAAATAACTCATTACTTTAGACTTGAAACTTAAATGTGGGTAAGAAATTTCTCACAGAATTTGAGAAGTTCACTTATTAAATCTGCTTTAAAAGTGTCTATGTGTATACATTCTACACTTTAAAATTCATTTAACAAAGACAGTGCTACAAAATTCATTTTGCAAAAAATGGCGGTTAATGTTCATTGCTTGGCACATCTCCATGTCTCTGTTTTAGAGTTTTCTTTCAAAAGTATTGAATATTTATGTTAGTTTTACATCATATCTACGCGTCAGTTCCTTGCATTCATCTTTGTCAGGCATTAACAATAAACAATAAGAAGATGTTCAAACCACTGATCTACTGAAGAACTAATTTCTAAATACATTTATAAAATAGCCACACTCCGTAAAAACTAACTATTCATTGCTCATAACGGATGAAAAATTAATTTTCAAACTGTCCCGCATTTTTGATTCACATCTTGAATACACGTTTGATAAATTTTTTTTAACTTTCTATGAAATGCCTTCATTAAATAAGCATAGTTATTGGTACATTTCAAAATCGACTAAAATAGACAGGCTAACCGATAAAACTTTAATATCCATCGCATTCCAAGTACATTTAAAAAATACATTTTTCAAATTTATATTGCATTTCAAAACTTGAATCCTTCGTTAAATAATATTCAACTAATATTGATATTTTAGAACACTAAACGTTGAATCATGCATCAATGTGTCCAATCTGTTGAAACATGTATCAATGTGTATTCACCGTCAACAGTTTGTTAGAAAATCCCATCTCCAGAGCACTTCCTGAGTTACTTATTATGTTCCTTTTTAAGTTTCTTTTTAAGAAAATAAATACAGTAATTAATAAATTATTAAGTAATAAAATATAAGTGTATTTATTACTTGTATAAATATTATAAATATAAGTAACAAATATTTAAGAAATTAAAATCATAATTAATAATGAATGTTAACTGACTTTTGCTATCCCCGCATTCTGCGGTATATCTCTGGAACTATTTCAAATCTTGATCACCTGTTTTGTTACAAATAAAATATGAATTAGAAAAAGTGCACAGGTTCTACCAAAGATAGTAGCACTTTCGCTGGAATTTCAAAAGCCTCCTGTGTGAAGGCTTTTCATGGGATATTTTCCAAACCCGCAAAAGGAACATCTAGAGAGTAATAGCTTTAATTTGATACCAAATATGTGCAGCAAAGTTGATTTCTAGGGGGTTGATTTGCTCTGTACAAAATTCCAGAAATTCTTTTAATAATATAGATAATATAAAAAGTAAATTAGGCCCGTATTATACACGGACACTCAGCGACCCAATGGCTGGGACGCTAGCTTTCCTGGACACTTGTTTAACATTGATCAAATGGGAGTGTCCCGCGAGCTATCATACACGGACGTAGATCTGCGTCCGAAGAGTGAGCTGTGTCCGAGGGCGAGTCGCAGCCCGGACACACGCGGGACGCAGATCTGCGTCCCGGCAGCTGGGCCGCCAGCGTCTCTAGTCAAAATTACCATTGAATCTTATGGGACACACGGTGCACAGACTGCAGCGCATCACCCGAGAGCGGTCGTTTTGTTTAATATTTATGATATATAAATATAGTGGTCGTTTATGATATATTTATATTTATATAAGGTTATATAACCTTATATAAACATAAATGTGACTCTTCATTACTCCTAACTGGTCATGAATTAGGAGTTTTGGTTTGAACATTTATCATTTGCATTGATCTGAATATAGCTGAATATCTCTGCTCTTACCTTAAAGTTATGACCAGCTTCTCTTCCGGTGAAATGCACATTTGTAAATGGGTATTCGTTCCAGCAATGTCTCCTATAAGTTTCAGAAGTTCTTTAAATGATGATACGGACATCCGAAAGTAGTTAAAAACTTCTTTTGATGAGCGCACAGTTCATCAAAAAGTGTAAAGTATAATCCTTTTTCTGGCCGCAAAGAAAATATAGGATGCCTTTGCATTCGTCGTTGACTTTGACGTCTTCTTTTTTTCAGAAGTAGGACGAGCAAAAGCATATCTTTGCTGTTCATGGAAACGGCTGAGTGCATGATATTTGGTAGTGGGGCGGTCCCGATGCGGTGTTCCTGCAGTGTCCCTGCTGTGTCTGAGCCGCTAAACAGCTTCCCGGACACTACCGGGACGCAGGCGGAGCGTCGGCGGCCCAGCCGCTTGGGTCGCTGAGTGTCCGTGTATAATACGAGCCTTAAACTACCAAATTAGTAATAGTAATAGTAAAATTTAATTAGTATTAGTAGTTAGGTAATTTACTATATTGAGTAAATTAATTACTTTATTAGTAAGTTAATTATTATTAAGTGATTAGTAGTTATTATATAAAAATAAACCAAAATGTCACAATAATTGTTGTTACTAGCAATATAGTGTGCAATGTAATGGCAAACCCTTATAAATTTCAGCGCAAAAAAGATGAATGTCCCTAACATTCATCTTTTATGCAGACAAAAATGTGACTTTTTTCTGTTGTTGTTATGAAAAATAATTAAGATATGTAAAAATAATTATAGTAAATTAATACTTATGGTTAGCTGAAAATTTCAGTGTTTTGTATATAAGAAACTTAACATTTCTTCGGCAGAGTTTCAAAAAAGAAATATGCTGTAGTTGAAAGTTTGATTTCGGTGACCTTCATCCTTTTTGCAGTGCCTTGCTTTGCAGTGTGTCGCAGTTAAGGGGTTAATTTACAGCTTACCTCTTCCTGACAAGCTTTATACAGTAGACCCCCTCTTAACCGACCTCATTTGAACCGACGATCGGATTATCCGCCCTTGCTGGTCAGATATTAAAGATCGTTTTAACCGACCCTGTTTTGAGAAAAGTTCGGTTTAACCGCCTTTTTCTAGGAATTCTGGCATTTCCACTCTCATAATACGTGGCGATGGGAACGTTACGCTCAAATATACAGGTTGTTACGGGTTAAACTATTTTTAATACAGCATTCATTCATTTTTAAAAAGTGAAGTATACACATTTTAGTGTACATAGTACGGTAAAGGTCTGTGAGTTTTTGTTTTCATATCCGGAAATCATTATTTAATTAATCAGTAGAGTAAATAAACCACAGGCACCTTGTGTGGGTGGGGGTCAGAGGGTCACCAACTCGAAGGTCAAAGTTTTTTTAACTCAAGTCTCCGTTGAGAGGTTGTAAATCAACCTGACTCGTAATGCAATTATCGCTTGAGTCTTTTTATTAATTTAGACAATCAGTACTGCACTACGGAAGATTTGTTAAAAAATTGTGAAAATGTTATTAAAGGTTAACATTAGAACTTTTTTGTACCAAGTCCCGTCTAATATTTAGTTTATTGAAATGTTTCGTTTTGACCGAGTTTTGGGTTATTTGTGTCATTTCTACAGTAATCAGTTCAAAAGTAGGTTGATAATTACAGTTTATTTCCTAAATAAACCATTAATGGGTTAAGAATAATATTAATAGAACCCTAAATCAACATAGCTTTTATTTTTAAGTGTTTAGAGGATTACCCGTTTTAACCGACCTTTTAAGTTATCCGACCTAGGTCCGGTCCCGTTAGGGTCGGTTAAGAGGGGGTCCACTGTATAGTTCCTAGCTGCATACCTGCATTGGTCTCTCAAATAAAAAACATAATTATATCTAAAATAGTTTTATTATAAAATTTACAATCTAAATATACCAGAAGCATTTGTTTTGGATAGAAAGTAACACAAATCAATCAGGAGTTGGAGCTCCCAGCAAATACCACTTTGATCTTGTGTGAGCTGCTTCCTTCCTAACAAGACGCTTTTTGTCATCAAGACAATACACAAGCTCTGCTATCACCTGTGAAACAAATCCTTAAGCAATCAAAACTGTTACTAAACACTTACAGAAAATATAGGCAACACTGATGTTCATACTCTCGTAGTAAAAACTACTGTGGATTCTATATAAACCAAACTTCAGTAATCTGAAAGTTTACTTAGTGTCTGCTTTGCAGTTCCGGAACGAGAACCATTCCGTATCGGCCGCCGAACATGTTCTTTTAAAACTTCCTGTCCCGGCTGTAGTTACGATATTTCTTGGTGAAACGAACGCTCTGACATCAACTCCCCCAACAGTGGTGACTTTTTAGGACAAAAGCCCTATAATTCTGTTCCATGCATATGTAGTACCTGTTCTTTCATCCATTCTTCATTGCAAGAGGTACGAAAACTACATCGGAACAAGGTCTCGTTACGGAACGTATTAACAGACAGGCAAAACAGTTCCCAGAACGTTCTAGAAATAGAACAGAACAATATAACAGCACAGTTCCAGTTCCTTGGCACACCTCTCTCTACTTTGGAATCACTTTGTTTTCGTGTCAGGGAAGACATGTTGTATTCGGACAGCAACTAATGCTTTGTCGAACACATCCCTTTAACTGGCCGATCTCCAGATCGAGAAATAACCATATTACATACCGACAAGCCAAAACGATCGCTATTTTAGAGTTTACATAATTTTTATGAAATTCAAGAATCTTTTGAAAAATTCAAGCATAATTCATATGTTTTTTCCCGGTGCGCAAAATTCACACATTATTCCAGTTTTCCCGGAATTCCCGGCTGCTGGCAAACCTGTGAAACACATATGTTGTTACAAAAAAGCGAAGATAGACTTCTCTCAAGTTAAATTATAATCAGAAATTTAGTTACTAACTGTATACAGTATACCGGGTGTCCCATAATAGTCCCCCCCCCCTTACTTTTTCCTACATTTTTTCAAATATCAATTCCACACCACCCCCAAACATTATTGGGTAGTTATTACTTCATTTTGAGTGGGTACCCAATTTTGGCCGCCATCTTGGATCCGCCATATTGGATCCAAAATAATTTTTCAAATGTAAAAGTGGTGTTGTGACCCATCATTTCTAGTTTTTTTCACTGATTACAATGCCGCAATCCGTGTTTTAATACCTCAGTTGGTTCTCAAGATATGGGTATTTTTAATTTATTTATTTTCAACCAATTTAAACATTACAAATTGATAAAATAGGCCCATAACCACAAAATAATGCTAGATAGTGACAAATAACCACCATCAGTCATTGTTGAGCGACTTACACTTAACTTTCACCAATGTAAATTTTTTGGCCGCCATCTTGGATCCGCCATTTTGAAATGAGGTAAGTTATTTCAAATATGAAGTTGCTATTGTGACCCATCATTTCAAACTAGTTTTTTACGCCGAATTCAATGCCGCAACCCGTGTTCAGTTATAAAACTTATTTTTTGAAACATTCATATTTTTTGAGATTTTTATCAGAAACATGTCAATATCTTGAAAACTAAACAATATAATTAAACGGGTTGCGGCATTGAATTCGGCATAAAAAACTAGTTTGAAATGATGGGTCACAATACCAACTTCGTATTTGAAATAAATTACCTCATTTCAAAATGGCGAATCCAAGATGGCAGCCAAAAAATTTACATTGGTGAAAGTTAAGTGTAAATCGCTCAACAATGACTGATGGTGGTTATTTGTCACTATCTAGCATTATTTTGTGGTTATGGGCCTATTTTTTCAATTTGTAATGTTTAAATTGGTTGAAAATAAATAAATTTAAAGTACCCATATCTTGAGAATCAATTGAGATATTAAAAAACGGATTACGGCATTGTAACCAGTGAAAAAAATCTAGTTCGAAATGATGGGTCATAACACCACTTTTACATTTGAAAAAATTATTTTGGATCCAATATGGCGGAACCAAGATGGGGGCCAAAATTGGGTACCCCCTCAAAATGAAGTATTAACTACCCAATAATGTTTGGGGGTGGTGTGGAATTGATATTTGAAAAAATGTAGGAAAAAGTTAGGGGGGGGGACTATTATGGGACACCCGGTATATAAAAACCAGTAAAGGCAGATCACATATGAAACTCTTCGCCATTCCAAGTGTTATCAGTTGTGCTGTATTGCATCATGTTGCAAAGCACCGTGATGATCTTGATCACGAGGCATTGGATATCGCATCAGAGGAACAAATTATCAACGTATTTCCCGCTATGAGAATGGGCTACTGATGTATATTGAGTCAGCTGATAGAAATGTTATGTTTATGTTTACGTTTGTAAATTGTTTGGTTAAATAATTATAAGTAAAAAAGGTTAAAAATGTCTTATTATTTTGTGTAGTTAGAAACACAAAAGTGGTGACGAAACAAGGAAAAACACGCGCCAAAAGACATCAAGAGGATCCGGTTGAAATGCAAGTGCAACCACAAGAAATTGCAGGACACTTGAAGTTCACACGTGAACAGTTCAACCCGGAAACTATAGAAGCTGATGTATGGCATATCAAGTTTGAAACGAATCTACAACTATCCAATGTACAAGATGTAACTACTCGGCGCTTACTTTTCATCAACTGCTTAAACACGAGCGTTTTACAAACACTTGTAAATCTTTGCAGACCAAGGTCAATCAATGAGTACAGTTACAAAGAACTATTTGAAATACTCTCAAGTAATTATAAAACTAAAAGAGTTGTAGTTGCCGAACGGGTGAAATTTTTTTTCTTCCAAACAGAACGGAGAATCTCTCACTGAATACGCCATCATATTAAGAAACAAAATCAACTACTGCCAGTTGAATTTTATCAACAAGCTTCGGTAACAGCTTTTATTATGAGGGTAAGTGACTCTAACATTAAAGATTCACTAATGAGAAAAGATCACGACTCCCTTACTGATGTTTTAGAGTTAGCTAACACTTTATCTTCTATTAAAATAGAATCTTCAGGCGTTAATAAAGAACCAGAATGTAATTCTGTACGTTTGGATCCCTGCTTTGTTTGCGGAGGAAATAATTTAAAAAAGAATTGTCAAATAAAAAATCTGTTTTTTTTCAAGTGCAAAAGTAAATCACATATAACAAGAAATTGTAAAGTTAAACAGAGTGTTGAGTTAGTGGAAGGTAGTAACAAGCAGGGGACTAAAGAAAACATAAATAATCAGCTTGGAGGGATCCAAGACATACATTATATTAATCAGAATATTGGGAGTTTCCCCATAATGATATTCAAAGTTCTTATAAATGATAAATTATTGATATGTAGTTCAATGCAGGTAGTTGTGTGTCTATAATATCTGAACAAACTTGGGTTGATCTTAATAAACCTCCTCTTCATCCAAGCCAACAGTCTTTACCTTCATATGCAGGTCAAAGTGTTGGTTTGCTTGGGGAAATTAATGTTGAAGTTGCTCTTTGGGAATTAAATAGGAAACTTAAACTTGTTGTTGCTTTTGGAGTAAAACAAAACATTTTAGGTAGAGACTGGATTTATCAACTTAGATTACATAGAGAATCGCTCGTAGGTTTACAGAAGTTTTGTTCTAGTATACATACTAATACTCTATAAGTTCAGAGCTCAAAATTATTCAGTATAAATGATTTATGCAATAAGTTCGCTGAAGTATTCACACCAGGGAAGATAAATGTTCTAAAGTTCCCGTGAAATTGTATTTGAAGAAGGATGCGGTCCAGTTTTTAGAAAAGCTAGGCCTGTTCCTCTAACTCTTAGAGAGAAAGTGCGTGAGGAATTAGATCGTCTCATAAGTAATGGTGTGCTAGAAGAAACTGACCATTCAGAATAGGCTGCACCCTGTGTAATCTTTAGAAAACCCAATGGAGCATTATGTATCTGTGCTGACTTCTCCACAGGATTGAATCAGGCATTGGAAGTACAAAAGTTCCCTATTCCTACTCATGATGAACTGTTTGCAAAATTAGTAGGTGGACAAAAATTTACAACTCTTGATTTGTCTGATGCGTATCTCGCAATTCCCATGGATTAAAACTCCAAAAATCTCCTTGTAATCAATACAATATTTGGGTTGATGCGTTACAACAGATTGGGGTTTGGAGTGTCCCCAGCAACAGCAATCTTTCAGAGACGTATGTATGGTATGCTTTCTGATTTGGAGGGAGTTGCATTTCTCCTTGATGATGTGATAATCACCAGCAAAGACGACGAAGAGCATTTAATCAGATTACATGAAGTTTTGAAAAGAATTAAAGAAGAAGGATTTTGTTTGAATCAAGCTAAATGCAAGTTTCTACAAGATAAGGTTCATTACTTAGGTTTGACAGTTTCTAAAGATGGCATTTCCACCAATATGGATAAAGTGAAACCGATTTTAGAAATGGATGAACCCAAAGATGTGAAACAATTAGAGACATTTATTGGAATGTCCAACTTTTACTCAAGGTTCATTCCCAATTTTGCAGACATCTACGCACCTCTTAATAACTTACGGAAGAAAGAAGTTACCTGGAATTGGACTCAAGATTGTTCTGAAGCCATTACTAAGATTAAGACAGCACTAACGTCAAATCCAATTTTGGTCCCTTACGACAGGAAATTACCACTTGTATTAGTAGCTGATGCATCGTCAAAGGGAATTGGATGTGCTATATTCCATAGGTATTCAGATGGAAAGGACAAACCAATTGCATACGCTTCAAAGACTTTAACAACAGCTGAAAAGAACTACTCTCAAATCGAAAAAGAAGCTTTAGCTATTGTGTATGCTCTAAAAAGGTTTCACATTTATGTTTGGGTCAGCAATTTCTTGATTCAGACTGATCATCGACCTCTTTTATCAATTTTTGGTTCAATGAAAGGAGTACCCACAACAACGTCTTGTAAACTTCAAAGTTGGGCATTGTATCTAACGAATTTCTCATTTAAAATTGAATACGTTCCTACGAAAGAGTTTGGAAAAGTCGACTGTTTAAGTAGAATGCCAACAGGTAAAGATGACGTTTTTGATGAAGCAGATAAACATTTAATACGGTAATAGGTTTGATTTTTTCGGGAAGCTTAAACTCTCTTCCCGTAACTTCCCAAGACGTTAAAGAGGCCACTGAAAAAGATCCTGTTCTTTGTGAAGTAAGAAACATGATGAAATGGTTGGCCATTAAGTGCCATTCATCCGAATCTGGAGCTTTACAAAAATAAAAAACATGAACTGACTGTACATGAAGGCTGCATTATGTGGGGAGTTAGAATTGTAATCCCACCCAACTTAAGAGAAAAAGTTCTTTCAGACCTTCATGAAACCCACCAAGGTATAGTGAAAATGAAGGCACTGGCTCGAGAATATATTTGGTGGCCAAATATCGATCAATCAATAGAACGTGTATCCCAAACTTGTGGTATCTGTAATATGTATGCTCCTCAACAACCTCAAGAGAAATTTTTATCAAGTTGGCCTGATTGTAATCAACCATGGTGTAGAATTCATGTTGACTTTGCAGGACCATTCCTGGGCAGTGTATTTCTTTTAGTGGTCGACTCTTACTCAAAGTGGATGGAAATTACCAAAGTCAACTCAATGTCTACTGTGACGACAGTTAAAGAGCTAAAAAACATGATTTGCCGTTAAGGAATTCCAAAAACAATAGTTTCTGATAACAGAACTTCCTTTACATCAAAAGAGTTTGCCGTATTTTGTAAACAACTTGGAATAGAACATGTAACAACACCAGTTAATCATCCAGCTTCCAACGGACAAGTAGAAAAGTGTGTCCACACAATGAAAAATGCATTACGAAAACTGTGTCAAGAAAAGTCACCAAAAGGATTGGAAGCAAATCTAAATAACTTTAAAAATGGTTTAAATAGCTGCTTCTAGGTAATCCTAATGTTGCTTGATAGCTACTACAAATACACACATATATAAATTTATCTAAATATTTATACCTTTATTTATTTATTTGCTGTTTATTAATAAATGACTTATTCTATTTTAATCTACTCTTCTGCCACGACTATCTTCTTGACGTTGGTGACGTGTGCAGTAAGGGACGCCACGGCTCTTGACTGACGCTAAGAAACCTATTTGCCTATGTCTAATACTATTAAATAAAGAAGTCGGTTATGCATTCACATAAGCAAAGAATATTTATTAATGAAATAAAGTATACAATAGATATGGATTCTTATTCTCAGGGAGAGTTTTGTGCCGGAAATAACCTTAGCTCTTTTAATGAAGTGATAATCTAAAGCCAATTTTGATTGAATTTTGATACAGATATAAAATATGCCAATTGTCTCAGATTAAAATAGGCCTAATGAAAATTGAGTCAATTTAAGTTCACAAAGAATACAAGAAAGTTCACTTGAATAGGTTCTTCAGATAGTTTAGTTGGAATAAATTAACTTATTAGGCTTGATTAAAATGATGAATTGGAAGTTATGATAGTCCTTGTTGAATCAAAATGGTGGTTACCAATCCTGCTCACAACATTTTCTTCACCTGGTACTTTGAATCTTGATGTTGACAAAAGGGGTTGACTTTAAATGGTACTCAGGCAAATTTCCCTATTTGAAACAGGACTAGGCTATGCAAATCTTAGTCCAACTGGGCCTAATTTGAAATGGAGAATTGTATCTCCAGAATTTATAAATTTATTTTAACACTGTTCTTGCTGGGTGCTGGAGGCTCAATGATGCTCAGGTATGTGTCCAAGAACAACAATAGTATTGTTGTCCAGATGTCTTGTAGGATGCAGAAATACAATTCACTGGTCACTGGAATTTTGTATAAATTATGAGACTTAATTTTGAATTTTATATTATATGAAATTATTTTTAATTACAACTCTCTCACATTATTATTATTACTAAAAGGATATGTTGTTTTTGGGTGGGGCTATTATTAATAAATCATTTCTCAAATTTTAAGAATCTAAATTTTCTAACAATTAATTTTAAAATAATAATTATGATTTTTAATATTCTTAACTTATAATGAATGGATGATCTTCTGAGGGGTGATGGATAACATGACAAACTAAATAATAACAAGTATTGAACATTAAAACTCATTAATTAATTAACTATTATCTGTATTTATCTTATTTGGTTAAGTATTAAATAAATTATGTGGAACTCGCGATAACTAATCTAAGGAAACAAGAAAATAATAATATTTACAATAACAAATATGGATGAGGCGAATGAAACATTACAATTATCCCCTCAGAAATTTGTATGAGGTGGATTCAGACAAATTTCGACTTAATGTTGAATGAGACACATGATACATTAAATATGAATGATTCTTAAAGCTATTATGAAATACATTAAATGAATTAAAATTACAATTAACTTAAATTTAATACATTATTTAATATCAATATCAACCTTACCTATCGGTTACTTTGGGTTTCATCAGTTCACATTTTAAATAATTACATAGATACCTGATAATTACATAGATTCACATAAGGGTTTACGCACTCGCGATTATAGTCCTTTGGTTGTTATCCCCTCTAACATTTGGAATGAGTGATTAAAAATTATTTTAACAATATTATCGTTTTTATAGTTTCACACAGGCAAATGTTAAATATATTAAATTATTAATGGTAAATATTTACATGAGGTTTCACTAAATGATATTTCACTGGGTAAGAGTGTTCTATCATAGTTTATTTGAGGAATTACTTTTACACTGTCATACTCATAACACAACTTCTTCGTTTCGTTCTTCATTTCGTTGATCTAGAGGTTCAATATACTGCTGACTTGAAGTTTTGGGGCTTTTCTACACGAAGTTCATGCTGATATTTGTTACAAAGACCTGGCTTTTCTGAGAATACGTGGTTGTATTTAAATAATAAATTACATAGCAAATTCCTCTGTTGTTCATTTATATGTTGGTTCGGTGATATCGCATCATAGATAGATTCTTTGGTTAAGGACGTTGTGTTGTTGTAATTTGTTTTGTACCCGTTTACACAATATTCATTATTCACATAGTTATATTCATCATACATAAAATTACCATCATCATTATCAATATTATTATTGGTTGACATTTCGTCTTTATTTAGCCTATGGCGGGGATTTGTAGTGATATGACATAATTGACCTTCGTTTAGTACCATGTCAAACTTCAATATAATATTTGTGTTATTTATCAACATATTTATAGTATTATTATCGAAGTTTATATCCATCTTCACAACAGCTAACGTATCTACTCCTAATATCACTGGTTTAATTAAATTGGGCACTATTAAAAATTGCAAGAATATAGTTTGTCCTTCTATGTTGACTGGGGCATAAATAATGCGAGATATCCTTTTTGATTTATCACCGGTTGCGGTTTTAATGATAGTGTTTGTAAGAGGAAGTTCTTCAAATGGTTTTAAGCTTTGTTGGTTTTCCTTAAACCACGATTCTGAAATGCATGTAACTGAGGAACCTGTGTCGATTAAAGCATTAATTTTTGTGTTATTTATTTTAACTATGATTTCAGGACAAGTTATTTGAATCGATTTTGTATTAGGTTTAGTATCTGGTGTTTCATTTAAAAGAAAATCTTTATCGCACATGATGTTATTAATTTCACAATTATACTCTGTGTCAATGAAATGAAGTCCGAGGTGTTGATCGATTATTTGCGCTGCGGTTGCATTATTTGTATGTACAGTATTTAGTTGGCCTCGGTTCGCAATCACAGCGCGTTGGCATTTCCCGGCTGTGGCGATTGGGAAGTGCCGCTGTCATTGGCTGGAGTGATCGATATGTTTGGTGGAGGGTGACTCATCGCTTCTGCGAATCTATTGCTCTGTCCGATAATTGCGAGCACTTGTGCTTGTTCGCTTGATGGGTAGCGTCGATCTTGTTGCTGTTCCCCGTTTCTTCTTTGGAATTCCCGATCTCTAGGGTATGGTTTATATTCCCTTTGTTGTCTATGGTGGTTGTTTTCTGACTTGTAGTTGTTTTGGTGTCGTTCATGGTAATTACCTCGGTTTCCGTTATATCCTTGGTTTCGGTTCTGGTGATTATTGTTTGAATTCCATTTTGGCTGGTATGCTTGATGGAGCATACCAGCCAAAGGTATTTTGTATATCTTTGTTTCGTATGGAGAGTTCCGTCCGTTTTGTGGGCTGTATGGTCTCTGTTGAGGGTTTTCTCTTGAGTGGTCTTGTTGGTTTTTATGTCTTTTCGGTCCTTCTCGAATGTCCTCCTTTTGTAGTAGACGTTCGAATCCTTTTATTGTTACTATGTTTTGAACTGATCTGCTGTCTTGTATTATTTGTTCAAATCTCTCGGATAGAAGTACAACTATTTCTTCTTCAGTCATAGTTGACGTGATAGCTTGCAATAGCAGAACTCTTTCGGTGAAGTATTCTGTTCGGGTAAGATTGCCATTCGGGCGGTATTTTTCAGCTTCTATTTTTGCTCGTATTCCCCGTTGTACCTCTCTACTCCAGTATTTTGACGTAAATTCTGCTACGAAGGTCGACCAACTCGTAATATCTGCTTTGATTAATTGTAACCACCTGGACGCAGGACCTTCAAAACTAATCTCTAGCGTATCTCGGAGATGCTCAATAGGATCGAGGGTAGGTTGGCGTTCTAGACATTTTTCATAGTATCGTTTTAATTTCTGTAAATACTCGTTCGGATTGCCAGATCGTCCATTGAATTTTGGTAAATTTCTATCAGTGTTGTCGCTACCATGACAAAGGATTTGTATGGCTCCGTTGAGGTTTCCCAGGTTTTGTGGTGAATTTTTCAATGTTTCAATATCGGAAGAAATTTTGTCCAGTTTCTTTTCCTGTTCGAGAATTGATTTAGTGTTCGCATTAATAGTCGGCATTAAGTCGCCGTGAAGTGAACGAATATATGCCTTGATTTGGTCTTCAGTTTCGTTACGAGTGAATTTAATCTGTTCTTTGATATTTTGTTCTATTTTCTGTTCGGTGGATTCTAATTTTTGTTCGATCATCTCGATCGTGTTTTGTTGGTTTTGCTGTAATTTGTCTTCTAGGTTTGATTTTTGTTCAGTGATTATGTTGTCGATATAGAATTTTGTGTTCTGTTGGGTCTCATTGATGTGATAATTGAATTTTTGTTCAATTTGAGTCATTTCTGCGGTCTGAATTTGTTGTGCAGATTTGAGTTCACTCAATTCATTTTGGAATTTTGATTGGTTTTCACGCATTTCCTGAATTTGGTTTTCTAGTGTGTGACGGCACGCTTTAATTTCTTGATTAGTTTCCTCCAATTTTGAGTTTAAGTTAGCATTAGTTTCCTTTATTTCTATTTTGATTTGTTGTAGATAGTTAAAAATGACATTCAAATCTGAGGTTGGTGTGGTTTCTGTGTTCGTGACCTTCGAATTTACCACCGTAGTTGGCACACTTGCCATCGGGATGCAGGAGTGTCGGGTTTTGGCCGTGCGATCAGCTGACGATTCGTTACCGTCCGATCGGGAACCTTCGGATCCGCTCGGGTCGCTCGTGTGGCTTCGGATTGATACTAGCCAGTCAGCGGTCTGTTGTATTTGCGCAATCGAGGCGTTTGTGTCGCTCGGCGTTGCCATGGTGACGGGACTGCGGTGAATACTCGGCTCCCATTGGCTGTTTCTCTCGTCTGCTGTCTGTGTCTCTGATGACGTATTGCTCTGTGGTGATGTTGAGTGTTCTGCGATGCGGGTGTCATGGCCGACTGTGTCTGTGTTTTCAATGTCGTTGTCGGTCGTGTCTATGTTTGACTTAACGGTACTTTCGTCCCTATTCATATTTACCGGGTACTTTTTCGGTCGTCGCAGATTATATGACATTGATTTATTATGATGGGGGGAAATAAATTACGGGACAACTTAATATATAAATATCTTAAAATTATGAATATCTTATTTGACTAAATAATAGCCTAGATTTACTGAGAGTTGTAATCTTTTGACCAAGAGCTAAGATTATTTGACACAGGTTGGTTGCGCCAAATTACAACTACACATATTTAAATTTATCTAAATATTTATACCTTTATTTATTTATTTGCTTTTTATTAATAAATGACTTATTCTATTTTAATCTACTCTTCTGCCACGACTATCTTCTTGACGTTGGTGACGTGTGCAGTAAGGGACGCCACGGCTCTTGACTGACGCTAAGAAACCTATTTGCCTATGTCTAATACTATTAAATAAAGAAGTCGGTTATGCATTCACATAAGCAAAGAATATTTATTAATGAAATAAAGTATACAATAGATATGGATTCTTATTCTCAGGGAGAGGTTTGTGCCGGAAATAACCTTAGCTCTTTTAATGAAGTGATAATCTAAAGCCAATTTTGATTGAATTTTGATACAGATATAAATTATGCCAATTGTCTCAGAATTTAAAATAGGCCTAATGAAAATTGAGTCAATTTAAGTTCACAAAGAATACAAGAAAGTTCACTTGAATAGGATCTTCAGATAGTTTAGTTGGAATAAATTAAGTTATTAGGCTTGATCAAAATGATGAATTGGAAGTTATGATAGTCCTTGTTGAATCAAAATGGTGGTTACCAAATCTGCTCACATCATTTTCTTCACCTGGTACTTGGAATCTTGATGTCGACAAAAGGGGTTGACTTTAAATGGTACTCAGGCAAATTTCCCTATTTGAAACAGGACTAGGCTATGCAAATCTTAGTCCAACTGGGCCTAATTTGAAATGGAGAATTGTATCTCCAGAATTTATAAATTCATTTTAACACTGTTTTTGCTGGGTGCTGGAGGCTCAATGATGCTCAGGTATGTGTCCAAGTACAACAATAGTATTGTTGTCCAGATGTCTTGTAGGATGCAGAAATACATTTCACTGGTCACTGGAATTTTGTATAAATTATGAGACTTAATTTTGAATTTTATATTATATGAAATTATTTTTAATTACAACTCTCTCAAATTATTATTATTACTAAAAGGATATGTTGTTTTTGGGTGGGGCTATTATTAATAAATCATTTCTCAAATTTTAAGAATCTAAATTTTTTCTAACAATTAATTTTAAAATAATAATTATGATTTTTAAAATTCTTAACTTATAATGAATGGATGATCTTCTGAGGGGTGATGGATAACATGACAAACTAAATAATAACAAGTATTGAACATTAAAACTCATTAATTAATTAACTATTATCTGTATTTATCTTATTTGGTTAAGTATTAAATAAATTATGTGGAATTCGCGGTAACTAATCTAAGGAAAAAAGAAAATAATAATATTTACAATAACAAATATGGATGAGGCGAATGAAACATTACAATACTAGTTTCGCCTCCTCATGAAGGCATCATCGGGCTGCAAGGATGTATTTCTTTCTTCATAGTTGAAGAGTGTCATCACACGTACACACGCGTTTAAAAAACATCAAGTACGAACACACGGCCAACATGGACATTAATAAATAAACATAAAACAGACGGCCGACTTTACAAAAAATGATTAAAGCGTTGCGACCCAATCCCGGCGAGAGTTGGGTCCGGACTGATGCCAAGGTCAAGGTCACGTGATCTAGTGTCGCTCGCTTGTCTCCATTCACCTGCCGGTATTGTTCAATCTCCCCTCCCTCTCCAGTAACTTGATGGCCGTATCATAAATATAATTAGATGAAAATGAGAGTTTGTCATTCAGTAAATTATGTTGGTCTGTCTTTACGGCTTTGTATATTTCGAATTCCTCCCATGTGTTTGTTTTGAAACTGTCTTTTGTAAAATGTAAAATATCCATATTATGACTAATACTGGTGTAATTATGATTTTGATTAATTAAATGTTTGGCAAAAGTTGAAGACTGCTGTGTGGTAGTTTTATTTGGCACGTGTTCTTTGAACCTTTTATTGAATGAGCGGGACGTCTGGCCTATATAATATTTGTCACAATCCGTGCAATTAATTTTATAGACACCCGTTCGTTCATAAGTTGGCGTGACTGTTTGTGGCCGCTCTTTCAACAAAGACCTTAGGTTGTTAGTTGTTTTAAATGACACAGTTACGTTGTTTTTTGCCATTTCATTTTTGAACCTGTGGCTCAACGAAACTCCAAACTCAGCTGATATATATGTTTTCTGTCCTGTTTCTAATCTTTCTGTTTTGTTTCTATGTTTTATGATTAGTTTATCAATTAATGTACTATTGAACCCATTAGAAACAGCTATGTGTTTGATGATATTTATTTCCTCGGTAAAATCAATCGTACTCATTGGAACTGATAAAGATCTATGGATAAAACTATGATATGCAGCCATTTTATGTGCGTATGGATGACGTGAATCAGAGTGAATCGTTTGGTCTGTGCAAGTTGGTTTGCGGTAAATTTTGAACTTGAGGCTTTCATTTTGTCTCGTTATAGTGAGGTCCAAAAAATTTATAGAGCAGTTGTTCTCCTCTTCCAAAGTAAATTTCATATTTTTATGAATATTGTTCAAATACGTATTGAGTAGAGATAACTGCCTACTATTACCATTAAAGAGGACAATAGTGTCGTCAACATAGCGGAAATAAAAGATAATTTTATCTCTGTAACGATTGGAATCAGTAAACAAATGACGATTTTCCAGGTTGTTCAGAAAAACTTCAGCTAGGATACTGGAGAGGGGGGAGCCCATCGCTAGGCCTTCTTTCTGCAAGAAATATTCATTTTCAAATCGGAAGTAATTCTGTTTCAAAATTACCTTAGTGAGTGATATTAACTCATCTATTGCTTCCTGAGATAACTTTGAGTTTTTCTGGAGGTTTTGTTTTAATATTTCTATTTTTTCCTGGACAGGTACATTGGTATATAAATTAACTATGTCAAATGATGCTAGTTTGTAGTTCTGTCTGATTTTTTGATCTCTGATTTGCTCAATGACTTGTAAACTATTTTTCAGGCTGTGACTATTTTCCAAAACTATTTCTTTCCTTATTATTGTATCAAGTTTCTTTGCTATTCTGTATGCTGGCGAAGGTATGAAATTTACTAGGGGTCTGATTGGTATATCGGGTTTGTGAATCTTTGGGAGACCTCTAAAAATCGGAGCCTGGGGATTTGTTACCTTTAATGACAGAATTTCATTTTTTGTTAACAAAACTTTACTATCAGATATTGCTTTGTTAATTAATTTTGCATTATTAATCGTAGGATCTTTACTCAGAGTGTCGATATTGTTGTTACTAATGAAATCTTTAACTTTGGTTATGTAATCATTTTTGCATCCTTGCAGCCCGATGATGCCTTCATGAGGAGGCGAAACTAGTAGCTATCAAGCAACATTAGGATTACCTAGAAGCAGGTATTTAAACCATTTTTAATATTTCATGGTAATCCGGAGGCTAAACCAATAGAAATGAAATTGGAAGCTGAGCAAGCAAAACTAGCCTTTCAGTTCAAGGATGTAAAATTAAAGCTGTGTAAAATATCAGAAAACATCAAGTTTAATAAAACATGTCTAGAAAATAACTTGGTACCTAACTATGTGATTGTTAAAGTCAGTGGAAAGTCTAAGGCTGCACTTAAAGCTAAAAAGTCAGCAGAATCAATTTGGATTAGGAATGAAATAAAGAATTTATACTCTAAAAAAAGCCGTTTGAACAAACTCTTGTATAAGAAACAAATAGAATTATTAAATGCATTGCATGTGTCACAACAAAGTAGCATTTTAAATGAAATAATAGAACAACAAGTCAGCAGAAAAATCTTTGCTAAAAAGAAAACCCAAAATAAAAAGATTCAGAGTCTAATTGAAGTTCAACACAAAAAGGAGATGATAAAATGTTCTCATACATTTTTTAAAAGAGTAGTAAATAACACTAACATTAGTTTTGATGAAAATGAAATGAATCTCTTAAATAAAGGATTGAATTTTAATTTTCGTAACAATAAGAAATTCAATCTAGTGAGTGAATTACTTAACATCGAGGCCTCAATAAAAAGTATTAAAAACGATTATGTTCGTGAGTCTGCCCGAGTCGTTATGGTAAACAAAGCTAAACTCGTTAGGGAATATGGCACAAGGAAAAACAATTCCAAGTACAATGACATGCGGCGTGCCCTGACCAGCGTCAGGAGTAAACTTGCCGACCACAGTGCCGTAATTACCAAAGCTGATAAGGGCAACTCAATCATCATTCTTTACAAAAATGATTACATAACCAAAGTTAAAGATTTCATTAGTAACAACAATATCGACACTCTGAGTAAAGATCCTACGATTAATAATGCAAAATTAATTAACATAGCAATATCTGATAGTAAAGTTTTGTTAACAAAAAATGAAATTCTGTCATTAAAGGTAACAAATCCCCAGGCTCCGATTTTTAGAGGTCTCCCAAAGATTCACAAACCCGATATACCAATCAGACCCCTAGTAAATTTCATACCTTCGCCAGCATACAGAATAGCAAAGAAACTTGATACAATAATAAGGAAAGAAATAGTTTTGGAAAATAGTCACAGCCTGAAAAATAGTTTACAAGTCATTGAGCAAATCAGAGATCAAAAAATCAGACAGAACTACAAACTAGCATCATTTGACATAGTTAATTTATATACCAATGTACCTGTCCAGGAAAAAATAGAAATATTAAAACAAAACCTCCAGAAAAACTCAAAGTTATCTCAGGAAGCAATAGATGAGTTAATATCACTTACTAAGGTAATTTTGAAACAGAATTACTTCCGATTTGAAAATGAATATTTCTTGCAGAAAGAAGGCCTAGCGATGGGCTCCCCCCTCTCCAGTATCCTAGCTGAAGTTTTTCTGAACAACCTGGAAAATCGTCATTTGTTTACTGATTCCAATCGTTACAGAGATAAAATTATCTTTTATTTCCGCTATGTTGACGACACTATTGTCCTCTTTAATGGTAATAGTAGGCAGTTATCTCTACTCAGTACGTATTTGAACAATATTCATAAAAATATGAAATTTACTTTGGAAGAGGAGAACAACTGCTCTATAAATTTTTTGGACCTCACTATAACGAGACAAAATGAAAGCCTCAAGTTCAAAATTTACCGCAAACCAACTTGCACAGACCAAACGATTCACTCTGATTCACGTCATCCATACGCACATAAAATGGCTGCATATCATAGTTTTATCCATAGATCTTTATCAGTTCCAATGAGTACGATTGATTTTACCGAGGAAATAAATATCATCAAACACATAGCTGTTTCTAATGGGTTCAATAGTACATTAATTGATAAACTAATCATAAAACATAGAAACAAAACAGAAAGATTAGAAACAGGACAGAAAACATTTATATCAGCTGAGTTTGGAGTTTCGTTGAGCCACAAGTTCAAAAATGAAATGGCAAAAAACAACGTAACTGTGTCATTTAAAACAACTAACAACCTAGGGTCTTTGTTGAAAGAGCGGCCACAAACAGTCACGCCAACTTATGAACGAACGGGTGTCTATAAAATTAATTGCACGGATTGTGACAAATATTATATAGGCCAGACGTCCCGCTCATTCAATAAAAGGTTCAAAGAACACGTGCCAAATAAAACTACCACACAGCAGTCTTCAACTTTTGCCAAACATATAATTAATCAAAATCATAATTACACCAGTATTAGTCATAATATGGATATTTTACATTTTACAAAAGACAGTTTCAAAACAAACACATTGGAGGAATTCGAAATATACAAAGCCGTAAAGACAGACCAACATAATTTACTGAATGGCAAACTCTCATTTTCATCTAATTATATTTATGATACGGCCATCAAGTTACTGGAGAGGGAGGGGAGATTGAACAATACCGGCAGGTGAATGGAGACAAGCGAGCGACACTAGATCACGCGACCTTGACCTTGGCATCAGTCCGGACCCAACTCTCGCCGGCATTGTGTCGCAACGCTTTAATCATTTTTTGTAAAGTCGGCCGTCTGTTTTATGTTTATTTATTAATGTCCACGTTGTCCGTGTGTTCGTACTTGATGTTTTTTAAACGCGTGTGTACGTGTGATGACACTCTTCAACTACGAAGAAAGAAATACATCCTTGCAGCCCGATGATGCCTTCATGAGGAGGCGAAACTAGTAGCTATCAAGCAACATTAGGATTACCTAGAAGCAGGTATTTAAACCATTTTTAATATTTCATGGTAATCCGGAGGCTAAACCAATAGAAATAAATAACTTTCTCTACAAGTACAGACTTACCCCACATGTATCAACAAGATTAACACCAGCTAAACTCTTTCTCGGTCGCAAAATGAGATGTCAATTTGATTTACTTTGTCCTGAAAAGAGTAGTAAGGGGGCAAAGGCCAAGACACAAGAGATACTAATGGGAAAGTTACAAAAGATTTTCAGGTTAATCAAGCAGTATTTTGGTCACTAATTAAGGATGGTAAACCTCAGTGGACAGAGGGGATAGTAATAAAGAGGTTAGGAAAAAATGTTTGGTTAATAGAAGCTGGAGGACGAATATTCAAAAAACACGCTGATCAATCAAGACCTTGATCCCTAAACTCACAACATCACGAGGAACTCAGCTCAGTGGGGAGATGATGTATTTTGAGTCAGCTGATGGAAATGTTATGTTTATGTTTACGTTTGCAAATTGTTTGGTTAAATAATTATAAGTGAAAAAGATTAAAAATGTCTTATTATTTTGTGTAGTTAGAAATACAAAAGCTACCTTAGTATGATGTAAAGACTAACGTGCTGCTAAGATGGTTATTATAAATATTGCCTAAAATGTAAATTATTGAAAATAAGAATGTTCCACTAGTGAAACGTGTATTACAATAAAATTATAATTTCTGTAAATTAAATGTTCTCATTAATTTATCTACTTAATATTATTAATAAATTATTGATTTAATTCAATATTTTAAAGAAGTTATAATTACGTTTCTAAGAATTGGTTGTCCAAAGGGAACAGCAAGGAATATCAGTTTTTATTCATATGGATATAATAATCATCTGTCTGTGTGCTGTTTTATTACATCAAATAGATATTTTAAACCAAAATAGGTATAAAATACGACTGGGCAATCAGTTGTACAGACAGGAAAGTTTAAACCAATAAACTTAGTATGTACTACGTCTAAGCAAGTGATGGGACCTAGTATTTACTACCTGACAAAAAAGTACTCGAGAATTTCTACGCACATCTAGGACTTGCTCTGAACTTTTGTTCACATCGATCCCAGAAAAAACTATCTGCGTCTAGTATGTACTTGCTAAGAAGTACTAGTTTTTATTCACATCAATCAATATAATATTACAAGTACGCAATATGTATATGTATATCTCGGATTCTTATAGCTAAAAAAATCTGCCCAAAAAAATGGATCATTTTAAATAAAAAATACAAAATTAATATTTTTGCCCATTAGTAACATTATTAATGTACTCTTTACAATGTTACTTGTAATATCATTATTGGTGCACTCATTGAAACAACCAAAGACTATTTATGTATTAAGAGCGTAAAGTGAGTCTTTCTCACTTGAGCTATTATTATTATTATCGTATGGCGTTTTCCCCAGTCACCAACCAAAGTTTGCGGCCTCTAAACTCTCTTGAGCTAAACACTTTTTATGGAAAGCGAGAAAGACACTTTTACACTTGAAATACATACAGCATTTTCCTACGACTGCATTTTTGGATTACCAAACGATACAATCACAGTTCCTCATGTCCATTGAAGGTCCATTATGATTTTGAGGTTATGAACAAGTCGAGCTCAGTTGATCCAAAACAATGGCGCTGGAGCCAACGACTGTGATTGGCTGGAGCAGTTAGAGTAACAATGCAATCAGCTCGCGAGCAATAAAGACTATACACATCGGTCATCAGTAAAAGGCCGTTTTACGATTAGTTTTCAGTGCATGAACTGACGATATATGCACAGTTGTAGGAAATAATTGTTATGACATACTTTTGTAATGATGTAATGAATAATGATTCTTACCTGCTGTTTATGGGGTAGTAACAAAATAGGGGGTAACTTGAGTGAACTACTGAGGCACTTCAGGGCAGATATCCTAACTTGCTGAAAAAAGGAATATTCAATTTTAATATTTTTACATATATAGTTTTTCAAACCATATCTGAAAATACTTTTAACATTATGGTACAGTACACTTCTGATTATCTTAGCTCTGCTTATCCAAGACTACAAGTTATTCGAGGTCGTTCTAAGCCAAAAAAAATATATATATATTCAATTTTCCGTCTGAACATAATAATAACAAGAAAAACTTGTATGGTTTAAAGTAAATATATAAATATTTATAAATTATTTTAATAAAAGAATTCATTTTTAGTTTTATTTTTCAATGTTTTTACTTGCAATGTCATGGCTACAATCAATTAATTCGATTTTGAAGAGACTATCCAGGAAATAACCCCTTTTGGTCATCCGCAACACCGTGCTGGTGCGTTGCGATGTACCCGATACCAAATTAATAATTCTACTTAGGCCAGTTTCACAATATCCGATTTTTGTCGGTCAGGCAAAAAGTCGGATGTCGGAATAACCATCCGACACAAAACTGAGCACTTTCACACTATCCGGCAAAAAGTCTGAAAACTGGGCCCGTCTAAATTTTAATTTACTTGATCATCTGTATGTTTACCTTCATGTAAACCATGGTGGAAGTATATCAGGTGTGGTACCGGGCAGATTCCTCCCACTCCCCCCTCGCCATAGGTCGGGTGCATGACGTCAGCTTGGCGGTACGATTGCATTACACTTGGAAGTGTCTACTAAAACTGTTGTTTTACCCGCTAAAACTACAGCGATTGTTATAAAATTTATATATTCTGGTTCATTATTAAATGTACTTTATGACAGTAGTTAGTTCATGGCAAAAACTGTAAAAGAACAGTTTTATTCTAATTTTTATGTAGGTGTATGTTTAGAAATGTATGGATAAATTCAAGTTTGCGTGGCACTTTTTATTTTTAAACGGAACTGATTGGAACTCGCATTTTTGTAGAAAAAAGACAATTGTAATTTTTTGTTTCAAGATATTTTTTGTAATACAATCCATTAAATCACTAAAGCACAAAATACACCAATAAGTAATGAGGATGCGCGGGATCGTCAAGCTGTTACAATGACTTTTGGTGGAATTTAGTGTTATATCATCGTCATCATAATTTATAATAATCTGATTAACATTTACATAGGTTCTTAATGTGACATATTACATGTATTAATAATTGTGAGGATATTATGTAAGCTACATAGATTACTTTGTTGACTTTTTTGGTACAAAAGATATTGAATCAAGGAAAATTTGAGTAAGGACAATAAATTGGCTGTAACTTATATTCACAACAACATTACTAATATTTACATAAACTTCTGAATTTTCCTAACAATTTACCTTTTGTCAGAAGTCAGATGCAGATGCCAGGGTTAATTGGTTTGTTTAATTTTAATCATTGTCCTTTATATAGAAGCACCTTTTCAAATCGTCTTCCTTTATTCTATTAAATGTTGTTTTTTATATCTTGTTTGAAACTAGTCAAGATTTTTGAAATAGATTACGCTTCATTGCTGAAGTATTTTCCATGGAATTTTAAAAAATATTTATCCAATGACATTAAGGTGGTTGTCTGTCAGATCTGTTGATGGACTGATTAATCGATCCCTCGTAACTGTCTAGAGCCAAGAGGGACCTTAAGGGTTTTTTGTTGGTGTTTTTTTTTCCTAATTCCAGGTATTTGTCTTTAAAAACAAAGGCAATGTACCCAGCAAGCAAGGTCTTGTTAACGCGGCGCGGCGTGTCGGTCCGTCTGTCGGTATGATCGAAAGGCGCTGATTGTAGCAATTCAAAATAATGGTTGGTAAGCATTACACGAAAAATAATTTTATTATATTGTTAGTATTATTTTTACAAGTGAATAACAACTAGAGAAGTTCTCACGATATTTTCAATGTCTAATAAATCATTATATATTAATTTACAACTCTTAAATGGAGTTAAGTAAAATTGAGGGCATGAAAAGCAAAGGGGTCTAAGTATTTTTTTTTATGATTTGAGATAAGCAGTGCATTTGAAACTAGAAATGTACAAAAATTTAGTTGCAAAGAGATCTAAGTGATTCTCCTGTCAAGTGCTGCATTCTGGTGGGAAT
This sequence comes from Flexamia atlantica, assembly GCA_035578135.1. Classification (NCBI taxonomy): domain Eukaryota; kingdom Metazoa; phylum Arthropoda; class Insecta; order Hemiptera; family Cicadellidae; genus Flexamia; species Flexamia atlantica. The sequence goes on from JAQJVK010000001.1 coordinate 160,415,029, forward strand.
AAAGATTACTACTCACTAGAACTAATCATCTGTTGAGAGGCATAGGGGAACAAGTGACACTTGGATCCCTTTGCCATAACTTGTGAACAAGGACCTGGTTGCAGCTCTGTGGTTAGACCTTTTTCAGCATACCAAAACATCAATTAAACACAATAATAAGAACGCGTATCTGTTGAAATAGTATTGAAATAAAGCCTAAACTAACCAAGCAAAAGGGCGACAATGACAATGACCGACAACGACTTATGAGCCTGAGAACGGGCCTGAGAGTGAATCTTCAGAGGACGTTTCGGGGACTGGTGAAGAAGATGAACCAGAGGTTGATAATAACTTCAAACCACGGAAAAGGTTGAGGAGAGAAAAAGAGTGGAGGAGAGCTAAGGCAAAAGATCTATGTGTATGTACTATGTGTCTTTATTTAAAACCTTATTACAGGCAAAGGGATTCAAGTAATTTTTAAGCAGCAAAGGGGTCTAAGTAGTTGCTGGGGGATGGAAAAATATGATTTTGGGGTGTCTATGTAGGTTTTAACTTTATAATAAGCATACCTTAAAATACCTAAAGAAATGGAGATTTCAAAAATATATATTTTAAAAATATATTTTTTTCTAGAATTTAGTGTAATTAAGTAACTTTGGGATGGATTTTCTCAAAAGTAATAAAATGGCACTTAGACCCCTTTGCTTTTCATGCCCTCAATTGCAATTTAACAGTTAACACAATATTGTACTCACATTAAAATAACAGTATTTAATTATTTTAAATTACTTTTGTTTATCACAAGGCCTAAACAAAATTGTTCGTTTATTTCATCCAGTTTTTAATATAAATGTACAAGAAGAATGCTTGACATATGTCACATTTTCTAACTAATTTTTTATATAGATGTTTCCCAGTAACTAAAATTGATACTATGTTTCTACTGACATAATTGTATTTATATTATTATTTCATAAATATCAGTGATTAAAGAATACCAAAGGTGATAGAGCGAAACACTAACTAAGCTTAGGTCAGGTTCAGTTTGTGGATTATGTAGTCTGCGGACTCATTTTGTAACGCTTATATTGTATAAACAAAATACTTTTGGTAAAAACTCTGCAAACAAAATATTTTTAGAATTTCCTTCTTAACAAAATGGATAGTTAAGATCAGTTGTGTTTTCAAAAAAAAAAAATGAGGCCATAGGGCTTCTATAGTTTGATGTATGGTAAAAAAAGGTGTTTTTTGAAGGAGCTTTATTATTGGGTTTTCAAAATTCAATAACATCATACTGTTTTAAAGGAAATTTTATACTGAACACGTACATATAAAGAATGTTGTAACTGATTAAAGTGCAGAGTAAGATATGGCAGTTGGAGCAAAAGGCTGCATATTTAGTTCCAGCGGCCGGTCCTGTGACGTCAGCTTGACGGGATGCGCAAAATGGCTCTAAACTCGTCCGCCAGAATAGCACACCTGGGGGCTGTTCCATAAAAATACTAGTCTACAGTTACAAGTCTAGTAAATACTAGTCTGTGTCTTACCACTGTTGATGATTTCTGTTTCATAAACGTTTTCTGGTTTTTACAAGTCACGAGATCAGAGTTACTTGTCAGCTGACACTGTTAATGCGAACAGTTTCCTAATCTCATTTGCGGGTTTCTAGCAAAATTAAATGAGACTATTTTATTGATAAAAACAAATCAAAAAATTGAGTGATTCTTAAAATTATCACTGTTATTTTCAGCGATAATAATATATACATAGCTGTAATATATTTTATGATAACTGAGAAAATATCAATTATAGATGACAACACAACCCACCACGTGGTGAAACCTACTTGATACGATTGAAGCGACACCAACGGCTAGCTGGGTAGTCGAATCGTCGGTCGGCATGCACCGACTTGGATATGCTCGGTTTTTTATTATATTTATATTTATAATCCTAAATTTTCGAAAGGATCAGATACAACAATGGTTATTGTAGTATTACTAATTAATACATTACACTATGAAACAGTAAAGTAATTCAAAGACAATACTATGACGAATTATAAGTGTGTAAACTTACACTTTGTATTTTGGTTAAATCTTTGGCCAAAAGAATAAAAATCATCGCTGAAACTATAATTTATGTTTTTTCATTCCCTAAAATGAAATTATTTGATTTTATAAATAGATTTTTAGTTGGCATAAACTACTATTGGTTGTGAGACGAGGCAAATAATAGTTTGGAGGAACCCTATTTATTGGCATTTCTTGGCCGCCCCCAGAAAACTATCAAATACAGCACCGTAAGCCGTATATGATTGAGCAAATACGATTTTCTAGACTCATACCTATGCCAATAGCAGAAACCGAACCAAAGAGAATACAGAAAGAATTTATAAAATTCTTAAATTTACTGGGGTTTTTATTTTGTATCTCTTTTTCAAACTACTGTACTCTTGACATAAGCGATGGCATAATTTTTAACGCTGTTTTGGACTGGTTGGATTCTAAATAGGGTTTGAATACTCTGTTTTTGTTCTGAATTTGTGAAAATTAATGAACGGTGTTTTTGGAGTTTATGGACCTCAAAATGAAAAGTTATGGTGGTCCCAAGCATAGGTATTACAATTCCTAGCAGCCTCCCTCTAGAAGAAAATTCGCTTAAAGATTCAACACACTCAGATACAAATTAAACATAACGTAACCCAATAAATAGTTTTAGTCAGTTTAATTAAATCGATTTAAAAAATAAATACTAGCTACAAGACTATAAGTTCACAGAGTAGTATTACCAGTGTAGTTTACAAATTTGCGTTTCATAAACTTACAAGAGTAGAATACTTGTTACAAGTGTAGGGGCCGCTATTTACTACTAGTATTTACAAGTGTAAACCAACGTCCGTTTCATGAACCTCTACACTAGTACTTTACACTTGTAAATACCAGTGTATTCTTACCTACCTCCATAGGTGGGTAAAAAATGTGGGAGACTAGTAATTTTAGAACCAAAGTAAATTTGCTAAAACTTATAATTTTTATTACAATGCTAAATTGAATAACATTTTTTTAGCTAAAGTTTCTTGATGAAAAACAAAGGATAAAAAATTATTATCAGTTTCTAATAACTAATTTTTTAAACTATTATTTCTATTGACATTTTACATAAAACGTAGAAAATGTCAGGCAACACGACGTATTTTTTAAAATTGCAATAAAGTTGGTTGGAAGTTTCTTATTTTTCACGTAAATTAATATTATATATATGTATGTATATGTGTGTGTATATATTTATATATGTATATATATAAATTACTTAATGCAATGATTGATGCTGTTAACTCCTTTGGGGGTTGGGTTATAGGAATAAGAAAATATTATTTTTAAATTTAGGCATAGGTTGGTGTGAACATCATTTTATAGGGCTAACCGAATTGAATTCAACCCCGCAAACCTAATTTCAAATGTTTTTAACCTCCGAATGGCAGACGTTTTAATATTTAATAGCCATTAAAAAAAAATTTTTCAAGCGGCTGCCATTTTGGCATGCAGCTTTTTCAATGTAGTTTGTGGTACTGACTTAACGAGCCCTATAAAATTATGTACATATCAACCTATGGTTAGGGCATTTTCACATTAGGCAACCGTCGCGGCGTTGCCAGCGACTCCTGCGCTCGAAATAACATCGTTTCAATATTGCGCGTGTTCACACACAGCGAATTTCTTATTAGAGTAAGAATTTGCAGTTTTTATCTCTACCCATGTTAAAATGTTTCTAATTAACCTAATATATAAAAAAGAATATTCCCAATCAAAATAAAATTGTTTAAATCAAGAGCGAAGCAGCTGCGTGTCACGTGCGCGAGGAACGAGCGGCAACTAACAATGGCGATAGAAACAATGTTTACGTTAACATTAAAATTTGTTTTGGATAATTTCCTTAGAATATATAATGATAGTTTATATATAAAAACAAATCAGGAAAACGGGAGTATTTATAGGGATTGTTCAATTTTTTAATTAGTTTTAATCGGAAAAAAATTCCTTATAAATCGCAAATGAGGTTAGTAAATCAATGACATAAATAGCGTCAGCTGACTTGTAACGTTGATCACGTGACTTGTAAAGCCACTGATATTTTATCAGTCGTAAGAAAACATTTATGAAACAGAAATGTTCTGCACTTGTAACGTAAAGGCAAGTAATTACTAGACTTGTAACCCGTAGACCAGTACTTTTATGGAATAGGCCCACATTTTTTACCCACCTATGGAGGTAGATAAAAATGCACTGGTAATTACAAGCGTAAAATACCCGTGAAGTGGTTCGTGAAAGGGAATTTAGTCATCTCTAGTAAATACTAGCAGTAAATAGTGGCCCCTACACTTGTAACAAGTATTCTACTCTTGTAAGTTTATGAAACACACACTTGTAAACTACATTGGTAGTACCAGTCTGTGGAATTGTATTTACAAGACTTGTAGCTTTATGGAACAGGCCCCAGATATACTTCCACCAAGATGAAAACCATAATGGATCGCATACAGCTTATTGAATTTTGACTGTTGAGTCGCCGACGACGTAAATAAAAAAGTAATGTTGAGTAAAATAAAATAAAAAATAATGTTAAATTGTAATAAAACTATATGAGATTACAATCACATCTTATCTATTCATTGCACCTTAAATTAATTAGTTACCGAAGGCAGTTTTATCTTTATCGCTTAGCTTATAGAATTTTTTGTTTAAAGAGATAAAATCTTCCTCCCAAGGCTTTTTGTTAATACTCTATAAATGTTAATATGTTTATCCCACAATACGGGTCTACATTCAATCAATGTAATAAAAACATCATTGTCAATTTCTGCCATCGTTGTTACTTTTATGCTTAGTTATTTTCAGGGTGTCCACAAAATCAGGCTATAAAAATTCCCGTATATTTCCTTTATTTTTCACGCCGAAATCACACCTTTCATGCTAGTTAATAGCTTACAAAGATTGTGCTTAGGTGCTCGTTCTAGGAGACAAAATGGCTTTCCAATGGATGGATGCTCCCAATGGTCCAGAACTTTTTTTTAAATGTCAAAAAAGGCCAAGATAAAGTCAGGAATACCATGTGTAAAATCTGGTAGACACCCTGCTTTATTTTTCTCCTACTTTTGTATGCCTCATTCTATTCATTGTAGAAGAAAAAAAAAGTTAAGGCCTGAATCGCCCTTTGCTTGCTTTTTGAATCATAGAGAAGTTGAATCATAGAAGATGCTTTTTTGAATCAAACATAAAAATTAAAAATAAATGTATTAATATTAAAACATTTAGAAATCAAATTTGTAATTAGGTCTATGTAAATTTTACAGGCCAAAGACCTCGGGTATGATACAAGCGAGAAGCGGCAACGTTTGGTTTTCGGGTAGCATTTGTCAGCTGATTTTGAAGGAAAATTGTCCCAAGCGGCGAGCGGCATTCATTGGTGTCGCTCAGAGTCCTTTTTGTCGCCGGTCAAGTTCAAAAATGTTTTTCGTGTCGCTTGTCGCTCACCATCTGTATTGTTGCTTTGTTTGAGGTTAGAATCTATATTGGAGACACCAAGACAATGCTTTTGATGATGAAAAAGCAAATTTCATTTTATCAGGTTGGAAGTATGAGGGAGATTAATTTGTAATCAAGAATGAAATACCGTTTTATTGAACGACAATTCAAAACAATTCAAATCTTGACCTGAAGCGAGTTGTCCCCTGTTGCTTGTCACTCGTATCGTACCCAAGGCCTCAATCATACAGATTTTAAGTTATTATCAGGAGTGCCTTGAAAGGAGGGGATATGAGGCTCAAAGACCCAACAACAACAATTCTGGGGAAATTTTAACTATAAAATTAATTTAACAATTCTGAATTTTACTTGAAAATTCAAGTTTGCCATGGGAGAATAGCAATGAAATAAAATCATATAATGTCAAATGTTTACTGAATTAATTACCAAGTGCAGTTACACCCAGTTTTTTTACACTCACTCTATGTATTTGGGTTATATTGGGCGAAGAGTAAGGCCAGTTTCACACTATCTGATTTTTGTCGGTCAGACAAAAAATTGGATGCCGGAGAAGTTTTGGTTAAGCAAAGAAATGTATTGAGCCTTTCACATTATGCGACAATGATTTTTTGTCGGTCCGATGCCCGGTGCCAGTCGGTTGGTACCACTGGTTTGTCTGACGCCGGATGGATTTCATCCGACACATTTGGTAGCAGTGGAACATATGATCAAATGGCCACTTTCACACTGTCCGACAGATGTACTTCCGACCGCTATTTCTGTCATCTTGCACTTACGTTTCAGATCATACGTTTCATATAAGTTTAGATCATCTGACTGGTCAGTAATTGTTTTATATCTTTGCGTTGTTTATAATGTTTATAGTTTTTAAAGGATCTTTTCCGTTATACCACTGTTTCGGGTTATTTTTTTCAAGCTTGATTTTTTTTAAGTTAGATTAACAAATTAGGTAGAAAAGATAACGAAACCGCAGGTAAAATATTCTTATAAGAAATTGCCACTTTAAAACGATTAATAACAACTATTCGACCTAGTTTATGGTGCTTGGACAAAAATCAATTCAAGCTTGATTTTGGTAAGTTAGGTTAGGCTAACCTAACCTACCTAACCTAACTTAACCTAACCTAACCCAACCTATCATAACCTAACCTAACCAACTGGAAGTGGGACCGCTAGACGGCCAGACGCTGGCTTATCGCGTCTACACAGAGGTAACGGTAGATAAGAACGAAACCGCAGGTAAAATATTCTTACAAGGCATTTCCACTTTAAAACCATTAATAAAAATTATTTGACCTAGTTTATGGTGCTCGGTCAAAAATCAAGCTTGAGGGGTAAATTTGGAATAGTGGTATACGTATAACGGAAAAGATCCTTTTTAAACATTATTTTGTTGGTCTACCAAACTATAATTGCAAAATACAGGGTGTCTACAGAGCGGGACTTTCGGAAAAACCGGGAATTATATTTCACCAGGAAATATGCATAAAGTATACGTGAATTTAGTCTAACATACGGGAACTTTTTTTTCAGTTCAGTTTTTATTTATTCTGCCAGCAGACTATTCCAGGATTTAGTTTTTGAGCTAGACGGTGTAGCGACTGATGGAAGATAAGTTGAAGATAAGAAAGCAACAAAAAGTGGTCACGTGTGCATGTGTATTATTTGGCTAGTGCAATAATAAGACCGGAAACAACGAGACCGTTGACTTGTTTACTTTCTTAGTATGAACGTCAATAAATGTGTGGGATTAAATTGAAGAACATAATTGTGAAATAATTTATTGATGTCGCCGAACGATTACCATTATACATCATAACGTTTTTTCTGAAGATTTTTAATTAAATGTGTCTTAAATTTTTTTGGAGCAATCGTATGTCGTACTTCGCTTTCCTTTTTGTTTCTTTTCTGTCATAAATAGTTTATAACTGCTAAGTTAAGCCTTATATTTTTCAAACCCTATTTTTTTGTCCTGAATTTTGTAGATAACTAATTTTGTACAAGTGAAGAAGGTATGAAATTTTGTATTTTGATTGAACAATACTATCCTTAACTGTGGTAATTCAAAACAAATGTTTTGTAGAACCAAGGAAAGTAAAATTATGTTGATGATTCAAAAGATAAGTAGTTAAGTTTTATAAGAAAATAACCAAAGGCAGATCAATGAGATCACAATCGTTTGAAATAGAGAATTCAGATCAGATCTATTCTCAAACACGAATCGAGTAATTAAACTACTCGGAAAAAAGTTAACGTAATTTTATTGGTAAGATCATAATTAATTGTGTGATCTATTTTTGAACACGTGATATACGATAAACAACAGGAAGAGCTCTGCGTAACAACCAGGTAACAACAATATCACACAAACTTAGTAGGGAAAGGTCGTGGAAAAGCTTCAAGAAATACCGGAATTTGGAAAATGGAATCATGGCTTGTCTCTTGAATGGAATATGGTATCACTTTCATTTGTGTCTAATTTTGAATTATGAAAATCTAAGAAAAGTATGAAACGTCCATGGTTTTTTATTATTATTCCTTTAGGTTTATGAATTTTTGTAATGGGGACATTATCTCCCTCTTATCTGATCACAGCCAGCGACAACACACCAAACAATACAACTCAACTGTTTGGCAGGGGGGTGGGGTGGGGTTTTAAAAGTCAACAAACAATCTTTCCCCCGCGACTGACTGGACCTTTGCCTAATGTATGGTTTTTATTTCTAACTTCAACATTTTCTTGACTGCGTTTAGTTAACAATTACTTTCATGAAGGAAAATAAAACTTTTATTCATGATTAAAATGACAATAATTTTGATACTGCAAATTGTTATCACACTTTTTGTTGAAAATCCTAACTAAAAATTAGGTCAAAAATTGTATGGCCTAATGTAGGCCCTATAAAACTTCACTGCAACTTAAATATTTAATCTATTGCTGGGATGGGGCTTAAAGTTTAAAACTTTATAATATATTTTTATACATATGAAGGGGAATGAATTTTTCAGGAAATGGAAAAAAGATATAATAGGGAATATAATGATCTAAACAAGTTTCATTTGTTATATATAGTTATAATATCATAAAACAAGCCAAACTATAAAGTATTACAATATTATCGCACGTAATAAAAAAGTTTTACAAAAAAAGTGATTTTAAAATTACAATATCGTTGTAAATGACAGTCGTTTGCAACGTTGTTGCCGGCTTTGACGCTTGCAAAAACGTTTGCAATGTTTCTTTTGGTTTCTTCTTTTTATTTATGTACAGTTCCCCAGCATTTCTTCTCTGCTTACGTACATTTCTGGTCCAACTTTCGAACTTATCAGAGCGTTTTTTACTTCGGACGGTGACAGAACGGTGCGCAGTGATGTTGCCATTTTTGGCGGTTACAACGTTGCTGCATCTGCGGGGCCAACAGCGCTTGGTTTGAAAACCAACCACGCTGGGCCAACAGGGTGAGTGAACAGGGGTTGAAACCTGTGGTAGTGCTGCCAGCACAAGAGTTATCAACGAAAAAATACCCTGCACTGATGCAGGATGTTGTTTACAACCTTACTGCATAGAAATCTCAATTTTGAAAAAGTTGTCATTTACAATGTTACTGGCGGGACCCCTTAATATGTTATACTTGTTTTAAAAGTATATGTACTCTAAGTATAATATACCTTTTAACTCACTCCATGCAAATAAAAATTTATTTCACGGATTAAAGATTACTGTTACAGTATTACTTTGTGGTCTTGAGTTTATAACAATATTAAGCTTATTATTAGTTTATTTTCTATTGTTACTATTATCTTAAGTTCCCGTGTTGGGCCGGGACAGAATGTCCAACAGTATCCCCTGCTTGTCGTAAGAGCCGACTAAAAGGGGAGGGGGGCGCACTGGTCCTTTTTCGCGTCTCCTTTTCACAACTTAATTCTCCGTTTCATTTCAATAGCCCGGTTGTTTTTCTAAATCATTCCGGCCTACTTGCCGGGGTGACTCTGTGTTCTTCAGCCTCCATTGCGCTGGAGGTCTGGGACGAGCAGAGGGTACAGCTTAAAAACTGGGTTCTGCACCTCCCAGGCTGCCGGATAGTACAGGGGCCCGGGTCAGCTCAGCCAACTGACCTGGCTGCCCTATCAGCCGGCGAAAATCCCCTTGGCCGTGGCGGTGCCGGTTGGCGACCGGATAGGGCCCTGCTACGGTCACGGGGGGGGCTCTGCCGAGGCCACTGCTCGTCTGGGGCCGCCGATGTTTTGGAGGCGGCTGAACGCAGGTATAGTTGCTCCGGTGATGGGTCGGTCTGACATTCTCATAGGGGAAAACAATTTTTTGGGGGGGTCAATGCCCAGTCTCGGGGGCTAAGCCAGACACCATGGACACGGCAGAAGGAAAAACGATTCAAAAGGTGCACGAATCAAAGCGGGGTACCCTAACCCCACAAAACTCCCAGCAGCGTTCTTCTCTGAGCGGGCTCGACGAAGGGGTGGCAAGCCCCTTCGAAAGAAGATCCCGTCTCACGAGATCGCCCCCAGTCCGGGTCAAGACACCTGCATCATCGGTGGCCAGAACATCCGTGGCCGCCGAAAAGGCACCCGCTGAGAACAACGAGCCGATGGACGCCGACTCGTCTCCCTTTGACGCGGTCATCGCGCTCGCCAGGCAGCAGGAGGAGGAGCACCTTAAAAAGTGCTTCGACACCCTCGCTGTAATGAAGGCCGCGACCACCCGGCAAAAGAATATCAGCAAGGATGTGCAGGATGGCATCGTCCAATTGGAGGCCAGTCTGCACCACATCATCCAGCTGAGGAGGTCGTGGCAATCATGCGAGACGGTTGCCGCGTCAACACAGACAACGCCATCACTGCGGGTGAAGGCTCAGCCAGCCGGTGGGAAGCGGGCCGCTTCCAGCCCCGCCCATCCGGAGGCTGAGAAGAAGCCTAGGGGAGACGGTTCAGCGAAGCGGTCGGAAACCGAAACGTGGACCGAGGTTGTTAAAAGAAAGGGGAAAAAGAGAGACCCTCGTCAAAATCCTGGAAGCCAGCCCGGCGGACAGGAAAGCAAGAAGGCACCGAGGAAGAAGCCCCGCAAGCAGCGGCCGGACGCTCTTCTCATCAAGCCGTCGGAGGGGAAATCCTACGCCGACGTGCTGGGCGAGATTCGCAGCAAAGCGAAGCCCGATGAGAAGGGCGCCGTTATCAAGGGTATGAGGAAGACCCGAACCGGCGACCTACTAGTCGAACTCGGGGACACCTCTCAGAGTAAGTCCGCCTTCAGCGAAGACCTGAAGACCATCTTGGGGGCGAACGCGACAGTCCGCGTTCTCGAGCCCAAGTCTACGCTGGAGGTGAGAGACCTCGACGAGTTGACAACCGAGGAGGAGGTGACCGCTGCCGTCAAAGCTGTCCTCGGAGAAAACGTCGAGGTGAAAACCTTCGTCTCGAAGGCAAATGCTCGGGGTCAGAAGGTGGCAATCCTGACGCTGGGAGCCAGAGCTGCTGCGAAGCTCCTGGAGAAGGGCCACCTTAAGGTATGGTATGTGAGCTGTCGGGTGCGTGAGAAGCTCGTGGCTTCCAGATGTTTTAAATGTCTGGGGTTCGGTCACGTTGCTAATCGCTGCTCTGGACCCGATAGAAGCAAGCTCTGCTTCAAGTGCGGCGGCCAGGACCACAGGGCCAGCGCGTGCAATGCAGCGCTGTCCTGTGTCCTGTGTACAGAAGTCGGCTTGAAGGGCGACCAGGTCAAGCATTCCGCTGGGTCTGGTCGTTGCGGGCAGTACAGGCGGGCCATCCAGGAGCTTCGCCAGAAACAACAAAAATGATCAGTGTTCTGCAACTTAATATGCAGAGGAGCAGGACAGCAAACGACTTGCTGTTCCAATTCGCCACGGAGCAGGGTGCTGACCTACTGCTTCTCAGTGAGCAGTACCAGAACCGACGCTCCGCGCAGTGGTTCTCGGATCCGTCCGGCACTGCGGCGATATGGATCTTGGACCTCGGGAAGGTGCCTGTTCTCGATTCCGGATCGGGCAACGGCTTCGTTTGGGTGAGGAGCAGGGGTTTCACAGTCTTCTCCTGTTACCTCACGCCAAATCAACCGATCGGAGACTTCCGCCACATGGTCGATTCCATTGAGGATGAGATCATGAAAAATGGCGGGGTCATAGTCGGTGGCGATTTCAACGCAAAAGCCGTGGAATGGGGTTCCCCGCGGACCGACACTCGAGGTCGTTACGTCCTCGAGTCGGCTGCCAGGTCGGGCCTCTGTATCCTTAACACGGGCGGCATTTCCACCTTTCGCCGTCCAGGGTGCAGAGAGACGATCCCTGACATATCCCTTGCCTCTGAAGGGATTGTCCAGCGGATCTCCGACTGGCGTGTCTGCGAGGAGTATTCCTCTAGCGACCATCAGGGGATCCTCTTCAAGGTCCTTCCCGAGGGTGCGCGCTTGCGCGCTGAACCTGCTCCTCTGGCTCGACGCTGGAACACCAGTCGTCTGAGCAAAGACACTTTTAAAGAAGTAATCAAAGACCAGAGCATTGTGAATTTCACAGGTGCTGAAGATCTGGCAGCATCGACGATGCGTCTCATCGCGACCGCGTGTGAGCAGTCGATGCCCGGAGTTTCCCGCCGCCACAGGAAGAAGCCGGTTTACTGGTGGACGCCTGAAATCGCGGAACTCCGGAGGAGATGCCTTGGTCTCCGACGAGTTGCGCAGCGAGCCAGGAACCGCCCTGATGCAAATGCCAGATCGGCTGAGCACAGAGCGGCCCGCCGAGAGCTCCGCGGTGCCATCAACCGGAGTAAAGTCAGGTGCTGGAAGCAGCTGTGTCAGGATATCGACAACGACCCCTGGGGGATGGGCTACAAACTTGTAACCCAGAAGCTAGGGGCTCGCTCACCACCTGCGGTCATGGAACCACAAGCCATGGCCGTCGTCGTCGATACACTGTTTCCCAGCCACCCAGTCCGGCCAGTCAGGGAATTCGGAGAGGTAGGCGCCTTCCCAGTTTTCCGGGAAGAGGAACTCACCGCCGCCGTCCGATCCCTACGACCCAGAAGAGCGCCCGGTCCCGATGGCATTCCGGCGGAGGTGCTCAAGCTCGCTGCGGAGGTGAATCCAAGGCTTCTGCTCGATATGTTCAACGCGTGTCTGGCGGAAGGCGTTTTCTTTTCTTCGTGGAAGGTTGCCCGCCTTGTTCTTATTCCGAAGGCGAAGAGCACACCGGGGACCCCTTCTTCTTTCCGACCCCTGTGTATGCTCGACACGGCCGGGAAAGTGCTTGAGAAGCTCCTGCGTGTCAGGCTGACCGAGGCCATCGTCTCTGCGGGGGACTTGTCCCCGCAGCAGTACGGCTTCAGATCCGGTCGCTCTACCATCGACGCTATCCAGGAGGTAGTTGAGGCAGTGCGGAGGGCGGAGGACCACAACCACTGGTCGCGCCGCGTGGTCCTTCTCGTCACGCTCGACGTGAAGAACGCTTTTAACTCCGCCAGGTGGAGCGATATGCTGTGGGCGCTTGAGCAGACGTTCCAAGTTCCCTCCTACCTCCTGCGTATGTTGGAGGCGTATTTGTCAGACCGCGTTCTGTTGTACGACACGACCGAAGGTCAGCGGCGCATTCCCATCACTTCCGGGGCTGCGCAGGGGTCCATTCTCGGACCAGATCTCTGGAACGTGTCTTACGACAGCTTGCTGAGGCTAGACATGCCCGATGAGACCCGCCTCGTTGGCTATGCTGACGATGTCGCTGCCTTGATCGCTGCGAGGAACGTCGAGCAGGCAAAACTGAGGCTCAGCGTAGTGATGGCCAAGGTCAACGGGTGGATGCGAGATCACGGCTTGTCCCTGGCTATCAGTAAGACGGAGATCGTCGTCCTCACCAAAAAGAGGATTAACACCGTGTTCCCGGTGCAGATAGGTGACGTCACACTCGAGACTAAGCCTGCTGCAAAGTACCTGGGAGTCATGGTCGATAGCAGACTGTCTTTCGGCGAGCAGATCCAGCGCGCCGCCGACAAAGCCGCTAAGGGTGTCGCTGCCCTTGGTAGGCTTATGCCCAATGTCGGCGGTCCTCGCTCCTGCAAGCGCCGCTTGCTCATGACTGCCGTCCAGTCAGTCTTGCTGTACGGGGCGGAGGTATGGGCTCACGCACTCGAGAAGCGAGTCTACCGAGACCGGCTTGCCCGAGTCCAGCGCCGAGGAGCTCTGCGGGTCGCTTCGGCCTACCGCACAGTCTCCGAGCCTGCTGTGATGGTGATCGCCGGAGTCATTCCCGTCCTCTTCCTCGCGAGGGAGAGGCAGGCGATTTACCGGAGGAGGCCTGAAGTGGGCCGGGAAACAGCTGCCAGGGAAGAGCGCGATCGCAGCTTCGACTCTTGGCAGCGCGACTGGGAAGCCGAGCTGAGGGGACGTTGGACCTTCCAGCTCATACCTTCCGTCCGACCATGGGTGGAACGGCAGCACGGCGAGGTCGATTACTACGTGACCCAGTTTCTTTCTGGGCACGGGTACTTCCGAGCCTATCTGCACCGGATGGGCAAAGTCGCCAGCCCGGACTGTCTGTATTGCCCCGGCATCCCAGACACGTCCGAGCACACTTTCTTTCAGTGCGACCGTTGGCACGTCCGCCGAGCCTCGCTTTCATCTGAGATCGGCGTGATCGTCAGCCCAAACAACATCGTCGGAGCTATGCTCCAGGGAGAGGGCAACTGGAACTGTGTCAAGCACTACGTCCAGGCCATTCTTCGGGCGAAAAAGGTCGACCTCGATCGGCCTTAATCCTCAGCTTTTCCCCAAGGAGGTTGCCCTAGTGGCGTAATATCAAAGGCCTAGCCCGAAGTAATGTGTGAAACAGTTCCAGGCTAGTGTCCTCGGTGCCGAGGGAGGTGGTTTAGTCGGTAGTTCACGGGACATCGAGCTCGTGGGAGTCCGACACTACTGAGGGGACAACGAGCCCCTCAGTGTGCGTAAACGCATTCCACCTCCTACCCAAAAAAAAAAAAAAAAAAACTATTATCTTAAGAATATCTGGGGCCTGAGCTTTGCTCGGTGAAAACAGTAATATTTTCAAATATACAAGTTCACACTGCTCTGTACAAAGACAATTAACTTTGTGGTTTGATCTACTGAGGTTCCCATTTCGTTCAATTATTCAATTTTTTTGGTCTTGTTTTCTAATCGATGCTTTCATTGCTCGTTTCAGTGACCAAGCGTTTGATGCACGTTGGGTGTTCATATTGCTCGACACTGCCATTCGTCAATTAATTGATAGCAATCTTACAGAAAATTCAAATTGTACAATATTACTTCACAAATAATAGAAAATTAATTTTCTAAACATCTAAATTTTGCAGCAAAAACTGGTGGATAAAGTTGAATAATGCAAAGTTTTTTGTTTTGTTTTTTGACTGGGCAACCTTAAATAATCATTGTCTGAAGGAATTTGCTGATCTCTATTACTTGAATCGTATTTGCAAATTTTTAAAAACAATAAACTGACATAAATTAAATTTAAAGCATCAAAACACCTTTATGTGAAAAATGCATGATGTTGCTGTGTCATTGTTTCTAATTAACCAAAAACACAGTTGTTTGCCTGTTTGGATGACATATTTGAATATACCCCTTGAGCAGTCTGTACTCATAGTCTGGGTTAGTATGTAATTCCGTTCGGCTGGTGTGTAAAAGTTGAATTGACTTTTGGAAATTGTTAAAGAGTACCTAAGGATAAAAAAATGACCTGTTGACATTATTTATATTCATGTATAACCCCAATCCAAGATGGCTTCCAAAATCTAAAAAAAGCGGCCTTAAATTGGGATATCAGCCCGATAGCCTTACCTATACGTTGAATTTCAATCGGATTACACACTCTAGGCATAAAACCAGTCTTAATATATAATTTTCAACTCAATTGGATCAGCATCACTTACAATTGTGCATATTATCGGTGTATAAATAAATATATCTCTTACAATTGAGAACTACATCAATACTATTTGAATCCATGGTACTTATTGATAAAGAAGACTGATTGTATAATACATCACTGTACATAATAGTGTACATAAGAATGTACATGGCTCAATAAACAATTTAAAAAACTTAAACTTACGTTGTATTTCTAAACATTTAAAAGTAACATAGTTAAAACCTCTAAAGATAAAATTGTAAATAGTCATTCTGTTTCGCTATCGAAACCTGATGCTTGATCTAATGGTAAATTATTGCACTCAAAGTCTGCACATCCACACAACTCGGTACAGCACATATTTTTTCCCAAGCAGGAACAATATCCTGATTTACATCCTTTCTTGCATCCACACTTGATCAGCTGCAGAATGGCTTCTGGAGCAGGTGGGTCATTATTCATGGTGGGGACGAGAATTCCATCAGGATTTATACACCAAGCGTGGTCGGTTGGTGAGAATAGGAACTGGATGACTCTCAGTTGGCTTCATCAACAGTCTAGTTACGTAATGTGCCCTGTTGATCATGGGAATCAAAGATCACTTAGTGGGTGGAAATTGCTTGGCTAAAGCTTGTTTGTGGGTATACATAGACCAGCGCAGTTCAGTAACAGTTGAGTGATTTTGTGATTTGTATAATGAGCATACAAATTTTTCCAACTCACATATGGTAGCTTCGGTTGGCTGATCATCTGCGTGGCTAAGTCTCGAGAAAGCTTTGAGGATTGACTCATCTCAATCAAAAAAAAAACCTTGAAACACCACTCCTTTGTTTTTCCTGCAAATCTTCCTGTAACTGCTCCCTGTTAATACATGCCAAAGAAGGATTGCCCCTGTTCGATTTTCCCCAAGTTTCTTACATATTGGGCCAATCTTTATTTTCCGCAAGGCTTTCCCCTTTCCAGTGAGTAGAGAGATGTTTGAAGGCAGATTTTTGTGTAACTGAATTGAAAGAGTAAGACGTCTGTGTCTGGGGTGTAGACCACAACTTCAACATCCTTGCGAATTGTGCTTACATGAAGTATCATGATGGTATCTGCTTCTTCTTGGATATGAGTTTGGAGCATCTAGGGCTCTGTACATGTTCTTCCCAGAAAGAATCTTCACTGTAGTATTGGGAGATTAAAGCCCCACTTCTACCCAGGCTTGGTCAATTCCACTTCACTCTATATACTTCCCAAGAGCTGCCAAAGACCAAAATACAGTGTGAAGTTCACCAGGCCGGAATATAAACTTTTCTCTGATGTCTTTCCTATCCACCCAAAGTTTCATTACCATATCATATAGCTGTAGGTCAACTGTCGCCGCAAACATTTTATTAGGCCCCATTATTCGTGAATTAATACCTTGTGCCCTCATCAAAACTGTAAACAAAGCATCATAGTTCGTTGGTGGCAATCGCAACAGAGGGGCACATAGTGATATGTTACTGCAGGTTTGGCTACAACTTATCAATGAACTGAAAGCACTCCATGTTCCTGGACCAGTAGTACCATTATCTAATGAACGCTGATTGCAGCCTATTGCCCACAACAAATCAGTATCAGTGCTGTACTCCAGATTAGGTGCAATAGATTTTTCAAGTAGATCTACTTGAAGGAATAGGAGCAACACAAGATGAAAGCTTGCACGGTTGTGTTTCTCGTAAGACGCCTTCTGATACTTCGCGATCAATTACAATCTGACTCGTTATTTTGGACTGGAAAGCAGCTAACGCAGTGCCATGTAGTGTGTTCATCCCTGATGGAGTTGCTTCAAGGAAGTCAATGTTATCAATTGCAAATCACACAAACTCGTTTTTCTTAAGGATGGATGGTATACATATGCCATCATTAAGGTCGCTTTTATCTTGAACAGCTATAGCAAGTCCAGTTTTAATCTGCATTAGTTTTTAGGGTAACTGATGCTTAGGTTCAGAGAATGCATTTTTTCAACAAGCCTTTTAGATCGTGTGAGCTTATGAATGTCCAATGCCAAGCCAACAGAAAGCGGAGTCTCTGCACTCGATTGAAAGGTAGTGGCCTCGTTCTTTGGGCAGTGTAGTACTTGTCTGTCAGATTTGAATGCTTGAACAACGTGTTGTGCTAGAACTGAGTATCCATCGAAGCATCCTTCCTCTTGGTCTGTATCGTCTTTCTTCCTTGAATCAACTGTCGGCAGAATGTATAGAGCATTACTGGAGGAGTGTAGTTATCGAAAGACCCTTCAAACATCCATTTCGGTGATTCTGAGATCTCTTTTCGAAGTATTTGGGCTGCTTTCATTAGTATTTGAGCATCTTCCTTAGTATAACCGGATTCAGTTGCCATCGTTAGTGCAGTTTCTTTTGTTTTAGTGGATAATACCTGCTCTGGTTTGTTTTTCTGCAGAGGTCTATTGAAGTGTGCATCTGGAATGTTTTCCAAAATAAGCTGTTTTAGGTATTTTTTTATAATCAGGAGGCTCATTCACTGCACAGCCATTTTCTCTTAAAATATTTGCGTATGTTGTGTTGATGTCACTCATGTTAAGTACAACACATTGTTCGTCTTGGAGAGCTTGGCTTACAGCATCAACTATTTCTAAATCTGATAGTATTTTCACAAACTTGTCTTGTATTGCAAAATCAGCGTCTTTCTGTACCTGCCGCTCATGCTTTGTGAGACAATGGAGGTGATAGATGCCATATGCAACTGCTGCTAGAGGATCTGAAGATGCTACAAGACTACTAAGACGCACTCTTAAACTTTCATCTTTAGTTTTCTCCCCTATATCAAGGAGGTGCTTTCCCATGTTTTCTGATGTAACTTCATGAAGATTCCGCTGTTACTTTCCTGACACAAAATGCACTTGTCTCTATTATAGCCCCCTCTTAACAGTCTTCCAGATGTACTGCTTTCTGAGCTTGAAGCAGAAGAGGGTCTGCCTTTTTTCTTTTGGGGAACAGATTTAGACAAGGCTGCTTGAGCAAACCTTTTCTTAGCTCGTTTAGCTTGGACATCGCTAGTTAGAGTTTGGTAGCAGTCTCTGTGATAAATGGTCTTCTTCTTCAATAGTTCATCAACTGGTAATTCTTGTAATAAATGTTGCAAACTACTGTATTCTATGTCACCACATCTACAACGATTATTAGCACAGTCACGAATTTTTGAAAGGGAATTTTCTGTGCATGACGAGGCTGCACCACTTTTAGGTTTCTGGCAAATTGTGCAACTATCAATGTTAAAGGAGTTCGACTTGGTAGGTTGCAGATACGCCATTCTTGATGTATAAATAGGTATATGCTCACTCATATCATGCACTCACATCCAATTTAGAATAGATTTTTTGAAAAATACTGCATTTTCCAAAAAAAAAAACATATTTTTTATGTATATATATTTTTTTATAATGTTTTGGTAATCACTCACTTATTCAAGCAATTATTGTTACTAAACAACATAAAATTAATGGAAATTATGTGAAAAAACAACACAAGTGAATAAAACCACCCACCAAAAATGTAAACAATTTACAAACACAAATTAGTGTCAAATGACAATGGGCGCGCAGGGTGTCTACCAAATTTCATATATGAAATTCCCGACTTTTTCCCGACTTTTCCCGACAATTTAAAAAAAAATTCCCGACCATAGGAAACATGACCATTGCCTCCTATAAAGAATATTGAGAACGATATTTGTAAATAAATACATTTGGACGGTAACAATGCAAGCGAAAGATCGCCAAAAGATGAACATGATGACCGCGATAAGTCCAATAGATTTGCCAGCCGTAATGCGGCCGAGATTTCCGGCTGCGGAAAGAACGAGCGATTTTCCGGCCGCATTGTGACCAAGAGATTCTCTGGCCGTGGTATAAACGACCAAGATTTGACAGCCACATTGCGACAGAGAGATTTGCCAGCCGAAATACGACCGAATCATGTAACGGCTATGAAAAGAGTAAGCGACACAATACCATCAAGAAACAATCGGCCACCCGACAACCGAAAAACAAGCAAAAGATTTCCGACCGAAATAAGTCCAAAAGATTTGCCAGCCATGTTGTAAATTATAATATCTCTGGCTTTGAAAAAAATTAGCGATTTTCTTGTCACAATACGACCGAGAGATTTAACGGCCACTAAAAGAGCAAGGAACTCCGTCTGCCACGAATCGACCGAAAAATGTTTCATTCCTAAAACGAGTGAGCGAATTTCTAGCCGCAATATGAGGTCTAATGGCCGCGAAATGAGTAAGGTTCTCATCGGCCGCGATGCGACCGCAAAAGATTTGCCGGCCGCAAAACAAGCGAAAGATTTCCGGCCGCAATAAAAGCGAAAGATGTGATGGCAGTGAAAAGAGTGACATATTTGACGGCCGCAAAGAGAGCGAGATATTTGACGGCCCCAATGTGACCGAGGTTTGCTGACCCCGAAACGACCGAGGAATTTGCCGGCCGGGTTATAGATATTCTGGCCTTCATGTGGCCAATAGATGTGATAGCCACGAAAAGAGTGCACGATTTTAAGATAGCAATACTAACGAGAGATGTGTCAGCCGCGTAAAGAGCGAGAGACTTGTCGGCCGCGTAAAGAGCGAGACCTTCGGTCGCGTAAAGAGCGAGACTTGTCGGCCGCGTAAAGAGCGAGACTTGTCAGCCGCGTAAAGAGCGAGAGACTTGTCAGCCGCGTAAAGAGCGAGACTTGTCGGCCGTGTAAAGAGCGAGAGACTTGTCGGCCGCGTAAAGAGCGAGACTTGTCGGCCGCGCAAAGAGCGAGAGACTCCGAGTACAGACCGTAGAGACTCGTCGGCCACGTAAAGAGCGATAGACTTGTCGGCCGCGTAGAGTGAGACTTGTCGGCCGCAAAACGAGCGAGTGTTTTTACAGCTGTATTAGGACCGAGAAACTTGCGGCAGCAGAATAAGTGACAGCTTTTCTGGTCGTGATATAGCTAAAAATTTGTCTGCCTCAAATCGTTCGAGAGATTTGCCGGCCGAGACGATGATAATAATGAAGAAAACTGCTATTTCGTTTTGTTTTATAGTCAAATTCGAATTTCCCAACCAAAAGTTGAAATTCATTACTTTTTCCCGACTATTCCCGACCTTACAAAATTCCCGAATTTTCCCGAATTCCCGACTGGTAGACACCCTGGCGCGTTCAGCCGCAGTCACCAGTGTTTAACTGGTTACCATAGTCACTAATAGGCAAATCCACCGCATCTTGACAATCAACAATGTCCGGTTACTTACCAAATCCACCGTAAACACAACATCGGTGGATGCACAACAATGATCGGTAGGTGGTACGTCCACCACTACCGTTCACTTATTATAGGTTAGTAGATTACCCACCGGTGACTGCGGCTGAACGCACCCATTGATGGTGCCATATGTTTGTTTGCTATCTGCCGAATTGGGAAAGTGTACCAACTGCACAAAACAAAATCGTCGATGAAATCATTCGTGGTAACTTTTCATACGTATATACAAAAAATTCCCAACAGCTGTTTTTGTCTCCACCCCTCCGCGTCGTGCAAAGTCATTTGTACTTCTGCATTCTGCAATAATTGTCGTAGGCACATAAAGGACAAAATATCATGTTTTATATATGAAAATTAATGTTAAAATTTCCTCTATACAACAAAAATAAGTTTTACTGTGTTTGCTGTGCAAAATATCATCATATTTCCATACGGAAGATAGCGTTGATACAAAACATAGCGTTTTTATGGACTTTGATAAAATGGGGGCATATGGTTATTTCCATATTAGATTTCAGGGGTAAGAAGATGAGATAAAAAAATGTCAACAGGGTGTTTTTTACTAATAAATATATTGTTAATCGTATAAAATCAACAAATCACTTTTTACATGTGAATCGAACGGGAGCCTATATTCTTACATATCACCCCGCACTATCAATTGTATTATCTCAGTGCTACTTAACTATACTTGCCATGTTCTATAGTAAAAGTTTTAGATCACTTGTTTATGAACAGCTGGATGATTGATTTGTTTACTTTTGTTTGTTTTTGTTGTTATTCTGTAACCACTCATATGACCCTATGTTAAAAATTTCAACTTTAAATTTCATTTTTCTAAAAAGTTTGCGTTTTTACAGGAAATTGGACTGCGTAGGTGAACTTAAAAATAAAAACTAGACCTATTTGCAAAATTTTATCAAAATCGTTAGAGCTGTTTTCGAGATAGGATTTACAAGAATTGCTCATTTAAAGTAATAGGATAGGATTTGACTTAGTGGAAATAAAAAATAGCTAATATTTTAAAATGGAATCATTATTTTTTCTTTAACTTTAAAGAAAACCTTTAATGAAAACCCACTATTCGCCCACCTTATTAGAATTATTATTAATTTAAATCTGTCGACTTTGAAGGCATCTGATTCGTATGATAATTTTGGACCGGCAATAATGGCATTGGCGAGCCTGAGGCTGTTGTTTTTATCTGTACTGTATGTCCGTCCCGTCGTCTTGTCATCTGCCTTGCACGACTGGCATAACTCACAAAAATGAGTTCACCAAGATAAGGTAAATTAGATGTTTGATAGACAAGCGAATTTCATTTTCAGAAGATGATTTAACTTCAAACGGATGTTTAGTACAAATCGGTTATAAGATACGATATTTGAGAAATTAGTTTAAAACCGGGTGTGATGAGTCATTTAATATAGAATTGGTTTGTTTTCTTTCTGATTTCCGAAGTTTTGTCTGACTTCCATTCTTCGTTCCTTCTTTGCCTCCCTTCTACCTCACGCGGATTGCACCAATATACAGAGCGCATAGCAGGTTGTCATGGAAACCACATGATGTCATTGCATCGGGCCAATTAGACTACTACTGCAGTACTGTGTTGTGAATCGTGAAAGGGAACGAGCAGAAATGTGAGGCAAGACATTCCGATAGTTTGGCGTGTGCGTAGCTTCACCTTGTCAAGTTTTCGATCAATGGATCGATATTCGTTATTTTGTTGTGTCTTCACTTAGTTCATGAAAATGAACTCTATCAGTCTGATGCCTTAAAACAGTGTTTCTCAACCGGTGGTACGCGTACCACTGGTGGTACGCGAAGGCCTTTCAAGTGGTACGCAAGAAAAAAGTAGTACAAAGTAAAATGCTAGGTTTACAAACGCACGCTGTCCCGTCGAACAGTATAAAGTCGCACTTAATGCCTTAACTTTATTAACTTTTTCAGTATTCGTTTTGGTCATAACATTCCCATTTCGTACCACATTTTAGGAACTACTGTTACTCTTTTATTTTAAGAGTAGTTCTTTTTACAAATTATTTGTGTAATATGCTTGAATATAAGATCATTGGTAAAAATTCAGCATATTTAAATATCTGAATTGTTTATCTATGTTAATTTTTCAATGTAAAATAGGAGGAATATGTAAAGTTCCAAATAACAGACAGAGATTATTTCCCCCATATACCTAGATATTTTTTACATTACGAAATTCTTATTAAAATTCATTCGTTTGTTTTCACCAAATTGACTGTAAAATTATTGAGCAGAGCTGAGAGGAGCATATAATTTGTCAAAATGTCCTTATAATAAAAATAAGATCTAAAAATGTACATTGGCAGGTAAAATAATATCGGTTAAGAAATGACGGAGGAGTTCATAAGACAAATTTCGTGTTGGCGTATTAATTATATAGATTTTATTGTCAAAAAGAAAACAACCGAAGGGTAACTATTGGCAGTTTTGGAGGGGATCCCTCAGTAGTGGGGGGAGGGGGGTCCTTGCGATGGTACGCAAAAAATATTGAAAATATGGTAGGTGGTACGCAAGCACCAAAAGGTTGGGAAACACTGCCTTAAAAGAATACGAATACGAGAAGCAAATAAATATCTGTTTCGTGTAAGACAACATACTGTATGTTTCACAATGTATTTTAATTGCATTCTACAATGAAAAGTTGGTTTGTCAAAAAAACTAACTTTTGAGGCCGATTTCTTTTCAAGTAGTTATATATCCGTTCTACGGCGACACCAATGAATGCCGCTCGCCGCTTGGGACAACTGTCCAACTGCCTTCAAAATCATGACAAATAAATGCTACCCGAAAACCAAACGTTATCGCTTGTCGCCTGAGGCCTTTGGCCTGTAAAATTTACATTGGCCTAATTACAAATTTGATTTCTAGACAATTTAATATTAGTACATTTATTTTTAATTTCAATGTATGATTCAAAAAAGCAACTTCGATGATTCAACTTCTCTATGATTCAAAAAGCAAGCAAAGGGCGATTCAGGCCTTAATTTTTTGTCTTCTTCAATGAATAGAATGAGGCATACAAAAGTAGGAGAAAAATAAAGCAGGGTATCTACCAGATTTTACACATGGTATTCCTGACTTTATCTTGGCCTTTTTTGACAATTAAAAAAAAGTTCTGGACCATTGGGATCATCCATCCATTGGAAAGCCCTCTTGCCTCCTAGAAAGAACACCTAAGCACAATCTTTAGTATAGGTATGATCGCACAATTTGCATGCAGAATCTGTCAGAATACAGCTGAAATATTCATCAGCAGATTACAAAATGTATGACCAAAGTACAACTGCCTGCTATAATTGATTGATGTGATGGCAACATAACAAGTGAGCGATTTTCCAGTCAAAAGAAGACAGTGAGATTGTTGACCATAAAATTGCCGATAGTTAACGACCGCTAAGTGATCGAGATTTGAGCCATTTTCTAGCAACCGTACAACAGAGAGATTTGACAATCTTGAAGAGACTAAGTGATTTTCAAGCCAAAAGAAGACAGTGAGATTGTTGACCTCAAAATTACCGAGATTAAACGACCGCAAAGTGATCGAGATTTGAGAGCTGTGAAACAAGCGAATGAATTTTTCTAACAATGAGACTGGATAAATTTGTACAACAACCGAGAAATGTTCTCACTGAAATATAATTGAGCGATTTGTCAGCCAATATCTGAACCAAGAAATTCACTGGCCACATCGACAGTAACAAAAAATATGGCTATTTAGTTTGGTTTTATCTACTAATCAAAACTACCCAACTTATGAACTTTTTAAAATCATTTGACAATTTCCATCCTTATGAACCCCATGGAAGACACCCTGCGACCAGTACCATGAACAGGCTATGCCTGGAGAGCTGCAGGAACCGAGGAATGAACGTGTCCACGTGGTCCTGCAGGAGGCTGGGGTCGGCCGCCAGGAGGTGCGCCAGGGTGTTCAGCACCGTCAGCAGCAGGCTCTCACTGACCAGGTCCAGGCTCCTCACCAGCAGAGGCAAAATCTGACCGCACAATAGATACAGTGAGGACAGGTTTATTTTCCTAAAATTTGGGTTCTTGGCCATATCCATTGGTGATAAAAAAACAAATATCCCCATTGCAGCAAACCAGCAAACTCAGCAAATTTCCAATGATAAGAATCATATTTAAACCCAACATAATCATACTTTAAAACCTGATGGTTTGAATTAATATCCAGTAGATCTGAATTTTAAGAAGGCACATACCAAGTTTTATCAAGGAATAAATAATAAATAAAATAAATAAATGATTTATTGCAGAAACTTCAGAGTTACATCAGAAGCATTACAAATGTCAGGTCACTTATACAGGGTGTTTTTTTAAACACAACCCATTTTTAAGATTGAATAGTTCACATATATATATGAAATAAGTATTTTTTATGGTTCTTTACGTTCTATACAATCTATTATTTAAGTTTGATAACATTTAGTTCACCTTATATGCTCAAAAAATCCGCCAGAGGCATTTGTTTAAGTCATGCTCTCTCCATCAAATTCCCGAACACGTGTCGCTAGGTACCTGTTTGAATTTCTTGCATTACATTTGTTTTGTTTGTTTTGAGGTACTGAATATAATGTGACTTGTTTTTTAGGCCTTACTTTGTATGTATCCCAAAGAACATAATAGTATAGTGGGGTCAAATCCAGGGATCTTGGGGGGAAATAATCCTTACCGATAAAATCAAGTTTTGGGTTGCGTTTTTAATGTGTGTGTCTTTAAGCACGATAACTCGCATAAAATGGTCCGATCTGAATGAAATTTGCCACAGACATGTAAAGAGGTAATTATTCTACGAAAACAATTCAAAAGCTATTCAGCACCTCAAAATAAACGTAACAAATTGAATGCAAGAAATTTAAAGAGGCACCTTGCATCACGTGATCAGGAATTTGATTGAAAGAGCATAACTTTATACAAATGCCAATGGTGGACTGTTTGAGCACATAATGTAAACTAAATGTGATCAAACTTAAATAATAGGTTGTATAAAATGTAAAGATCAATAAAACAATACTCATTACGCATTCATATGTGCATTATTCAATCTTAAAAATGGGTTGCGTTTAAAAAAAAAAAACACCCTGTACTAACTTATATTAAAATGGATTAATATTCCAGAATATACAATACAATTATGTACAATATATACAGAAAAAAGTACAACAAAATACAGAGATCATAAAGATATTTTTTTATTTCTCACAAGGATAACATGAGCTTTATTAAGCTTTATACTCTTTTGAAGAACTATAATTATTACTCTATTTATTCATGTGTTTTTTGTCATATAATTTTATAGAGTTACTTTGTGTTTTAATCTTTTAACAAGCAAGAAGCTGTTACCATAGGTCTCATGGTAAGACTTAAGTCCGAGACCATCACAACTTTTTCTTTTGAGGTCCCCAGATGCTAAAAACACCATTCGTTCAGTTTCATAAATATATATGGGGGCCTGTTGTAAAATAAAACCCCAGATAACAGATTAACAGAATAAAGGGTTTAATCATCTTAAAACTGTGCATTGAATTGATTTACAGGTAAATATAAACAAAGTAAATAATTGATAATATTAAACACTTTGTGAGCAAACAGAAAACATAAACAGAAAACATTTGTGAGCAGGTTGCACCATTTATTCACCACATTCTCCCCTCCTAGAGAGAGAATAGTCGTTAAGGTATTTTTGAGGTTTCCTGATTCTTGAGGTTCGCCTTGGAATTGTTTGATTATCAAAGTCAACAATCTTTGTCTGGCTGGTGGTTGGATGTGATTGATTGTTTGATGGAGTAGGATG
Organism: Flexamia atlantica; assembly: GCA_035578135.1. Taxonomy (NCBI): domain Eukaryota; kingdom Metazoa; phylum Arthropoda; class Insecta; order Hemiptera; family Cicadellidae; genus Flexamia; species Flexamia atlantica. Next base: position 160,441,589 of record JAQJVK010000001.1, read on the forward strand.
CAACTGAGCATTTTCATTTAGTTGTTGTTGGTTTGTTTTGGAGTTGGCATTTTCATTTATTATAAAATTATCTTGATTTCCTGCTTGAAAATCTTCACTGATTTCAGCAGGCTGATGTACAACTACACTTTGTTCAGAACACTCTTCAGGACAACTTATGTTCGCCCTCGGAGCTAAATGTCTTAGAGAGACTGTTTTCTCCTCTCCACTTGTCAGATGTATTGTTGCATAGTGAGAATTCACATCTACTAGATCAATTTCATCGACCAGTGGATCATATTTACTTTGTCTCGCATTTCTCTTCAATGACACTTTTTGGGATTCAAGAAGCCAAGTTGGTAAAGACTGTCCGTTTGAGGATTTCCTAGAATGAATGAACATTCGTTCATGAGGAGTCTGGTTGGTGGCTGTGCATAGAAGAGACCGAATAGAGTGTAGAGAGTCATTTAAAGCAAGTTCCCATTCGTTTATAGTTAGATTGCGACTTTTTAACAATAGACTTATAGCTTTCCAAATTGTACCGTTGAATCGTTCAATCTGGCCATTACCCTGTGGGTTATATGGCGTGGTTCAGCTTGTTGCTACTCCTCTAGAGTTTAAGAATTCTTTGAGTTCCTTTGACATGAATGATGTGCCTCTGTCAGTATGAATAAAAGAAGGCAGCCCGAATAAACAGAACAAGTCACATAACGTGTTCATTGTCATATCTTGGCAAGGATAGGCAAACGGGAAGCGTGAATATTCATCCACTAATGTCAGTGGAGTTACTTGTTTTTAGACTTTGTAGGTAATGGTCCCTTGAAATCTATATTCAATCTTTCAAATGGAGCAGTTGCTTTTATAAGTGCTGCTTCTTTTGGTCTATAAAAGCGAGGTTTTTCTTCCACACGGATGGGACATGAAGCAGTCATTCTCTTGATTTCTTCGAAGGAGTAAGGTAAATTTCTACTTCTCACCCAGTGCGCCATTCTTGTGACTCCTGGATGTCAAAGTTGAGAATGCAGTTGATACAGCTTGTCTATATTCGTTGACCCACAGACTCGAGATAAAGTGTCAGCAACATCATTTTGTTTGCCGGGCCTGTAAATAATATCATACTTGTAACATGCAAGCTCCAAACGCCATCTTAGTATTTTTTCATTCTTGATCTTACTAGAGTGGGTGTTATCAAACATGAAGGACACAGACTTTTGGTCGATAATGAGTCTAAATTGTCGACCGATTAGAAAATGTCGCCACTTCTTCAGAGCTTCAACAATAGCGTACGCTTCCTTTTCAACGGCTGAGTGTTTTTGTTCACTTGATGTTAAAGTTCTTGAGAAAAATGCAACTGGGCGGCCATTCTGGGAAAGACTTGCCGCACACAATTGAATGCTCAGATGTGTCAGTTTCAACATCAAATGTGATATCCTCATCAATTGCAGAAATAGCAGATTTGATTATATCTTGCTTCAGATTTTCAAAGCTCTTGGCAGCCTGAGGTGAAACTGGAAATGTTTTAGTTTGAATTAGACTACGGACTTTTTCAGAGTAATGGGGAACCCACTTCGAGTAGTGAGACAGCATCCCTATAGTTCTTCTTAGCGAAGCTGTGTCTGTAGGCAGTGGCAGGTTTTGTAACGGTTTTAATCTGTCTTGATCTGGCCTGATGGGTTTGTTACTTATTTCATATCCCAAGAGGTTTATGGACGTACGTGAATATTTGCTCTTGTTTTCATTGATTGTCAAACCATATTTCTTGACAGCTCCAAGAAACTTTTCTAAGTCGCTGATCCTTCCCACAGACTGTGATGTCATCTAGATAAGCGTAGGTTCCACTTAAATGTACAGCACGTATTATGTCATCGATAACTCTCTGAAAACAAGCTACTCCATTTGTAACACCGAATGGAATTCTGGTAAATTGATAAAGTCTGCCATCAGCTTCAAAGGCTGTATACTTCTTTTCATTATCTCTAATAGGTATCTGATGGTACGCACTAGATAAATCTATAGTGCTAAAAACAGAGTATTTAGATACTTTAGAAACTACGCTTTCTATACTAGGTAGTGGATAAGCATACAACAAAGTAAAGCGGTTTATGGTTTGAGAATAATCTATAACCATTCGTCTCTTGTGGTTGTCATTCGTTGTGACTAAAGCTTGAGCCCGCCATGGTGATCGGCTTTCTTCGATTATTCCCTCAGCCAATAGATTTTTAACTTCATTTTGAATAAAGAGACTGTCATTAGTCGAATGTTTACGAGATTTAGTCACTATGGGCCTTATGTTTTCAGTAAGATTGCTGAATAAAGGAGGAGGATCAATTTGAGCATGAGCTAGAAAGCAAATGTTTAAAGGTGATTTATGACCTCCGAAACTCATCTGAATTTGTGAATGATGTTTCATCAAATCGTGACCAATCACGACATCAGCACACAAATCCTTAAATACCGCCAACTTCGCTTTAATGAAAGAATGTTCTAAAATCTTCACATTTACAATACAGTAACCAACAATTTGAGAAGTAAGTGAAGTAGATACCATTGAAACCCTTCCAGAACTATGGAAAAGTCTGATTTTATTCTTAACAGCAAAAGATTCGCTTAAGAAGCTCTCCAAACTTCCCGTATCAATTAATGCATCTGCCTGATAGTCATCTATAATCACTGGTACAACAGCTCGTTTCAAACATGAAGGAGAAGCTACTGCAAGGAGAAGTCACAGCAGCTGCAATATTTGAATCAGTCATACCGGTAACAGAATTAGAATTATGTTGCTCCTCTTAAGAGTAGACCTACAGACTTTAGAATAATGGCCTGTTTTAGAGCAGTTTTTACAGACTGCATCACATTGAACATGACTGCAGACTGCAGGGCACATTGAACATTGACTTTTACAGACTGCAGGGCACATTGAACGTGGATGTCTTGTGTATCCACAAAAGAAGCATTTAGTGTTTGAGTGAGCTGCTGAAAGCTGTGAGTCATGATTTTCAGAAACAGAATGAGATGAAGAAGCATTTACAACAGAATCAACGTTAGAATAACATATTGACTGGTTATGAGCAGCTTCTAAAGCAAGAGCTTGATTAGAAGCCTGTTCCAGAGTTAGAGTATTATTTTCCAAAAGCCGTTGTCACATTGTAGAAGATAAAATTCTGCTTAGGGACACATCCCGAATGTTTTTATGTTCTTCAGCAGTGACTGCAGAAAATTTGCATTCTTTACTTAGTACTTTTAAGGAAAGTAGATATTGATTGATAGACTCACCTGACTTTTGCTTACGTGAAGCTTAATGATACCTTGCAAATATTTCACTAGTTGGTTTTATGAATATGCCATTCAGAATGTTGATGCCTTCCTCGTACGTATTACACTCAGATATGAATCCAAAGATTGGTTGGGAAACATGGTTGATTAGGAGGTTTAGTTTGTCCTCAGATGTAATTGATTTGATGAGACAAACATTTGATGAGATTTTATTTACAAAGTTCTCAAACATTTTTATAAAGTGTTTGTAGAACTGAGAACTGTTTGGAAGACTGGGGTCAGCTTCAAATCGGTCAGGTTTCAAAAATTGGTCCATTCTATTTTAAAACAAGGGAAGTTAAGTTATACTCAACATTAAAAATGAATAAGATGATTAAATTGTTGTAAAATAAAACCCCAGATAACAGATTAACAGAATAAAGGGTTTAATTGTCTTAAAACTGTCCATTGAATTGATTTACGGGTAAATATAAACAAAGTAAATAATTGATAATATTAAACACATGATAACATAAACAGAAAACATTGGTGAGCAAGTTGCACCATTTATTCACCACAGAGCCCATGCGCACATTGCACATTTTAATATTATTTCTGTTTGGGAGAAACTTGCCTATGATTAGAAGAAATTGTATGACTTTAAACTTGCCGTTATTAATAAAGTGAACCTTTCAAATTAAATTTAAAGATCTCACCTAAATCAAAAAAAGCTTAGTTGAACAAAAAATTATCACCCCAGCACTATATGTATTTTAATTTGATGTCTGGCACAGCAGTAGTATACCGGAAGTTTTTCTTCGCGTATTCATGCCCCTATACCTTGATTATCGAAAGAAGGTGAACGGTGGAGCGAGCAGTAAAAAACATTGCAGCAGTGAGTGTCAGTAAAAACATTCTTATTCATAATGCTATAGAAACATAAAAAACGCTGTTAAAAATGTGCAGTCCACTTTATTCCAATGACCTGTTAATTACGTTATCATCAGTTTTCAAATAATTTTTAACATATATATATATATATATATATATATATATATATATATATATAGTTTATTTTATACTGTGAGTTATATTACTAAAACACGATTTACGAATTAAAAAAGTCAATTCTTTGTGTTTGATTTATTATATCTCTGCTTAGAAGCACCCTGATATCGCTAGTACTAAACACAGTGCGTTGTCCCAATGTTAACCTTAGGGGAAAGAAATAAAATTCTATATCTCACTAATTTCTCAACATAATATCTGAAAGAAACTTGGTAACTTGGCTTCATCTAGTTGATATCTTCTGAATTATTGCAAAAAATATCTAAAGTTTACATTTCCATGGCAACAAACCTGCATACTCATTTCCCATGTTATTCTCATGGGGAAAATTGTTGTATGCTCATTTCAGGAATTAAGTTGATTTAAATTGATTTGAGGCTCCATCTAAATTTATTTAAGCATTTGAAATTCGCTGAGTATGCAGGTCTGCTGCAAGGGGGGTATTTGTACTTTCCATAAGAATAACACGTGGAATGAGTATGCAAGTTTGCTGCAAAAGATATGTTGAAATTGGGTGGTTTTAATTTAATGTTTAGTATATCTGAACTAAAAGCAGCAATAGGTGAAGTTTTATCAAGATAATATGTTAAGAAATAAGGAAGAGGCAGAATTTATTTTTTATTCCCTATAAGGATAACATGGGGAATGAGTAGGAATCAGGTCTAGTGGTGTGGGAACGCGTGGGAACGGCGTTCCCACTCTGGTTTTCAGATACCCGGGAAAATCCCACTGCCCCATTCAGGGAAAATCCGGGAAAATTGCTAAAAATCCTATATTTCTAAACATTAATTGAAAAGTATAAAAATTACAAAAATATATATTTTTAATGTCAATAATAAAATGCAATACTTAATTAAATTCATAAGTTTTATTGTTTTCACTATGGTCTGTTTTTCATTGGGTTCTACGTATTTACATTTAAAGAAATGGTGGGTCACGACCACTTTTTAGGATCGTTTTTGGGTCGCCAGCCAAAAAGTTTGGGAACCACTGCCCTATGTTTTTCTTATCGTTATTGCAAAAACATGTCATCCCTTGCTATATTGAATTAAAATATGTCTTTGTACATTCGAAATTTGCACATGCAGATCTGCTGCAATGGGGGTATTTCCCTTTTACTTTGTAAACCTTGAAAGATTTCAAGTTTTTTGGAAAGAGTGGAGAACTTCTTCAATTAGCTCAATAATAATTTAATTGCAACTTTTACTATAGTAATATACCTAAATAACTATCAGCAAAACCTCAAAATTAAGTCCTTTATTTTTTACCCTCTTCTGCTAAACTTGATGTCTGACAGACGTTGCTTAGTAGTTAGGTTAGTTTTATGGTGCATGGTTGTTGGGGTTAGTTGTAGCAAACCATAGCACTATATCATTATGTTGTTATCACCATTAATTCCTCATTAAAGATACATACCTCTTTGATTTTACTCATGAAGACAGTATGTGGTACAGCTTGTAGGAGATAGGACAAAGCCTTGAGATGCTGTAATTTTCCCACACTCATAACTAGTCGAGGCATAACGATGTAAAATAGATGCTGTCTGTACAGAAGCTTGACCACAGCATGGCTTTGTGAAGTGGCAGACTCTTGCACTATGAGATGAAAGCCTTCGGCTGCAGCCTCCGCAATCTGCTCATTTTCACTGTCAAGCAGCTCCAGCAACTGTTGGGAAAAAGTAAAAAGTCATGACTGTATCTACTAATGTTTTAGATAGGAAAATTCTTAGTTACTATGCGAGCGTTCCCTCACGCCCTTGAACAACACTAAAACCACAGTTGAATACATATCGTTCATACCTATGTTGGTTCTACAGCCTTATAGCTTACTGTACTCGCTTAATCCCCAGTAATTGACATTAACGTTGATACTTGAACATCATTCTCTTCTTGCTTTAGGCCAGTTGAAGTTGCGTAGTTATAATTTTCTTAAAAAACTCAGTATTTTCCTTCATGTTTCCATCTACTTTTAGTGGACTACATTCAATGAGAGTATAAAGTAAAGCTCCGCCTTCACCACCAGTTGTAATGTTTACAGGCTGTGTCACATGAGTACTTGTCGTTATTGCTACAGAACTTTGAATGCCTTAAATATAAACTGGAGATGGAACTGGTTGACTGTTGACAAAGCCTATTATGGTTATGTTTGTTTGCAATGAACTTAAAATTCATGCGAGCTTTACAAAAAGTAAATAAATAGTTCATAAGACCAATAAATGCATTGATAAATGTGATGCGGAAAGTGAAAAGGGACCTCAAGTCGCTGGAGTAAATTTTATAGTACGGGCATTTTAATCGAATCGGGTCAAAAATATCGATTTTTAGGTTTCAAGTGGATACGATTCCTTAATCTTTCCTGTACATATTCATTCGGTTATTTTAGCGATTAGAATTTGATGAATATTAAAAAGTAATCGATTTAGTAGCCTATGTCATGCAAACGAAAAGGGACCTCAAGTCGCTTATATGGGAAATAACATGGCGGGCGACTTCAGGTCCCATTTCCCAAATGAGCAGACCCGTACTGACAGTGTCGTCAGGGTCATTACAAAACTACTCTCTCCTGACATCTATCGGCGAATAAGTGAACTACTTCAAGTTTTTCGCTGTAGAAGAACATTGTCTGAGTCCAAAAATCACCGTCTTGGCAGTGTATTTCTCTTTTATTCCTCAGTATTCTGCCCTCCGACTTGAGGTACCTTTTTAAACTTCTCACTTTCTCATTTTTTAACAATGAAATTGTGAGTGTATCACGTCTGTTTCAGTTTACATTTAAAGATCTAGTTTTCAGCTTTATTTTTATACCAAATTCATTTCTTAAATATCAATAATAAGTTTTCTGTGAACGTTTGAAGTTTTGGGCCTTGATATCCTAAAATGCCCGTTTTGACTATTTAAAATTCAAACGCCAATAATTCAAAGACAAAAAATCATAGCACTATAAATTATATGTCAAATTGTTCGTAATTTAATGCAGAATTTCAGGATGTTAATAACTCAAAACCTGGAAATTCCGACTTGAGGTCCCTTTTCACTTTCCGCATCACAAATGCTTTTATTATTGTTCATATAATATGGTTTGTATTTTTCATTTCAAATCGCTAAGTGGAATGGCTGTGAACGATCCCTGGTAACAAAATTTAATGTGTAAATGAGATTTTTCTAACATAAATATCTTTTCTTTTGTTGAAACATATATATCAAGCGGTAAATATATATAGATCCTAACCCCAACTCACAAAAGTAGAATTAATACAACTATGAAGCATGTGGGGGTGGAAATTTCAATTGTTGTTCGCCAGCAACGGGCCGGTTCCTCAGTAAAAAAAAACAATACCCCCGTTGCAGCAGACCTGCATACTCAGCGAATTTCAAATGCAAAACAACATATTTCAATCCAACATAGCGAGATTTGACATGTTTTGTTAAGCTCCATAAGAATAACATGGGGAATGAGTATGCAGGTTTGCTGCTACACGTGTATTAAAACTGGGTGGTTTTAATTCAATATTCAGTAAATCCGAGCTATAAGAAGCTATTTACCAAGTTTTATCAAGATATATTGATAAATAACCGAGATTTAGAATTTTACTTATTTCCCATAAGGTTAACATTGGGACAAGGTACTGTGTTTACCATTTTCAATATCTCGGTAACCAATAGACATAGAGCAGTGATTCAATATCCTAAATTGTTTGTTTTTTTGAGCTGAATTCAATGGTGCCAACCAAAATTCGATAAATTTTATCTTCCTATGTAATAAACTCAAAAAACCCATTTTTGGGGGGTTTATCCCCCTTTACCCCCCCTTCCGGTGGTCTGATCGGGCTGGTTTACGAACTCATCCGAGGGATTACCACTTTACATGTCTGTACCAAATTTCATTAAGATCCGACCATTTTTACGGCCGCTATCGTGCTGACAGACACATATATATATATAAAATTCGAACGAATGGTGTTTTCTGCTTCTGGTGGCCCCAAAACGAAAAGTTATCATGGTCTGGGGCTTAGGTCTTACCATGAGTACTACGGTAACAGCTTCTTCCCTATAGGGGAAATTCGCTAAAAATGAACGAACGGTGTTTTTGGGGTCTGGGGGCATCAAAATGAAAAGTTACAGTGGTCCCGTGCTTAAGTCTTACCATGCCCCCTACAGTAATAGCTACTTCCCTATAGGGGGAAATTCGCTTAAAGCATACTTTTTTCATATTTACCACTATGTTTCTTAATCCTTCAAACTGCCACAATGTTTCTCTAAATTAACCAATAAAGATGCATAAAACTTTTGTTTGCTGCAATCAGTTCATTGCTTACTTCCATTTACTAATAATCGTAGTCCAGAAAAATTTCCGGCCAAGGCCAGAAAGTTTTGTGAACTGGTATCGGCAAAGAGTAACTTTCCCGCCAACAATGAGGAACAATAAACAGATGTCTCTGTGTCAGTATGATGTGAAACTATTTCACAACAATGTTATTGGTGCCTTTGTTATTATTTATGGCCTTATCATTCTTTGCCTGTTTTGAAATTAATAAGTCTACTGTGCCACTGTGTGACGTCGCGACGGTTAGTCCGCCGTTTCATCACCTTGCGCATAAGGGCCCATAATTTGCAATTGACTTCTCCCCAAGGCACTGCCAGCTTTGTGAGCTTATTCTAAATTATGATTGATTAATATAAATCTCCCCCTAATTCCTCCTGCTTGTGCTGACATGACTTTAACTGCAAATTTAATTTAATATTTCAGATTAATTAATTAAATGCCAAACCGTGAATTAATATTTATAAATTAAAAGACAAGGATTCCCCTCCCCTAGTTCCCCCCCAAAATTAACTGCCCTAACACATTATTTAATTACTATTGTACGTTACCCAAAACCTGATACCGCCCCGCGGTACGCCGCCGTACTTCCTCCACCGACAGTTCACCAACGAGAGAGACTCGCTCCTTACCTGCAGGCGATCCCCGCCGGGTTGCGCATGCGCGGGTTTCGGTCTGTGCTGGACATTGGACCTTGGACCTACGATGCTGGCTGTCTGGTCTTAATTGTTGAAGGCGATGTGGAGGAATATCCCCACAGCTCTCCCCCGCTCCCAAAAAAAAGGGCGAAGTTGGTGACCGGCCACTGGTAGGCTGAAACGGCTGAAGGTTACCTGGTTTTGGTTGGGGGTAATGGTATACCAAGGTGTGAGGGGTGGGAACCTGTGCTGGAAAGAGGAGGAATTTTTAGGGGTGTTTGTTGATGCCACATCGGATTATAGTTCCGGATGTGGTGACATATTATATTAGAAATTGGTAATAAATAACATGCAATAATAAATAATAAATAACATAACAATAAATTACATTACAATAAATAACATTCAAATGATATATTTAAACAATATGAACTGAGGTGATATGATTTGACACCTTCAGGTGAGCAATTGTATTACTCCTTTTTTTGGTGGGATCCTTATTGGCCTTTTTTTTGTGTCTTTCTACGCCAGTGGCATTTTGTAACGTTTTGATCGGGAACGGTCCAAACCCGGGTCTTGTTAGTATCCAACGGCGACCTTTTGTTAGATAGCATCATTAATTCATAGCCCAATGACAAATGGCAACTGGACCCAGTTTCGATCCTGTCAGGAATCGAACTGGCGACCCTCAGGTTATGAGGTGAGCGCTTTATCCACTCGGCTATCCAGTCAATTTGTGGTTTGACTTATTTTTTTTTATATTTTCTGTTTTCCTATAGGACGCTCACTATAATAATAGTGCTGTCCTAAGGGATAATCTTAACGCTAACTTAATCTACCGGTTTGAAATTGTGTGTGTGTGTGTGTGTGTGTGTGTGTGTGTGTGTGTGTGTGTGTGTGTGTGTGTGTGTGTGTGCGCGCGTGCGTGCGTGCGTGCGTGCGTGCGTGCGTGCGTGTGTGTGTGTGTGTGTGTGTGTGTGAATGAGTGTGAATGAGCATGTTGCCTTAAATTACGGCCGCAATTCAAGGGCAACAATCCGCTCTTTCCCACCAAAAATAATAACAACGGCACCAATAACATTGTTGTTCACATCATACTGACACAGAGACATCTGTTTATTGTTCCTTATTGTTGGCGGGAAAGTTACTCTTTGCCGATACCAGTTCACAAAACTTTCTGGCCTTGGCCGGAAATTTTTCTGGACTACGATTATTAGTAAATGGAAGTAAGCAATGAACTGATTGCAGCAAACCAAAGTTTTATGCATCTTTATTGGTTAATTTAGAGAAACATTGTGGCAGTTTGAAGGATTAAGAAACATAGTGGTTAATATGAAAAAAGTATGCTTTAAGCGAATTTCCCCCTATAGGGAAGTAGCTATTACTGTAGGGGGCATGGTAAGACTTAAGCACGGTACCACTTTAACTTTTCATTTTGATGCCCCCAGACCCCAAAAACACCGTTCTTTCATTTTTAGCGAATTTCCCCTATATATATATATATATATATATATATATATATATATATATATATATATATATAGTGATAAGATCAGTTTTCATAACAAGTACACTTTTTATTTTTCAAAAATTATTTTATTTATAACATGACACAGTTATAAAAATATAAAAAAACCTTAAAATATTAGAATAAGAAAAGGATCGCATGAAACTAAATATAAAAGAAGAGATGAATATTTTTATGCGCAATAAAAAAGACCCATTAAACATATTAAATACAATGATCCCCAAACAAAACCACCCAATTTATGACAATACCCCCGTTGCAGCAGACCTGCATACTCAGGGAATTTCAAATGCAAAACAACATATTTCAATCCAACATAGCGAGATTTGACATGTTTTGGTAAGCTCAATGAGAATAACATGGGGAATGAGTATGCAGGTTTGCTGCTACAGGTATATTAAAACTGGGAGGTTCAAATTCAATATTTAGTAGATCTGAACTAGAAGAAGCTATTTACCAAGTTTTATCAAGATATGTTGAGAAATAAACGAGATATAGAATTTTACTTATTTCCCATAAGGTTAACATTGGGACAACGTACTGTGTTTACCACTTTCAATATCTCGGTAACCAATGGACATAGAGCAGTGATTCAAAATACTAAATTGTTTGTTTTTTTTTAGCTGAATTCAATGGTGCCAACAAAAATTTGATAAATTTTATTTTCCTATGAAAAAAAAACCCAAAAAACCCATTTTTGGGGGGGTTTATCCCCCTTTACCCCCCCTTCCGGTGGTCCGATCGGGCTGGTTTACAAACTAGTCCGAGGAATTAGCACTTTACATGTCTGCACCAAATTTCATTAAGATCGGACCATTTTCACGGCCGCTATCGTGCTCACAGACACACACACATATATATATATATATATATATAAAAATTCGAACGAATGGTGTTTTCTGCTTCTGGTGGCCCCAAAACGAAAAGATAACATGGTCTCGGGCTTAGGTCTTACCATGAGACCTACGGTAATAGCTTCTTCCCTATAGGGGAAATTCGCTAAAATATAAAAACTAAGAGAAGATAAGAGCAATTTTATTACGTATAACAATCAGAATAAAAAATGAACAGATATTTAAAATTAAGATAACATATTCCCAATAATTTATTTGTTTACATTTTACAGATGTTTTATATAATTATAAAAGAGGTTATGAATAAGATTTGAAAATGAACTTAGTTTCGAAACATGTCATCTTATAAATAAAATAATTTTTGAAAAATAAATAGGGTACTTGTTATGAAAACTTATCTTATCACTATATTAGTAGCCCTAATCATCCACAATTACTCTAATATATATCTATATATATATATATATATATATGTCTGTTAACACGATAGCGGCTGTAAATATGGTCCGATCTTAATGAAATTTGGTACAGACGTGTAAAGTGGTAATCACTCGGACGAGATTGTGAACCAGCCCGATCGGACCACCAGAAGGGGGGGTAAAGGGGGATAAACCCCCCCAAAAATGAGGTTTTTGAGTTTTTTACATAGAAAAATAAAATTTATCGAATTTTTGTTGGTACCATTGAATTCAGCTTAAAAAAACAAACTATTTAGTATTTTGAATCACTGCTCTATGTCGATTGGTTACGGAGATATTGAAAGTGGTAAACACAGTACATTGTCCCAATGTTAACCTTATGGGAAATAAGTAAAATTCTATATCTTGCTTATCTCTCAACATATCTTGATAAAACTTGGTCTGTGGCTTCATTTAGATGAGAACTAATGATTACTGGTGTAAAATCCCCAATATTTCCCGATATATAAGTAGTCATTATCAAAACTGAACGTTAAATTTCATTCATTGAAATGTCGTCATTTAAAAAAACACTAAACACATTTAAAACTTTTTACAACACAAAACACTGAAGACATGACATATAACCTTGCTTGCCGGCCGGCGCACGTCACTGAACTGGTCAGTTTCTAGCCTACTCCTCTTCGCCTATCAGCCGTACCTCCAGGACCAGTGTTGCCAACATGGTTGTTACCTAAAACATACAATACAGTGTTGAATAATTTATTCAAGCCATAATTGAGTTTTTCATTAAGCATATTGTAAGGGTCGGATTTTGTTGCTTTGTAGATTTCAAATTCTTCAAGTGTATCTAACATGAAGCCTTTCTTTAAAGGCCACAAAATAAATAGCTTTGATGAGAACACAAATATTCTACATGTTTGTAAGAAAGGCTTCATGTTAGATATGCTTGAAGAATTTGAAATCTACAAAGCAACAAAATCCAACCCTTACAATAATATGGTTATGAAAAACTCAATTATGGCTCGAATAAATTATTCAACACTGTATTAGATGTTTTAGGTAACAACCGTGTTGGCAACACTGGTCCTGGAGGTACAGCTGATAGGTGAAGTGGGGTAGGCTAGAAACTGACCAGTTCAGTGACGTGCGCCGGCCGGCAAGGTTATATGTCATGTCTTCAGTGTTTTGTGTTGTAAAAAGTTTTAAATGTGTTTAGTGTTTTTTTTAAGTGTCGACATTTCAATGAATTAAATTTAACGTTCAGTTTTGATAATGACTACTTAGTAGTCGAAACTATAGTCAACATTAGTAGACTGAGGAATTGCGGACGTCAAGGTACGTAACCTGTTATAATAGCTTTATATTATGTTCTAGTAAATTTAAGTGTCAAAATTGGATTCAGCTTAAAAAAATGAACAATTTAGCATTTTGAATAATTATTCTACATCAATCCGTTCCTGAGATATTCAAAGTGCTAAACACAGTATGTTGTCCAATATTATTAGTATTAATTTTACCCTCCAAAAAGTATAGTTACCCTGATTTAACAGATTTAAAAAAATACAATTCTGAACATATGATTAAATTTTCATGTGATGAATATTTTATTTGTGTTTATTTTGAATAGTTAGAGTTCATTGATCAAGATTTTGCAGAAAATATATTCTTTATCAAAAATACAAATTATTTTTAAATTTAATAAAGAAAGTATGGGCATTTGGAGGGGGGATGTCTTGGTCTAAACTGCCTGAAAATGTAGCATAATATATGGTATGTTTACAATGATGAGGATTGATAATATGTTTTATTGAAATTGGCTGGAGATGCAGGTCTGCTACAACAGGCAAAACGCTTTTTGCTTTTTATGGGTTTTTATGGGGTAAATACCCTTAAAAATAAAAATTCAAAGAAATGAAAAAAACAACTAGAGATATCATGGTTAAATACTCACTTACCAAACTTCATGAAAATCAGACCATTGATGTCATCTCTAGCTCTGTTTACATACATCCCCTCACAAACACATACACATACACACACGTGCGCGCATGACAGGCAGACAGGCACTGCTCTGAAAACCACTTTTTTGGATTCGAGGAGCACTAAATGGATATATCCACTCAAATCAAATCAAATTCAAAAATGTTGATGAAAATAATACTTTCTCCCTCCTTTACATACAATACTCATGTTTTGTTTTCTAGTTACCTTATCTATCCAATGTTTCATTGAAGGATGACTGCGAAGAATTAATGCTCTAGCAACATAGGCACACACTACTGGTTTATTTCCATCAGTACAAGTGGAGTAGCTTTGAGTAACCAGCTCCAGTACACTATCTAAAAAATTAAATAAAAAGCATGAGTTAGTTGAGGTTTTTTTTTATAACACTAAAACTGTAAGTACCTTATAAGATGCATAACAAAATATGGTAGTGAAGTAATATAAAAAAATAAAATAGCGTTAACGTTAAAAATGGCTAGAAATTAATAATTTAATAATTTACAAATGCAATAATCAATATAAAAAAATGTAACTAATAGTGAACTGATGAATTTTTGGTCTCATAAAAATATAATAGATTAAAGTGCTAAAAGATCCATGCTCCACCGCAGCAAAAAAATTATTAACGTTTGTTATCACCTCCTCACTATATTAACTATGACTATGTATGCCATGCCACCATCACATCTAGGTATAAAATTGCTTAACATTTCAGTAATTCACTATCCCACAACTAGGGGTGTGCAAGTACTCGAGAATCGAGCTTTTTTCGAGCCGAGTATACAATTCGACTCGACTCGGCTTATTGCAAAATACTCGAAAGTTTAAGTCAAGTAGTTTCTCCCGCCGTTTACCCAAAATCGGTACGTGCGAAAGAATATTACGGCCATTTTTCACAATGTCAATCCATCTTTAACAAATATAACTGAAACATCATTTGTTATACTTGAAGTAAACAGTTCTTTTTAGTTAGTTATTAAAGAAACATACATTTTTATATCACTCTGATATCTCTTTTAAATAGTTTGAGGTTATTTATTATTACATCTCTTAAAAAATTATGTTTGTTATATTTTAGAAACCATTCCAAATAAATAAAAACTTAGTTTTTTTATGACAGTTACATGAATAAAAATGTACCTGTGTGAATAACTCAAAGGAAATATTTTAATCATTAATTGAGTCAGGTAATTGGTCATGGCTTACAGTCAGTGTTTTCATTTCATTTCAAAACCCAGGTAAGCCTTAAACACAAGTTAGGCTTGAAAAATATATCAAATCAAGAATCAAGAATTATAGTGAGTTTACGTAAAAGGTTTTCTTTATTTTTTTTCGTATAATTTATTTGCATATCTGCTCCTAGTTCAGTAACTCTTTTGAGTTTAATTACCTCAAAATTGTAATTTGTATTTGAGTACCGGTAATGATAATAATGTTTTACCATTATGTAGAAACATGATGACTATCGACTCGAATAAAGCTCAAAACTCGCAGGTATTTTTCAAAACTCGACTCGACTTCAAAAATCATTACTCACACACCCCTATGGCCCACAACTATTAAACCTATCACTCCAACATCCGAAGCTCTGGTTACAGTTTTTGTTCCAATCAATAATTTCACAGCATTACTTCTCAAGCCCACACTTCACGTTTTTTTTTTTATTATTTGATTTTTGTGTATTTCTATGCCAGTGGCATTTTCTTACATTTTGATCAGGGACAAACTACAAAGGGACTACGGGTTATGTCTTATTACTACAGCAACCTTTTAGTAAAGTCCCCCCCATAGAGCTATTGCCACAGGTGGCATGATGAGACTTAAAACACGGGACCATGGGGATTTTTCATTTTGATGTCACTAGACCCTAAACTCCCTTCGTTCTTTTTCATATATATACACAGCGCTTGACTTGCAACAGAACAGCATTCTGCCAGAGTATTTTTTGTAAGAGATGATCACGTGTAATCCTCAGATAATTTGCCGCAAAATACAATCGCATATAATCGGCCGGAGAATTTGCCACGAGGGAGAATCCCGTTTAATCAACCGGACTATTTGTCGTTAGGAGACTATTGCGTGTAATCGGACGGAGACTTTGCCGCACGAGACGATCACGGGTAATCGCCCGAGAATATGCTGTAAAAGGCAATCGCTTCTGATCGACTGGAGAATTTGCCATAAGAGAGGATCATGTGTAACCGGCCAGGTTATTTATCAGAAGGGACGATCGCATGTAATCGACCAGATTAATTTTACCGAAAATAACGATAGTTTAAAATGTACGGAAATTAGGCGTGGATTTTTGCCCTGAAATTAGCGCCCTTTTGCCTAGTCTTATGAGCTAAGCCGAAAGTTGAAAACGCTAAAATGACCGAAAAAGGTGAATACTCGCACAAGGCATCAAAAAAATTATAAAATTTGCTTAAACAATTTATTTTTTAGCAAAATAATGCATTTTTAATTTTTAATTTACTTAATAAAAATTTGAGTTTAATAAAATGTGACTCATTAAATCGACAAATTATTCACAGAGACACATAATAACTTTGTTAAAGGAAAGAATGATGGAGTAGGCGGAAGCCCACTGACAGGATTTTAGGGTCCCAGTGCAATCCAGACCAGTGCAATCCAGAAACCCAGACCCCTAACCTGACAATCTTTTCGGGCGCCGGCATTAGATCAAAAGTCATTAGATCGACTGGCACTGGATCGACACTTTTGTCGAAGCAGTGCCTTTCGATCTAGTGACTGTCGATGCAGTGCCTTTCGAAGATATATCTGTATTTAGTTTGAGAAATCGTGCTTATTTTAAAATTATTGTCAGCAAATTTTCGTCTTTTGAAAGTTTTAACGTCAAACGGCACTGGACCGACAGGCATTGGATCGAACGACACTGCATCGACAGGCAGTAGATCGAAAGGCACTGCATCGACAGTCACTAGATCGAAAGGCACTGCATCAACAGCCACTAAATCGAAAGGTACTGCTCAGACAGTTATACTTCTAAATTCAGTGTTCCGGCAATACTGTCCTCTTAAGTTTCGCAACGGAGAAAACATCAAATCGAATCGTTAAATTCAAAATACCCATGATTAAGAAAAAAATTGAGAAAAACTATTAGTTAAATAATAGTTTATTACCTTTGAGGCATTCAAAATTGTTTTCTATTGCAAACGTAATATCAACATGTTTTTAGAGAGATTTAAAAAAGTGAATTTATATTTTTTTTAAATCCTACCCGGGCATAGACGGCATTATAATAATTATAAATTAATATAAATGAAAACTAGCTTTTTTATTGCGAGGAAAAATAACGGGGTTATTATTAGACTGGTTTTTAAGTATTAAAATATTGGTGACATTTCAATCAGATTAAATTAGTTTATTCTGAATGAAAAAAGTAATCCCACTAATGGTATTTTTTTGACATTAGTACTCAAACGGCACTGGATCGTCAGGCATTATATCGAAAGGCAATGCACCGACAGTCACTAGATCGAACGGCACTGGATCGACAGGCATTAGATCGAAAGGCACTGGACCGACAGGCATTAGATCGAAATGCACTGTTCCGACAGTGTCGGAGCAATGCCTGTCCAGGGTGGCCACTCCAAACGAATTTTTCCATTCCCGGTTTTTTCCCGGTTTTCACGGGCATTTTCGGCCGTATTCCCGGTGGCAGGGGCAAACCCAGGGGGGATAAAGGGGATATATCCCCCCGAAATTTTTGAGAACAGAATATTTGGACTAAAAGACAACCATTTTCGGCTATCACGACGCGACTACGATTTTTATCTACCGCGACGCGAAGACGCTTTTCGTATACCGTAACGCGACGACGATTTTCGTTTCCCGCGACGCGAAGAATTTCGTTTACCGCGGCGCGAAGACGATTTTTGTCTACCGCGACTCGAAGACGAATTTCGTCTACTGCGACGTGACAACGATATATGTGTCTACCGCGACGCGATACTCGGCGACCGTGGCGTTTACCACAACGACGATATTCGTCTACCACGACGACCTTATTTGTCTATCATCACATTAGTACAGGTGTTTGTGAGTACCTAAATCCCCCCTTCCCCCTTCTTACACGATATCCCCCCGAAATTGAATCCTGGGTTCGCCCTTGCCCGGTGGCATATTAACTCCATAATAGTCGTCCCAAGTAATTGGTGACAACAGAGTAAACAATGTCTTACAGTTATTCTATATTATTATTAAAATCCATCAACCATGTGGAAAAAAACAGAATAGCCTGTTAATTAACAGAGTTCAAAAAAGGTTTAAACGCAAGAGGCAAGATGAGTTTCCACCGGCCGCTTTGTACAATCAGGGTGTTAACGAAATCAGGCTATAATTCCCGTAGATTACACACCGAAATCACGTATTTTACGCTGGGTAATAGATAATGCTTGAGTATACACAAAATAAACCACATTTTCGTAATTTGCATTTTTAAATTTCAGTGACTCGCTGAGGAGTCACGGTTAACCCAATCACGGAACCAATAAGGCCGTAGCAACAACAACGGCCGGCAATATTTTAAAGCAGGCGGTATTCAAAAATTCAACTAGAAATAGGCCTAAATCAAAATGAGTCAGAACACGCAAATACAAGGCAACAAAACGTGCAACAGACGGCAAATCAGCATTGATCCTCTACTCACGCGGCAGCAGACTGTTCGCCGTAGAACGGTTATAAAATACTTGAAAATAAATAGTCCTCAAAAGTTTTTGTCAAAACCAACTTTTCATTGTAAAATGTAATCCAAGTGCATTTTGTAACGTACCGTACGTTGTATGACACCAAACGGATAATTATTAAATTACTTCCTTATCGTATTCGATACTTAAAGGTAGTAGAACTATGAACCATATAAATTAGATAAGTGGAGGCAGACGCAAAAATATGGATATCGTTCGAAAACTTGACAAAGGGTACGCACGCGCCGACTATCGGCCTGTCTTGCTTCATATTGCTGTCCGCCCGAATTCACGTTTCACAACGCAGTGGCAGTGGCAGTCGCTAATTGGCCCGACGCAATGACAACACTTGGTTACCATGACAACCTGCTATGCGCACTATATTATGCGCCATCCGTGTGGTGGGGGTGGGGGGAGGAGAAAGGAAGGAAGAAAGGATGAAAGAAAGTAAGACAAAAAACTTCGGTAACCAGAAAGACGACAAAACAAAATTGATATTAGATGTTGACTCTCGCACCCGATTTTGTACTGATTTCCCAATTCTAACCTAAGTTGAACTAACACCATTTAAAGTTGATATTGAAAAGATAAAACCCAATTCGTGACAATGAATAACTTCTGAACATAAAATTTGCTGGTCTATCAATTATTTAATTTTTATACACAAAATGTACTCATTTTTGCGAATTGTCATGACAGGTGACGGCAGGTGACAAGGTCACGTAAAGATAAAAATCAAAAGGCAAGCAAATGTTTTGTTTGAAATTCATTGTTGGTGACTGTGAGTTTGTTTTGATTTTTATTTTTGCGAACATTTATTTGCCATTACTGTTTTTACTAATAATAAGTGATGGCAAATTACGGCAAAAATCACAATCAAAGCCTAACCAATGCTGTGCCGGTTCAAAAATTATTTTACGAATCGGACGCCTTTAAATTATACGTTTAATTAATCTTTTAGGGGCGGGCGAATAGTGGGTTTTCATTTCGAGTCGAGTAGTGAGCCAAATACCCAAGTATAAGTTTAATTAACTAATCATGCAGAAAAACAAACAGTAAAGAAAACGTAAGGGGAGGTACTACTGCAAAATAACTTCAAACACAATTTAAAATCTTCGGTACAAAGATAATGGTTCAGCGTTATCAATAAATCACTTCAAAATTACGTTCTTCAGTTTAGAATAACCCACGCTTTTATCGACATTCGTCGAGCCGCTAGTAAATACGCATGAACACCTGACCACTTTTTGTCTCTTTCTTATCTTCGATTTTCGCTAAGCCGAATCTGGCCGACACAAAAAAAAACCAACTTCCTGAAACAGGCTGTAGTTATAATAATTACAAACTGAAAAATACAATACTTGTATATTTCGTACGTCAATGATCTCGCGGTTATTCCTTTCAGAAAGACGGAAATTTTTGCCGGCAAAATTGATCCGCAGTTTACAGAATCATCGAACTACTGGACCATACCAAACTCAAGTTCATTTGTACGTTTTGACTAGAAAATCGCCACAACTAAATAGAGGCATATTATAGGCCTACTTCTCGTTGAAATAGTAGCTGTTTTTCTTGCTTGCAAAACAGAATAATAAACTATAAGCTTATTTTTATCTTCGTCAGTTTTGCAACCGAGTTTGCGGTTATTCAAAGCACAACTAACCAAGAATCGATACCTAATAAAAACAAATGAAATCGTCTTTTTATGGAGAAGTACGTTATACGAATAAAAATTAACCCTTGGCGGTATAAGAGCGACTTTTTTTAAGAGTAGGTACTCATCACTAATGATCCTTGAGTATGTTGACTGTACGTAATAATAAAGTTTCGTAGAAAACGTTTTATTTTTACCCCAATTCTTCTGCGTAGAAATTTGTTATTCCATTATCTGCCAACCCCTCCTTCCCCTCGACTGCACTATTGCACCATCACTGTTGTCTGTCTGCTCCTGCTCCCCTGCAGGTGGACTGGGCAGAGACAACGTCATTCACTATCCTGTCGACCAACGCCAACAATCTTCACCACAGATTGGCGTTTACGCTGAGGGTGGCGCTAGACACTAGACACTCTTTGCCGTCTTTCGCTTTTTACTGACGCGTATGTGATTCTGCTTCAAGCAGTTGCGCATTAGTAGTTGTATTTGGAAGTTACTTAGCATAATTATGACGAAATTATCTTGCATTTTTCGTCAACTATTTTAATATTGATTTGTTTACGATGTTTATTATTGTTCTTTAAAAAATGGCGTTTTCCCGGATTTCGCTCGAGATTCACGGTTATTTCCCGGTTTTTTCACGGTTTGAAAAATTCCCGGCTAATTCCCGGTTTTCCCGAATTCCCGATGCACTGGCCACCCTGCTGTCGGTGCAGTGCCTTTCGATCTAATGCCTGTCGATCCAGTGCCTTTCGATCCAGTGACTGTCGGTGCAGTGCCTTTCGATCCAATGACTTTATTTTGTATCGGTCCAGTGCCTTTCGATCTAATGACTTTCGATGCAATGACCGGATCTCCAATCTTTTTTTACTCATTTCGTATGATTCCGGGCCCCCATTTCCACACGTCTCATGTAGATCCGGGCCCCCTGTGGGTCCAGGCCCCTGTGCATTTGCCCCCCTGCCCCCCCCCTGCGCCTGCCCTCAGTTGGGGGGGGGTTATGTACAAACTCGTAAATTACAGTTCCAGTACCTCAGTTTTTACAAATCAAGCACTTTATATATAGGTCAACATTAGATAGTAACAAGACCTGGGTTTGGACTGTTCCAAATAAAACGTTAAAAAAGTGCCACTGGCATTAAATACTCAAAAATGCATACTCTTATGATGGTGTACTATTGATATGTATATCCACTTCTTAACTACGGGACAATTTTTTTTTAGTGATTCAGATATGGGACAAAAGATGTTTAAGCTTCAGAAGCAAATCCTTCACATTACATGTTTACTTAAAAACCAGAGATTAATGCAGACAAATTTTAAAAAATAACAAAATTCTTGCTTATTTTGCATACATATTTATAACCTAACTGTAGGGGTCTACGGGTTCCCAAATTTTTCGGGTCGGGTCGGGTCAAGAGCTGGTCTGAGACATCGGGTCAGGGCAAACAATATTTTAGGCCAAGATCAGGTTGGGCCGCGTCTGATAAGTTACTCCCTTACTCCCGCCGTTTATCCGGGGATCGAATTCACGTGCAATTTACGTGCGTGCCATCGAATTTTACAGCGGATCGCAAGTTACGCTACCGTTTATCCGCAATCAACACATTCTTTATCGCAGCCGCTTGCTAGTTTCATAAATAAGCATCAATATCTGTTCATTTGTGGTCAGCAAATACGTGTGACTGTTTTTTATGGCCGATCGCTAGTTTCGCAAAGTTGCATTTCATTTATTTACGATCGACAAATACACGCAATCGTTTTTCGTGGCTGACCGCGACTTTTGCAAGGCTACAATTGCCGATTGTCGGCGATCGGCAAATTTGCACAATCATATTTAGCGACAGATCGCGAGTTTCGAAAAGCTACATCTGCCGTTTATACGTGACCCACAGATACGCGCTATCGTTTTTCGCATCCGTCCACGAGTTTTTCATAACAATAACCTCAACAATATTACATTAACTCATAGAAAAATGGATTTCGACAGTTATCTAGAAATACCATCTCTCTGGATTCGGAAATTGAAACTTACCCCTAAATTTAGCTCTGGTCTTGCACTTTACAACTTCAAATTTGTATTCATAGTTCATATTCTTTATTGTTATGGTCGTTGTGATAAAGTGAGGCTTTGTAATCATAATAATCATTTTTATGAGTCTCATAGTTTTTTGGATGAATTTTTCACCTATTAGTTTTTTATCTTATTTCTTGAGGTAGGTTAAAATTGAATTATAATTTTTAATTTTAACCTACTAAATTTTTGTCTGTCAATTTTTTATTTAATTTCTTGATTTACCTATGGTTGTAGTTAATTCATGCAAAAGTAATTAAATATTTTTGGCCCGACCCGATTTTGGCCCGAGACCCAAAAGCCAAAATTAAAGGCCCGACCCGACCCGAACTTGAAAAGTCTGGCCCGCAGACTCCTACCTAAATGTTTTATCAAAGTCTATTTAGGAAAGTGATTGAATGGTGGTTTTAACTGGGTTATTCACATAATTTAGCTTTAGTATTATCCAGAAAAAAATGTTGTTCTTGAAACATAGCTTTGTTGAACATCGGCTTGTCAAAATGAGTATTTTTCAGTATAATAAAGAGTAAAATATGGCACTCTAAACTGGAGTCACTCAAGCAAAAGAATCTTGTAAAACCTTTTTTTTAATTTACAAACAATCCATATTATCCTTAGGTTAAAACAAACTGATTCTTGTTTTTAACATTTCTTAGACTTAAGCATGAAATAGTTCACAAATATTTACTTGATTTTATAAATAAACATTGATATAAATAAAAACTAGACTAGTAGAATTATATGTATATAATGTGTCAATAAATATTATAACCCATTTAATGTAAAGCTATTGTACTAATCAAATTTTAATAAGCCTAATTCATTTAATTAATTTATTTGTACTTGCCATAAATACCAGAGTAATTTATGTAATATAATATTAGTAGGATTTGTCCATATCCATAATTTAGTTTAATAATATTTGAAATAATAGGAACGCTATTTTTTTTTTTTTTTTTTTTTTTTTTTTTTTTTTAAATCTCAAATATTTATTTCATATAATAGTAGAAGAACCCGTGGCTTCGCTCTCGATAAAAATTAAACATTCAGTATCACCCCTCAATTATATAGTTTTGCTGTCCCATTTATTTTTCTTGTTGTAAAATCTACTCCTTTAAAAATATCAAATGTACTTCCATAAAACAGAAGTGTTTTTAGAAATTCACTTTTAGTACGCAGGTCTGTTACGACAGGGGCATTCTATTCCTGCCTAAAGTGTCTGTCTATATTAAAAATGTGACCATATTCAGTGGCCCACCGGCAAAGCCCCAAAGGGTGTTGCTGCCCTGGGTAGGCTCATGCCCAATATTAGCGGTCCTTCCTCTTGGAAGTGCTGTTTGCTTGTGTCAGCTGTCCAGTTGATCTTGCTATCAGGTGAAGAGGATTGCGCTTACACACTCAAGAAGCGAGTTTACCATGACTGGCTCACCCGAGACAAACGCGAGAAGCATTTATGGTCGTTTCTACTTACCGCACGATACCTGAGTTTGCCCTGATGATGATCATGGGGCACAATATAAGGAAAGGCACCCTTGGCTTTTTCAGCAGCGCGTTGAATCTGCTCACATAGTATAGTTACCCTTAAGTACAGGACTTTATTATGTACCCCCATCGCAGCAGACCAGCATATTACAAATCCTATTTTTTTGCTTAATGAAGGTATATGTGTAAGAGGGACCATAGAACATGGCTTGAAATTTTATTCACTGTAAAAGACAATTTTTATAAGTTTTTAGGGTCTGCTTTGAACAAAAAAATTACAATACCACTCCAGCAATTATTAAAAAGTGCTGTCTTACGTTTTTAGATTCTATATTGAACAAAAAGATTGAATGAGCCATCCCGGCAATTTTTAAAGTGCTGTAGATAAAATTAATACTTTACAGTAGCTCACTCTTCCTCTTTAAATAGCAGTTAGTTGTCATAAAAAAGTCCTTCAAGTATCAGTGATCGGTGATCACTGAAGTCCTTCAGTAATCAGTGATTTATTTTATGTTATACTACATACTAGCATTTTATAAAGTGTATGGAATTTAAAATATATATTCAAAAGTCTAATTCGTTTACCATCTGGCACCAACAAACACATTTTCATACAAACAAATACAATTAAATAGCAGAACGAAATATACCATTAATTTGCACCAACTGTTTTAAATTTTACTTTCACATGTTTTGTTAGTAAACAAATCTAACTAAAATTCTTTCAAAATTCCTGACATGGGTACCTTTAAGACGGTCCCAGGGCTAAACCCTAAAAGTTATCACAAAACGGATGGTGTATAAACATACTCCATGAAATTCTACATGTATGTACCAAGTTTTGTGGCCATCGGTTTCTGAGTTTCTGAGTTTATCACTGCCAACTACACAAATATACAAACCGACATCCTCTTTTATACATAGAGAAGACAAGTTTCAAAATTTGATCTCTTTGGTGTCAGTTAAGTGATTACCAAAAACTTAGATTTAATCCTGTGTTATATTGTTGAAACCTGAGAATGTAACCAGAGAGAAATTTTCTCTTCTTCTGATTTACAATGGCCTAGTGTTAACATAATTTATTGTGGACCTTAATGTCGCGAGCACGAAATACGGCGGGTGAGTGAGGGCGCTGCTGGCGAAAGCAGCGTTATTTTGGTTGTCAATTAGTCATATGATTGTAAGTTTACAAGCACACGTTTACATATGACGTTTTGCTGCAAGCTCTTATGCAAGATTCTTCTATTTTCGTGCAAAATTCAGACTAGCAGGAATCAATAATAACTGTCAGCTGTAGACAAAAATAGAAATGAAACGATACATAATCTTTTGTTTTGTTTGTGTTTGTTCCAGGAGATTTCATGCAATGCTGTTTTGGATCGCAGACGGACAAAGAAAACTTTTAATGAAATATTGCATCAAAAACTTGCATAGTGTAAAGTCCACGAGAAACACAAACAAGATGTTGACAGCTCAACATAAATATTCTATTTCCTATTTTCAGCTAACTTTTAGCAGAAGATTTTATGTGTTTCCAGTTTTTGCCACCCGCCGTATTTCGTGCTCGCGACACTAGTCCAAGTGTAATTATATTCCCTTTAAAACAGTTATACATAAAAAGCCTATATTTTTAAATAACCAGCTGAATACCAGATCTTAGCTATCTCTTGTAAGGCCTAAATATTTGAGAAAGATCTGGGTGAAGATTTAAAATCTTTGGTAAGATCCATCCAAGCTATTATTCAACTAGAAGCCACATTTTCATCTGCACCAGTAATTAAAAGTGTTAACCAAGGACTTACAATTACCAGTTACAAATCAATATCCATTCAAAAAGAATATCTGATAATTTCAAACCCAGAAAAAGACAACATTTAACACTAAATCCAGATAATCGAACATACTATTTTATAAATTTAAATTTATAAGTAGGCCATGTTGAAGAAGCCATATTGTTCATAGACAATCTTTATTTCACCAGTGTAAACTAGAGACATTGGAATTGGAATAAATATTCAATTGGTGTATTGGAATATTTATTCATATCAAAATTACAGTAAGAATAAATTTGTAGCATGTATTAAAAATACACAAATTTAATATTTTTTTGTTAACTTCATAAATAAAATCTATATACAAAAATCATTTATTGCATGTAGTATTTTAATTGTTTTGCTTTATTTTTACAAAATTTAATGTAATAAAATAAAAATCAAAGAAAGAAAATTACAAAATTATTTTAAACCAGGAAATAGCAAGAAAAACTACTCTGTACATGTACAGGATTTGCAAGCTCTTTAGCTGTAACCTGATTGGGTGGAACGTTCTGGAAATTGTGAAGCCTAACCAAACAGATCGCAGCTAACCAGTTGTATATAAGGCAGATTTTTAAATTAACTGGTCTTCTAAGTTGAAACGTTGTGAAGTGTACTTGTTTAGCTTACTTGTTTAAATTTCTTGTTCCCCTTTACAGGGTAAGTCAGTCAAATTATTTATTAGCGTCAGTTTTATGTCCTTAATAATTTCAGGCTTGCAATTTCTATTTACTAAATAAAATTATCTGTTGTAAAATGTTGTCCTTTGCATTTAAATTCATAGAAATTCTCAGTATCCAGAAAAATACTTACTTTATAATAAAACTAAAACTATTTGATTTTTTTTAGGGTTAACGAATATGGAAGATAAATTTAAAAAGAATTAAAGTAAAAGAAAACAAACCCCTCCAAGTATAAAAAAAGATTTAATTTAATTTATGAAGAAAAATGTTTTGGTATGAAGATCATTAATAAAGAATAATAAATTAAATTGGTTCAATTAAGTCATTTAACTTAAAACTAATGAAACTGAAGATGGTTAATGAAATAATAATTCACAGAAGAGAAAATTTAAAATTAATATAAGGTATTCTACATAATGCGCAACTCTGCTAGTTAGCTTCTTGTATTAATAATCATGAGTATCAAGGTAGATTTTCTGTTAAAACCTGAACTTCAATATGAATTGACCAACAGAGGTATTGATTTTGATCAAAAGGCTAGTGTAGAGCAACTAAGAAAGAGTTTGAGAACTGCCTTAAAACTAAAAGTACAACCTAATGCTATAAACTTGCAAAATAAAATAAGGATAAAAGAGGAATTGGAAATAATTAAAATTAACATTGAGGAGTTGGAAACAAGAATAACTGATATTAATGAAAGTAAAAACCTAAATGCTGTTTTAAGATGTGAAAACAAAATTCAGCATTATGCTAATCGAATCAGCAACCTTTTGTTATATAAACTGGATGAAATAACTAAACAAGAGCTAAATGAATTAAATGAAAAATTTTTTTAGTTTTTTTTTTTAGTTTAAAAAAGAGGGTGGTGGCCTCTTTTTACCTTGCATTTGCCCCCCCACATGGGCCTCAGGCCTGTGCGTGGAAGTTATCAAGCAATCCCAAGGAGTGAGCCGGTACAGTACAAGGATGAACAGTATTAGGTTTAGGGGGATATCTTAGCATAGTTAAGTATGCAAAAACTAACACAAAACTGTTAAATAAAATTATAAAATGATGTATATTTCTTCAATGTAGCCACTTGCTGTAATTGGGCACTTCATGAAGTGTCCAACGCAGCCCGGGCACTTCATGAAGTGTCCAGCGCACCTGGGCACATAGTGTAACTCGATTATTTCAATCAAAATTACAGCATCTGCCCAACGAAACTGGACATTTCATGAAGTGCCCAACGCTCATTGGGCACATGCTGTAACTAACGAGGCATGTTGGGCAGTCGATTTAAAACATTCCTTAAAATCAATCCTAAAGTCTGCTTTAAATCCCAATGTCTGTGTTAAAGTAGCTAATGTAACTGTTTTTTATTAAACCTTTTAATATTTTTCAAATATAAAAATTTTAACATTGCTTTTAGTTGCATACACACAAAACAGTTAACAATAACGTAGTTTTTTTTTCACAATAAAATAGTAACCACTTAGAGTCTATTCAAGATTAATAGGCGGTCGGAAAAGGGGAAATAATGGTTTTGTTTATTTCCCCCTCCACTACCACCTCTCACCGTTAATCACCTGATTGATTCAAATTCGGTATAAAATGTCATTGTTTTGTTTACATCAAAGTATTGTCGATTATTGTTGTTTTTGTTATGTTTAACCTTTTTTGTTAAAATGGTTTCATGCTGCAGCGTTGTTTTTACTTTATATATTTTTGTTATATAACCAGATAATGTAAAATGACGGCAAGAAAACTTAATAATATTATAAGTCAGACAAAGTAAGATTTTCAATGTTTACAAATACTTTAAAAACACTGATATAAATGTGCCGACTTAGAAAGTGTGGGGAGTGTTCCACCAAACGCAAAAAGTGACTGCTGAGGCTTGCCTTGTTTCTCTCCATACTGTACAAGAGTGACAGGAGAAGCAAAGAAGACTCAAGATATCGATGCTGAAATAAGTGATAATGGCACTCTTGTCATTCCAGACTAATTTATATAGTTTTCCTCGCTTCAAAGAAAAAAACGTCACAAGAAGTGAAACATTGATCTTGACCAGTTTGACAAGGACGTAGTGCTGCGGGGCATTTTGGACTTATAAAAAATTAAAATAAGAAGAAAATATTGGCTTTAGTGGAAGCATATGTTCCCACTGGAACAATTCGAATTCCACTACAAAAAATATATGACGATGCCCGTAAATTCCTCGAGGAACGTAGCGATATCGTTGCTCCCCGTGTTACGTTCTTAAGAAAAATACACGACATTAGGGGTAACCAAAACTACACAAGACTTTCCTTGTTCCTTTTGTTTATTTTAATATCCTCATTTAGATGTTTATTGGCCCATCTAAACAGATTGTATTTTTTCGACCTTTCCTCATGTAAAATTCTAAATTATACAAGTGTAAAAGATTCTGAAACTATTCATGTTATACTGCATTTCTTTAATAATTTAGTTAATATAGTTTTGTAAATACATTTTCGACACTAAGTTACTCATGTTCAGTTGTCTTATTTATCCTTTCGAAGGTTTTAACCTTTGACAGAAATATTTAGTCCTGATAATGTTTTGCAAAATTGAATTTGAATTTTTAATATATGATTTCCTTGTAACATATGTTGTCTTTGTGTAAGTTTGATATCCAAGGATATGAAGATATTTTGTAAAAATGAAACAATGTGGTTTACACATTTAAATGAACGAATGCATATTTGCAAATATACATATTAATTACATACGGGCTCTAGAAAAGTTTCAAAACATCATAAATAATCAAAAAGGCCTGATTATTTTCACTGACGATTAAAAAAATAGTAGAGGTTATAGCTTAATAGACTTTTGATTGACATGAGGCATTTTAGCGAATTTCCCCCTATAGGGAAGTAGCTATTACCGTAGGCGGCATGGTAAGACTTAAGCACGGGACCACCGTAACTTTTCATTTTGATGTCCCCAGGCCCCAAAAACACCATTTGTTCATTTTCATATATATATATATAAGGATATATATATATACCTGTCCGTAGGCGCGATAACTTTTGTTAAAAAGGTCCGATCACGATGAAATTTGGTACATACGTCGAGAGTGACATTTATTACTTCGAGTTCAAAAACCAGCGCGATAAGTTAACTCTAAGGAGGGTTTTTTGACAAAATAAAATCTATTTTTAGGATTTAATATCTTTATATTAATTTTTTGTAAATTTAAGTGTCAAAATTTAATTCAGCTTAAAAAAATAAACAATATAGCATTTTGAATGATTACTCTACATCAATCGGTTACTGAGATATTGGATCTGCTAAATGCAGTACTTTGTCCCCTGAAGGGACAAGAACTATCCAAATTCTGGTATTAATACCTACATTTTTCATTGAATTCCCCAAAAATGGGATTAAAAAAATTATATTACAAACCATATGATTGAATTTAATTTGTTCATGTGATGATTGATTTGTTTTTATTCCTTGGATCTGAGTAGATTGATAACATGTTTCCTAACTTTTATGTACTATAACAAGTATACATTTATTAAAAATTATTAGAATATGAATAATTGTTGAGAAATAAGGACATGAATGATGAAATTTACTTATTTAAATTAATATTTAAACAAAATTAAATATTCAAAACAACAACTTCCCTAACTAATGTAGAATATGCCTACATATAAAAAATAAATCCTTTAAAAATTAACTGAGTATGCAAGTTTGCTGCAACAACTTTTTTAAATTTTAAGATGAATCATATGTTTGTATTTAATTTGTTTATATGATTATTTTATTTGTTTTGATTTTGACTGATTTTAGATATTGATTGTATGTTTGCTTACATTTTTATACTATAACAAGAATACACTTATAAAAAAATATTAGACTAATAAATGTAAATGTTTTTTGTTATTGTTTTATAAGAATAACAAAAAGCGTATTATTGGAGTGGATACCGAGGTGATTCCCATGATTATTTACTTTATATCGTAAGCTCTTCAATTATTATATAATATACTTTTTGCAATAATTACATGAGGTGTCTGAAAAATTTTCTCTTACATAAATTAAATAAGCTCCCATATAAAAAATAATTCTTTAGAAATTCGCTGAGTACGCAGGTTTGCTGCGACGGGGGTATTATACTTATTGTGTTTTATATTCCAGCACACCCAAAAAATGCCTTTTGTCACTCCAAATAAAACGTTAACAATTAGGCTGATATGTACCTAGAACTTGCTTTGATAATCAACGATTCCCTCAGTTCAATCCAAACCTAGTAAATCATGGCATATTTTAATGCAGGTTATTTAGGTTATTGGAATTTCCATTTGCCTAAACAACGTATAATTCAATGCATTACTTTTTAGAGTGGCAGAAACTAGACATAAGATGTTAGCCTAAAAATCCAGCTATTGCATTTAATTTGGTGGATGGGAAAACGATCAAACACAATCTCAAAATTTGTTATTCTGACAGTTTCATTTGAATTAGGTTCATAATAATTATCGTAAATATTAAACAGTTTTGGAAATGTTAATGACACATTTTTGTCTCATCATAAATCAAAACCTCTGACAAATCTATTTATTTACGTTATTCTGCTGCCTGCCGACTTGCAGACGAAAATGACAGCTACATGTTGACAAGAAAGGAAAAGAGAAAATTAGGGGTAACATATTGACCTGTGGGGGTAGTCGTTAATTCGACCGCCTAATAATTTTGAATGGACTATAATATAGGATAAAACATAAAAACTTATAATTGGTTTAAAGCTTAATACAAATATCGTGTTTTTTAAATAGTTATAAAATCAAACAATCGAACCGTATAAAATTATAAGTAATGCGCTATTGAAAAAATAAATATGATAATTAAACATCGATCTACTAGAATTTTCTAGTAACCGCTCACTTTTGAATAATGTTTAACAATCATAGGGTATCCCTTTAGACAAATTCTTCCTATGAATTTCCAAATATTTGACTTAATAATATAAACTTAGATTTTTAAGCTACCGATGTCAGTAAGCATATGACAGAAGATTTATAGCATATTTTTGAAAAGCTGTTAAGTAGGGGTGTGCGAGTAGTGATTTTTTGAGTCGAGACAAATCGAGTTTTAAAAAATACTCACGAGTATCTAGTTTTTTTCGAGTCGAGTATTTTGAATAGTAAAAGTAAATATGTATCATACTTATTATTGAACACATACTATATAATATTTTTTAGTTATTAAACTGGGAAGTGTTCCTATGAGTTAAAACTGAACCTGTTTTCAAATGAAATGAAACGACAATTAAGGTCACTCTTTACATAATTTTATATAAATTATTATTCAATTGATTAAACTTTCAGCCCGAGGAGGTAAAAACTAAGCAAAATCAGCACTTGCTTTAAAAAAAGTAGGCCTATTGGTAACATATTTTTTTAGGTTTAAAAATTTAAGTTAAATCTGTCTCATTGAACAGAAAAGATCTGAAAAGATTGGGTAAGAAAATATCTCAAATTGTAGAAAGGAAAACAATATTAAACTTAATTTATTGATATTAATAACTCACTTAAATTTCAAGTACAGTAAAATAACAAAAGTTTTATGGTGGCTGTTCATGACTGTATGAAAACAGCCGTAAAATGCAAACGCGCGTATCAATTCCGGGTAAACGGCGGGAGTAACTAATCAACTTGAATTTCCGAGTGTTTTCAAAACTTAGAGTCGAGTCGAGTAGTCTAAACTCGGCTCGGAAAAAGCTCGATAATCGAGTACTCGCACACTCCTACTGTTTAGTAAACAGGACACTCCACATACATTTTTAAAATTCTATAAACAAATAAAAACAATTACAATGAAAACGATGTAACGATGTAATGCTTGATGTAACAATGTTATGTTATTTCATTCAAACTGACATAAAAGAAAAACTTAAACCTAAATTGTCTTTAATGCTAGTAAAATTGTGAAAGAACAAACGAAATAGTAAAGTTTTATATGAATTAAATGTTTTCAATTTTGATATCAAAATGCAATTAAATAATTGTTTTATTTTTTTCAAGACTCTAATGGCACTTTCTATGAATTTGTTTTACCTTGCTATATTTTAATTTATTATAAGTTTTGTTACGGGTGACTAAGTAAGAAGTTAATCAATTAAAACATGAAAAATTAAGTTAATGTTAATGTTTATGTGTTATGTTAAATTTTGTATGTATTTTATTTATTAAAGCATAAAATGTAAATTGACTGAATTGTCAGGTTTATATTTTCTGAGTTATTTTGGCTACACATCGCTATTAATATTATTATTTAACCAATGAAGAATTTAAAAATCGTTAGTTGTTTCAGTAATAATATTAATAATTATGAGTAGCCAAAATAACTTCGAAAACGTATAAGAAACCATGATAAAAAAAATAGTACAGACAAGAATTGTCTAGTTTAGTGGCAGGCAATCTTATTCTTCATGTTTTACAAAATTGTTTAAAAATTTTCCTATTTAGTATTATTGAAAATAATACATCGGATACTACCAACAGCAACGTAAACAACAGTTTTACGTGTGTTCAGCATCTGAGCTGGACACATAGTGCAAAAGAAATAATTACAGCATGTGCCCAACGAGTGTTGGGCACTTCATGAAGTGCCCAGTTTTGTTGGTCACTTCATGAAGTGCCCAGTTTTGTTGGTCACATACTGTAATTTTTAATGAAACCGTTCAATTACACTATGTGCCCAGGCGAGCCGGGCACTTCATGAAGTGCCCGGTTAGTGCTGGACACTTCATGAAGTGCCCAATTACAGCATGTGGCTACAACATATATATACAATACAAAAAAACAACTTTGCTTCAACCAATAATGGTCACCGTGAATGACTGTGATTGGTTGTCCCCCTCTACTCCCAACTATCGCCATCTCTCCTCCCCAAAAATGAACACTGGCAAGAATTACTCAAAGAGAGACAGAACAAAAACAGTGCCACTCTGTCTCACTGTTATTCGTGCCAACCAGTGCTATGTCATGGTGGTGAATGTTATACTGTGTGGTTAACTTGCCAAGCACAAAAAAATGTATCAGAATTTTGCCTATAGAGTCTGCACATCTTGTCTATTATAGACATAAAGGTTTTAAAAGATGACTGGAATCAGAATACTAACAAATAACAGAAGTGGTTTAATCATATTCATAACTATGAATTCGTTCCTACCGTCATTTGATTTATTGATGATAGAAGACAACAACTGCAGAGCTGAGGTCCGCGCCAGTTCAGTATCAAAGGAGTCAAAAGCCACTGGAATGATGTGATTTTTTATCTCCTCTGGAGTCAGAACAGTAACATCCGGCCATAGTGAGCCAACAAGTGCTTCAAGAAACACCATCTGAGCAACAAAATCCACCACTTTAATTAAGTTAAACTGTAAAGTGACATTGTTTTTATCCAATTTGTCCTATGAAATATATCTACTCTACATATACTTATACTATATTTACTTTGGAAACTCTGGTTGGTTGTCTCATTATCATAATCATTTATTAAAAATGATATCCTCAT
The DNA here is from genome assembly GCA_035578135.1 of Flexamia atlantica. Taxonomy (NCBI): domain Eukaryota; kingdom Metazoa; phylum Arthropoda; class Insecta; order Hemiptera; family Cicadellidae; genus Flexamia; species Flexamia atlantica. The sequence goes on from JAQJVK010000001.1 coordinate 160,475,603, forward strand.
TCATATAAATAACCACATACATGAAACATTTATACAGCCTACAATTTCAAAAAGCATTATATCTATGGTTGAGGCAGTGCTATTTAAATCTGGTGATGAATGAACGTCCAGGTTGGCCGACATATAAACTTGGGCATTCACCACATTTCAATTTATAGATTCCCGTTCTGTCTTACTTGTCCTGTTCCAACATTTTTCCCCTAAACTATTTTTGACATGGTTAGATGCCCTGAAAGCAAGTTTTTCATTGTGTTCCTTTAAGAGTTTGTTGAGGCCGAATGTTGAGGCCGAGTTGTACATTGTGACTAAATTCAATAATGGCCAGTGGCGGTTCGTGCATAGGAGCACATGAGCACGTGAAACCCCTATGAAAAACAATAAATAATGTAATTTATTAAAATACTTTTATATAAACGCAGAATACCCCAAACAATTAAAAATGACAGTAATAAGCAATAGCGAAGAGCGTGCGACGCGCTCGACGTTGTCACTAGAGCCAGTGAGGCGAGACTGAGTTTGGAGCACAGCTCCGCGGCTACTATAGGCGTAGGACGAGTCCATTTGTGGCAGCGGCGGGGGAGGAACCATGATTGCATGGTGCCTTATGGAGCGTCCCTCGGAGCTGCTTCCTAGTGTGCCCATGTGCGTTTTAACGAGGCTCGACACTTGTTGTTTTGATTCGGATGATGTTAAAGTATATTAATATAAATATTGCATGTTTTTATGTTGTTTTAGTGATAAATATGTTATATTTCAGTGATGTAGTTTGGTGTTTTATGATATACTCTGATTATCAGAAGAAAACAATTGGCATAGCGGCCGCGCGATAGCTGTCCCTCTGCAAGAATATAATTTATTACACTCCTGGCTAATGGTAATGGCATATTTAATTTATTGCAAATGTATTGTTATTCGTGTCAAAACATTACTGGATATGTAAAATTATATTTTTTGGGGTATGAATTAATTACAAATTGTTAAAGACTTGCGTTACTATTCACACGAATAAAATTTACTAAAAGTGTGTACAATTATTTAAAACTTGCTAAAAAACTTGTATTCTACTTTTTAAATGAATAAAATTTACTAAAAATTGTAACGAAATATTTTAGTTCAACAGTATGAAATAGTAGGAGTCAGTTCTGCATGGTTGCGGCCACGTTTTCTTTCGGTAATCAAGGTATAGTCGTAATTCATCATAGGATAATGATTTTGATTTTCAAGGATTAATCAAGAAGAGCATTAATCAATTATGGAAGATAATAATTGTAGGGCTCAGATCACAGTTAGTTATTTAAAAACATTCGGTTTTCCGATTTATTGTTATAATATTAATTATCTCAGAATATTTCAGGATTACAGATTAATAATAAAATTGGTTTCAGTCATTTATTAATGTTCAACACTAACTATTTAAGCCTTATTTATATGTTTACTCTGAATAATTCTCTTTTAAAATAAAATTATAGTTATTTTTATGTGCAATATTAAAAATAAAAATTACAGTCAATAAAAATAGTGAAGAATAATCTAATGTTTAATTTAGGGTTAATATGATATTAATGTGTAATAGTAGCAAAATACGATTCATAATCTTCAAAGTTAGGGTGGTGCCTTATTAAATTTAATACATTAAGCATTACACTCGTGTATAACAACAGGTATCTCAAGAAATGCAGGCACTGCTGTCTTTTAAGCGTTTGACGTACTTCAATACCAATTACTTTAAGACGATAACTCTAGTATAATACATTGATATCATGTGTATATTTTTTAACTGTGAACCCCCAGTGCATAAACTCACGAGCCGCCACTGACACTGGCATATTTAAATATGTTTTGTCTGTAATATTTCTGTTAATTTTATTCTTGTGCTTTGTAATTAATTTGTCCACTATGAAAACAACCATGTTTGGTTGCTTCTTTAACCATTAGCCGGATCAATTTATTTGATTATGTTGACTTCCTGCTTGTACTATGCGTTATTCAATGGCAAATTCAGCAATTAACGAACAGCAGAATTGTAGGCTCCCATTTTTTGGGCTTGAAGGTGAGTTGGCATGTATGGTTTGATTGGTTGCAGTTGTCTCCCAATTGATACCGAATTGGGATTTATTTATTGGTGTTCTTATCTAATGTTAAATCTGAAAAGTTTATCTTGTTACTGTCCTCAACTTCGAGAGTGAAGTTGAGTTTATTTGCCAGCTTATTTAGATAATTATGAAAGAGACAAAGTTGCCTTGTGTTACCAGTAAAAATAATGATAGTGTCATCAACATATCTTCAATATCTTTGGACAAATAAGCTGAGCAGTTGTGGATTTCAAAGTAACTAATTATCCGTTAAACCAAAATTCATATCAACCGTTCTACTTAGTTCTTTATCTGTATTGAATAGATGAAGGCATTATAACCATAGGACACGACTGACTTGGTAAATAACGCAAAATTTTACAATATGTTCCAATACTATGTACTGTAGTGATCATGATTGTGTTCAGAACATTTGTAAGCAGGTGATAAAGATATATATCTCGTTATTTAATAACAGTAATTTAGAATCATTTTTTAGTGATTTGGCTTCTGAATCCTCGCTGGCGGTTTACCGGGCTGAAATTGATTCTAAATATGATATGATTGATTTCTTGTATTTGTAGGTTCCTAAAATAATGTACAAGGAGTTACTAATTTTATATACTGTGAATTTAATATTCAGAAAAATATTCATTTATTTTCAATGTCAAAACATTTTTCAAAAATTCGCATAAGTAATATTTTTAGTTTAAAATCAATGAACATTTAAAGTCAACAGTCCAGTTCACCTGAGCTGAGGCCTGACCTACATCAATAGGTATTGTGTTTTTGTCTCTCTTTATCTGCACTGGACAAAGGTCATGCTGCCGGCAAATATTTTGTTGAGTGTGGCCAGTCTGCAGTCTACTGCCTTCTAGATCCCATAGCTGTGATGTTTGCAGCATGGGACATGTTTGTGAATTTTATAGTTGAATTTAAATAATTTCTACAATTGAATTGAATTATTCTAAATTGATGGAATATGTTGAGTGGAGTATGTTACATCAAGATTAACTAGCTTAAAGGTCATCAGTATCCTGGAAGCAATGTTATTTAATAAAATGTGAATTTATTCTACTAACAATGTTAATTACACAGGATGGGGTTGGATAAAATAATATAATAGCCTAATTTATAATTCCAAAACGGCTTCTAGCTAGTCTTTGAGGTAGAACACAAAACTTCTTATTGTAGGACGTGGGTATCATGCGGAGCAACATCATTTGATAATCAATTTATTAGATTTGTCAAATTCCTGTATGTACAAGCAAGTACAATTCTAAGTTAATTCATGCAAGTTGAATGATAATGAAATATATTGGTGAGAAATATTAATTATAAAATTAATATGAAGACATCATGTGGTGAGTTATCCAATTACTTTCTACTCTACTGATTTTTCTACAACATTTGAAGTGGTTTCTACAAGTAAATCTTGAGTTTTCCTTCCATCATGAATGCAGGAAAATTTGTGCAAAACTACCAATTGACTATGCAATTGCATAGTGGCCTCAGCTCTGAAATTGCTGTTCTTTCATAAACTTTTAAGAACTATACATCTGTTGTTTAATAAACATTTTCTCATTAAATCCACAGATGAAGTATACTACAGATAAGCAAGCATATGGGACATCTGGTAACCGGTATTATCGCTTAGTACGTTACGCCAGCTACCGGAGACCTTGGGAAACAAGCATACTGCTTTACCACGGGACGAAAATAAACGTTGTCAAATTGTGCGCGACGCGACGTTGCCGCGTGTTATCACTGCCTCCTGTCTCGTCGTTGTCACAACAATATTTGGGTCTGAATGGTCCACTGGAATGGTCGGACTTCTGCGGCATGTCTAAGTGCGCCATAAATTGAGCGTTTTGGCAAATACTTGAATGCCGTTTTCTACATTACACCGTTTATAATAAAAAAGTTTTTTCTTTAAAAAGTACCTGATTTCTCTAAAGTAAGAAAAATTACAATATAATGTTGTTTTGATTTATTTTACTTTCAACTTAAGATAAATATATTTTCATCCGATGATGTATAACCCAAATATCCTTAGAATAATATATGTAACTGTGATAAGTATTTAAATTAATAGTTAGTTAATGTAATTGGTGTTTTGGCGGATTAAATAGTTATTCAAGAGTTATTACACGCATATTTAAGGTACAGAAAACTGACCAATAATTTTTATCTTGTGTTTGCTAAATTACCATCATTATTACTGTATGTTATTACCTCTATCTCATTATTATTTTAGATTTAATGTGCTGTAAATTATTATTGCTGTTAGTTTTTATTTTGTATCATACTTCTGAGAGTGAGACATATGTGTATGATTTGTGTTTATTCACAAATTAAGAATGTCTATGTGCATGCTTAATCATACATAGATATAAGAACATTGTGTAATATGTTATTAATATTCTCTCAAATTAAAACTATTATGTGATCAAACTATAAGAGACTAGAGTCTGTGTAAGCTGATAACTTAATTGAATTATCCTAAACAAGTATAACGCATTTTGTCCAAGCGTAATTTGAAACAACATGTCAGGTGCAACTTCCATAGAATTTCCATCTTTTTTCTTCAGTTATCTGATGGTCAAATCAATATATCTTGATGATATCAGGGATATTTACGGTGGACGACATTTACTTGCGTGTAAACAGTAAAGCTAGTAGACCCTGCAGACCCTAAAATGTTGAGATGGCTAATGTAAATTGATGAAAACATCATAAAAATATTAAATGGGTTAAAATGTATCCCAAGCAAGTTACTTGACTGCTATCGGTGTGGGATGTCTTTTGCTAAGATTAAAAATACTAAGTTTTTGGCAAATTGAATGTAATATGCGCAGTATTAGAGTACATATTTTCCTCTACTCACTTTCATAATACATTAAATTCAAAGGTTAACAATTAACTAATTTAGGCAAATTAGAGTTTAATTCACTGTGTTATGGAATTTTATTCCTGTACTCAATGGTGGGCTGCAATTGTTTGGTTTCTCAATCCTGTAACATATGTTTTAAATATTATTTTGTTACTGAGCTGCTAAATTTTTCAATAAGAAATGTGAATCGAAGGATAATCAGATATTTGGTCAGTTCATTCAAAATAACATATTGGTTATTCGAATTTGCTGTCTATAAGTGCACAACGAAAAGCACGGCAACGCATAACGCCAGCGCGGCGGCTGCGACGGTCTTAATTTCCACAGAACTCCAGTGGCATCCCTCCACCCCACCCTAAAACACTCCACTGTTCAGAGCTGATGACATATTTATAAATAAAGTTGTTTATAAACACCGATCGTCCGCATCTCTCAGCAATGATTCAATATAAGTTCTTTCTGTAAGGGGTGGTATCTTAGCACTCCAGGTATGTGAAGCTGACAGCGCCCATATCGAAAAAAATGTGAAAACAACCTAAATAGTTTGTTTAGGTTTGTTTAGCTATTTTCGACGAGTGTTTGGCCTTAGTTGTTTAAAAAAAAACTGAAAATAAAGTGGGTGCTGCTAGCTACACACCAGCAGCGCCCATTCGTCATTTTGAGCTAAAAATCAGTGGAATCCTTTGTTTATCGTTTGCTTAGGTTTGTTTACCTAATTTCGTCGTTTGTTTGGCCTTAATAGCTTAATAGCCTTAATAAAAATCGGTTGGTAATTAACGGAGACAACGAACTGCGTTTACCGCTAAACTAAAAAATCTATTATCTCCGCAACTAGTCGACGTAGACTAATAATTCCAAATACTGAATTATTTATTTTTTCAAATAAAATTTGATGGTTGCAAGTATATTTTGTTTTGTAATTCTAATTTTAAGTACTTTTAAAAAATATAAATTTTTAACATTTAAATCCCTAAAACTTCTGAACCAGAATGTATACAGACCTGATGCGGGTGGTGGCATTTTGCTTATCATCTCAAGCACTAAATACTGTAAAATTTTATTCTCAATAGTTTGAGCCGTTTTTGAAAAATTTGGATTTGTGTAGTTTTATGGGTTTTATTCCCTTAAAAATACAAAATGACAAAGATACATATCATGGCTTTATATCTACATGCCAAATTTCAAGAAAATCGGACCACTGGTGTCGTCTTTCGTTTTGTTTACATCCATTCACACACACATCCATCCACACACACATATATACACACGGACGGACAGACACTGCTCCAAAAATCATTTTTTTGGATTCACAGTAAAACAAATGTTTCCACTAACAACTCAAATTAGAGAATTTTGACAATACTTTCTCCATATACTATGTATATAGGGCGAAGAAAGTAAAACATGTTATCTCGCGAAAAAAGGCGTATTCCAGGGTGCGCTCTTCATACATGAAACTCCCCTATATCTACTTGTGCTGTTTTAATTGTCCTAGTAGCGCAGAAAATTAAATTTCGAATTTTAGATTTGATGAGTATGCATGGTCCCACCGGCCACTTACCTCACTCACTTTTTACAAGAAATCATTGTTGTGCTGCGTAATTAGTGACGGTTTGGAACATTTTAAATGCTGAAATAAATTAAAATAAATATTTATGAACAATGCCTGGAGGTCATAAAAAGTGCGCCTTCCTGGGGTTGCCAGTTGACGACTAAAGACAAAAAAGGGGTAAGTTTTTCGCTTTTCCCGTTAAGAATCCTGACATTTGTGAAATGGGTTACAAACTGTGCCACTGAGTGTTGTCTGCGAGCGCCACTTTGAGCATGGTTGTTTCGCTAGTAGTTCTCCTAAAAGTAGATTGTAGAAAGATGCTGTTCCTACAATATTTTCAATTTGTGAACCTGCTGCAATCACTACCCCGGATCACCTTGACGAAGAAACGACGCCGACCGAAAGTGCTGCATCACCACCCCCAGGGACTAGCTTTCACACACCGACACCATCCCTGCAGGCCACCTTCAACACACCAACACCACCTTCACAGGCCACTTTTGACACACCAACGCCTCACACCCTTCACAAAATTATGCCAACTACACAGGCCGCCTTTCACACCCTTACACAAACTCCTCAGGCTCCCACTGGCCATCTCTCATACACCCACACCTCTCCCACTGGCCACCTCTCATACACCAGCGCTACCCCTTCAGACGACTCCTTTCTCATGGTCTTAGCAAAAACGCTTAGATCCTGCTTCAGTTCCTGGATCTGCAAGCAGTTTGCCTCCCGACCCCTTTAGTCAACCACGGAAGAAACAAAAGGTAAAGCAAATATTCTACCTTATAATTAAATTATATCAATAATTATTCGTAAGACGAGGTCCAGAAAATCAAAGTGGACTAACCACAAAGTCAACTTAGATTAAAAAATCATATCATTGTTTAGAATTCAATCCGGCAAGTGATTTTTGGCAATCTGACAAGTTGGAAATTAACAGCATATTGGTAGTTAACTATTAATTTGATTGTCTTAGATTGATCAAGGTTCATATGAATAAAATAAAAGGTATTGTTGTAATAGGTTTCAGTTTTTTTATGGACAGAATAAAACTTAGTGTACATAACTTAATAAAATTTTTGTTTTAAAATCAAATCACCAGAAGATAAAGTGTTGTAGGGCCTATATATTAAAATAAAATTATACAAATGTTGGTATATTTTAAATGTAAAATATTCATAAATCGGGAATTAATATTCCATTAGTGTAAATGTAAAACATATGTAATTTCCTAAATATTCTATTCTATTATAATATAAGTTTTAAATCTGCAATTAAAAAGAACATTTTATTTTTTACCAGTTTTAATTTAAAAAATTGTTTTAACAGTTTTGAAATAAAATGTTTGATTTATCAATGATCAATTTAAATTTACAATCACTGTATAGTCATTGTACAACATTTTTAATTAATTTGTATTTTAAAAACCATTTTAAATTGTCATTAAGCAATCTTAAATGTTATTTATTATATTAATGTGTAACTACAGATATGCTTTTGGTGAAAACCTTTTGTGCCTTTAATTTTATTTGTAAATGTACCTTCGTAATAGATTAGCTTAAAGAATTTTTGTTCACAATTCCGAATGAAGAATGTAAATATCTTTGTTTTTTTTTTAATTTGCATTATTACTTCTAATTTTAGAAATTAGGTAAGGTTTGGTATGATTTCAATTTGTAGTTGTAAGATTTGTAAATTTACCGATGCTTCTAAATTACTCTTATTCCATTTTACTATGTAATGTAATTTTTTCATCTTGGTATCAAGCCAGTTAAACGTTTTACTGCTGTGGGAATACTTATAGTATTTATTTGGTGTCTGTAAAAAGTATTATTTGTTGCCGGTAAAAAAACCGATTAAAGCAATTTGTTATTTACTTTTATTAGAGCATTCCTTGATCATGTGTTACAGAATAAGCTGGCCAAGTTTAATCTGCTCTGGTATTTTACAAGATCATTCAATACATGCAACGATGAGCTCGTATATGTATACATTTGCCACCGTAATCTTATAGCATGATATCCAATCAACATAACATTGTGGTTTATCTTTGTAAGGAATTGACACAAAACTTTATTAATAAAAATGATTTTGAAGTCAATAAATGCTCATTCCTCTTGCTCATTTGTTTGAATTTAAAATAAAAGTGATAGTTTAGCTTGCGCCGCACCGCGCTTGGCGCGATCGTAAATGGCTTTTCCCAGCAAGTTACACAAAATTATTAAACAAAACTTAGGGTTTTGTGAAAATAAAATTTGTGACTACAATTTAGATGAACTAATCATCGATATTTTTCTTTCTGATAATATTTTTTGTGCCGATAAAACAAAGTAATCTTACGTTATTGTCATTTTCGTGTTGTAAATCCAAACTTAAAATAGTTTATTGTTTATAAATTGCAGATCATTTTAACCATAAAAATAATTATATCGCTGGATGCTACATTTATTTGTGAAAAGAAATATACAGGGTTTGTTATGATTACATTTAGGAGAGGCACAGCAGGGTGTAAAGACAACGCTTGCCACGCTTTGAACCGTGCACTACAGTTAGAATGTCGATAAAACAGTGCGCGCTCAGCGCACTCTCGCCCAACGCCGCGCAAACTAGCTATAGCGGCGTCAAGAAATCTGTTACAAGATTTTAGCCAGCCTTGCCATTCTGGATCTGATTCTTCTGTGTTAAATCTTTGTAATCCAATTGAAATATTACTCTGTTACAAATAATTTTCTATTGTTCTGTGAGCATCAACTATTTATTACAGTGTACTGAAATTGGGTCAGATTTGCATTTCCGCTGTTAACTTTGGTTTTCAAAAGGGAGCTCCCAGGTATTATTTATAATGAGGGATTAATATTTAGCCTTTTCATCTGACATAGTTTGTCTTATTTTATTTTTACTGTGTTATATTTTGTCTACATTTGACTGAAAATCTTTCTTTTGTTAATTTCAACTCTGACACCGGCAATAATACAATTTTATGTCCTGAATCAGTTGTTTTCTTTACAAACAACCTTTTGGCATAAACAATACCCAACATTAATTTAATAATAATTTTCTAAATTCATTTATTAGTAATGTTTAAACAGTTTAGTTAGGCTCGCTCATATGTACAATTTAATTTAAGTCAGTCTTATTTCTTAGGAAACGCTATCTCAAATGGTCATTTTACATAATATACTTTAATTTGATCTCTTTTACTTTTAATAATTCAGTGAAGTGCAAATATACCATAAACCAAATACTCCAACACATGTTTTGATTGTTGTAAGTGCATTGTGAAGCTGATGAGGATTACCACTTCAAGGAGAGAATGGCCAAGTGTTAACATTTTTGATTCAGGACCTCTGTCCTTGTTTTAAATAATACCCCATTAAAGTTAAGTTATAGGTTTTTATACCTCTATTTTGATAGCCAGCAGAATACCAAGTCTTAGTTATCCCTTTTCATGGCCAATGATTAATTAATAAACACTTGGGTGAAGATTAAAATTTTGGTAAGATCCTTCCAGTTTGACCTAATCATAATATGATCATCATCCTCAAGAAAACCCAATAATTATTATAAAAGACTCAAATTTCAATCAAATAATAAATTAAAGTCATATCAAGAAACAAGTATAATATTATATAAATATATCAAGACATTTCCAAGTAAATTTATAATCAATAAATAGAATCAAACGTTCCAACTAAGAGTGAACTGAAGCCATTTTTGAGGAACCAGTTTTGTGATTGTTTATTTAAATTAACAAAAGAGATCTATTATTTGCATTATTTATTACTATTATTCCAAATTTCATAATTAAACTCAAATGAATTTTGACAAATCCAATAAACTGATTATCAAATGATGTTGCTCCGCATGATACCCTTGTCCTACAATAAGAAGTTTTGTATTCTACCTCAAAGACTAGCTAGAAGCCGTTTTGGAATTATAAATTAGGCTATTATATTATTTTATCCAACCCCATCCTGTGTAATTAACATTGTTAGTCCCTCAAAGTTAAAGCTGAATAATCAGAATTATTGTAATTTTATGAATAAATACCAATTTGTATTTCAGATCTACCTTTATTTATTAGTTAAAATAGGCCCTAGAGTAAGCGTTAGGAGGAACCGACGCCATCGAGGATCCAGCCAAGGAGAAGATTTAAGTTATTTATTGTTGTAATGAAAATAAAGTAAACAAACCACTTACCTGAGACTTAAAGTAATTATTACCAATAATTTATTTATTTATAAAAGGAAAGGACACGGTAATATTACAAAATTCAATATAAGGCTACATTATGATGTTATAAATAGGGTGTTAAAAAATTGTACATGATTATAAGGTCTAACCTAAAAAAAACAGTAAATTTTTTAATACAACTTTCAACGCTTGATTATTCGAAACTAGGTTTTTGTCGCTTAGAACGTTTTACGGGGTATCCCTTCAGCTGTATTACAACATTGGTTTTCCAAGTTTGTTATATCCTTATGCTTATCTACTGTGTTATGTGTTAACAACATATGTAATTGAAACTAATTGTTACTTTGTTTATATTTTAAATATCAGTTATGTTTAGATTTGGTTCATAATAAAATGGATTATAATACTTCATAGAAATTAATTATTTATACACTTAAATCTTTATGTACATTAACTTAAATACACTACAAACTGGCGCAGTCGGTGTTTATTGATATTGATATATAAAAAATGGATGTAGAAGCACAAATAAGTGAGTTGATAAAACGGAACACTGAATTGACCAAGCAAGTGCTGCAACTAATGGACAGTACAAGTAAATCATATGAATCGAAAACCAAGACAGTAAATATTACTTTGGAAAGGTGTTCCGAAGAAGAGGATTTTTCAGTGATAGATTAACAGCAACTTTGAGTTGATTGATGTCCAGGAAAACAAGAAAGTGAATACATTTATCATGCTACTACCACCAAAGATTTTTGAACTAGCAAAAAACTTGATCCACCCTAAGAATTTTTGTGAAGTGACGTTAGATGAACTTAAATCTGTAATATCACGACATTTAACGCCTAAACCACTAATTATACCGAGCAGACATACATTTATTAATAGAAAACAAAAGGAGGGCGAAAGTGTTGCTGAATATTTGGCATGTTTAAAAAAATTAGTGGTTCCCTGTCAGTACAATCAAGATATGCTTGATGAGATGTTATGTGATGTTTTTGTCAGTGGTTTACAATCGAAACCTATACTCGATCGTCTGTTTGAAGAAGATAACTTAGATTTAAATAAAACAGTTCAAATCGATCAAGCTATCAAAAAAGCTATGGCAAGTACAATGAAGTTTTACAAGCTAACCATGATGTTCAATTGCACAAAGTACGCAAGATACAACCGAAAACAAATCCTACTGAGCAGATCAAAAGTAATTTTAACAAGAAATTCAAGACACTTTGCTTCTGGTGCGGAATGAGTGATCATAAAAGCATCACGTGCAAAAGTAAAGGATTACATTGTTCATATTGCAGACGTGAGGGTCATGTTGAGAAAGTTTGTTTTAAGAAAAAGAATGGGTATGTTGTACAGCAGATTTCAACTGAGAGACAAGAAGACTCTTTCGATGAAGAAACAAGGGGAATTGGAGAAGTTTTGCCTCTCTACAAAACCTCACCTGAGATTGATGAGGTACTGCCACTCTATGAAATCTCTCCAAAACACAGCAGATTTAGTGGTTGTGATCCTATTTTGATTCCTATCAGAGTTGATGGCGTAATGATTAATATGGAACTAGATACCGGGAGTGTTGCTACAGTGATGTCCTTAAAAAACTTCCGGAAAATATCCAGCAACTCGTTACACCGTACAAATGTGAAATTTCAGTGCTATGGAAACAATACATTAATACCAGAGGGAGTTGCAGTATTACCAGTAGAATACAATGAAGTAAAAGCAAAACTGCAGCTTTACGTCATTGATAAGAATGTTTCTACAATTGTTGGACGAGATTGGATGAAATCTTTGAACATTCAAGTACCTTCATTAAATACAATAAGAGAAAGCACAAGTGGAGTGAAGGATGAGTCGAAATCAAAGTTGAACAGTTTGATTGAGAAACACAAAGATCTCTTCTCTGATGAAACCGTATGTGTGTCGAATTTTACATGTAAATTACAATTAAAAAATGATGCTAAGCCTATTTTCATGAAGGCAAGACAGGTTCCTTATGCCTTACAAGCTAAAGTAGAAGATGAGATTGAAAGGTTGCTAGAAGAAGGTATTATTGAGCCGGTACAATTTTCGGAATGGGCTACAGCAGTGGTTCCAGTTGTTAAAGCATCTGGCAGCATTCGGCTATGCGCTGATTACTCAAAATCTGTAAATCCTCAGATAGAAGTTCCAATTTACCAATTACCACGAGTAGAAGAGATGTTCTCTAAGTTAAGTGGATCCAGTGGTGTCATGGTGCCGGAACGTGCCGGAACACTGTTCCGGCACTGGTTTTTAAGAAGATTAATGTATGTAAACGCCTAGCGAACGCCTCTATCAGAGGTTACCGTCATTATCGAATTGGCAGAAAACATCTTTAAATTTCAATTGAACTATATCATTGAAAATATCAAATTCCTTGATCTTTTTCAATGTATAAACATGGCTTGGCTTTAAGTCAGGATACTTTAAGAAACGTCTTCAAAATGCATTGATAGTGACGTATGACGTGCAGTTGCCGTTTCATCTGCTGTCAGTACGTATTCGGCTGTACAGGTCATTTTTTTCTTTTCACTACGGTACACTGGTAATTTTATATCATTTTATCGTCGTTCTGTCTGTTCTGTTGATAGTTTTCCAATGTATAGTTTGTTTACATTATTTGTTTTGGCTCTTCACTATTGAATGAAGATGAATCCATGGTAATTGCATAAGCGTGTATTGAGGCATTCCCACAACTCGTTCTACGTCGCTCTGCCTACGTAGAACGAGTTGTGCCAGCGGCAAGATGCTCGCTGAACGTTTGGGCAAGTCGGATTCACCCTGACAAGACTATGTTGAACTTGAGCCATTTGTTGTAAACATGTCCTGAATTCGTCTAAAGTATTTCTCAAGTAAGCTCTCGGCGGGTCAGTGCGAATTCAGGCGAAAGCGAGAAAGATCATGGTGCGTTTGGCAGGACCTCGTTTAACGTTGCTTTCATGAGGTCCCAAGTGGCAAATTTTTTGCTGAAAGTTGGGTCAAGTCGGACTTCCATTAAACCGGCAAAAGTGTACTTCATCAATCAATACTCACTGCCCCTAAGTGACGAGATCTAAAATTAAATGCTACATTAAAAATGTAGTTACTTATAAACACGCAAACCTAAATCCCACCAAATAACGAAAAACGAAATAACAAATCTATGTAGAATAATTATATCCTGTCACAATAATTTCATTTTAAAATGATAGAATGAATTTTGCGTTCTATCTCAATCTGTGTCCAATAACACAGTCAAGGCACTCATTAAAAACGCTTATTATAGGCTATGCTGTATATTGTATATCGACTGATATTAAAAGACACTGTTAGAAGGAGTTTGTACCCTCTCAAAGTTTCTAATAAAATTAATTAAACATTGTTGTTATTAACGTTAGGCTATATATAAAAGGGTTCAATTAGTAAACACATTAATTTTTGCAAAATATTTACTTAAAGTATTTATAAATGTGTTGTTAAAAGTTAGCTTAAATTCCTTAAAAAATAAAGTGGGAATCCCTATAAAAAATGTTATTCCCATGGGGGGGGGGGGGAGGTATTTGCCCAAAATCCTCGGACACACCGTTCCGGCACTAGAGAATTTACCATGACATCACTGAGTGGATCCAAAATATTCGCTGTTATGGATATAACATCTGCATATTTACATTTACCTACAGATGAAGATACAGCTGAAATATTGACCATAAATACCCACAAAGGACTTTTCAAATGTAACAGAATGATGTTTGGTATAAGTCCAGCCTTGTGGCAGAAGTACATTGAATCAGTTTTACAGGGAATCGATGGGATTTGTGTATTTTTGACGACATTCTAGTGTCAGGGAAAGATGACAATGAACTACTAAAACGAATTGAAAATGTATTTAACCGTCTAAGTGAAAATAATTTAAGATTGAATCACAGTAAATGCAAGTTTTTTGTACCAGAAGTCCAGTATTTGGGCTATAAATTGAGCCCCGAGGGAATAAGTAAAACAACTGAAAAGATTGAATCGATTGTTAAGTATCCCATACCTAAAAACACTATGGAAGTGAAAACCTTCTTAGGTATGGTTACCTTTTACGGAAGATTTTTCCCAAACCTTTCTACAATTGCATACCCCCTTTACAAACTATTAAAAAAATCCGTCAGGTTCAAATGGACAACAGAATGCCAATTGAGTTTTGAAGAGATAAAAAAGAAACTGACATCGGATGAAATTTTAGTTCATTATGATCCGAGTTTGCCCTTAGTACTCTCAGTTGACGCTTCACCAGTTGGATTGGGTGCTATACTTTCACATCAGCTTGAAGACGGAAGTGAACGTCCAATTTCGTACGCAAGTAGGAGTCTAACATCCAGTGAAAGAAACTATTCGCAGATTTGTAAAGAAGCCTTAGCAATAAAGTGGGGAGTGGAAAAGTTTTTCTATTATTTGTTTGCACGAGAATTCACCTTGTATACGGACAGTGAACCTTTGATACACATATTTGGCGGGAAAAAGAAACTTCCATCTCTTACAGCAACACGTCTTTTGCATTATGCATTATTTTTGCAAGGATTCCAATTTTGAATCAAATACCGGAGAACTAAAGACAATGGAAATGTGGATTGTTTATCTAGGCTTCCTACACACTCAAATGAACTGTGTCCAGGTGTGGATGATGTTGAAATTTTTCAATTAAATCAGTTATCTCTCCTACCTAAAACTAGTGAAGATATCAAACGAGAGACTGAAAAAGACCTGGATATGAAACCAATTTTAGAACAGCTAAAAAGTGGAGCTACATTAAGGAACAGAGATGGTTTGTTTGAACTTCAGTCTGGGTGTATCATGAAAGGAAATCAAGTGTACATACCTCAAGTTTTCAGACCACAAGTTCTTCAGGAATTACATGAGGGGCACCTTGGTATTGTAAGAATGAAGGCACTAGCACGCTCTATGGTGTACTGGCCAAGGATAAATGAAGATATCGAAAAATTAGTCAAAGGATGTCAGGAGTGCGTGGAAACAGCAAAGAATCCAGTAAAAGTGCGTACACACTATTGGGAGTATCCTTCAAAACCCTGGGAGCGTATCCATGTTGATTTTGCAGGTTTGTATATGGAACATATTTTTTTCTTAGTGATTGATGCTCACTCTAAGTGGCCTGAAATTTTCATAGTAAAGAATATGACGACAAAAGAAACATGAACAATACTACATTCATTGTTTTCTAGATATGGGATTCCACATACATTGGTAAGCGATAATCAATCAACTTTTACCTTGGAAAATTTCCAATATTTTATTAAAGTTCATGGCATCAAGCATGTTACATGTGCACCGTTCCATCCTGCATCAAACGGCCAAGCAGAAAGATTTGTCCATTCATTGAAAACATCCTTAAAGTGCCTTGAAACAGGATCTTCATCAATGCAAGAAAAACTGAACCAGTTCCTTTTCTGTTATCGACGAGTACCTAATACTACAACTGGAGAAACCCCTTCGATGCTCTTCCTACGCAGAGAGATACACTCTAGACTTGATCTGATGAAATCTGATCACAACTTACGAACATGGAATAAGATTAAAAATGGGATTTGGTCTTTTGAAGACAAGCAATTTCAACCTGGACAAACTGTAGCCGTTCGATGCTACAACAACCCAAATAAGAAATGGATATATGGAAGAGTAGTAAGTAAGGATGGGCTACTACATTACACAGTGGAGACACAAGGAACATTACTTCGTCGACATACTGATCAATTGCGAGATGTGACTTTGCCTCATACACGGAACTATCTTTACACTCAAGTACAGTCACAAAGAGCTGTGGTACACACACCTCAGAAGAATCAGATGAATGACACCCATGTAGTTGCACCTGATAAAACTAAAGATTCAGATATTGAAAAAAATGATCATCAGGTAACGGATTTTCAAATGATAAATAATGAAAATAATGACAATCATAGTCCATCAAAAGACACCCATGTTAATGACAGTGCTTCCAGCATCCAATGTGAACCTCCTCTGGCGGTTAGGCGAGCGCGGAGAAATGCTCGACCCCCGCAAAGACTAAATCTCTAGAGGGGAAAAGTGTTATATCCTTATGCTTATCTACTGTGTTATGTGTTAACAACATATGTAATTGAAACTAATTGTTACTTTGTTTATATTTTAAATGTCAGTTATGTTTAGATTTGGTTCATAATAAAATGGATTATAATACTTCATAGAAATTAATTATTTATACACTTAAATCTTTACATAAATTAACTTAAATACACTACAGATTTAAAAAGAGTAAAAGGAAAGGTTTTAAAATGGTTATATCTAGTAAAAAAATAACATATTTACACTTAGCCAAACACAAAATTGATTTTCTTAATGTTCACAAAGTAAAGATGATTACTAATAGCACCCCCAATTGTGGCATAATATTCATGGCTTAACTTAATATTTCAGAATATAATATATGAATGAAATAATATTTAATAACAAAAATAATTTATTGTCATCCCAAAATTAGTTGTATTTCTAAATTTTTGTGAAGAACAAGGTATCCAGCAAGTGAGCATTGCCGAATTTCCGTACATTTCCTGTATATTTCCCGAGTACGTTTTTTTTTTTCGATGCTTTTTTACAGAAAACGTTATAAGCCTAGCCTTAAGGTTGATCAAATGGGCATGTTTGGAATGCAATGCGCGCAAGTCCACATGCACGCACGCAAACCCCTGATAAACACGTACCCACATTCACTGATCAAAGTTCTTTCTAGTCTCCAGCATCCCTATCCCAAACCGTGTATTTACCATACGGTTGTATTTTGGTCTTTTAGTGGAATTTTATACACGGCATCCCACGTTGTGCGTATTTTGCAGTGCCGGACGAACGTGACAGGAGCATGCATAAGGGGGGGGGGGGGCCAAGCGGGACCCGACCCCGCCCCACAGCTGAATTTTACTGACAAAATAAAAATCTATGAATATTTTGTACAATATTTATTATTTAATGCCTCATTTATGGATACGTCATTCCTTCCGAATTTGGCTAGGAATATTTTATTTTATTCAGACAACCGGCTGTTGTCTAGTGATGTGCGATACGGCGATACGATACACATCGGAAGTGTGTATCCGTATTGTATCGAAACCCTGTACCGTATCGCCCTAAATATCGAAAACAATACGTATCGAATCGTATCGACCAAAAAAGTTTACAGCTGGGGCAGGGAAAATAAATATGAATGAGGTAAAATGTGGCATGCCGTGCGCACCGTGTACACCTTCTCGTATTCGCTTTGCCTCGCCCTGTCTCGTCTCAAGCAAGATCGCGATGTATTTGCGTCACAATGTTCAGGAAACGAGCTCTGGCGGAATAGACCGAAGTCTGCACGGCCTGCTAGAATAGAAATGGTGTTTGTAGTCTATGAAACTTGTTGTTGACTGGTAAAAACGATGAAAAATCTGAGTTAGTTGTTAAATTTTGATTTAATATTTACTTGTTTCCCCATCAAATAACGATGATTAATAAATTTCTTAATAAGAGTAAATTGCCAGCAGAATCCCCGTACATTACGTCATATTTGTAAAATTTACGTACAATTTCCGTATACTTCCCGGCGTGATGTAATTTCAATTTTCGTACAATTCCCGCTTTTCCCGATTTTCCTGGTCGCCGGTCACCCTGACGAAAATAATTTTTAAAGAAATTAGGGAGAAGAAAGATCAGAAATTGGGAGGGAACAAAGAGAAAGAAAGAAACAGCTACCTTTCTCACTCTCCTTATCAGTGGCCATCAAGGGGGGGGGGGGGGTGTAGAGGTTGTTTACTTCAACTAAGCCCCTGTCCAGGTTTTTTGTCATTGAATGTGTGGGTACATATGTCAGAGTGCAGTTAATTAGGAGATAAGGAATCCTTACTACAAAATACAAAAATACAAACTACTTGTCATACACCTATAAATGACGGCTCATAATTTTTGTCTTATTTTTATAAATCAAATGAGACCAAAATGAAACTTGTACGATATGCTGTTTGAGATAAACATGATAAAACAATAGACTTTAATGCTGTATTTCCGGTTCTCCAAGGTCATCTAAATATAGCTCCCAATTTCCGTCTAAATAGAGAAAATATTTCTTGTTACCTGTCAATGTCCTTTCCTTAATCATTGGCGAATATTTTTCTTTTATGTTTTTTGTGGGAGGGAAACGCTCTTCCAGTTTAACGTGTCCAAAAATAGATCGCAATAATTATCTTTTCGATAAGAACTCTCTTATCAAAAGCCCGCCTTGAGTGTCGAGCTTTTTCGGAAAAAGTCGAGCCGAGCCGAATACTGAAAAGCTCGACCGGTCGAATACTCGCACACCCCTACTTAATATACTTTTTTCTCTCAGAGTTGATGGTGTGGAACTTTCATGGTTCATATCATATCTGGAAGGGAGGAAACTGTTTGTGGAAATGGATTGCTTTATGGAAAATTCAAATTCAAAAGTTACATATAAAGAAAAATTCATGTCTCAGACATTAACCGTACATCATGGCGTTCCCCAGGGGTCCATTTTAGGCCCATTGTTATTTTGTTATTTAAAGGGTTTACCAGGTGTGATTTGGAGGAATAACAGCTCTCTGTGCGTATATGCAGATGACACAAATGTCATTAATTCTGGGCAAACACAAAATTGCATTGAAGTTTCAGCTCACATTGGCTTGTCAATGATTAAAGAGTTTTTGAATGATAAAAATCTATTATTAAATCTATAAAAATCTAATTTTATCTTTTTTTTATAAGACAAGCCAAAATTAAGTTATTTCTCAATATTTTCATTGATGAGGAGGAATCCTTGACCAAGATCAGGCCACTAAATTTCTGGGTCTGGTCATAGATGAGAACCTGTCTTGGGACGAGCATGTACATTTAATTATTAGTAAAATATCTAGTGGGCTCTATGTGCTGATGCGCATGGCAAATCAGTGTGGCTTTGGATGTTTAAAAGTAATATATTATTCCTTAATATTGCATATGAAAGAAGTATTTATGGGGCTACAACATAGAGGATTGGATAAAATCTTGATACAACAAAAAAAGCTCTAAGAATTATGTTTAATTTAAAAACATTTGACTCAGTCAAACATATTTTTTCACAGATGAACATTTTAACTGTTTACAGTTTGTATATATTTGAAACAATAAAGTATGTGTTTACCTATAGCAATCCAAAGTTAGAAAATAAAAGACACCAATACAACACAAGAAATAATCGTATGTTTGAGAGGCACAGGTTAACATTTTATGAAAAAAGTCCAGATTAAAAAGGGAGAAAGTTTTTTGACTGTTTGCCTGAATGTATCAAATCTGTGCAGAACAAAAATAAATTTTTAAAATTAACAAAACATTACTGTCTGATTTGGCACTCTATTTCATTTCATTTCATTTCTATTCTATAGATGAATATCTAGTCAATAATAGGACTGTATCTAAAAGTCCCATACATAAAAATGTTACAAGTTGTAATAAAGGCCTTATTTTATAAGTTACCTTTCAAGATTTTTGTCACGTATTTGAACTATTACTTTGTATTTGACTCTATTCGTTGTATAGTTATACAATTATTGAAAAAAGATTATTTTGATCTGATTTGATTTGATATTGGTTTTATCACAGACATTTTTCAAAATTTAATAATTTCTTTCAACACCTCTGAATGAGTTTGTTTAGTAAAGGACATATGTACATCACAATCTTTCGATATTTACAAATTTGTAAGTCTTTATGACAAAATTAGCAGCTTTTTCAAGGTTTTTTCATGTTTGAAAACTCACAGCTTATTCACCATTTTCACAGTTGAGTGGCCACCCTGCATAACAAATACACAACTTCAACTTCACTCACCTTGTGGATTTGGTTGCTGTGCTGCATTAAACTCTTGGCATAGGGTAAAGCGTAAGTTGCTTGATCACTGAAAGATGCAAAATATATGATTAAAAACTTTGTAAGCATTTGCAACAGTCCCTCCTCCAAAAAAAAACTAAATTTTGAATCTTAAGGACAAAAAAGCATGGTACAATGTCATGGTGTAAGGATAAAAGAAAGGTGTGTGCACTGTCAGCTGGTGTGACGTAGTTGGGCTCATGCAACTAGTGCTTACGACGACTACAATGCAAACCAGTACATACAACTCAATAAAAATATTTATGTGTACGGTCTTAGTTCTGCCGTCATAACGCTAGTTTCGCTAGTAAAGTGAGCTCAACTACGTCATACCAGCTGGCTGTGCACACACCTTTCTTTTTTCTTTACACCATGGTACAATGTGACCCATCTCAAAAAATAGCAATTGAAGTAAGTGATTTGTTGTATCAATTGTTGTAATTCAGAGTAATTCAGAAAAATTATCTTCAAATTAGTGGAAAATTGTTGTAAAAGACAGACTGAAAAAGGTGAGATTCTAAATTATGATTAAAATCCAAAAAGATACAATGGTTCTTGATTCTTTAGTTTGATTAGAGCTACTATAACTAGGGGACCCATTTCTATGATTTCGACAAAAAGCCGCCATTTGATCAATGTGACATAGTTGAGTGTTAGCAGTGGTGTCAACAGATGTTTGTTAAGCCGGGGGAGAACAGGGGGCCTAAGGGGTCCAAGGGTAGTCCACCAGGATATTTGTAAAAATGATAACTATAAACTCACATTTTTCGGCAACCCAGGGACATTAAAACTAAATGTGGAACTCCATTAATTCAAACTAATTGAGGATGCCCCTGATAAATTCCGGATGAGTAGGATTATCCCATCCAGGAATCTATTTACACGAGGGTTTTTTTTACACAGTCATAACTCTAGAACGGCTGGACTGATTCTAACGTTCAGAAGTATTAAATTAAACGTATTTTTGTACGGATTTTTGTATGGATTTGCCAATTTTTCATTTGTGCCCTATGAGAACATTTTATCAGAAAACTAATATTTTACCTCTAATTTGGTCACCGAGACCATTTATTTGAGTATGAGATTGATGGGTCTTCTCAAAAGTTCCTATGTAAATGAAACTTTACATATAGATGCCTGTAAAAACAAAAAAGTTAGGTATTAATTCTTGGCATGGTACTCTAGTCATTTAACTGCCAGCGGTAAATTCACGTGATGGTTTTTATGGCCGACTTAGTTTTTTGTGTAACTTACCTTAAATTATAGTTGGTAAATAGTGTTGTGTACGAGAACACCCCTACTTGGCGGGTCTCGCACAGGCCAAGGAGCCGAGGGGTTAGAAGAACCCCTCGGTTACTCCGACGACCTTTTACCTTGGGAACGTGGTTCGAGGGTTGCTAAAATAACTAGACAGTGACATGAGGTTGACAAACAGTTTATTAAGAACCAATTTATAGTTACAATAGTCAACAAGCCTGAGCTTATGTCTCAGGTATAATTATTACACTACATGAATTCTTTGTTAAACTTCAGATTTACTTTACAGTGTTACTGATTAAAAACTCAATACATTTTATAGGGAGGGAGGAGACAATACTAGGATAGGATCTGGCTAGACTTACAGAAGACGGTGAACATCGTGTGTCACGAGCTGCAGACAGGGGCGACACGCACGGCTGAAGATAACGAAGACAATATTGCGTGTCTCCGATTTTCCCTTGGTATATATGCGACCACCAATATCCTGTGTGGTTTCCTCAGCCAATCAGAGACCAGCTTTCTCGTCAGGACCATATATGGTCATATCCGTAACCCTCCGTCGACCTCGGGCCTCCAACCAGCATGTGGCCGCGATTCCCGTTACTCAACTGTAGAAAGCCGTTTTCGAATTTGACTAAGTTTAATTCAATGTTCCCGACAATCCAATAAACCAATTTGGGGCTTTATAACATTCGCCCCTTACTGGAGAAAAGACACTTTTTCAAGGCGTCCTTTCCTTCCCCCCTCCTGTCCTTCCTTGTCTCCACATACAATTTTGTTCAAGTTATTACAATGCAATAAAATTATATTATATTATAATTTACAAGTTTAATTTAATTTTCAAATAATTTTATATCAAGACTACGAGTCGCACAATTTAGCAACCCATTCCTCAAGCGATTATCAAAGTCCCGCTGATAGGACTTATCAGTGCGTGGGAGCCCTAGCGAAGCAACGCGCTCAAGGAGGCACAGTTATTATTTTACACGCCCCAGGCGATTCCGCTCTCCACGGCTTCTTTCATCAGAACAGGTACTAATATATGCAACCTTCCCTTGTTTCCACCCTATCAATACTAAAGTGGATTCACATCCTGGAACTTTAAGAAACTTAATCCATTAGAAAAAGGGATCCTTATCCTCTAACATTAATTCGTATCCCCAGAAGGGCCCTACCAAAGGAGAATTATTAGAATTTTTGAAGACAATTCAAAGATGTAATCTAAGATAAATTTTCCAAAATAATTTCTCAGGAAATTAAACTTTAACTAATTTGTCTAGACGCATTGTCTCAAAACCAAATGAGATACCCTCGACACGTCATCCCCCAAAATGACTCGATTTTGTTTAATCAACCCCATTTTTTCCTATTACTACAAGCAACAAGCAACTAGGGTAAATCACCAGTTATTGGCACTTTAAGCGTTCTGAATCTTTTAAATACACTGTGTACGACTTACCTTTATTGTTTTTTACCAACAAAAATGTTTTTTGCAAGGAGGAGTAGATGTGTTAAAGGGTACATGCGTTAGAAATAACATAGCTGTTCAAATTTATTAATTAAAATTATTTTAAATAAAAAACATGAAAAACTACAGTTATTGGCACTCAATCACTAGTTATTGGCATAGTCAGATACCAGTTATTGGATAATTATTTTGTAAGCCATTATGGAGTGTGCTATGACAAGTAGGAGTAATATTATTTGTTTTTGATAGGTACTGTTTGGTGTGTAATCAATTTATAAAATTTTAAATGTAAATTAATAAGAAATATGAAACGTTATTGTTGAGGTGAATAGACTAGTTACAATAAAAAATGTTGTACTAAATTAAATACCTATCCTGTAGCTGTGATATATAGATGTAAAATAATAAAAATTGTAAAATCTTGTAAAATTAAATGTAGAGTATGCTTAATAGCTTACTAATTAGTCTGTATGACCTTGTTCGTCTATTTTTAAAGCTTTAACTGCCTAAATTATTTTAAGTTTTTAACAATGTAATTTTTAAAATCAACACACTGTTTACAAACTTAGATTGCAGTTGATACATCAAAATTGATGTCATCCAAACACTTCTTGTGAAAAGTTTTATCGCACAAATCACAGTCGATTTTGGTTTATTCAAGTTCTTGGCATTTGAAGTTTCCAGCAACTGGAAACTTCAAATTCCGATTGGACCACTGGAAGATGGGGTAAAGAGGGATAAACCCCCCCAAAAATGGGGTTTTTTGGGGTTTTCATATAGAAAAATAAAAATAATCCAATTTTGTTAAGAACCATTGAATTCAGCTAAAAAAAAATAATTTGATATTTTCAACAATTGCTCTATGCCCATTGGTTACCGAGATACTGAAAGTGGTAAACACAGTAAATTGTCCCAATGTTAACCTTATGGAGAATAAGTCAAATTCTATATATAGCTTATTTCTCAACACATCTTAATAAAACTCGGTTTGTGGCTTCATCTAGATGAGATTTAATGTATTTTAGTCTACAATCACCGCCATTTCCATTTTTGTGGTGGCAAACCTGCATACTCATTCTCCATGTTATCCTTATGGGCAAAAAAAAAATCGATATCTTCATTATTTCTGAACATATCTTGATAAAACTTGGTATATGGCTTCTTCTAGATAAGGTCTACTAAATATTGAAATTAAACCATCTATTCTATGTTTGAAATTCATTGTTGGTGATGGTGATTTTATATTTTGATTAGGTAATCAAAATATAAACTAATCAAACTATATAACTAAACCTAATAAATATAACTAAACCTAATCAAAATATAAACCATCTAGTTTTAATATGCCTGTAGCAGCAAACCTGCGTACTTATTCCCCATGTTATTCTTATGGAGATTACGAAAACATGTAATTATTTCTCTACATTGGATGGAAGTATTTTTTTGACATTCGAAATTCGCTGAGTATGCAGGTCTGCTGCAACGGGGGGTATTATCTTTTAGCTTCTTTTCTCCTCTTTTTCTTCACACTTGTCTCTCAATTTTTTTTACAACACCACATATGGTGTTTACTCCGTATTTTTTACCGATGATTTCTTTACCTTTAATTAGCATGTAACGGTACTCGTGGCTTCGCTCACCTTATTAAGACTTGATTTTGTGTAATGCAATAGTATTTAATGTAAATGTAGTAGATTGGCATGCCAATAACACCTATAATTGGCACTGCCAATAATTACTTTAAAAAAAAATTTTGTATTGGCATGCCAATAGCTCGAATTATTGGCACCTTTGGGATGCCAATAACTCCAGTTATTGGCACTGCCAGTAAGGTGCCAATAACTGGATTTGTATATGAAAAGGAACCAGACATTGGCACCCCCCTTAAATACGAGAATTTAAGGTTAGGAGTAAAAAAGTGAGGCTGTGTATAGAATGAACCCTTACAAACTACGACATTGCCTATGATTGCATGAATTTAAAAAATATACATAAGTAGAGATCAAAATAAAAAGTTATCTACTTAAGATTTTACTAAGGATCACAGTCCGTTTTGGAGTATTTTTGCAGTGTTTTTTAAAATCTGTCACCATCTGACTACCAGAGAATTTTTAAACAATTGAGTACGTGTTTTTGCAAGGCCATCTATTAAGGAACATGAACCACTGCCTCTAGAATTTTTTTATGCATTTAATTTTACTATAAAAAATAAATAAAAATGGGGTGCCAATAACTAGTGAGTGCCAATAACACCCGCCTTTATATTTTCTAGTAGCGCAAAGGTCAACGGACACCTTGCCTACGCTAGCATGCGAATAATTCTTTAAACCTTTAAGAGACAATACGAGGAATAAATTGTAAAAATCTTGCCCAAATTAATTTATAAAAATAAGCAATGAGAAACCGTAACTCTTTAACATAAAATCACCATCTTACCTCCTTTACAGCCTACCTATTTTATAATCATAAGCATAGATATGAGTAGTTATGCAACGCACTTATATCCCTCTACCAGAGATCAAATCCATAGCAATACCAAATTAATAAAATTGCACGAGATAATAAAATCAATCCATAAAATTAACGAAAATCAATCCATCCTTAACAAATCAACATTCCTTACAATAATTGCTACTACAATGGTGTCAATCCTTTAACACTATCTTAACCCTATCCTCATAAAATGAACTAAACACTGATCATTGCCTTCTTTTTTTTTGAAAATTTTCATAGTTTTTTTTATACGTTTTACTTTTACAAATTTGAAAAATATGCATACAATGCAAGGTTCTTCCAACTTCTTCCTGATGCCCTAGAGCGATGATACTTGACCTTAAGATTCGGCACAGTGGAATCGATGGAGCGGCAATCAATGGAACAAGTCATATCCCAAAATAATAATAGTATCCCATATACATCATCACACAATCCAAACTATCCCTTTGTTAATTAATTATTAATTTACAACCATTTTTTCCCATTTATAAACTTTTTAACATTTTTTAAAAAAATTTTCTTAAAGCAAACACAGCTATTTTAATTAATTGCAATGCTCACATTTATGGTTAATTTTAATTAACATTTCACCCTCATGTACATAGTCATATTGCTTATGGGCTTTGTGTTTATGGGGGAACCAGTAATTACAACCTCAATAAAATTTTACTTCTCCAAAAACGGGCTATAAGAATAATCTTGAAGCTAAAGTGGGATGATCATGTAAGGGACCATTTTAAAAATTTAGAAATTTTGACAGTATATGATCAATATATTCTTGACTGTGTTATCTACATAAAAAGCAACATTCATAATTTTGATTTCCGCTCTGAATGTCATTCCTATGACACAAGACATAAAAACAAAATTAATATTCAAAAAACACAGACTTTCTTTTTTTACTAAGAAAGCTAGCTACATGGGTACTAAATTTTGGAATTTGTTACCATTAGAAATAAGGGATATACAAAATTAACTTAAATTTAAGGGAAAATTAAAATAATTTTTGATAAATAATCCGCATTACTCGTTGGAAGAGTTTTATACTATGAAACAATGAAGGAATTTCCAGTTTTCAAAGTAAAACTGTGTATTAGTAACTAAGGCTATTGATTGTAAATAAATATTGACACTATTTTATGTACATTGTGTACTATATAAATAAAGATATTTGAATTGAATTGAACCCGTCTTAAATGTACCCATTTTCAAGCCCAATTTAGCCATTTTACTATGCTTTAAATATCACTTAGGTGATCCCTTTCTCGACCATAATCATATCCCTTCTGCAAATATTTAAATAGTGACTGACTAATAGTAATTGACACAATGCGTATGCTACACTATTTCTGTTACACCGCAAAACATTGTGATATGTTGTTTACCTTTTTACTTGTATATCATACCTTGCTACTTCCAGTTACGTTGTGTTAGTCCAAACTAGAAATAAACAACCCTTTATAGAATTTATATTTTCCCTAACTATTTTTTTTTTTAACTGAAACACCTCAAAATGCGCCCTAACTTCACTTTTAATTGACACTTCCCACTTTTGATACTTCCTTGCTTATCACAACACTATTAACGATTGACTGAATCCAACAATTAATTCCTACCTATTACTTCAATTTTTCTGAAATAACAATGTACAGAAATGAATTAATATTAACTACTGCTCAGTTAATAGAACTGAGATTTGACCCTACCTTATGATTTTGCAGCAACTGCTTCAGGGCCCAGCACTTGTCACAATACACTCATGAAAATTCTGTGTTGCGTTAAATTTAGAATTTTGAAAATTTACACATTTAAATCAAAAATTTTGAAATATTCCCCCCAATTCCCACAATTTAATATAAACTTATTGTTATTAGCCAATTTTCCACAACGAGAGGAGTGGGTACAAGAAGTATTAGCCAAGATAGTGGGGAGGGCGCGGTGGCACGTCCCGTCTTTCCCCGGTTTCCGGATCTCTGGCCCAACTGGGTGGCCAGTTCCCCCGTCCAACTGGGACGGCCCCGTCGCTGTCGTCGTCAGAGTTGTCCATCGAAGGAGGCGTTTCCGGTGGTGTTACAATAACCCTCAAAGGGACCAGCTCCCGGTCCCACACCAACCTTCGGTCGGACACGGATCTTTGCCGATCCCACCATTGATATGATCTCAGGTCAGGCTCTGGCAAATATTCCGCCGTCCGCCTCCTCAACTCTTCCAGGGCCCGCCACATACCCGGGGACAGTCGACCCCCAAGCCGGGGTCGCTCCACGTAGTGGACGTAAAAAGTTAGTGGCATCGCTCCTCTCCGGGACCACCGCTCCCCCCACCGCCAAACCCCTTACGGACAATGGGGATTAGTCACCCTCGGATTGTAAAAAGGCTCCGAAACTTCCCACCCCTCTACTATTCCGGCCGCCATTAGGTCACTTCGTTCTTAGTCAACTTGGTCTATAAGTATCACCAACAAACATAGAACCACTTGAACAACCTTTTGAATGCAAAGAATGAAAACCGATCTCACTGTGCGACCCGATAGCAGATACCCGGGAGAGAATCACGGCCAGACTGACCATTTCCCTCCGGCTCTAGGAACCAAACCACCAACCGCAGTTGGTTATTATTCGGTTCCTACAGCTGAATCTTCATTTTTCTAATAAATCACAACTATGCTGGTCCCCTCGCTGCCTACCGCCTCTCAGAATGATTTAATGGCGACCCTTGGCCTCCCGACGGTTCTATGACCCACCTTCCTGGACTTCATCAATTTAACTTTTTAATATAAATGCTAGTTAACCGGTTGTTGCTTAAAGCTTAATGTTAAAGTCCTACTTCGAGGTGCTTCAATTTTTTTTATATTTTGCTATTTCAGAACTAGCCTAACTATTCCTAATATTATACACAAAATTTTGAATTTACCCTCATTTTAAATTACTTCTCATTCAGAGTGTCTACCAAATAACATAAATGAAATTCCCGACTTTTTCCCGACTTTTCCCGACATATTAAAAAATTCCCGACCATAGGAAACATGACCATTGCCTCATATTACGAATATTGAGAACGATATTTGTAAATAAATACATTTAGACGGCTACAATGCAAGTGAAAGGTCGCCAAAAGATAAGCACTGCTGATAAGCCCAATATATTTGCCAGCCGTAATGCGACCGAGATTTCCGGCTGCGGAAAGAATGAGCGATTTCCCGGCCGCGTTGTGACCAAGAGATTTTCCGGCCGTGGTATAAACGACCGAGATTTGACAGCCACAATGTGACAGAGAGATTTGCCGGCCGCAATACGACCGAATCATGTAACGGCTATGAAAAGAGTAAGCGACACAATACGATCAAGAACCAATCGGCCACCCGACAACCGAAAAACAAGCGAAAGATTTCCGGCCGCAATAAGTCCAAAAGATTTGCCAGCCATGTTGTAAATTACAATATCTCTGGCCTCGAAAAAATAGCGATTTTCTTGTCGCAATACGATCGAGAGATAACGGCCACTAAAAGAGCAAGGAACTCGTCTGCCGCGAATCGACCGAAAAATGTTTCATTCCTAAAACGAGTGAGCGACTTTCCGGCCGCAATATGACCGTGGTCTAATGGCCGCGAAATGAGGGATGAAGTTATCGGCCGCGATGCAACCAAGAGATTTACCTGCCGCAAAACAAGGG
Source organism: Flexamia atlantica (assembly GCA_035578135.1). Classification (NCBI taxonomy): domain Eukaryota; kingdom Metazoa; phylum Arthropoda; class Insecta; order Hemiptera; family Cicadellidae; genus Flexamia; species Flexamia atlantica. The sequence goes on from JAQJVK010000001.1 coordinate 160,505,140, forward strand.
AAAGATTTCCGATCGCAACGAGACCAAAAATCTTGACGGCTACGGTATAAATGATAGATATTCCGTCCGCGAAAAGATCGAGCGATTTTCTTATCGCAATACGACCAAGAGATGTGACGGCCACGAAAAGAGCAAAAAATCTGTCTACCACGAGACGACCAAAAATGTTTTGGTCCCAAAATGAGTGAGCGATTTTCTGGCCGCAATACAACCGAGAGGTCTAACGCTCGCGAAAAGAGGGATGAAGCTATCGGCCGAAATGCGACCAATGCCGGTAATGCGATTGCCGGCCGCAATAAAAGCGAAAGATGTGATGGCCGCGAAAAGAGCGGCAGATTTGACGGCTGCAAAGAGAGCGAGATATCTGACGGCTCCAATGTGACCAAGAGGTTTGCTGTCCCCGACACAACCGAGGAATTTGCCGGCCGGGTTATAGATATTCTGACCTTCATGTGGCCAATAGATGTGATAGCCACGAAAAGAGCACATGATTTTAAGGTAGCATTACTAACGAGAGATGTGACGGCCGCGTAAAGAGCGAGAGACTTGTCAGCCTCGTAAAGAGCGAGAGACTTTCGGCCGCGTAAAGAGCGAAATACTTGTCGGCCGCATAAAGAGCGAGACCTGTCGGCCGCGTAAAGAGCGAGATACTTAACGGCCGCGTAAAAAGCGAGACTTGTCGGCCGCGTAAAGAGCGAGAGACTTGTCGGCCGCGTAAAGAGCGAGACTTGTCGGCCGCGTAAAGAGCGAGAGACTTGTCGGCCGCGAAACGAGCGAGCATTTTTACAGCTGTATTAGGACCAAGAAACTTGCAGCAGCAAAGTAAGCGACAGCTTTTCTGATCATGCTGTAGCTAAAATTTGTCTACCGCGATTCGTTCGAGAGATTTGCCGAGACGATGACAATAACGAAGAAAACGGCTATTTCGTTTTGTTTTATAGCCAAATTCAAATTTCCTGACCAAAAGTTGAAATTCATTACTTTTTCCCGACTATTCCCGACATTACAAAATCCCCGACATTTTCCCGAATTTTTCCGAATTCCTGACTAGTAGACACCCTGTCATTCTAAATTACCAATTTTAAATTATTCCCCCCGTTTTTCTTCTGACACTCCCACACACACTCACAGCTCGGTATCTTCCATCACGACTAGTAATATCCGGGAATGTAGAGCGTCCTGTAGAAAATGGAAGCAGCATAAAATTTTAACTGATCACATAACAGTCTGAAGTGTTGGGCAGAATACCAGCTCCTTGCTTGGATGTTGCTGTGGATCTTTTGAGCAACGATATGCTAAAACCAGCTCGTATGGAGTGTAGTAGACACAGTAGTCTCTCTCTGGAATACGGTGGGACCTCGGTTGTGTATGGTGTACTTTCCTCTCCCAGGCTGCTGGCGTCTCGGTCTCCAGATCCAGGAACAGAACAGCTTCGCTGGATTCTTCTACTCGTAGTTGAAACGGGAAACCGGGCTGGCAAACTGCGAAGGCCCCCTCGGTGCAGAATTCCAGGTCGTCCTTGCTCAACAGGCCGTATCTTTGCTGGTCCATGGCGATTGCCAGGAAATCGTTTAAGTTAGCCAGTTGGATGGGTCGGTTCAAGGTAGGATCAGGATAAGGAAGGTTATAATTTTGTAAAGTTCCACTAGCCGATCTTGAGATTTTAATGGTACCCTGAAAATTACTCTAATCCCCTGGTCCGTTTTTACCCAAACGGCTGTAATTAGGCGATAATGAAAGTGCACATATTCTAATTCCCCTGACACTAGCAAAGACAGGTCGTCCGGCAAGCGTTTGGCAAACGTGTCAGCTAAACCATGTTTGACTTTCATCCTAAAACCTCTTAAAATCTCATTTTTCATTATTTTAATTTCTTTCCCACGAATAGGTACACCTGGTTGTGTATTTGTCGACAATAGTAATCAGTGTCTACTGAACTCACGAATATGTAAGACGTTTTGAATTAAGATAAGTTATCCGCCTACAGTTCTCCAACCACGACTTAACTGCAAAAATTTCCAAAAGCTACTCCAATAGGCAATATAGCACCATAAGATTTTCCATTCTCTTATACATTTTCCAGTTTGCCTCGAGATATATTATACTCTGCAAACAGCAAAACCTCCCCATGAAAAAATTATTAATTATTATAATTATTAATAAACTTAATAGATTCCCATAAATTTATCAATTATTCTTGATGTCGCCTTTCACTATTAGATTTACAACTCCGATAAAGCAATAAGTTTATCTCCAGTGCTACTTTTGGGTGTTATTGATCGTATCACGTTTCAAAATAATTATCCTGTCATTCTTTAACTGTTGCCTTTCAGTCACCTGTTGCCGGTTCCAACTTCCTAAACCTCCTTCTAATTAAATTTGTGTAAGTCCAAATACTATTTTTTGGTCTGATTTTGTATTTCAATGTGGATCCCTTCAAGCCCATACAAACTCCCCATTAATAACACATCCATTTATTCTCTGATTTTACGCTAAACAATTTTTTTTATAAAATCTACATACTACTTAATTACGCATAAAACAATTTCTGGCTTGGATAATCCCTGCAACTAGCTAAATAAACTTTAGTTAAACTTTATTCATGTTATTTACAAGAAGACTAGTACACTATCATTAAATTTATATATTTCGAACCCACAGGTCGCGACCCTCTCACAACTGGGTGACTAGTTTGCGACCTTCACGTCATCGACGGAACTGTGGCATTCCTCCCATCTATTTCCGACCACAGACTCGCTTCTAGTTTGCGCTCCTTGCCGACGCGTCATCGGACATACGCGCCTCTCCTTCCGGTTCCCTCGGCGCACCTGGATGACTCTCAACCTTCAGGATCACGTCACCCGGCCACATCCAGAGCAATCCGCCTCTTAAACGGAAGCTCTATTTCTCAATTCGGACCGATCTTCCCGCTTTGCTCGACCACGGTTTCCTGACCAGATGGGACATCGCGTAAGTCGACAGCTAATGTTTGATTTCTACATCTTTATGGTTTTACATTATTACAAATCTGTAAAATTTTTACCCTCGTATATTACATCAAACGGAAGCGAAATAACATTTAGACTTTTTATTTTAATTTTTTTGTCCATACAAGATCCGATAGTTTGATTTTTAGAATGGGGTTCTCGACCAATGAATATTTTACTACCTTTAGATTTTTTTATATACGGATGGAAAACTGGAACAGAATGTCCCGCTCTATATTCTGCGAACTTTTAACTTGTTCATTTCGCCATTTACTTTTCTCGCGACTCTGCACTTCAAAATAAAATATATCCAGGGTACTTCATCCGCCTTTACAATAAATAAAACATGTAAGAGAGTATAGTTATGTATTGTTAACACTTTTAGTAAAAGTTGTAAATACAAATAAATTTAGAACTTTGAGCATTAATTCTCATTGCTCCATTTATTCCATACTTTTCCCGTTCTATCCATACTCTGACCTAAAGATTTTAAATTTGTATACTAAACTACTACTGAGAATATCTAAGTTCTGACTAACCAAGTTTAATTTTCTTCATTGTAATTTTGTTCCTTCTCCTTTTCAATAATTGAACTTTGCTAATCACAAAAAAATTGCCACTAAAAGTAGTAAAGTTTTAGTTTATATTTTATCACCTAAATTATTTTTAGTGGTATACATTTAATTTTATCACAATATATTTAGTTCCAAAATATTTGTTATTTTAAAGTTAGATCTCAGGACGAACCTCTAATGCAACACCATCAATAATTGTATTCGAATTTGTTTTTAATAATAACATCCAAATTAGTTCGTGTTACATTATTCATAGAAGAACAACTTCAACTGTCCATTTTATCATAATATTCTTTAAGCGTCTGGCTAATTATATATTTTTCTCTCGAGCGTTATTAAATCGAACCCCATTTTCTTGCCTAAGCGATTATTATTTTCTTACAGAAGCTGTTTTATTTTTATTTTATAAACTTTTATAATTGAATCCAACACATTGTTTCCCCAGTGTTCCCTGTTACAGCAAAGTATTAAATCAAACACACATCCAAATATTAAATTTAATGAAAATCTGTCAAAAGCAATCTAAGTGATTTGAATTCAAGCAAATTAATTAGAAAAATATAGCATAACATATATAGCAAATTCATTGAGAAATTAATCTACGTTTCTCAATCAAAGCTAAAATACACGCAGCAGAGTCAAATCAATACATACGTTACTTATATTAAATTCAATAAACTCATATTTCAACCAATGGACATTATTCATTGTGAAACGACGCCATTAAACACAAAAGAAATGTTTTGCAATGAATCAGTTATCATATCCCTATCCTACAAGTATTCCAGCAATATTTTTTATTATTATTATTTTTTCCTTTTTATTTTACACACCCTTTTTAGCATTATTATACAGCACCATGCATACGGAAATCTAGCATACTTCACCAGTTCTATTTATTATTCACTCAGATTCTCATTATACTCCTTTTTTTCTAATTAAGCTCCCATAAATTTAAATTCAACAAATCATTCTATAGGCTTATCATTTTAATATGTTTTTAAAGTTTCATTCCCGTTTCACGCCTTTTTCTTTACGTAATAAAACTCATAAATCAGTTTTTCTTCTTTGGTTACAAACTCAACCCGTCTCTTAAAATTTATAAAATAAAATCCCCAGTGTAATTCTCAAATTTCCCATCTCTACTCTTATTTGCTCTGTTCAATTTAGTTTATTTAAACTCATACTCACCGTTTCAAATATTAATCCCCTTTATTTGACTTTTTCCTATTACTAATAAGCCCTTTTTAAGAATTCTTAACTGAATATTACTCAAAACAATGCCTTTTCTCGTCTATACCTGTGCAGTTTAACCTTCCATCCATAAGATCGACTCAAAATCAAATTAACCTCACATATTCTTAACAATCACATATTTTCCCATATTCTTCAACGAACCTTGCAAACCATCCAAAGCTCCACTAACCACAAATAACCTCTTCTCAACCTTTAAACCACAAAACTTCAAACTACACGACTTGCATACTTTAATCCTTGATTACAACTCATCACCATAAATCACCTCCACGAAATGTCTCTACCAAAACCATTACAGCTCACTCCTCCACAAAGCCACAGTTTAATCCCTAAGTAAACTCACTGCTACGAGCCTGTCTAAAGGTGTGACTACCACGACCTTAGGACGAACTATGACTTAGTGTACGTGTACTCCCAGAGCACATTCAAGAAATCTGCTTATAAACCACCTTCTCATAAACCCACTATTTCGTCATCTCCCCATGACATTATAAACAAAAACTGTACGTAATCTCCATATGACTACATAAACCAAAACTCTGAAACCATAAACCAAAACTCTACGTCATCATCCTATGACACCATAAACCAACTTTACGTAATCTCCATATGACACCACAAACCAAAACTCTAAGTCATCTCCCTATGACACCATAAACCAAAAAAACTCCATGTCAACTCCCTATGACACCATACAATCTGTTCCACTGCACATTTCACTACAGCTGTAAATGACCCGGGTGGTGGTGCTGCCGCTCAACCATCATAACATTTTTTCAAAAATAAATCCGCATTAATGTCGCTCTCAAACTTATTTGGGATTTATTTTATGCTGCTGAGATGGGAGCTCAGGTTCAGGCATCAAATACATCTTAATTGCACATAATAACTGTCTCTCTAGATATGAGACCATGAGGAGGGTTGGCCATTCCCTCCTTTGTCCCAAAACAAACAATCTGTCCTCAGTGTGATCAGTACTGAGGAACCTGTAACCTAGGTCCCACTTTTACAACACCACCAATTTCGTAACTGAATGAGGTTAAACTACACAGATAAATTTTTTTTTACCTTTTTGTTCCCACTATCTACTTCTTAATCATAAAAGCAAATTCAACCGAATTTTTTCCCCCTTTTAAGCCCCGTCCTATTTTTATTTTTATCTTATCTTTATTTAATATCAAACTTTTGCGGCTTCAAATCACACATTATTATTCCCAACACAAAAGCTACTACCTAATTATCTCTTTATTATTTTGAAGTCACTTTTTTTCGTTATGTACTTAAAGAAACAACCAAAACACATGATGCTAGAAAATTACCAATTATTACAAAATCTAGGAGTGCATAAAATAATATTTCAAAGTCTTTAAGATGCACTGAAAAATATAATTTCTAATAATTATATAAACCCACGCACATTCGGCGTGTTTGTGCGTATTTTTACCCTAGATAAATTTTCGCACCTACTTAGTGCCTGAGCGGTATGTTCAGCGGTCTAAATCACCCAATCTTTCACAATTCCTAAACTTATTCGATAAGGCTCTTTTTATTCACCATTGGCCGTTGTTTTGCACCAATATTATTGTTTTTTTTCGATCTTCCGTAAAAATACGCATTGCGTGACAAACAGTTTAATCTGTGGCTGATAATAATATCATTACACAGACCGCAACTAGACAGACGGATGTTTACTAGACCAAACAAATAACAATCCTTTAGAGAAAGACAAGACACACATTGTTTACTTTCTTACAGCTTAATTTCATCGCTACTCATCTCAATATTTTTTATATAAAAGAAAGCTTAATACCAAATTTGTAGTCCTAATTAATTTTTGTAATTAACTGAAAATTGTTTTTATTTAACTTTTTCTTAGGTTATAAAATGTATTAAAACTCCTACAAAGAGTGAAATTATTTTTCAATTTATATCAGCTTTAGTTGCACAGTAGCCTAGGGGATTTTAACAATTCATACACACTCTAATTCAGTTCTAGTTTTGTTGGTTTCTTCTGACTTAAATCAACTTTCGGCGTGTCACAAGCCGCCTCTCCTGAATTTTGAAAATCTGGATAATAAATGTTAATATCTGACAAAGAATCTCTCTTGGTTGATTAGTCGTCGCTTCCGCTACTAACAGAAAGGCATCAGACTAACAATTTTAAATTTGATTCCTTAAAATAGTTTTTCAATTTTTTGTCAGTATTTTTGTTAAATAGTTTCTTTGGCTAGACTTCAAATTTTCCTTGGCAAATATAAAAACCCCACGGTTCCTGGCGCGACATTTTTAGGATGTTCGTTCATTTTACTATTAATCCTCCCCTGTTTTCTGATATCTTAATTTTCACAGAATGATTAACTTATAATGATCACATAGTCTAGCTGATACTCTACTGCAAATTTACAAAAATAATTCTGTCATCACGAATCTACTATACGTACGGTCGACTTATAAAAGTTATTCTACTGTAATCTATCGAAATATTACTACATTCCAGTTATAAGTTTGGTCTACGTTTTAGATGAAAAAAGTCATTTTTGTTTTGGAACCACAAGTTTATCTGGTGCTAAAATTTTGAACATAAAGTCTTTTTACAAAGCATGTTTGAAACCTGATTTATTCGTACCCTTATTCTATTTACTTCCGCTACTCATTACTGCCCCATTCAAACACATAACTCTTAAGTGCGTGAACCCTGCCATTGCATCATAATAATATATGCCTCCTCCATACTTTCTAACCCTTAAAACACAAAATACAATCCATTTCTTCGGTTATTATCTCAGCAAAATCTACAATCCTACAACTAAAAGATATTCTTAGACCTCTCATCGTGACATAAAAATTATTTCACAAGGTAATTTCTCCCACAAAAGTTGTATTATGTTTCTGACTCAATGGCAAAGATTCATTGGAGGTAATAACTGATTAATTTAAACAAAATTCTAGAACCGGTGAGAATCTCAAATTTTAAATTTGCTACGGGATTATCCAGCCATTATACACAATATTAATTACATTTTAACACATTATTCGCCACTGCCAACTTACACATTATTTGCCCCTAAGCGCCTAATTTCTTTAAATTAACGGTTAAATTCGCCATCAAGTATAGTTGATACCTAATCAACATCATTACAAGGAGCCTTCTTTAGCGTTGAACCATCGGTAACAAAGTTGTTATGGGATTTTCTAAATCACCTATAACCTCCTTATAAACTATCCGGAAATCGACTATTAATCAGATCAGTTACCTCCGTCCAAAATTAATACTTAATAAGAGATTTATTCATGGGTTTTCTCACATTAGTACAACAAATAAAAATTGTTTAAAATAAAACTTATAAGCTCCCACGAGGAAGCACGTATCTAGACGACATACAATAGGAGAGCATTATATTTCAAGGTCTTACTAGGAAGGAGGCAAATGACCGAGATCAGTTCGATTCCCATGGAAGGAATTATATTAGAAAAATTGGAATAACTCACCATCAGCGACACGCCTTATTCTCGGAACAATAGGGCTGGACTTCAGTCGTTCTCCCAATGGCTCCGTAGGTATCGGATTCGTCATCGCCGATTGGCAGGAGGGCGTGACAATAGCACTACGGGGGAAAAGTCCGATGGAAGGGAGAGTGATGGAAAAATTGAAAGGAAGAGTTAGGAAATCAGTCTTCGAAGAGGAGTAGAAGTAATAAGTTGGGGAACTCAGGGGCCACTCTGAATTGAGTAGGAGTTGGTAAACCGTCGCGGACAGTATTAAGCACCCGTCGGCACCCTCGAGATAGTCTATCTCCCCAACGCACGAACTTCGAGATTTCGCTTCGAGACTCGCACCACCGAGGGACATCCAGCGGAAGACGTCCAACCGGAACGAGACCCAGGCCACCGGAGACCAACACCGAGGCGACGCACACCATCAGGAGGCAACGCACACCACCGAGGGGGCGAAGACACCACCGAGGATCACGCAGACCACCGAAAGGAGTGGAGATCACCGAGAGGAGACACCGACTCGGGGATCCACGCGGGCCTTCGACTGGCTGGCAACGCGGGCGTAACACGGGTCCACCAGGAAAGATGCAGCGGGTATGTCCCCAACCAAATTAAAATAATTTGGTGCACTATAAACTCAATTAAACTCTCAGAGAAAGAATTTGAAAGTCCAACCAAAAGGGATAAATTGAATAATAATAATTTAAATAAATAAATATTAAATAGTAAACTTATATCCAACAAAGATAATAATAATGAAATGAAATAAACTGTTTATTAACAAAGCAAATAAAATCCATTAAAGGAATGACTGTCTAAGAAATAGATCCTATCTACACTTAGGAAGGAAAGTCTTCAAAAGATTATTGTAAATATAAAATAAGGTTAACCATTTGTGAATAGTTGTGAAAGACATTATAATCAACTTGTCGTTTATTCTTATCAAAATATAAGGGTCATAATTGATTTCTTTGTGTAAAAGGGTTTTTACTTGTATATAATATATAATATCTCTATTAAGATCCTTGTAGCGTACATGAGAATCAATACAATATATTTTAACCTATAAAATGTGTATTCAATTTGTATAATACTATGAAAAATTGAATCTACTTAGGACAACAGTTCACTCAGTGACCTATAACATTTTTGTCAATAAAATATCAAGAGGATCCGTAAATAAGTAGTGCACCATGTATATTTAATAGTTCATGTATATTAAAGGAAATTATTGCTCTATAGTGTGTTCACTCAATCTACGTTCCTTTGTGTCACCTTTCACTTGCCATGCGAGTTACACAGTCTATGTTCTGAACCAGTCTGTTTAAGGTTCCCTCAGAACCCCCAATAGTTTACATGGTGGAGAACGCCATTTTGATCTAACCATCAAGGATTGAGTGAGCACAGTACAAGCATATGTGTTAATTATAAGGACATTTGATTTATCTTTAGAGATAAGAGTGTATAATTCCAATGCCATATTAAAGGAGTATATTAAGCATTAAGTAGGCCAGATTTAGAAATAAATCGACCCGAATAAAACAGAGCTAATTATAATCAGAAATATTATTTATGAATAAATTTACAAATCAGGGAACAAATAAATTTCTTGCCCAACAATTAATAAATTAACGAGTGAATGAATAAAATAAATTGCAAAAACGAATTTTCACTTCAATAACAGTTACAAATACAATAAAACTCTAGTGAATTGCTAAACAAAAACCTTAAATCATGAAATGTCGTCAATAGGACCCGAGTTACCAACAGACATATACAGAGTAAACAAAGACACCCTCAGACATATTCTAACTTTATTTAAAATTAAATATAAAGAAGAGGACACAGTTAGTATCTTACGCCCAATCGTAGCAGATATTAAGGCATATCTTAAAGCTCCATTAACAGAGGATAGGAAAAATACACTTAGGAAACTATTAAAAAGGACATATCTCACGGAGGAAGAATTACAAATTTATCCTTCACTTGCTAGAATCCAACAACTTTTGCAAGAAAGGAACTATCTGTACGAACAACAAACTAGCGACTCAGAATCTGAAGCGGATTACGAAGACATAGGCCAAAATATCCCTGAAGAAATATCACAAAACCCTAAACTAGAACAACCAGGCACTTCTAATCTACTCCAAATCCCAAAATTAACGGTTAATTTACCTCCCGACACAAAAATGGCATTCCCTAAAGAAAAACTTCCCTTAATTTCGGCTGGAACCTACCACGGGTTACCTACGGAAAATCCAAATGACTTTATTGATAAATTCGAAATAGCAGCACAATCAAATAACTGGCAGGGAGAAACAAAACTAAAATTATTTCCGGCATACCTAGCAGGAACAGCACTCACGTGGTATAAATACTATACCAAAAACAACCCACCCAATAACTGGGACACTTTTAAAGACACCTTTATAACAACTTTCACACCCGCGGCGCAGGCAACAACCCTCCAAAGCGTCTTGGACAAAAAGGTACAGGGCAAAGACCAACCCGTTCTAGCATACTATCTAGAAGTCCTAACCTTATGTAAAAGACACGATCCCGACATGAGTGACCGCAGGATAGCGCAATACATTATTCAAGGCCTTAAGCCTGAAATTTGCGACAAAATTGTAGCGGAATCGTGTGATACGCTAAAAGATCTAGAAAACAACCTTAAAAAGGTCGAATTGCAACTCGAAATTAAATTAGCAAACAAAGAAAAATATGATAGGGCGGAAAAATTAGGACAAACTAAGGAAACCCCCAGCAATCAAGGATCACAAATTGAAACTCTCCAAAACCAAATAAAAAGCTTAACTCAAGTCATCAACAATTTAAATATCCAACGAGAGCAGCACCTCCAACAACCACACTACAACCCTCCACCCTACAACTACAGAGGTTACAACCTACAACGAGGAAGAGACGGCTACAAGGCGACGGGAGTGATGATGTCACAAGGTCCACGTCACACCGGCCCACAGCAGTGGCGTCAACGACAACACGTCCCTCCTCCGTACAACCAGCACCGCTTCAACCGTCCACCAAGGTCACCGGGGGGAGACTTCTATGGCTACCAGCAATATCCACCCAACTACAATTACAGGGGAGGAAACGTATTTTGCAAAATCTGCAAAAAAACAAACCACAAGACAAAGGACTGCAGGTTTAGAGGAGCCCAGGGGAAACAAGAACCTAAATCACCACCGACATTCTGCGACCACTGCAAGAAATCGAACCACACTACAAATACACATATATAAATTTATCTAAATATTTATACCTTTATTTATTTATTTGCTGTTTATTAATAAATGACTTATTCTATTTTAATCTACTCTTCTGCCACGACTATCTTCTTGACGTTGGTGACGTGTGCAGCAAGGGACGCTACGGCTCTTGCCTGACGCTGAGAAACCTAATTGCCTATGTCTATTACTATTAAATAAAGAAGTCGGTTATGCATTTACATAAGCAAAGAATATTTATTAATGAAATAAAATATACAATAGATATGGATTCTTATTCTCAGGGAGAGGTTTGTGCCGGAAATAACCTTAGCTCTTTTAATGAAGTGATAATCTAAAGCCAATTTTGATTGAATTTTGATACAGATATAAAATATGCCAATAGTCTCAGAATTTAAAATAGGCCTAATGAAAATTGAGTCAATTTAAGTTCACAAAGAATACAAGAAAGTTCGTTTGAATAGGATCTTCAGATAGTTTAGTTGGAATAAATTAAGTTATTAGGCTTGATCAAAATGATGAATTGGAAGTTATGATAGTCCTTGTTGAATCAAAATGGTGGTTACCAAATCTGCTCACAACATTTTCTTCACCTGGTACTTTGAATCTTGATGTTGACAAAAGGGTTTGACTTTAAATGGTACTCAGGCAAATTTCCCTATTTGAAACAGGACTAGGCTATGCAAATCTTAGTCCAACTGGGCCTAATTTGAAGTGGAGAATTGTATCTCCAGAATTTATAAATTCATTTTAACACTGTTCTTGCTGGGTGCTGGAGGCTCAATGCTCAGGTATGTGTCCAAGTACAACAATAGTATTGTTGTCCAGATGTCTTGTAGGATGCAGAAATACATTTCACTGGTCACTGGAATTTTGTATAAATTATGAGACTTAATTTTGAATTTTATATTATATGAAATTATTTTTAATTACAACTCTCTCACATTATTATTATTACTAAAAGGATATGTTGTTTTTGGGTGGGGCTATTATTAATAAATCATTTCTCAAATTTTAAGAATCTAAATTTTCTAACAATTAATTTTAAAATAATGATTATGATTTTTAATATTCTTAACTTATAATGAATGGATGATCTTCTGAGGGGTGATGGATAAAATGACAAACTAAATAATAACAAGTATTGAACATTAAAACTCATTAATTAAATATAAATTAAATATTTAACTATTATCTGTATTTATCTTATTTGGTTAAGTATTAAATAAATTATGTGGAACTTGCGATAACTAATCTAAGGAAACAAGAAAATAATAATATTTACAATAACAAATATGGATGAGGCGAATGAAACATTACAACACAAAGGACGAATGCTTTAGGTTGAAAAGGGAAGACAACGAAAACAAACAAAAAAATGAATAAAGAGGGGACCTCCCAATACTAACAACAGAGGAAGGTTTCCCCAACCATTCAGCGTGAAACAACCATATATGGAGAACAAAAAATTTCAAATTACGAATTATGAAAAGGAATATCCGACAACAGGAGAAATGCTAGACCAAAGAAAAAGGAAAGGATACAAAAGGACAGCAAGATATTACCACCCTACTATAAGCTACCAAGACAACCATCAGCGGGACAACATTAATGGTTTCCAAGAAACAAGAAGACATAAATACAAAAATACAAATAAGAAAAACGACAACAGAGGAAGAGAAGAAGAAGAAAGGAAGAAGCAAGAAGAAGAAGAAAGGAACAAGAAGGAACAAGAAAGGAAGAAGAAGGAAGAAGAAGGGAAGAGGAACGAAGAAGAAGGACGGCAGAAGAAAGAAGAAGGACAAGGAAAACAGAAAGAAGTAAAGAGGACATCGGAGATGGAGATATTAGGAGAGGAAGACAAGAGGAAAATCGTAGAGGAACTAGAGGAAAATGAAAAACAACATACTATCCATGGCTGCGAGATAACTCACATAGCATCAGATAGACTCCCCAAACCTAGGAAAAAGGGCCACTTGTTTAACAAAGATATTTGTGATACACTATTTAACACGCAAAATAGGGAAAGTAACAAAATTCCGGTATTAACGTTAAATGCCAAATTAACTAACCGTCCAAACGAAATGATAGAGTGCATAGTAGATACGGGATCCAACATAAATTTAATAAATTCCAATTTAGTAATGGACAAGGATATTAAGCAAACCAAAGTACCTAAGGTCGTGTCAGCTAATAATACACCTATCAACATTTTAGGGACTACAGTAATAACTCTAGAAATTAGCAACATAATAATAAAGGAAACTTTATATGTTACCCCAGACACAAACAGTGACATAATTTTGGGAAATAGATTTTTGAACAGAAATATAATTGAATTAAATTACAACACAAAAGAGATCATATTCAACTTAGGGGAATATAAACATAAAATTAAAATGAATAAGAAATGGCTACTTGACATTGAAAGCATAAAATGTCATCAAACTGTAGATAAACCAAAAACTATTGATATTAGATGTCATGAGGACCTAATAATCGCCCCTCATCAACACAGAAGGATACTAATAACTCAAAATATTAGTAAACAAGCGATTTTTGAAAAAGAACGCTCGATTAGGGACAACAAAAAATGCCACATTTATCTCATAGACGGAGACAACGAGGGAAGCTATCTAAATATTTACAACGCATCCAACACCCCTAAACACATAAATGCAAACACTGTACTAGGCTACTGTAAGGAAGATCATATTAACACAATAACAGAGAACTCCAAACCTCAACAAAATTTCAGTCAGTGTAATCCTGATAAACAAATACTCAAAGATAAAGATAACGTACATTTCAACATTTCCCCTCATCTTACAACCGAACAGCACAATGCGGTAGTTAACCTGTTACAAAATTACAAAAACATGTTTACCACAAAAATAAGGACTTAACACCGGCTAACCTACCACCAGTGTCGCTCGAGACGATTCCAAACGCAAAACCCGTTAACTCCCCACCTTTCAAACAAAATAAACAAGAAAGAGAAGAGTTAAATCGACTTTTAGAAGAATTAAAGCAGGCCGACACATTAGAAGATGTTCCGGATTATTGCGAATTTGCAAGTCCAGTATTCATTACAAGAAACAAAGATAAATCTCCACGCCTTGTTGGAGATATGAGGAAAATTAACGAAATCTTAAAACCGTGCATTTACCCAACACCATCAGTAAACCTAGTTCTGAAGAGTTTAAACAATGCTAATTCATTTACGAAATTGGACTTAAAAGGAGCATATCACCAACTATTGGTTAGAGAAGAAGATAGGCACCTTTTAACAATAAAAACTCAAGATAAAATGCTTTGTTACAAACGACTTGTTATGGGCTTGAAAACAAGTTCAGCACTTTTCAGTAAGGCACTATTAGCCTTACTAAATAAACACCTCTACAACAAAGTAGTTTGTTACATAGATGATGTTATAGTATTTGGAAAGAATTTTGAACAGGACCTACGAAATCTCGAAATAATTTTAGAAATATTACACAAGGCCAATTTAAAACTAAACACACAAAAATGTAAGTTTCTTTACGAGCAAGTGGATATCTTAGGATACACGGTATCAAATCAGGGAATACTACCCCAAAAATCAACAGTTTCACCTATAAAAGAATTTAAACGACCGAATTGTGTAAGGAAAGTAAGACAATTTTTAGGCTCATCATCATTCTTTTGAAAACACATAAAGAATTATGCCCAAATAACATTGCCTTTAACCAACCTAATTAAGGACTCAAACAAAAACCTTCCATCAGGGGCGGCTCGTGAGTTTTTTAGCGCCCGTGCAAATATTAAAATTGCCGCCCCCGACCCCTTTCCAACCAATCATATCCTCACCTCCCCCTCACCCCAACCATCGAACGCCAAATCCTGTATATTCCCTTTCGGGTAACTCATAATAAAACTGACACGACGTCATGTCCGCACTTTGCCTCGATTTCACACTGAAGCTTGCTTTTAGTTGGCACAGTTCACGCACTAGCGCTTACGCCGACTATAGCGCTTCGACGACTTCAATATAAACCAGATAAGACAACTCAATTAAAATATTTTGGGTGCGGTTTTAGTTCTACAGTCAAACCGATAGGTCTGATAGTTTCCCGAGTCCAACTACGTCACACCAGCTGACCGTGCACGAACATTTTTTTCTTTACACTATGGGCACAGTCAGTTTTATTAAACTGAAGTGGACCATAAAATGTCGATACTGATCACCGAATGTTTAAAATGAAAAACTAGGAAATACATTCAGCTCGAAATCTTTAGTAATTAAAAATCTTGATTTCGTATTATCGTTCTGCAAATGCTGAGTTTTGACAACTTTGAAATTATTACATTACTATTCTCCGTATATATGTTCTGAAAACCTGAAATTTAAAAGAGGGCAACAAATAAGCAAACTCCATTCAAATAGGAAAGTAATTTATTGATTAATACTTTGTAAGTTAATGTTCTTTCTGAACAAATGATTTGAATTCTCGTTTTATCACTTACTAGCAGTTGCCCGTGGCTTCGCTCACGATAAAAATTACAGCTGATCTTGCTTCTGCTCTTTGAACTGTGAAATTGTATTATTCACAGCTGTTTACATTTCGGTATTTGAATGTTTACATCCTTATAAAATGTAAACATTGAAGCGAAGGACGTTAACGGGGCGTAGCCCGAGGGGATTTTAAGGAAGTGAATAGGCCTATATGTTTCCCTGGTTCAAGATCTACCTCTTTGTGAAATTTCAACCCAGTCGGTTCAGTATTTTTCGAGTTCACTTGTCCCATACATACATACATACAGAAACCACCTCTTTTTTATAATAGTATAGATAAATATTAGGCTACAATACACAAATTTAGTTTAGGTTACCGTATCACAAACTACGGCAATAGTAAGCTATCCTCCAAAATAAAACGTAAATATTTTGCTTGAGTGGATTTTCAATCTTTAATCATAAACTGTTAAGGCCGGGGACACACGAGGCGTTTTTTAACGCCGCGGTAAAAATGCCGCTCCCCCATAGTGCATTTCGCCCGTAATGGACGCGTCCACACGGGGCGGAAGAAATACTGAGCGATAATATTGCAGCTGGTGGTCGTTTTGCCTTCGCTCGAAAGTGGATTTTTTTCCGCTTTGTCATCACAGTGGCCAAGTGGGGTATGCAATTACATGGGAGCGTACACATTTGGCGGATATTTTACCGCGGCCATGGTCAGACGGCAAGACACTCTAAACATTGTACCGTGTTGATGACGTCAGGAGCTCTGTGATCAGCATATGGTTAAAAGCATTTGGTAAACACCCACAGTCGTCTCTCAAAATCAAAATGGTACCACGATTGGCGTTATTTTTCCGTGGCGAGTTTTTTAACGCCACGTGTGTATGAACGCCGATTTCGTCGGTGGCGGCCGAAAAATTATCGTGCGATAAAAAAACCCCCAGTGTGTCTCCGGCCTAACCATGGAAAAAGTTACATACAATGATGATTTAAAAAAGAACAATTTAAATACATTAGTAAAAAAGCAAAGAATGTTACCAACGTTATCTCGTTAAATACTGACTTAACCCTTTTGCCGCCAATGACGTATGCAAATTAGCGAGCGAAGGCCGCCGAGCGCCAAGACAGCTGATCAGCTGAGGGTTGTCAACCCCACAGCTTGAGCGGTGACTCGATACCGCCACTGCCAAATCAACCAAATTTGCTTATGTCTGTTAAAACAGTCATAACTCCACTTAGACAAAATGTAGAGCTATAATTTGTTTTGTTCGTCTTTAAATTCTCTAAAAGGCTATGTAGATTTTAAAAAGTTTATAAAGCTTGCTAATTGTATTACTGCTAAAAAATCAAAACCAATGTTTTTTTATTTTTTTGCTGCCGCCGTTTTCCCTCTCTTCTTTTGGGTTTTCGAGCGCTCACCTTTCTCTGACTCCCCCTTGCCGCCACCCGGAGCCACCCGGGAGCCGCCACCCGCACCGCCCCCCCAAAACCGGCGCGCCCTTGGGGGGGCCGCACAGGCCACGAGCCGCTACTGCCTTCCATTCAACTGGACAGAAGACTGCGAAAAAGCCTTCATTAAAATTAAAGAGATTTTAACCAACCCTCCTTTATTAAAACATTGGAACGACGATTGGGAGGCAACGATTTATGTGGACTCTAGCTTAACGGCTCTTGGCGCGTGTTTAATACAAACGGACCCTAACACAGGGAAGGAACACCCGATAGCTTACCTATCAAAAAAATATTCGGATACACAACAACGATATACAAACCCCGAACGGAAAATGTACGCAATCTCACATTCAATAAATTATTGGCGTGAACACTGTCTTGGTCGGAAAACAACCATTTATACCGATTGTCAAGCGCTAGTACATTACCAGAATTTTAAACAAACTTCTACCAGATTAAACCGATTAGCATTATCTCTAGTAGATTATGATATTGAAATAAAATTTAAGCGATCAGGATCGAACTCGCTAGCTGATAGCCTTTCAAGAAATCCACCTCCTGACACGATAGAAGAAAACCCCTTTGAAATAACCTTAAACCTACAGGAAATTAAAACAGAAAATTTTGAGGAATTACAGGCGGTAGACCCATACTTAAAACAAATAAAATTAGCAAAACTCTCACCAGAATCAGTTTCAAAACGAATAAGAAGCCAGAGTAGGAAATACGAAGAAAGGGACGGCTTATTATATTATAAACAATTTAACGGGAATAATACTGACTATTTACTTGCAATCCCGCGAGAAAAAGTTGAAGACATCCTACAAACATTCCACGACAATCAATATTCCGGAGGACATTTTTCGGCTTTCAAAACAATTAAAGGAAAATCAAACAACGTTATTATTGGCCTGAAATGGTATCAGACATTCAAAAATACACGAACTCCTGTGAACAATGTCAACTAAAACGAACGCCCACCTATAAGCAATATGATAAATTAACCCCACAAGTACCACCATCCACCCCTTTCAAAAGAATTATAATTGACTATTGCGGCCCAATAAATGCTTCTCGCTCATATAAATACATTTTCTTTGCAACCTGTGCTACTACACGAATGGTTTTTTCAAGATGTACACGCTCAGCTGACGCAAAAACTACAGCAAATATTTTATTAGATTTATTTTGCCAATACGGATGTCCGAAAATTATAACTCATGACCAGGGCACTCATTTCATGGGAAATGTCCTTCAACAATTATTATTAAGCTTAGGGATCCATCAACGGCCAAGCCCTCCCTACATGTACCGAATTCAAGGATTAACCGAAAGAATGAATTTAATATTCAAAAAGACCATTAGTCATTACGTGGAAAACGACCCCTCTAAATGGTCAGATTATGTGCGCTATGTTACGTTTACCTACAATACGAGCGTTAACAAAAGTACAGGTTATACGCCATTCTACTTAATGTACGGCAGAGAAGCAAATCTACCAAGAGACTATTTATTTTTACACAAGGACCAAGATCCTGATTTAATTAGGGAAATTAAAACCATACAAAAAGTTCGGCAAGAAATCCCGAAAATTCTGCAAAAGGCACAACAGACTCAAAAGAAACATTTTGACTCAACCAAAAGAGATTTGCAACTCGAAATAGGCGAAGAGGTTTTGGTAAAAAGCCCCCCAGATTTTAAAGGACCTTACAACAAATTTAAAAACGTATATAGAGGCCCATATTTTGTTACTGACAAAATCAATGACACAACTTATATGGTGTTACTCGAAAAAAGAGGTAAAAAGACTAATCAGCCTGTGCATATAGCGAGAATGAAGCCATTCATTCGCAGATAAAAATTTAAGGATCATAAACTATTAACTATATAAAAAGTATGTCTTCAGACAGTAAAAAAAATACCATTCAGACAAGCCACTCTATCCAAAGTCTTAAGCATAGAGCGTAAAGATTACGCCGGAGTAATACTCCTTTATAATTTTAATCTGACTTACAAAAAAAACTCCGAGGGGGAGAATTCCCCGACTTATAAATACAAACAGCTTAATGTATACTCGGAGGAAAAGATGGTCAACCACCTTTTGTCCCTGAATTATAGCTAAATAAAACTAGATAATTAATCACTTTCAGACATACAATCAACCAACAAAAATTAAGTAGGCGCCTTTGTCTGAAGAAATACCTTAGTTGGAAAATAAGATAGGTTTGATCGAACAACACCATACGTAGTTACAAAAATCCTTCGAAATTTACACACATTTAGATGCAAACCTAGAAGGATGACATATAATGCCCTCAACAAAGCAAATTAGGTAATTAATTACAAAAAAACACCCATACAGCCAATTATCCTCACCCATTGTTAAACAAAACTATTAAAAACTCCCAGTGGTATAAAATACTAGTTACTATATCGCTGAGACTATTAATAGATCATCAAAATAAAAATACGTACAAAAAAAATATTGAATTTGTACGGAATTTGCCTCAACCACAAAACCTACCAAGGAAATTTATAAAACCCTACAACAAAGTTTTACAAAGAAACCAATACCTGATTATCCATCACAATAAAACAGGAATTAAAAACAACGCAAACGACGGAACCGGACCGACCGACCGAATACCGGAACCGGATACGCGACGAAAGACGGATCTCGAAAGACCGGGACGCGCCGACGCCGCGACGAACACAACTGTGACCGAGCTTCGGAAGCGACTAACTGACTACCTGGGTGTGGAAAGAGGAACAGCAGTCCCAGGGCACAGCGGGAATGCTGATACTCAAAACGCCAGATAAACAAGAGATAAGCCAGGCTCCGCAGAATAAACTTGTCTTATCACTACATGTGCGCTGAAACGCAACAAGTGAGGCATTCCCAGACAACACCACCTACGCTACATCGTCCGTCACCGCTACACTCATAATTAATGTAATATTCACTACATAATTATAAATTTTACTACAATTAATTACTGCAAAGTAGAAACATATTACGACCTGATCACCCGTATTATGTTTGTAACAACAGTAATTGATCGTCCATAATGATTAGTGAAACTAAATACAAAGATAGATATATATTGATTTTTCGAAAATAAAATATAAATTACCCAAAAACAAAATGACACTTCAGTTCAAATTAAATAAATAATTATCTAAAACACTATCACTAAACTAATGAGGAATTTGTGGTACAGATAAATCACAAAGCCGGGATGCTGTTATACCTCGCCATTCTGACATCGGCAATTTCGAGGACCGCTATGGGAATCGACATGGAAGCAAGATATCAAATTTTTTCGGGGCACCATTTCCAGCAGCGATCGGACTACGTTCCGTATGAAACCGCAATACCATTAATTTTGTCAACATCCCTCTTCACAAACCCAAAACTTGAAAATTGGACCCCAGATCTCAATAAAACTGAATACGAACTCCCAGAATATTATACTCTTCAAGAAAACCTAGGATTAATACATAATATGATTAATGACCAAATTCAATTACATGATAACGATGCGGCACTAACTAATATAACTAGAAACAAAAGAGGTCTTGTATTCCTTCAAAATTTTCTAAATTGGTGCTGTAACGTGGCTAATGTTGAACAAGTGAACAACTTATACATCAATCAAGCCAACATCACGGAACACACCAACAAAATTGTCGATTCTGTACATACACAATACAGAGACATGGTAACAACTGCACACAATCTTAATAATTTTTCAAAATCGGTCGAACACTTAGCGGAAAAAGTTCACAAAAATTTTGATGCAGTAAAGAAAGAGTTAATGAAATTATCAGCTATGAGGGATGAGAAACAAGCAGTGTTTCAAATTTACATAACCTTCCAACAGACATGGACATACATATTATATAATTATTATCAAGACACCCAAACCGAAATTTTAAATAAATGCCATCTTAACCTCTTATCAGAAAAATTAATAAATCCGAAAAATTTAACCTCGAAATTACGAAACTTGGAGAAAAAGGCAGAAGGAAAAAATCTCACATTAGCAATACCTCTATCGGAATTACATCTGTACTACAAATTGAAAATAAATCATTGCACAATAATAGGAAATACCCTAGTAACTCGAATTAACATTCCTCTAATTCACTCCGACACTCAAGGCGAAATCTTCAAGACCATTAATACACCTCTAATTTGGGAGGATAAAATATGTTCACTGCACACCGAAGAAAAAATCATTTTCAAAACTCCAGCTTATACAAAAATAATCAGCATATCGGCCCCAAATTGCAACGACAAATCTTACGCATTATGCAAGATTCCCCGTACGACGATCATAGCAAACGAAATGCAACTATGTTTACATTTAATTTTAGCATCAGCGTCCATAGACGAATTACAAAAAAATTGTCCTTTTATTTGCGATACAAGACCAGAATATCCAATAATCACAGAATTATTCCCAAACAAATATCTAATCACCAATGTACAACAAGAACTCCAGTTAAAATGTGACACGGACACATATTCCAAGATAATTCCACGAATTCCTACGGGCACTCTTAAAATAAACATACCGTGTGACTGCCAACTAAATATGGACAAACTTATTCTTATAACAAAAATAAAACCATGTGACTCTGCTGACAGTCAGAACTTAGAACCCATTATTTTGATTCCTGCCGCATGGACAAAGCTAAAAACATTGAAATTATTTATGCTAGACTCAGGAGTCTACCACGAATTCGACAACTTAACTGAAATTATTGATACTAATTGGAACATAACCACGCCCACATTTGTCGTAACGAAATTAGAGATGATAAAACATCTCAAATTAGAGAAGAACGATTTTGATTTATTCGGTAACACAAAATTGCTAATTTACATACTCTTCGCATGGACATCAAGTCTCACAGTAATCTTAATTGTAATAATATACTGCTTGCATATACAAACAATTAAGATGAGCGTGACACGACCCTACACAAACTACCCTCAAATCCCACAAAACAACCGAAATCCGGGAACAGCTGAACGATTAATAAATTGATTAACCAATATAAAAAAAAAACGTCTATACAATCCTCCCAAACTTCAGCAATAAATATCAACAAAAAAAATCTAGAGTAACACAAAACAAAACATTACAGTATAAACAGAGGGATCTGTGCTTTGTACACACGCCGCCGCACAGCGACCAGCTGATGCAGAGAGAGAGAGAGAGACAGAAGATGCCTTGCAACCACAGCACGGCACTGGTGACCCACATTCTATAACTGCCGAGAAGCACACCATACAATTAATTTGGGGACCAAATTAAAGCGCAGCAGGGGAGTATAAACTATCCGGAAATCGACTATTAATCAGATCAGTTACCTCCGTCCAAAATTAATACTTAATAAGAGATTTATTCATGGGTTTTCTCACATTAGTACAACAAATAAAAATTGTTTAAAATAAAACTTATAAGCTCCCACGAGGAAGCACGTATCTAGACGACATACAATAGGAGAGCATTATATTTCAAGGTCTTACTAGGAAGGAGGCAAATGACCGAGATCAGTTCGATTCCCATGGAAGGAATTATATTAGAAAAATTGGAATAACTCACCATCAGCGACACGCCTTATTCTCGGAACAATAGGGCTGGACTTCAGTCGTTCTCCCAATGGCTCCGTAGGTATCGGATTCGCCATCGCCGATTGGCAGGAGGGCGTGACAATAGCACTACGGGGGAAAAGTCCGATGGAAGGGAGAGTGATGGAAAAATTGAAAGGAAGAGTTAGGAAATCAGTCTTCGAAGAGGAGTAGAAGTAATAAGTTGGGGAACTCAGGGGCCACTCTGAATTGAGTAGGAGTTGGTAAACCGTCGCGGACAGTATTAAGCACCCGTCGGCACCCTCGAGATAGTCTATCTCCCCAACGCACGAACTTCGAGATTTCGCTTCGAGACTCGCACCACCGAGGGACATCCAGCGGAAGACGTCCAACCGGAACGAGACCCAGGCCACCGGAGACCAACACCGAGGCGACGCACACCATCAGGAGGCAATGCACACCACCGAGGGGGCGAAGACACCACCGAGGATCACGCAGACCACCGAAAGGAGTGGAGATCACCGAGAGGAGACACCGACTCGGGGATCCACGCGGGCCTTCGACTGGCTGGCAACGCGGGCGTAACACGGGTCCACCAGGAAAGATGCAGCGGGTATGTCCCCAATCAAATTAAAATAATTTGGTGCACTATAAACTCAATTAAACTCTCAGAGAAAGAATTTGAAAGTCCAACCCAAAGGGATAAATTGAATAATAATAATTTAAATAAATAAATATTAAATAGTAAACTTATATCCAACAAAGATAATAATAATGAAATGAAATAAACTGTTTATTAACAAAGCAAATAAAATCCATTAAAGGAATGACTGTCTAAGAAATAGATCCTATCTACACTTAGGAAGGAAAGTCTTCAAAAGATTATTGTAAATATAAAATAAGGTTAACCATTTGTGAATAGTTGTGAAAGACATTATAATCAACTTGTCGTTTATTCTTATCAAAATATAAGGGTCATAATTGATTTCTTTGTGTAAAAGGGTTTTTACTTGTATATAATATATAATATCTCTATTAAGATCCTTGTAGCGTACATGAGAATCAATACAATATATTTTAACCTATAAAATGTGTATTCAATTTGTATAATACTATGAAAAATTGAATCTACTTAGGACAACAGTTCACTCAGTGACCTATAACATTTTTGTCAATAAAATATCAAGAGGATCCGTAAATAAGTAGTGCACCATGTATATTTAATAGTTCATGTATATTAAAGGAAATTATTGCTCTATAGTGTGTTCACTCAATCTACGTTCCTTTGTGTCACCTTTCACTTGCCATGCGAGTTACACAGTCTATGTTCTGAACCAGTCTGTTTAAGGTTCCCTCAGAACCCCCAATAGTTTACATCCTGCACATTTTTTTCCCTCTGAAACACCATTTCTCTCAATTCTATCCTTTACAATCCTTATGTAAAACAGTACCCTATTCCCAGTACCCGTTTCCGTTGTTATTTGCGTCTCTTACAACATTCGTTCTATGGCCCATAATAACGCGATCTTTAAGTCTTGCTCTTGCCAAATTCTTTAAAAAAATGATTTCCGCAATAATATCTCTGGTAATCTGTATTACCGGCACGGAAACGTATCCCTAGCTGTTTTAAATGATTGATATAACCCGTTCTAGTCAGTATTTCATCTAAAAACTGTTTTACTGCTTCTTATTCCGCCATACCCTCCTCTAATTCGACAAGATTGTTTAATAACTTAACTTAAATAATTTGCACACTTTCATTATCTCCACAAAATACGTTTTCGCCCCTCATTAAATCTCTACTCTCCCTCAAAGAACCACACATCACTGCATTTCTCCAGACACCCCTTGACCCCACGTTCACACCTGACACCACATGTTGTGTACGAGAACACCCCCTACTTGGCGGGTCTCGCACAGGCCAAGGAGCCAAGGGATTAGAAGAACCCCTCGGTTCCTCCGACGACCTTTTACCTTAAGAACGTGATTCGAGGGTTGCTAAAATAACTACAGTGACATGAGGTTGACAAACAGTTTATTAAGAACCAATTTATAGTTACAATAGTCAACAAGCCTGAGCTTATGTCTCAGGTATAATTATTACATTACATGAATTATTTATTAAACTTCAGATTTACTTTACAGTGTTACTGATTAAAAACTCAATACATTTTATAGGGAGGGTGGAGACAAGACTAGGATAGGATCTGGCTAGACTTACAGAAGACGGTGAACATGCGTCACGAGCTGCGGACAGGGGCGACGCGCACGGCTGAAGATAACAAAGACAATATTGCGCGTCTCCGATTTTCCCTCGGTATATATGCGACCACCAATATCCTGTGTGGTTTCCTCAGCCAATCAGAGACCAGCTTTCTCGTCAGGACCATATATGGTCATATCCACAACCCTCCGTCGACCTCAGGCCTCCAACCAGCATGTGGCCGCGATTCCCGTTACTCAACTGTAGAAAGCCGTTTTCGAATTTGACTAAGTTTAATTCAATGTTCCCGACAATCCAATAAACCAATTTGGGGCTTTATAACAAAGTAAATATACAAAGCTGTTTTATACGACTTTTAAAGACAAAGCAAAGATTTCCTTACCCTTTTCCTAGAAGCACGGGCACGATTTCCTTTAAAATGGTGATCACAGATCACGCTGTTCACAACTTTATACTCCTGTCGTTATCTGATACCAGAAACTTGCTTGGTTTTTTATGCAAAATTAAAACCAAAACATTAAATTAGTGGGCAACTTCATCTCTTTTATTTTAGTCAAAAGGTTTACTCTTGATTTCAAGAGGATTGAAAATTTAATGTTTACCAATTATAGGGCCTAGGGGGAATACATCCCCCTGATCCCCCATACCTGCGCCACTGAGTGTTAGCAAGTGCTGCCAACAATTGAATTTTTAGGCAATTAATAAAGGGGTAATTTATAAGTAGTATGAATAAATAAACAGATGAATAAATAAATTTTTATTGTAGTAACAATTGAGAACATCAATTATATGATGTTCAATTTAGACGCAGGTGACTTAAATTAAACTTCAAATCTTGGTGGTCGTCATAAAGTCTTTGAGGGAGATAGAGAGCCCCTAGCACTTTTCCCCTTTTGGTTCCCCAGCCGACAATTTTTCTTTGCTCCATGACCTACAAATTTTCCCATTGTACAGCGGCCGATGAATCTTGCCATCATGTTATGTCGATCTTTCAGTGTTAAGATTCGATTGTTGTAATAACTCGTTTATCAAATCTCAAAACTGAAACTTTTTTGAAGTTATGGCGGTTTTGAGATTTGAGGTACAGTTTGGGCCCATCACTAGTGGCATAAACAAAAATGAGCCATTTTATGTTTTATGAATTTTTTAAATTCCTGAATGTGTATTATATGCTTATCGGCAGACTTGTCTCGCATGACAGCATAAATTAAACACAAAATAACTCAGCATATTACACACAAATATTATTGTATTAAAATAAAACACCTGCATAACAGGCAAATTATTACAATTTTAGTATTTTCATGTCTTGCCGCTATTATCAAAGGCCTACCTCGGCTGCTGAGAGGCCATAAGAATTCTGACCACGGTCGCTGCATTGAGCAGGTCGTCCCCGTCGGTGTGCAGACTGAGCAATGTGGGGACCAACGATGACTGAGTGAGCAGAAAGTTGAACAGTGTTTTACATTTACAATCTTCTGTTTCCAATAGATTTCTGAAACGGAATGGATTTGATCACTTTTTTGTTTAGAAACAGCTTCTAAAACAGATTTACAAAAAAAATTACAAAAATTTAATCATGCTTTGACAAAAAAGTGATTAGTATGATTACAAAATGTAAATTATAAATATTTATAAAATTAAAACTGATAATTTTGTAGTGTAAACACAACAATACATAAATGATATCAGGAAACTGACACAAACTATATCCCATAAAGCCACCCAAA
Source organism: Flexamia atlantica (assembly GCA_035578135.1). Taxonomy (NCBI): domain Eukaryota; kingdom Metazoa; phylum Arthropoda; class Insecta; order Hemiptera; family Cicadellidae; genus Flexamia; species Flexamia atlantica. Next base: position 160,532,214 of record JAQJVK010000001.1, read on the forward strand.
ACAAGGAAATCTACAATAAAAAATAAAAAAAATACAATAATAAAATACATACCAAGTGTTGTCAAAATCAGTTAGTAAATAAGGAAGATGTTGATTTTTAAATATTGTCTTTAAGAATAACATAATACAACATTCTGTGTTTACCACAAAATGTAAATATAAATTTTCTCTACAACCGGATAACTTAAAATAATAAATCAAAATACTGGATTATTTATTTTTCAAGCCAAATTTAATAGTTGGAAGTATATTTTCTTGGTTAAAGTTTTTATGAAATTTTAAAAAAACTAATTTTTAACACGAATATCTCTATAACTTCTGAACCTGAATTTTTAGAGGATTGGTGGGGTCATTTTGTGTAGAATATTAATTACTGCAAACCATGAAATTTTTACCAAAATCCTTAGAGAAATTTGGCTTTTCAGAAATCGCTTTTGAGAAATTTTTATTTTTGACACTTTTTATGAGTTTTGATGGAATAAATACCCATAATTTTTTTTTATTAAACACACCTGGGGATATTACAACTTTATATATACATGCAAAATTTCATGAAAATCGGACCACTGCTAGTGTTGTCCCTAGTTCTGTTTACATACATCCACACACATGGACAGACACATAGACACCCCAACGGACAGTCAGACACCACTCCGAAAACCACTTTTTTGGATTCGGGGAACACTAAAAAAAATATGTCCACTAAAAAACTAAAATTCAAAAATGTTGACCAAAACAATACTTTCTCCATTCACTATGTAGTATAGGGGGGAGAAAGTAAATGAACGGTATTATGATATTTCAACTAACTAATTAAAATAATTTTTAAGAGCAAACAACAACAGTTTTATTCACATTCTAAAAACTCTAAATCAAAACATAAACACCTAAATAATAAACAAAATCATATGACTTTGACAATTTTTATATTAATAGACAAGTATTTTTTCCATAAGGTTTTTGTACTCCTTTTTTCTCAGCCTGTGTGCAACGTAGCAAAAATCTAAGCACACCGATAGAATTGTATTTTCCTGTAGATGTGCAGAATCCCATTGAAATTTATATTAGTCTTTTAGAAATGTAGAAAATTGAATTTAAAATTAAAAAAAAATTAACATTAGCCTTATGAGTTGCTGTTTTGGTGATATTATAACAACCAAATAATGTAAACAAAGTTAGCATCATTATCACATGCTATTTTTCGTAGAGTAAAGATTTGATGTAGAAACATTAAGCCACAGTTTATTGGGGCATGGAGTGAAAATATAGAATTTGATTGGAATCAGGACTACTTAAAGAAGATTAGGGATATCATACTCAAATGTGTTCCATTTTACATATATATGGAAAAAATAAAGTTTACTTACTTAAATAAGATTAAGAGATAAAAATTTGCTGATAAAAAGGGGAAAAAAGTACATTAAGTTAAGTTTCTACCATCCAACGTACTAAGTGACATGCAACCGGCAGGGCCGGCGACGGGGGGGGGGGGGGGGGGGGGGGCAAATGCACTCACAGGGATCCACGCGAGATTAGTAAAAATGGGGCCCAGAATCGAGAGGAGTAAAAAAAGGCGGGTTTCTCAATTAATTGCATAGGGGCCCGAAAATCCTGTCACCGGGCTTGGCAACCAGAGTACAAATGGACACATTATATTCAAATTTTGTTTTTATTGGTGGATAATGGGTAAAAAATATATTAAATTTTAGTGATAATATTAAGAAAAGAGGGAAGGAGGAAAAAAGTTCCAAATGGTAGGAAAGAAGGGAGAAGAGATGGTAAGAAGAGAATGAAGGAGAAAAGGAGGGAAAAGTGGAAAGAAGGTCGGAAGAAAGGGAAGTAGAGAGTGAGGAATTAAATGGAGGGAGGGAGAGAACTGTGATAAGGTGTGTACAGAATAAACTGATTTGATGACTGAAGTTTTTTTACTTTCATCTGATTCAATAATTACTGTAATCTTAAAAAACAAACATGAAATCTTAATAAAATAGTCATTATCTTAATAAAATACTTATTACTAAAAACATGCCACAAGCCAGAAGTGAAGTAAAATAATTAGTCAAGGATTGAGTCTTTCTCTTTTGTTTTTGGCCCCCAGTTTGGTTATATTATGTGTTTACATGGAAAATATGTACTATATGAAATGTATTTAGAAACACATTGGTGTATGTGGGGATTATTTATAAAATTAGCTATCCTTATTTGTCACTTTGAATATTGGTCGAATTTTCGACCACTGGCGATCTCTAGTGAAAATAAATCAGTTTACCCAATACTACACTTCTCCCCCCTCAGACAAAGCTCTGCTTCTCTTGCGTAACTGGTCTGCATGTTTCCTTTTTTCAATTCCACCAACCATAACTGAATAGGAAAGCTCGCCAGTTCTGGACTTAATTACTCCTGGAGTCCAGCCAGCGTCATCTTCTCTCTGGACCCAGACTTCTTTCCCTTCGGAAAATTCTCTATATTTGGATCTGCCATCATGGTATTCTTTTTGTTTGAAAAGTGATTCTTCTATAACATCTTTAACCGTGGGCTTCAAGTTATCCAATGGAGATCTCAGTCGCTTGCCGAGGAATAGTTCTGAAGGCGGTTTATTCGTTGACTTTTGAGGGGTGTTTCTAGGTGAACAATAGCTTTGTGAGGTTTTATACTGAGTCCTCCTTGTTCATTTTGCTGGCCAAATACTTGCACTTAAAGGTTTTTATGAACCTTTCAACTTGGCCATTGATTTTCGAGTGGTATGGTGTACTGCGCACCTGTTTTATTCCATTATTTTTACAAAACTTTTGAAATACTTCAGCAGTGATCTGTGTTACGTTATCAGTTACTATCTATCATTCTTGGGACGCCATAGCGAGAGAACCATTCTCTTAGCTTGTTCACCGTATTTGTAGCTGTGATCGATCTAACCAAAGATATCTCCGGCCACTTAGAAAATGCACCTACTCCTACTAACCAATAACTACCGTCAAATGGGCCAGCATAGTCCAAGTGCAATCTTTCCCATGGTTCATCAGGGACGTTCCAAGAATATAAGGGTACTTCAGGCTCCCGTGGTCGGTTCAACTGACATCTGTGGCATGCTTTCACATATTTCTCCACATCATCATCTATTTTAACCCACCATACATAGTATCAAGCTAACGCCCTCATTGCTTTGATGCCTGGGTGGCCCTGACGTAGTACACATAGGGTTTTCTTTTGAAGAGACTTAGGAATTATTATTCTATTTCCCCACATTAGAATACCTTTCACAGACGACAGTTCTTCACGCCTGTGATAGAATGGCAGTAAGTATGACAAATCATCAGGTAACTTGTGTGGCCATAAACATCATAACTCGTTGGCAAACGTCATCTTTCTTTGTCTATAAATTGGTTTAAATACCTGTTCCTGGTAATCCTATTGTTGCAACAATAGGATTACCAGGAACAGGTATTTAAACCAATTTATAATTCACGGTAATCCGGAGGCTACACAAACATCATTTCTTTGTCTCTTCTTGCAGTTGTTCAGAGGTCAATGCCATAACATCTATCTTTTCTTGCACCAGTAGTTTTGCAGAAAGCTCTTCCTGAGACGGACGGCCACTTTCAATGGGCAGTCTTGAGAGTGCATCAGCCAATACATTGTTTTTACCATCAATATATTGTATATCAAAGTCATAATTGTTCAGGAAAATAGCCCATCTAACCAATCTGTTGTTCATTGTCTTGGTCAAATCCCGGTGTGTTCCGAAAATTCTCTCTAAAGGCTTGTGATCACTAGTCAAAGTTAAATGTCTACCATATAGATATTGGTGAAATTTGACAACACCAAACACACAGGCAAGCGCTTCTCTATCAATCGACAAATATCGCTTTTCCGATTCTTGCAAACTGTGTGAAGCAAATGCTACTAGCCTTGCTATGCCATCAGAACACATCAGTAGAAGTATCGCAGCTACACCTACCTCTGAAACATCACAGGATAATATTATAGGCAGATCGTCTTGGTATGTAGCATCCTTCGCAATTAAAGTGCGTGCTCTATCAAACTCCTCTTGTTCTTCTCGATTCCACACCCACTTTAGAACTTGTCAGTCGGTGCAATCTTGAACACAGTCCATGAAGATGAGGGATAAACTTCTCATAATAGTTTATAGCACCCAGAAATGTCCTCAGTTCCTTCTTATTGGTAGGTGTCTTGGCTTCTTTTAATACCTGTACCTTATCCTCTTTCGGATGGATCCCAGTTTGATCATCTTATGGCCCAAATAGTACACACAATTTCGACAGAATTGACACTTCTCCTTTTTTGCTTTTATGCCTGCAGCCTCCAGATGCTTTAACACAGTCTTGACAATTTTAAGATGTTCTTCTTTGGATCTTCCGCTTATGATAATGTCATTAACATTTACACCAACGAAAGGAATGTCCTTGAGAAGATCCTCCATGAATCTTTGAAATTTTGCCGGAGCATCTGTTAGGCCAAATGCTAATTGTTTGTAGTGGAAATACCCCAAATGAGTAGCAATTATCAAGTATTTTCGATCCTCCTCTGCAACTTCCAACAGCAAGTAGGCACCTTTTAAATCTATTACGGTAAAAAACTTACCTCCAGCAATTTTATTTGCTATATCTGCAAAAGTCGGCATCTGATGAACTTCTGGCACTATTGCTTTCTTCAACGTAACCCGGAAATCTCCACATATTCTAATTTTTCCTCCACCCTTATTCACATTTACGGTTGGGGTTGACCAAACTATAGCAGTTTCACTCGGGTCCACTTTTTCAATGACTCCACATTCCACCAAGCTGTTCAGTTTGTTTTCCACTGGTTTTCTTAAAGGAAATGGTACTCTTCTGGCCTTGAGTGCAATAGGTGTCACGTTATCCTTGACATTTATTCTAGCTTTGGCTCCTTCAATCTTATCCAATCCCTCAGAGAAAACACTATAAAATTCTTTCACCAACCTTTGTACTTCCCTCTCAGTAATGCTTAACTCATCCTGCACTATATTGTTCGATTTTACTGATACCTCTGAAGGAAGTTTCATTCCGAATGATACCATCCATGGAAGTCCAAACAACGGAATATCGTCTTTTTCCATTACAGCATTGGCCATTGGTTTTCGGGTGGTATGGTGTACTGTGCACCTGTTTTATTCCATTATTTTTACAAAACTTTTGAAATACTTCAGCAGTTAACTGTGTTCCGTTATCAGTTACTATCATTCTTGGGACTCCATAGCGAGAGAATCATTCTCTTAGCTTGTTCACCGTATTTGTAGCTGTGATCGATCTAACCAAAGATAATCGCAGAACTTGTCAGAACTGCCAGAGTGCATTTTCTCTGGCCACTTAGAAAATGCATCTACTCCTACTAACCAATAACTACCGTCTGGCAATTTCCGTGTCTGACCATTAAGCGTTACGGAAACATAGCATTTTCCTAAACATGCTAGTGGTGTTTTCCCATAGCCTGTCAGACCAGAGAGAGGTGATAACTGGGGCTTGCCCAATTTTTCCCATAATGTCTGCCCAATCGTCGAAAATTCTAGCACCAGAATCAAACTCCATGAGGCATGATAGTCCATTCACGTCCACCCTGATTGATGCATGAGGAACTCTGTTTGCAATCTTATTTACCGTATGAAGATAAGGATTATTCTCACCTGAACCAGCTTCTAAATCGTCACACTTTTCTTCTATTTTCTTTATAAAATTTCGCTTGCAAACCCGCGCAAAATGTCCAAGCTTATGACATTTCCGACATTCCTGGCCTTTTGCTGGACATCGCTCATTCATACAATTGTACCTGCCACAATTCTCACATTTATTCTTATTCCATGCCAACTGAGGCTGTGTGACCGGGCACAGATTTGATGTATAATTAGGAGTCACCTCATGTCTAGCTCTCTCCATGGATCTGGCTAGCTGAAATACTCTCTCTGCTTTGACTATACTCTCTCTGCTTTGACTACACTTCCGTCACCCTCCAAGCCTTCTGGCCAGCAATGTCTCACTCCAACATCAAATTGTTCATTAAAACCCCTGCAATAAAACGATCCCGGATTCTTTCATCTAGGCCTTGTCCATATCGACAGTACCTACTCAATTTCTTCAGCCGCGTAAAATATTCTGTAAACGATTCACTTTCCTTCCTAATTGCTCTTTCACACTCAAAACGGGCTGAAAAAATCGTTTAGTTAGAACCATAAAGCATAGTGAAACCTATTTTCATCTCTTCAAATGAACAAGAGTCCAGTGACTTAGGGATGAAATAATGATGCAATTTTTGTAGAGGTTCACTTCCTATGTATGCCAGTTGTAAGTCTTTTCTCGCTTCCTCACTGCGCACCTTCACCCTACAGGCCTTCCTCCCAAACCTTTCACCCTACAGACTCGCTGAAACTGTTCAATGTACTCTTCAGGTGTTGTTACTTCACTCTTGTATGGTTCAAACACAAATCTTTCCATTCTCCTTTCCAGATCAATTTCTGTTTCTATATTCACACAACTATCACTCCTTTGCTTCCTTCGAGCCATCTCGTCGCCAGACATGATATTTCAACTAATTAAAATAATTTTTAAGAGCAAACAACAACGGTTTTATTCACATTCTAAAAACTCTAAATCAAAACATAAACACGTAAATAATAAACAAAATCATAAGACTTTGACAATGAAAATAAATCAGTTTACCCAATACTACAGGTATCAGCAACACATACTTTCTCCCTTTTAGCAAGAAAACCTTCAATAAAATAAAACAAATTTACAGTCGTCCCACATATATATACTTAATTTTATAAAATCAGTTCATAATAATCAAAGATATAGGTTTTTTACTTTTTGCCATAAGAATAACATTAGACAACAAACTGTGTTTACTGCCAAAAAAAATATCAATTGTCTCCGCAACTTGTTGACATAACCTAATAATTCAAAATTCTAGATTTTTTCAAGCCAAATTCAATCGTTACGAGCATAATTCAATTAATTATTGTAATTTTAAATAAATTTGAAAAATTTTAATATATAAACACTTTAATCCTGGCAGCTTTTGAACCTAAATTTTTAGAGACATGCAGGTGGTGTAATTTTTTGTCATTTTAAGCACTAAAACCTATGAAATTAGAATGAAAATCGTTTGAGCCATTTTAAAAAAAAATTTACATTTTTGTCGTTTTTATGTGGTTAATACTCTTAAAAATAAAAAATTAAAAAAACAGCTGGATATCACAGTTTTATACTTATATGCAAAAATTCATGAAAATCGGACCCCTGTTTTCATCCCAAGCTCTGTTTACACAAAAACACAGAAACACACTCACACACGCGCCACAGATGCACGCACGCACGCACGCACACACGTGCGCGCACACACACACACACACACACACACACACACACACACACACACACACACACACACACACACACACACACACACACGGACAGACAGACAGACAGGCACCACTCCAAAACCCACTTTTTTTTAATCAGGGAGCACTAAAACTAGTATTTCTACCAACTACTCAAACTTGAAAATTTTGACAAAAACAATATTTTCTGCATATACTATGTATAGGGGGGAGAAGTAAAGTTTGCGCAATATATCTCCAGCAAAATTTGTCTTAAAGCAAAGCAGACTAGAAACCGTTTCAACCCCTTTCAGAAGAGCAAAAAGCTAAAAGGATACTTGAAATTGTCTCCAGTGATGTTTGTGGTCCTATGGATCCTATTTCTTACAATGGTACGGAGTATTTTGTAACTTTCATTGACCAAGTAAAGGCATTGTTGTGTAATGTACTGTACCTGGAACACCTCAGCAAAACGGTGTTGCTGAGCGGCTTAACAGAACAATAACTGAGATAGTTTGTTGCTTATTGTTTGACTACCCACTACAGAAATGTTTTTGGAGCGAAGCTGTTCTGGCAGCGGCTTAATTGCTCAAAAGGCCAACTTCTACCTTATCGAAACGTGTAGTTTTCCAGCTGAATTGTGGTACAACCACAAACCGGACTTGAAAAAGATAAAAATTTTTGGGTGCAAAGTTTTTATGCTTGTTTCAAAACAACAAAGAAAGAAACTGGACGAGAGTAGTAAAAATTTAGTAATGATCGGGTATGCTCCAAATGGATACAGATTATTAGATGTCAAAATCAAGAAGATTATAATAGCAAGAGATGTTATTTTTGAGGAAAATGGAATATAGACAGAGCAGAGCTTGATAATATAACAGTAGATGTAAATAATGAAGGTACATTTCCCGAAGAAGGCAGAAAAGACCCAAATAATCAGCATGGTCAAGAAGAGGAAGAGCCATGTGAACGTCAAGAGAGTTACGTGAACATTTAGGGAGACGTCAGCGAAAACCTCCAAATTGGTTGGATGACTACAAAACAAACATTATGGATCTACTTCAAAGACATGGGATTTAGTGGATCCACCTGAATATGTGAAGCTGATTGACTCAAAGTGGGTTTTTCGAGAGAAAACTGTAAGTGCAAATGGGGAAACAATAAAAAGGCCCGTCTTGTCGCAAGAGGGTTTCTTCAAGATGATCTAACAGAGGAGATATATGCTCCTGTAGCTCAAATGGTGACAATTCGTACAATTTTGTCAATTGTCATTAGGGGTCTGGGATCCCCGAATATTTTGGGTCGGGTCGGGTCAAGAGCTGGTCTGAGACATCTGAGATGACATTTATAATGTTTGTAATCAGATGACTTTTATAATGTTTACTTGTGAATAAGTTTATGTTTAACCCCTTTAAAGTGGAGTAATTTTCCCCCCGCGGTTTTTTACGTGATCAGTAGTGCGCAGTTCAATGACACGATCAACACCACATTGCGGGGTTTTCATCTCAACGCGATGAACGTGATACTGCAGAACTCGTGGCATGAACGTAGTCCCAGAAATCCACTAGAGTGCAGCACCAAATGGTCTGCCACTCGTCAGGGTCAACTGTACAGCCGTAGAGTGGAAAAAACCTAGCAGAACAGTTGTACCAACATAAATCAGGTAGGAACGTCAAATCCGAGTATACTCGGGCATAGCAGTTACCGAAACATGGGTGTTGCACTATATATCTTGTGTGTAGCAGTCGCGGGTTACAGAATACTACCACGAGCTAACTCGTGCACAGCAGATAAGGGGTTAAAGAAGGTAGCCTATGAATCTTTCCTTGGTTCAGTTAAATTTGATTTATTTGTTTTTAGTAACTTCTTGCTTCTTTCTTATATTATCCTACTGGTTATAAACATGGTACATTATCCAGAAATAGATCAAAGTACCATGTTAGTAAATGCAAAAAATTTGTTAATGGTGAAATAAATTATTATTATATATAAACTACATATTTCTGAAAAGGTTAAACAAATTAAATTGCAGATAGCATGTGGGAACAATCCGTTTTACTGGCAAAAATAAGTAGAGTTTTCCTATTATAAATCTAAAAGATAAAAAAAAAGTTTTTACATAACTTATAGAGATCCTAAATTCTACATTACAGATAACCTCATAAATACAGTCCATCTCAGATTATCCGGATCCTGGATCAAACAGATCGGCCAATCCATGAAATAAACAAATTAAATTCAAGACAAAAACGTGATTTTAGCGAATATAACATTTACCTACGATGGATGTTTTGGTCTGCCGCTATGGGCCCTTGCAGTTGGCAGTAATAAATTAATGCATAACCTATGGCAATTTCATGATATGGTTTCACTTGTATTTATAGTTGTGAAAGCTTTATGTGAACTGACATTAGGTTCCAAAATGAGTGGGTGTGGCCTCAGATTATCAGGATGTCTTGTTATCCAGATTGGTGTTCCGCCACATTAATCCCGATGATCCGAGGTGTACTGTATTTAGATTATAGATTTTTAATATACCTTAATCCTGATATTGCAATAGACAGGTAAGGTCCACCTCGAGAACCCAAGTGAGCACACATGCTATCTACTGACTGATGAAATTTTTCAACAATGCCTAATGAACAAATTATTTCAAAATCTTTCTTGACTTGTGACAAATCCTTTCCTTCATCTGCAAAAATCCAAAATGTCATAAAATATATTTAGAATATTGGGTAAAAAGCAGATTATTATTTAATCAATTAATCAATATAAAAAAATCCTTAAGGACAAAAACACTCACACATAAAGGCTTAAACTTGGGACATAGGGGCCTATTCAATTAATTTCACATAAAAACTAATGTATATATTTTTATGTTACACACATAATCGATTTATATTCATGTGTGCTAATTATAATTGGTGTATGATATATAAATATGAAACTGAAAACACAATTGCTGGAGTCTTACCAATTAGTATGTATATTATACTATTACTTCTAAGTGGGAACATTGAACATTTTTTTCTTTTAGTTTTTCCCCAGAAAAGTGAAGACGTTATCAGCGCTGTTTCCTGATATTACTTCTACCTGGTCCCACTGAGCCCACTTTTACCCAGTTCACACAAGTCAAAATGAGCAAATTTATAAACAACTAGTGGACACACGCTGCTCAGCAGCTTTGTTATTATTATCTGCTGATCCTTGAAATTTATAGTCCATCTATAAACTAAACCTTTTTATTTATATTTTAGCCCTTGTGGACAATTTGATTAAAAAAATAATAATTTAATAATAATAATAACTTTCCTTCAATTTAACCATTGAGACCTTTCATTCAAATATGGGGTTGATGGGTATCAGGTTTATCGTTTTCTCAAAAGTAACTTGGTAAATGGAGCTTTATGTTACAACAAAATAACTTGAAAAATATTTTCCCATCTAAATGAAGTCCACAATAACTATATCTGGATGTTTCATTAACTGTTACAACAGGAGTACAGTCAGTATTGGACTTAAATGGTGAATGTGGGACTATCTTTGTATCAGAGGCAAGAATCATCTGTTTTTTTCCACACGGTGTCCTTGCTAAGGGGATTACCAGTGTTGCTAAAGGTGCATTTCTACATCTTATATAACTGTGCAGCGTAGTGCATTATTTGGCTGCATGGTTGACCATTGTTAGTAACAACTCAACACACTTAACTGGCAAGGAGTTTCTGCATTGTATCATTGTTACACAGCCGATTCCAGTGGATGGTTTACTTTATTAACAATATCTTGGAAATTAAATTGAAAAAAAACATAATAAATTATATACATATATATAATAAATATGTATATATAAAATAAAATAATTATATAAAAAGAGTACTTTGTTAATAATATGTTCATTTCAATCATAACTATAGTAGCCCTAACAAATGAATGTTTTTTAACACCTATACCGAAACCCTCACTGTGAAACGTTAACCGAAACCCTCGGTCTGTGAGACACCCGCATAAGAAACAATGGACAACGGACTAACGGGAACCGAAATCCGCGGCCTCTGAGACCGGCACGCAATAGAAAATCGGGAAGTCAAGAACGGATGAACCACTCCAACTGAAAAAAAATTGTGCGAAGGTCAAGGGGAAGGGGAGGGAGGAAGATATTGGGAGGGGTAGCGCCAGAAGTCTAGCTGTGTTGCCAATATCAACGAGTGAAATTTCCTTGAGACCTGCAAGACGGGGGGTTTCGGTATAGGTGTTAAATGATACAGGTGTTTTCTTTTTCAATGCAACCAAAAACTTTATTTTATCAGTGAAGGATTATTTTGCCCCAAGATCCCCGGATTTGACCCCAATATATTATTTTCTTTTGGGTTACATTAAAAGTAAGGTCTACGAAAACAATTCACAGGATATTCAGCACCTCAAAATAAACATAACACATTTAATGCAAGAAATTAAAAGAGGTACCTTGCAACACGTGTTCGGGAATTTGGTGGAGAGAGCACAACTCTATACAAACGCCAAAGGCGGATTGTTTGAACACATAATGTAAAATAAATGTGATCAAACTTAAATAATAGGTTGTATAAAATGTAAAGATCAACAAAACAATACTCATTTCATATTTATATGTGCATTAGTCAATCTTAAAAATGGGTTGTGTTTTTTAAAAAACACCCTGTATATATATATATATATATATATATCCTATCGTATCCTACTAATATTATAAATATGAAAGTATGGATGTTTGGGTAAATATCTGTCTTTCAACTACGTGAAAAATACTGAACCAAATGAGCTGAAATTTTGCAGGAATAGAGCCGCTATATCAGAAAAGGACATAAGCCTATTCACTTCCTTAAAATCCCCTTGGGCTACGCCCCGTGAACGTCCTTAGCTTCAATGTTTACATTTTATAAGGATGTAAACATTCAAATACTGAATCGTAAACAGCTGTGAATACTAAAATTTGACTGTTCAAAGTAGAGGTCTGCGGGTAGTGATTTTTCAAGCCGGGTTGGGTTCGGGTCGGGTAGTGGATTACCATAAATTTTCGGGTCGGGTCGGGTTCGGATATTATATGTGGAATAAAAATTCGGGTCGGGTCGGATTCGGGTATGTAAGTTAAAAAAAATTCGGGTCGAGTTCGGGTATTTTAAATAAAATTCGGGTCGGCTTCGGGTATCATTTGTCAGCAAAATATTGACCTAATTAAATTTTGATGGGTCTACCAAGCATTATTAATACAAAGTAAAAATCTAACATAACATTCATCAACTTATTACTTACATCTATACAGTCAATAGTTATTCATATTCATGACTAAACTTATTATTTCAGAATATATAAATGAAATAGTATTTATATTTTATAACAACAATAATCAACAATAATTTATTTTCATCATAAAATTATTCTATTCTAAAAATTCTGTGAAGAAAATAATAGTTGTTTTAATGTTTTAAGAGGCAGACACCAGAAATTACCAGAATAGAAGAAGGAAGGAAAGAGAAGGGGGGAGAGAAAGTGAGAAAGAGCTAAAAAAATAGCTGTCTCACTCTCCTTATCGGTGGGAAGGGGGAGGGAAGTGGAGGAGTGTTTCCTCATCAATTAAGTCTGTCCGCAAGTACACTGTTATCTTTGTGCGTGCGTGCGTGCGTCCAAGATAATTAGGAGATAAAGGTTCCTGGCTACGAAATGCGAAAATCCAAACGACTTGTCCTACAACAACATATGACGGCTGATATTTTTTGTTTAATTTTTAAAAATTGATTGAGACAAAAATGAAACTAAATAAAATAAACAACTGAACAAATGAACAAATGAACAAATGAATGAGAAATTCTATGATCAAAAAATAGACTGGTGTATATTTTGTCGTTCTCCAAGGTCAACTAAATGTAGCAAAAACTCCGAATTTCATCTAATTGGAGATAATATTTTTTCACCTGTCAACACCCTTTCCTTATCACTCAGGATTATTGTTTGTGTACGTTTTTCGTGGGAAGGAAAGGCTCTTCCGGTTTAACGTGTCCAAAAATAGATCACAATTATCTTCTCGATAAGACTTCTAGTATCATAAGCTTCTCATAGAAATTCAACCTTATTCAAAGCTGTTTAGTGTTTGTACGACTATTTCATTGCGTCAAAAGGAGCAACGGTCCTTTAAGTTGTTATACGAGGATATGATATTAAGCAGTAAGCGTACGATAATTTTGAGTCGGCAAGGGGACGGCTGGTTGTCTGACTGAGACGCATAGTGAAGATCGCTTTGAAGTTTGACATCGCGATCGCGACCATCTTTGGTCGTCTAGTTACAATACTGCGTGGATGCCATAAGTCAGAAGCTTGGCGCGAATTATTCATTGTTGAACATTTTTAAAGTTTCGGGTTTCTTTCGGGTAGTGTGTCGGGTATCGTAAACCTGATTTCTTTCGGGTAGTAGGTACCCGCCCGACCCGACGTGTAATAAAAACCCGCTCGAATTAAGCTCGAGACGTGTCGAACCCGCCCGACCACACGGGTTTACGTAATTACCCGAAGCTACCTGAATTTTCGGGTACCCGTAGACCCGGGTTCAAAGAGCAGAAGTACGATCAGCTGCAATTTTTATTGTGAGCGAAGCCAAGGGCAACTGCTAATATATATATTTGTATACATTTAATGAATTTATTTATTTATTTCATAAGCATAATTTTATGGATACAATTTATATACCCTTTTTTACCAGGAAAACTTAAAGAAAGTTATAAGCAAGCACTAGAAGTGACTGGGCACAGCACTATACCAATTTTCTCTTTTTTTATGAAATATTTTTAATCTTATTTTATTTATCTTCCATAATATTTCATAGCCAGTCAAAATTTGAATAAACTTTGTTATTTGTGAGCAACTCGAGTTTTTTGGCATTATTGTGTAACTTCAGTTCTCCACAACACATCTGATAACTATGTTGCGTGATGCACAACTGACTGCTCTCACACCAGTGGGCCTAGTTTTCACTGTGCAAACCGAGCAGCGCACAGCTAGGAGAACAATTCAATAACTGGCGTTATTCAAACGGGGAGCACAGGGTGCGCAGTGCAAATCACCCAGTAGTGGAGCTAGGAAAACGCACCTGTAGTTCTAATTAGTATCAAACATCTGTTTTTTTGTTTTTGTATAATTATGTAGCTTACCTAGTAGAGAAATTTTCTTCAGTACGTGTTCTTCAACTTCTTCTTCATACACAGCTGCCATTGCTTGAAGGCACTTTATGCAGGAAGATCTGTCAAACAAAAACTATGAGATTTAAAAATTAAACATAATATTTTATGTTAAAATTGCTAATAGAAGGAGTAAGAAACAGTTGAGTCTTGTAAACCCAATTTTCGGCAACTCGACACCTTCGTTTTTTCTAAAGTGCGTAATTTTTAGCATTAAGGACAATATAGTTTTGTTTCTTATTTCCATTTCCAAGTCATTATGTTTTACAGTTATTTTATTTCAATTACACCTTTATTTAGTCTATAAACATGTTTATAAGCGACAGTAGTATACAATTTAAAGCTTGTAATGAGCCTAATTTGCACAGGGATAAGATTTGGCTTATCGGTATGAGGAATAATAGGAATAATTTTCTGAATACAATTTACGTACCCTTTTTTATTAACAACAATTTAAAGAAAGTTATAAGGAAACACTAGAAGTGACTGGGCACAACACTATACCGCTAAGGTTACCCGGTTAAAATTGTAAACCTAGATTACTGCGAACTTCCTGGCTTAGGCCAAGGCCTAACCTCTCAGACCATCTAAAATGGAGTGATGTTGACTATGATTATAAACATCTCAAGTACATTTTTTTATTTTGATTTTTATGGACATTTGCCATCACTAGTAAAAAACAAGTTTCACAACGTTTCGGGATCTGGGATCTGATCCCATCTTCTGGTGGAAAGAACCTAGAACATATCAAGATTAGTAACACACAGCCAGGATAACCTGGGCAAAACTTTAGCTGAAACAGAGAACTGTAAAAGCAGTCACAAAAACACTATGCTGAGAAGAAAACAAGAACACAACACGTAGAACACAAGCTTCATAAATATCAAGAACCAACAAACAGGAGAGAACACGTGCACTCCCAATCAGAGCAGAGCTAAGACTGGTGGGAGGAGAGGAAATGGCAGCGCCGAAGGAAATGGCGATGGTCACAGCCAACCAAATCACAGCATGCTTCTTGGCGTGCTTCTTCTAATCAATTATTTTAGAAGTTGATGACTTAGTTGAAGAAAACCCATCTTGTATCAGTAGAGTATTTAATAATTATTTTGTAAATGAAGTTGATCGGGTACTCAATCAACTCCCTCAGCTGCAGATGTAAAGTAACAATAAGCATGTTCAGCTCCTCATTCCAAAACTTAAATGTTCACCTGTAGACGACAATGAGGTGGTAAAAATTATTGATTCATTAAAAAATAAGTGGTCAAGTGGTTATGATTAAGTACCAACACGAATAGTTAAAATGGTGAAATATCAGCTTGCAAAACCATTGGTACACTTAATTAATTCTTCTTTTAAAACAGGGTTATTTCCAGAAAAATTAAAGCTAACAAAAGTGATACCAGTTCATAAAATAGGAAGCAGGTCAGAAGTTCAAAATTACCGCCCAATTTCAATATTACCATCAATTTCAAAAATATTTGAAAAAGCAATGTACAATCGGTTTTATACCCATTTGGAAATAAACAAACTGTTTGATTCTGAACAATATGGGTTTCGAAAAAATAAATCAACCACTACTGCTCTAATTGAATTTACAGAATTATTATTTGAATCCATCGACAAAAAAGATAAAACAATTGGAATTTTCATGGACTTATCCAAGGCTTTTGACAGCATATCACACAACCTGCTTCTTAACAAGCTGCAAAATTTAGGGGTTCATGACAATTATTTAAACTGGTTTGCCTCTTATTTATCTGACAGAAAGCTGTTTGTTGAGATCTCTCACACTGACAACAATAAGTCCTATAAATTTCAATCCAACACTCGAGTAATAAAACATGGTGTCCCACAAGGTTCCATTTTGCGTCCATTGTTGTTTATTTGCTACATAAAAGATATGCCTCAATCCTTAGATACTTTTGGAAATATGAGGAATCAGCTTTTTTTATATGCAGATGACTCTAATTTAATTACATCATCCAAAAAAGAAACTGATGTAGAGGTAGGAGCTAATATTCAACTCTCAAATTTACAACAGTATTTAACTGAAAATAAATTATTACTTAAAGTAGAGAAAACCAATTTCATATCTTTTCACACACGACAAAATAGAACACACTGGAATCCTTTAATTTTTGCAGAAAACAAGAATTAGATCAAATGAATTATACCAAGTTTCTTGGTTTGATGGTAGATCACAATCTTAGCTGGGACATGCATGTAGAAAATATCATAAAGAAAATTAATTCTGGCCTTTTTGCTTGGAAGAAAATGTCTTTCCTATGCAGTTTACCTGTTTTAAAGACTATATTCTATGCTCATGTACAATCTCATATTGCACATGGAATTAGCATATATGGTGGTACTTCAAACAAAAATTTAAATAAAATTCTCATATTACAAAAAAAGCTATTAGAATAATGTTAAATCTTAAATGCGATGAATCTGTAAGACACCATTTTGTAGAGCTTAACATATTAACTGTTTTCAGCCTTTACATCCTTGAATGTGTCATGCATTGTAAAAATAATATGGAAAATTTTAAGAGCAATCATGATTTTCATTCATACAACACAAGGAATAAATATGAGAAGGTCTTACCAAAACATAAATTGGGATATTTTACAAAACAAACGTCCTATGCAGGTTTAAAATTTTTAATATATGTGCCTAAAAAAATAAAGGAGATTGAAAATTCTGCCAAATTTAAGAGGGTTTTGAAAGAGTTCCTGATCCAAAAAAACTCTGTACTCTTATGATGAATTTTTTGTGACATAAATTTGTAGTAGACATTAAGATTAATTGTATTTTTGATGCTATTTATTGTACACTGTATTTGTGCTGGATAATATAAAGATATTTTAATTTGATTTGATTTTATTTGAATGAGTTGATTCAAACAACTCAGACAAAGCAAGCGATGCGAGTGGCGAAACGACGATTTTGGCCGCGAGCGAAAATGCAGATGTCGCCATCTTGTCTTCCTCCCCAACTGCATCTACCAGTGTGAACCACTACAGTCTACCAGTCTACCACTACAACAATGATTTTCCCTGCCACACCAGCAATACATGAAATGTCCCAAACTGTAGAACCAATCAGAACGCGAGTTTCAATTCCAGTTGACCCAAACAAAATTCCCTCGGTACTGTCTACAGACAGTAATCCTACAAACGCAGATGTATTGGCGCAACTTTTCCAGCTGATGGAAATTCAAACAGCTGCACTTAATGAAATCAAATCTAATATGGAAATTCACACAACGACACTTAAATTTTATATTAATGAGATAAAATCTGATCTCAAATCCAATATAAAGGAAATTAAACTGATATAAACATGATGAAATCTAACATGGAAATACGAAATGCAAATCTTAAATCTGAATTAAAATCTGAAATCCAAAATCAATGTGCCCTACTTAAAAATAAAATTCAACAGGTTAACAATGATAACATAAAGCTTAAAACTGAAGTAAACCAGCTTATAATGTCTCATGAAAATCTAACTAGAGAAGTCACTCAAATCGATACTAGATTAAAACAAGAAGAATAAAAAATTAAGGAAAATGTAAGCCAAGACATTTCACATCACAAACAAGAAATCAGAGACCAAGTAATGACTGAGATTAACCAGATCAGATCTTAACTGAAACCAAATATCAAAGCTAACGAAAATCAAATTGCAGAATTGAAGGAATCGGTAGAAACATTTCATAAGAAGATTCTAGAAATACCAACCGCCCCTAATGTCCAAACGCCTATTCCTATAAATATTGTAAGTAATGGAAGATAGGGATTAGTATCAGAAATTACATGCCCAAAATTTAATGGAAAAACACATAATTCCCAAGAATTTCTAAACAGATTAAGAAAGAATCACGAGAAAAACCTGCAACAGGTGACAACACTGAGAATCTAGTCCATTGAATAGAAAACTGCGTGGAAGGGCATGCTTCAAAATGGTTTAATTTGGTGAAAAATGACATTGTCAATTGGGACGACTTTCAGAACTTGTTCGAAGCTAAATACTGGAATAAAGATATACAACGGTGTGTAAAACAACGAGTTGAAAATAAACGATATCGAGCAAACAGACGTTTGAACCGATCTGAATATTTTATCGAAAGAGTCTTGGCACTTAAGTCGTTGAATGCACCACTAGACGAGAAGGAAATAATTGACTGTTTAGTAAACCATTTTGGGGAAGTTATTCAAGACGCACATAGGGTCCAGAACATAAAGACTATCTGTGAATTTGAGGCACTACTACAGAGAGAGGACCTGAAGGAACAAACCCGACCAACTAACAGCCACAGGAATGAAAACAACAAGAATATAAATGAAGGTACATCTAGACCTAACCATTCTAATAGAAATAGCCACCACAACAACAAAAACAATCACAACCAACATTACGAAAGGGGGAACAAAGATCCCAGAGCGTACACTCCAAAATACCATCTATACAATAGGAGACCAGATAACAATAACTGTTATCATGATGATCGGTATCAAAGTAACGACTATCGGAACAGATCCCACAATGAATATCGGGATATGAGACAGTTCCCAAATTTGCCGCAGAACCAGCCGCAGCAAGGAAAAGGCAGACTGCCACCAAGGAATTACCCGACTCAAGAGCAAAACCAAGTTTGCGCTGCAATTTTAGAAGAGCATATTAACCCGGCACCCGAAGTAAACAACAATGACTAAACTCAGAAGCACTGATGATAGTAAGGACCTCACCTCAAGTGTAAATACGACCAACTTAACATCCTCAGTGTAAAGAAATAATAATAAACTCGGAAATCAGAGGTCAGTTGTAAATACAAATAATTCCAATAATAGTGTAAATAAATCAGATCCCCATTGTTTAATGTTGAGCAATATTTATTGTGATAGGGAATTTTTATTGAAAGAAAATATCGAACAAGACATTAAAATAACTACACCTCAAAAATGCCCAAAAATAAAAGTAAATATTAAAGGAAAAGAAACGGCTGCAGTTATTGATACCGGATCTAATATTACTTGTCTATCCGAAGATTGGTATATAATGAATCGTAACAAGCTAGGGAAAATTGAGGAATTACCAGTGAACAATATGCAGATCAGATCCGCGACAAATGAAAAGTCCAGAAGAATATCTAGGATAGTAATGATTCCCCTCACTATCGGTCAGCAGACAGTGCTTACACAAATGTTCGTAGTACCAAATCTAATACAGACGTTAATAATCGGAACAGATACCCTTAGCAGTTGGAAGATGAATATCAATTTTGAAAAGAATGAAATGACTATAAAAATAAACCATACTGATATAATAATAAAATTTAACAATACCAGTCAAAATGGAATTTTATGTCAAATAGTAACTAGCGATGAAAATTATGACACTTTGGAAGATTATTATTATTAAAATGAAGTATTTTATAAAAAAAACTACAATAATGAAGAGATATCACCAAAAACATCATTTGAACTAACCCCTGCAATGATTAATGAATCCTTTAAAAACAATCCAAACTTAACCCTTGAGCGGGCACTTCACCGGCAAAACGCGAACGGGCGCATGCGGAGTTTTACTCCGCAACACTAGATTGCACAAATTTAACCCATTTTTCCTATTTTATAACGAAATATTTTATTTCAATGTTGACAAACTTCATTAGGAATCACATTTCATCGTCGATTCAATTACTTGTTCAACTTAATAGGTGTAATATTTCAATTGAACATAGTAAGTAATTTTCTAGTGTAAAATATGTATTAATTATTATTTACATTTTTGGACTTTTCCTCTCGCTTTTTTTTCTAAAGCAAAAGGAAAAGTCAAAAAATTAATAATAATTACAAATCCATTGCTATTATGAATGGGGTATTTAATGAAATGGAGGAGGACCTTTTTGTAATCAAGAATCATTATTATACATAAATAAACAATTGACAATGTATTCTAAATTAATATTCTACAATACGGTACCACATCATTTTCAAACATTGTGTTTAATGTTCACGAGTTCTCACACAATTAATTTTCCTTCTTGATTTTCATACTTCTTGCTGAATTCACCACTTATAGTTCATCAAAAATAATTTAACAAAAAAGAACAAAATATACATGATTATTTTTATATGAAAAACAGTGTTAATAATGGAAAGGTCTGGTAAATATAATTATAAATTTAAATTGAAACATATGATAAAAAATATATAAAAGGAATAGAAAATATCATATGGAAAGGAATTAGGAAAAGTTATGAATTGAAAAGAATTGAAAACAGCATAGTATATATATAAAATTGAAAGTGGTGGCTGATAAACAGTGATGGTGCCTTCTCTGTACGCAACAATGAATTTTAAAAATAGGTATCAGTGTCTGTGTAACAGGAGAGGGCGCTCCGCAAACTGAGACGGCATCTCTGAATTGCATATAACGAGGTACCCAGGGGGGGTGGGGGGTATAAATAGCTTTAGGAAATTCCTGGAATGAGGGGCATAAAGTACGGAGCCGGACACGACCGCCGACAATCATTATGTCTGTTTATATTTACATAAAAAACACGTGCGGAGGAAAACTCCGCGTGCGCCCGCTCGAGGGTTAAATAACATTCAACAACAGCAACTAACCAATTTATTACTAGAATTTCAAGATATTTTCTCCGACCAGCCCGGATTATGCAATAAGTACCAACACGTGTTAAGAAAATCCCCAGAACTTCCAAGTGCCCCACCTATCCAGTACTGTTAGCGCACCAAGCACCATGCAGTTATGCGGGAAATAAAGGAGATAGAACGTCTAGGAATAGAGCGAAGCACCAGCACCTTTATCAACCCGATTATCCCAGTTGTCAAGAAAACAGGTGAAATAAGATTGTGTTTGGATGCCAGAAGAGCGAATGAAATCATTACCCCAGATTATGAATGCAATAGAAGTGTCAACGAGTTATTAGGAAAGTGTCAGGGAGCAAAATTTATTAGCAGTATTGATTTAACTTCATCCTATTGGCAAGTCCCATTGTCTGAAGAGTCTAAAAAGTACCCCGCATTCCAGTTTTGAGGAAGAACATACCACTACAAAGTCACACCATTTGGGGTAAACACTCACAAGCAGCGCTAGTCAGAGCATTGGATAAGGTTTTCGATGAAGAAAAAAATTCACCTTAATCTATCTAGATGTTATTTGTATAATTTCACCCAATTTTCAAACCCATTTAGATCATCTGAAGTATATCTTCAATAAGCTAGCCGAAGCAAACATGACTATAAAATTTTCAAAGTCCAAATTTTGTCAAAGTTCAGTGCCATTCTTGGGGTATACACTAACAGAAACAGGGTTAGAAATGGATCAAGGGCGGGTCAAGCCGATTCTCGAGTTTCCCACACCAAAGAATAGATCACAATTGAAATCATTTTTAGGATGTATTAATTATTATAATAAATTCATCGATAAATATTCAGAAACAATCAAACCTTTATTATGTCTCATGTCAAAGAAATAAAAATTTATTTGGACCGAAGAAGACGACAAAAATTTTCAGCGAATTAAAAATACATTCCTGAAGATGAATGTCCTTCACCACCCAGACAGGACAAAGACCTTTTACCTTCAGATGGATGCGTCCAGTTTTTTAATAGGCGGACATCTGTTCCAGTACCGAGATAATGGGGAGAAAGCAGCAATCATGTTTTTATCACAAACCCGCAGCCAGCTAAGCAGAGGTACACAACAACAGAAAAGGAATTACTTGCCATCATTTACTGTCTGCAAAAACTAGGTATAGTATTAGGTGCAAAACTAAACATTATCACCACGCACTAACATTCCTAAAGACATGTCGTCTTTTGAATAATAGGTTAACAAGATGGGCACTAGCGATCCAAGAATATGATTTTACAATACAACACTGTGCGGGATCCGATAATTCAACTGCCGACGCACTGAGCTGAATAAGTTATCCAGCTGAAGAGAATCAAGAAATATCCCCAAGGAAACTCATCATAAGCTATATTAGAAGAATCCCTGAACCCCAGTTTCGAGAAGATCTTCGATACATTGGTGAACTACAATCACAAGATCCCCGCATTCAAGAAATTCATCAAGTATTATCTGCACCCCAAGACATGCCTGAACATATAAGAATCAGCAATTATATAAACTACATCAGGGAATAATATATCAAAAACATCAAGATAAATGGCGCATAGTAGTACCAGAAGTTATCATCAATCGCCTTATTTGGGAGTGTCATTGTTATTATCTTCATTGCGGCTCCAAGAAATGTTTCAATCTACTCAGGGAATGCTTAATTTTCAAGAACATGCATCGAAAATTCGTCAGTATTTATCCTCTTGTGATTCGTGCCAGCGGTGCAAAAGCTACACTCACCCACCAAAAAGTTTTGCTCAGGGTATCAGTTGTAAACAGAAGAACTAACAGCTTGCAACAGACATTATCGGCCTGTTACCGCCCGGCCAAGGAAATGTAAAATATATTTTAATTGTTTTGGAAATTTTCACTAAGTTTATTAAATTATATCTAGGAGTGGGCGATTAGTGGATTTTAAAGTCGAGTCGAGTCGAGTATTAAGCCAAAAACTCGAGTATCGAGTCGAGTCGAGTAGTTGTTTGTGAAAAGTATTGAAATTTTAATTTTTTAAACTAAAATCTTTCTTCAATTTTACTTATAAAATTGGTCTACTTTATTTAAGCTTATGTTTTTATATATTTCTTGGAAAAATAAAACTCTGATATTGTAATACCCCTACATTGCATAAACCCTACTTTTAAATGAATAAGTTGACTATGATAAAAAATCACTCAAAATAATAAATCAGTTAATGTAACAAGATCACAAAATAAATTTATTTTGAATATGCATAGTTTTAAAATTTAAGCAGTAATAAGATTTAATTAATAGCCTACTATTTAAACAATCAAAAACAGTTTTATATTTTACCTAAAAATAATATTTAGCCCTAATTAAAACCTTAGCAGAGTAATTGTGGAAGAAAGAATTAAAAACATCAGGGTGGACAGCTGTGCCCAGTTATTTGTTTACTTCTCTAAACCCAACCCACCCCCTTGCCTGACTGCAAATTTTTTTTTTTTGACATCCAATCACTTGAGCACGAGTGACACAGCTGCGACCAAATAAGAATAAGATATCCCCCCCAATACAAAAATTACAAAACCTTAACTAATTGATTTATGAAGTCCACAATTTTTTCCTCCTTTTTACTGCTGCCTGTCTGCTGGACTATTGTTTTTTGACATCCAATCACTTGAGCATGAGTGACACAGCTGCGACCAGATAAGAATAAGATATCCCCCAATACAAAAATTATAAAACCTTAACTAATTGTTTTATGAAGTCCACTTTACCAATGAAGTCCACAATTTTCTTCTCATTTTTACAAATCAAATGAGACAGAAATGAAGGCTGAGTATCATTTCAAAGATAAAATATAATTACAAATTTAAAGTAGATCTGAGCTAATTATAGCTGCTGTAAGTTTTCAATTTCCGAATTCAGAGACATCTCTCAGAACCTGGTATTTCTAGATAACTGTCAAAATCCATTCTTCTATGAGTTAATGAAATATTTTCGAGGTTACTGTTATGAAAAACTCGTGGACGGCTGCGAAAATCGATAGCGCATTTCTATCGGTCGCGGCTAAACGCGGATGAAGCTTTTCAAAACTCGCGATCTGCCGCGAAATACGATCGCGCGTATTTGCCGATCGCCTATAATCGGCAAATGTAGCGTTGCTAAAGTCGCAGTCGGCCGACAAATACGAGTGCGCGTATTTGCCGATCGCCGAAAATCGGCAAATGTAGCCTTGAAAAGTCGCGGTCAGCCGCGAAAAACGATCGCGTGTATTTGCCGATCGTAAATAAACGAAATGCAACTTTGCGAAACTAGCGATCGGCCGTAAAAGTCAGTCGCGCGTATTTGCCGGCCACAAATGAACAGAAAATGCTGCTTTATTGTGAAACTAGCGAGGAGCTGCGATAAACAATTTGCCGATTGCGGATAAACGGCAGATGTAGCTTTGCGTAACTCGCGATCGTCTGTAAAATTTAATCGCACAAACGTAAATCAAACGTAAATTCGGCCGCCGCGTAAACGCGGGAGTAACTAACTACTCGACTCGACCTCGAATAGTAGCAACTACTCGAGTAATTACTCGACTGTCGAGTATTCGCCCACCCCTAATGCAGCTGCCACCACACAAACCATAATAAATAAGTTATTCAATAAACATTTTCTAGAACATGGAATACCTCCAAGAATTCAAAGTGATAACGGCACACAGTTTAAGAGTCATAAATGGATACCAAAATTAGAAGAAAACAATATAATTCCAATATTCAACCCTGTGTACTATCCTCAATTCAACATATCCGAAAGACCGAGTAAAGAAGTCTTTGCCTGAGAACATACTGTTCTAGACAACATAGAAGATGGGCTCAGTGTATGACTGATATAAATGAATACTTGAATGAAATTCCACACGAAACTACAGGATTCAGTCCAAATGAATTACAGTTGGGAAAAAAGGATTTTACGGTTCTGGGAACAATATGTAAAAAATCCATTTTCAGAAGATGTTCCATTAGAGCAAAAAATATTCCTTGCCTCACAACGGATTCGAGAGAATAGAGGAAAAAGAGCAAGAAAAGCAAATCAAGGCGTTTTACCAACCTTATTCAACCTAAATGATCTGGTATTAGTAAAAAACCATCAATTGTCCAATGCAGCCTTTGGGGAAACAGCGAAGTTGTTTGCTATCTTCGAGGGACCCTATTGTATCTCATGTGTCCTGGGACACTCAACTTATTTCGTACAAGATGAAAACAGAGGACAAGAATTAGAGCCTTATCATGTCACGGCCTTAAGAAGATACAAAACAACTAAACAAAGAACATCGTCAAGTGCAAATAATAATTTGTGAATGGAGGGGATAAAAGACTCCAATAATGGTGAATATTAGTGTAATAATAGAGGAATAAAGGACCTCAATATAGTGAACCAACACATAGTGAGTGAAAGTTTAATAACTTTGAAAATATAAAATAAAACTTTTAACAGGTGAAATACCTACACATTGTGATGACCAAGACTTATGATTGTTGACGTTAGGTCATATAACCCACTTCATTTTAAGAAGTTATAATTTAGCCATAAGAAAGATTTATCATTTAGTTATTAGTTTGTAAATATTTGTTCCTATTATTATCGAGTTTTCATTAATTTCATTCCTTCAATTAATTCAACTCTGAGTAGTGGGGTGAATAGGCTGAAAAAACTTCAAATCTGGCTGCCACTTCGCCCTTTTGGATTTTGATAGTACATGTGTAGACAAGTCTAAAAAGCCCGAGACACAAATTTTTCTGGCTCTGTAGCGGCGTTGATGACGTAATCAATATGGCCGCCTAAATTTTATGACACGCTTTTACATTTCGCTCTATAACTCGAATTTGTATTTTCTTACCACCCAATATTATAGTGATTCTTATTCAGGAGAAAATGAGCTTTCAAATGGTATATCATAAGACGTTGTTTAGATTCACAACACAAACCATATTTGTAATTTTAATGAAAGTTTTGTTTTTATTTTGTATTTTTTTTACATTTTGCTAAATAACATGGAATCCATTGCACGTAGCAGAAAATGTGCAAAATACTTTTTTGTTCGTCAAAAGATTTCCTTTAAAACGATATATATTATTTGATTTTTATCTCAAACCGTTGCTAAAGATTTGCCAAAACAATATAGCAATACACAGCTACGCCGTCATTTTCACAACACAAAAAAGTTAATTCACTGCATTTTTACATACTTTTTTTAGATGTCGACTCGGGATCAACGCCTATCATTGTTGGGTAGTTAATCCTTTGTTTTGACAGGATAACAATTTTCGGCCGCCATCTTGGATCCACCATATTGGATATCAACTTAATTTTTTAAAATGTAAAGATGTGTTGTGACACATCATTATGAACTAGGTTTTTACGCTGATTACGATGCTGAAATCTGTTTTTCAGAATATGTTTCCATTAAAAAGATATACTCAAATGAAATTTCATCTTTATACATTTATTTCTTATGGACTTTTCATATTTTCAATATTTTTTGGGATTAATTTCCTTACATCTCTCATTATAACTAAGATATGTTGCTCGTTTTAGTTTGGAAATACTCAGTGAAATACCGGCTTTCATTTGAGATATCAATAATCAACATCGGACGAGTGGAAGATGAGCTATGACGCTCAATGTAACTTAAAAATAAATTTTTTTAGATTTTTTTTAGTCATGTCTCCGGTTCTAAATAAGGTACTTTGTTCATTTTCGTCTTAGAATACGTAGTGATACATCAACTTTTATTTTAAATATTGATAAGTAAAATTGGTTAAGTTTTAAACAGATTTTAAGGCTTATTACGACAAAAAGATTAATTATTTGTAAATCTTACACTTAATAGTGGATCATAACTCACCCCGACCTTGTCCAAATAAAATTATCGAAGTCTCAAACGAAAGCTGATATTTTACCGAGTCTTGCAAAAGCATTCAGAGTTCCAGACCTGTCCTAGAACTAGAGATATCAGTATTTATAAACTAAAATGTCTGAAAACTTTAAAGTTATGTTGGTTATAGAACCACAACTCACCTGAAACTCAATCCATCAAAATAACTTAAGACTCAAACGAAAGCCAATGGCCTACTGAGTCAACTAAGACCTCTACGATTTTTGAGTCTTTTTTGGAACCAGATAAATTCTTTAAGAAATGTTAAATTTAGCAACTAAAACGGATTTTTAATGAGTGAAAGCTCATAAGTCACTCGAACTTTAGTCTAATTTTATCGACAGTCAGCTCACTTGAAAGCTGATGATTTACTGAGTGATTTAAGACCTACTTAATACCTTATTTAGAACTGGAGATATAAATACTTGACCAGAAACAAATTTCCGAAAAATTGATTTTTAATTTATATTGAGCATTATAGCTCAACTTTCACTTGTCCGTTGTTGATGGTTAATATCTCAAATGAAAGCTGGCATTTCACTGAGTATTTCAAAATTAAAACAAACTACATTTCTTAGATATAAGAAATTAATCCCAAAAAATATTGAAAATATGAAAATTCCATATGAAATGTATAGGGATGAATTTTCATTTGAGTATATCTTTTTAACGGAAGCATATTTTCAACAACGGATTTCAGCATCGTAATCAGTGAAAAAATCTAGTTCATAATGATGTGTTACAACACCATCTTTACATTAAAAAAATTAAGTTGATATCCAATATGGTAGATCCAAAATGGCGGCCGAAAATTGTTATCCTGTCAAAACAAAGGATTAACCAGCCAACAATGATAGGCGTTGATCCCGAGTCAATATCTAAAAAAAAGTATGTAAAAATGCAGTGAATTAACTTTTTTTGTGTTGTGAAAATAACGGCGTAGCTGTGTATTGCTACATTGTTTTAGCAAATGATTAGCAATGGTTTGGGATAAAAATCAAATAATATATATCGTTTTAAAGGAAATCTTTTAACGAACAAAAAAGTATTTTGCTATGTGCAATGGATTCCACGTTATTTAGCAAAATGTTTAAAAAATACAAAATAAAAAACAAAACTTTCATTAAAATTACAAATATGGTTTGTGTTATGAATCTAAACAATGACTTATGATATACCATTTGAAATCTCATTTTCTCCTGAATGAGAATCACTAAAAATATTGGGTGGTAAGAAAATACAAATTCGAGTTATAGAGAGAAATGTAAAAGCGTGTCATAAAATTTAGGCGGCCATATTGATTACGTCATCAACGCCGCTACAGAGCCAGAAAAATTTGTGCCTCGGGCTTTTTAGACTTGTCTACCCATGTACTATCAAAATCCAAAAGGGCAAAGTGGTAGCCAGATGTGAAATATTTCGGTATAAATCTTAGCTTATTGACCCCACTAGAGGGGATATTGTAATAGTTCACAAATATTTACATTTGATTTTATTAATAAACAGTAGTATAAATAAACAAGGAACCTAATGTAATATTTATACCCAACATTAATTTAACAATATTTTTCTAAATTCATTTATTAGTAATGTTTAAACAGTTTATTTAGGCTCGCTCATATGTACAATTTAATTTAAGTCAGTCAGATTTATTAGGAAACGATATCTCAAAAAGTCATTTTACATAATATCCTTCAATTTGATCTCTTTTATTTTTTATAATTCAGTGAAGTGCCAATATACCAGAAACCAAGTTGACAACATGTGTTTTAATTATTGTTGAACTACATTGTGAAGATAGAATGCAACTCCTACTTACTCTCCAGAAAAATGACCAAGTGTTAGCACTATTTATTAGGACCTCTGTCCTGGTATTAAATAAAGAACCCCATAATTCGGTAAATTAGGTTTAATGCCTAAATATTTGGTTAGCCAGCGGTATACTAGGTCTCAGATATCCCTTTTAGGGCCAATATTATATGAAAGAGACCTAGGTGAAGAGTTAACTGTTGGTAAGAACTTTCAAATTATTCCTCATCAAGTTCATTACTAGCATCAAGTATACCAATGTCGTATTTTATTCATCAAGGACTAAAAGTTTAAAAAATTTCAATAACAAGAGAATATAATTAATTCATATCAATAAATATAAATTTATTTCATTAATTTAACCAAGAAAAGACTCCAATAGATATTTATAGTTCATAGAAGCACATTTCAATTTTGAATTTTACCCAGGCATTGTTGAGAAGCCATTTGTGATAAAGACAGACTTAATCTAAATTAATTTTACAAGAGATCCAATCGGCATTGTTTACTGAACACTCAAAATTTTGTCAAAAATTTTGTATGAAATTTTCAATAAAAGTCAAATTAATTTTCCATATGAATCGTCTCACGTACGACACCCAAGCCCTACTTATAAGACTCTAGTTCCTTTGAGCAGCCAGGAGCATCAAAGAAGATCAAAATATAATTACAATTTTATATATCCCCATCCTTTGTAAAACCCATTGTAAATCCCTTTTAATTCAATTTTTAATATCAATAATTGTTGTAATTTTTAATAAACCTTAATTTTATGATTTAGAGAAACTATTTTTATTTATTCAATTAATTTTAAGTTTGGTCTACAACAATGGCGACAACGAGACGAACCCATGGCGTCTATTGAAGAAGACACAGTGTAGATTTAAGAATTAAGATAATAAATAAAGAACCACTCACCTGCATAATTAATATTGTTTATTTATTTATTTAGTGCAATTATATTTTACAGCCGAATTTGAATTTCCTGTCAAAGGTTAAAATTCATTACTTTTCCCTACTATTCTCGACCACACAAAATCTCCGGCGTTTTCCGGGGTTTTTTTCCAATTGCCAACTGGTAGACACCCTGATCTTGACACCTGAGTAGGAAACAATTCTTTATACACCTAAAAACTAAAACCTAAATAAAAAAGTAAAATTTTCTATACGCTGACTTGCAAACAGAACACTTATCAGATGAAGTACTATTATCCTACTAAATACTTCATACTTAATATAAAATTCCAAAGTAAACTCAACTAAAGGATTTTTTTATGTGGTACCTGAGTTTAAATGGAGAGGTGAGATGTGCTGTAATGTTTTGGTATAGCATTAGCCTGCACTGCTGATCTACATGAGCAATCCCCAGGGTAACGGCATTGTAAGCTTGAGGTGTTGAGCCAGTGCATGACACCACTTCCCTCCACACTTCCCCTCCAACTGGACAACATGTAACAGTCAAGTCAGTGAACACAGAATAATAGTAGACGGGTCACAGGGCCTATAGAGAAGTCACTTGGGTTTGTAGACAAAACCAACTAAGATGTTGGCTGCCGGTGCACATCGTCTATAGGTCTATAGGCAAATGAATACTGCCTATGAGTTTTACAACTCTGTTTTTTGTTTTTTTTTAAACATGATTATTAAAATTTGTAGACGAGTCTTTTATTTTTCTTTATTCTGAATGGGTAAGAACCCATTGATTAAGATTTTGCAGAACATATATTATACTATATTAAAAACCAATTATTTCAAAATTCAATAAAGAAAGTATGTACATAGGGGAGGGGTGTCTTGGTCTAATCTGCCTGAAAATCCATGGTACGTTTACAGTGTTGAAGTGGTTATGGTTGTTTCTATTGAAATTTTGTTTTTAGCGAATTTCCCCTACAGGGAAGAAGCTATTATCGTAGGTCTCATGGTAAGACCTAAGCCCGAGACAATGACAACTTTTCGTTTTGGGGCCACCAGAAGCAAAAAACACCATTCGTTTGAATTTTAGCGAATTTCCCCTATAGGGAAGAAGCTATTACGGTAGGTCTCATGGTAAGACCTAAGCCAGAGACTATGATAACTTTTCATTTTGGGGCCCCCAGAAGCCAAAAATACCATTCGTTCAAATTTTAGCGAATTTCCCCTATAGGGAAGAAGCTATTACCATAGGTCTCATGGTAAGACCTAAGGCCGAGACCATGACAACTTTTTGTTTTGGGGCCACCAGAAGCAAACAACACCATTCGTTCAAATTTATATATATCTATCTATCTATATATACAGGGTATCTGTAAAGTCCGTCACCAAACTCCATATGCATAGTTTATTGGGTCAAAATAAGCAAAAAAGTTCATGTGAAGGTATGTCCTCAAATATATATTTACCCAGATATCCGCCATTTTGTATTTTTCACAAAATATTTTTTATCTCCGAAGTTTGTTTATCGATTTTTTTGAGACTTGGTATGTACCTATTACTAGTCAAGGTTAGTTTATGAAAAAATAATCAGCATGATGGAATTGTAAATTTCAAAATGGCGGCCGTTTAAAATCTTTAAATTGAAATACCGAAAAAACGGTACGTAGTACAAAAGAATATAAAGAATTAAAATCTTTAGGAAATTTTATTTCTAGTCTAATGACACCAGAATTATGAAAATCGGTTAATAAATAACTGAGTTATGGTCAAATTTATCTAAAGAGGCAGCATAATTTGGAAGAAAAATGGCCCATTGTTGCATTGAGTCATGCGCTGAAATAGGTCAATTACGCAGCCTCAGTAGATAAATTTGCCATAACTCAGTTATTTATTAACCGATTTTCATAATTCTGTTGTCATTAGACTGGAAATTAAATTTTATAAAAATTTTTATTTTGTATATTTTTTGTACTACATTCTTTTTTTTGGTATTTCAATTTAAATATTTTAAACGGCCACCATTTTGAAATTTACAATTCCATCATGCTGATTATTTTTTCATAAAGTGACCTTGACTAGTTATAGGTACATACCAAGTTTCGAACAAACTTCGGAGATGGAAAATATTTTGTGAAAAATACAAAATGGCGGATATCTGGGTATATATGCATTTGAGGACATACCTTCATATGAACTTTTTTGCTTATATTGACCCAATAAACCAAGTTACGGAGTTTGGTGGCGGACTTTACAGACACCCTGTATGCAGGGTGTCCAGAAATTATGGTAAAATGTTTTAGTATATGATAGTAGAGGTGAAAATAAGAAAAAAAGTTTATATAAAAATAGGTCCTAAAGTGCTTCGTTTCCTGTCTGTGTGTCTGTACGTGATTTTCACATATTTAATCATATCTCACGAACCTCTAAAAATACAAACTTCAAACTTGGTACATGGATAACCACTATTAAGAACTGTTTTTGTGAGGACTATCAAATTTCTACTTTGTAACATTTCAAAATGGTGACTGTTTTTTGTTTCCAAAGCTAAATATCTTAAAAACGGTGAATTTTAGAAAAATTATACAAGAGACAAAATACCCCCGTCGCAGCAGACCTGCGTACTCAGCGAATTTCCATAGGATTTTTTTCTATATGTGACAACTCAACTTATTTGAAGGAAAATATTGTTTGAATGCGTTAAGTTAATAATATACTAAAAACGTATATTTATTTAATCTTTCATGAAGAAAATTAACAAGGAGACCACATTGGTTTTCATTTGTAACACATACACTTTTGTATTTTGATATGATTATCTACATGTTTACCTTTCTTGGTTGTTATTTTGATTATATAAATAAATGATATTTCTTCTCCTATCTGTTGGTTGTTTTTCTTTTATTATTGGTATTGGGATTGACTTAAGGTAAGTGGATAATATCTCCTACCTCTTTACCTATTTACACTTAAATCTAGGCTACTCTAAAATAATTAAGCTGGGATACAACACAAATATAGGTTTATTGACAATTAAATAACAATCTTTCTTTCTTTTTAACTGAAAAGGGAATATACAATGTGTTCCACAAATGTGCTTATAGTTGAAGGCTAATTATACAGAATATATTTGAATTATGCTCAGGCTAGTTAAAAAGGTATGGCAAGGGTCTCTTGGTTCAGGTCTAAGGTAGGAGCTGGCCGAAACATTGAATATCTAACTTGATAATATATTTTGATACTTTTAATTTTGAAATTATTAACTATCAAATGGAATTATAGTTTGAAATTCTATGAAAGTATAATTATGATCTCTATCAGATAGTCACTGATAAGGAAGTTTGTCCATAAACCATTATGTATTCCTCAACAATAGTCTTGATGGGAAATAATTTATTATGATTCAAATTTATAAAGTTTCTCCAATCAAATTTTATTAATAAATCTCTTGATGTCCAAATTACTCTTGATGTATGTAGGCTATATACTTTCTTTAGCCTTTAATCAATTTTAATGTAAATTTAAAATCACTGTTAGGCTAGTCCAATGGAGGTAAAGATGAATAAGGGCAGATCTTACCAAAATATTAACTCTTCACCCAGGTCACTATTTTCTTCTAGGCCATTAAAAAGGGACAACTGTGACCTGGTATTCCGCCGGCTACCAAAAATATAGGCTTATTAGGGCCTAATCCTGTTTTTAATGGGAAATATCTTAACATTCGGACAGAGGTCCTCACAGAAAGATGTTAACACTAGGCCATTCTCAATTGGACTCTCAAAATTCTCTTCTTCTCATCATCTCCTTTGTTGTAACAATGCAGCACATGTTTTCACTGCACTGGGGTTCACAAATCATTGAAGTATAATTTCCACTTTTGGTAAACATTTAAAAAAGAGATCATTTTTTTAAGTTTGGGTACTATATGAAATAATTATTTGAGATAGCTTTATTCCTACCTAATAAATAACTTACATTAAAATTAACTATGGGCAAAGGTATTATATTATACAATTAAATTTCTCAAGTGATTTAAATTGACTAAGCAATAAATTTCCTTCTGATTTTATTTTTAAGGCAAAATTATACTAAATAAATATTTGTCATTAACTAGCATCTGTTTACATACATTATAAATAAATAATTATTAATGTTTATTTACAATCTCAAAGTAAATATTTGTGAACTATTGCAATATCCCCTCAGAGTTGAATTAATTAAAAGAATTGAAATTAATGAAAACTCGATACGAATAGGAACAAATATTTTTAACATAACGCTAAATACAACAATCGTTTGTAACTAAGGGTGGAAATGCTTCTTCAATTAATTAACTATTAACTTTCTTAAAACTAAATGAACGATATGACCTAACTATTTACAGTTTTAAAAGATGTTTCCTGTCCTAACTGTATCACATTAAAGTGTAGGGAGTGTTAAAAGTAAAAGTTTCAGTTTATCTTCTTTAATGCACTGCAAATCAAACACTTTTCATCTCCTTTGGTTGGAGTCCTCCTATCCCTTCAGGAACTATATATCACTTTATTTATTTGGCAACACTAGTTGTCCAGGTATCGTATTCACTATTTATTTGAATTGTTTTAACACTGTTTATCACTAATCTTGCATGGGAGTTTTGTATTTCCTTAATGCTGTCACATGGTAAGGTCCGAATTCTTGTTCTTCATTTAAATTCTTTACGAAGTATGTGGAATGTCCGAGTATATGAGATATACGGTATGGTCCTTTGAAATTTTGTAGGTTTTCAACGTTTAACACATGCTGGTATTTATTGCATAAACCTGGCTTGTCAGAGAAGACATTTCGAAAATTTGATAACAATTCTGCTAGCTGTTGTTTCTGCTCGCCATTTATGTTTGTATAAGTTTCAAGGGATTCATTAATAGTTTCAGGGTCTAATTCACTTGACGCAAGTAGACGTATTTCTTCGTCATCGGGATACTTGTCATATGAATTGTAATAATCTTCAAAATAATCATCATCTTCATCATTAGTCATTATTTGACATAAAATTCCAGTTTTATTTGTATTATTGAATTTAATTCTTATTTCATAACCATTTATATTCATATTCATTTCTCCTTTATCAAAATTAACATTCATCTTCCAAGCGCTAAGGGTATCAGTCCCAATTATTAATGGTTGTATCAACTGTGGTACTATTATCATCTGTGTTGAAATGGTTTGCTGGTTTATTGTGAGTGGATTCATTATTATCTTCGAAATTCTTCGGGATTTTTCATTGGTAGCTGTTTTAATGTGAGGGTTGTTCACAGACAGTTCTTCAATTTTGCCTAATTCATTTCTGTTTTGTGTGTACCATTCTTCAGATAAACATGTGACGTTTGATCCTGTATCGATTAATGCTGATATTTCTTTTTCTTTTATTTTTACTTTAATTTCTGGGCATTTATGGGGTGTGGTAATATTCGTATCGTACTCAACATCCTCCATTAATAAGAATTCTTTATCACAATATATATTGCTTAACTTCAAATATTGGGAACTATTTATATTTTGTTCATTATTTACATTTTTTATATTTCCATTTGACCTATCAATTCCGAGTTTGTTTTGTGGCACTAAGGATACTGAGTCGTTCTTATCTGGGCTATATGCATTGGTTCCGAGGTCAGCAGTAGCTTCAGTGCTCCTCAGTTAAAATCTTGTTCATGTTGGTTTTCGGGCGATGGTATAGTTTCTCCCGTGATGGCAGCACACACACGTTCCTGTTCGGGTGTCGGGTAATCGTGTTGTGACGGTTGTCGATTATAATTCTGCGGCTGACGCTCTTGTTGCCCATTGTTAAATCGTCTCTGGTAGTGTGGGTTGTATGGGTGTCTGCCACGATCGTCATTCCTTTGTTGGTATCTGTTGTCTTGGTTTCCGTATTGTTTCCTGTTGTATGGGTGGTATTTATTGTTATTGTGATAGGCTCTGTTGTCAATATTCCCTTTTGAAAATTGTGGGTTCTGTTCGTTATTGTGGGTTTTATTTGGTCTATTCTGCTCGGTAGCTTGATCACTCCTGCTTTCGTGGTCTTCGCGCTGGCGATAATTTGGTCTCCGTGCTTGTTCCTTCAAATCCTCTCGCTGCAATAGGGCTTCAAATTCAGTAATCGTACGGATGTTCTGTACGCGACATGCGTCCTGGATTAATTCTCCAAAATGAT
This sequence comes from Flexamia atlantica, assembly GCA_035578135.1. NCBI lineage: Eukaryota > Metazoa > Arthropoda > Insecta > Hemiptera > Cicadellidae > Flexamia > Flexamia atlantica. The sequence continues at coordinate 160,568,222 of JAQJVK010000001.1, forward strand.
CGGTCATACAGGTGACAATCTCTTCTTCATCCAATGGTGGATTCAGGGATTTTAGTGTCAATACACGTTCGATGAAGTACTCCGATCGATTGAGGCGTCCGTTGGGTCGATATTTTTCGTTTTCGATACGTTGTTTCATGCCCCGTTGGATATCCCGGTTCCAATACTTCAATTTAAATAATGTTTGAAAATCATTCCAGGTTTCGATTTCACCCTTTATCAGATGGAACCATTTTGACGCGTGCCCCTCCACACAGTTTTCTATATGGGATCAATTAGGGACTCGGTGTCGTCATTTGTTGGGTTTGACTGCAAGGTCTTCTCATAATAGCGTTTCATCCTGCTAGGGAACTCTTGCGAACTATGTGTTTTTCCATTGAACTTAGGACAAGCGACGTCCGACGTAAATGCAGTCCTACCGTTGCATACCACATTGGTTGGAATTGGCGTTTGTTGAATTTGGGGGCTAGGTTTTAATGGTAAGTCAGAGATCTGTTTCTGACATTCTTGTACTGATTCTTTGAATTCTTTAATTTGGCTTTCATTCGCCGTAATGTTTGGCATTAGCTCCGATTTTACTAAGTTGATTTGTTCTCGTACTTCCGTTTGAGTTTTATAGTGGTTGAGTTCAATTGTTTTGCTGGTTTCTTGTTTGAAATTATCGATTTCGATCCTAAAGTTGGTTTGTTCATTAGTGATTTGTGAAATTTGTCTTCTGAGTTGAGAATATTGTGCGTGCATTTCAGCTCGGAGTGTACTATTGTTGGTTTCAATTTCGGATCTAAGGGATTGTATGTTGTATTCGATTTCAGATTTAATTTCGGCTTTGAGCAGTATTTAATTTTCAAAGGCCTTCAAAATTCCTACAACTTTGTAATTTACACAAGTATTCTATCTTTTATAGTTTTTTAGTTATGGACAAAAAACTCCATTTTCCCATATGAAGTGCATGTTATTTATGCAGCACATAATACTACAGGGTACCCATAGACCGTTTGCTATGGACATGCAAATAACATATACTTTACATGGGAAAATGGATTATTTTGTCCATAACTAAAAAACTAGAAAAGTTAGAATACTTGTGTAAATTACAAAGTTGTAGGAATTTTGAAGGCCTTTGAAATTATATGCTTTTTGGCATATGTTGCTATTTGAATTTTTTTATTTTCAGGGCTACCAACATTGTTATAAATTCAAATTTGTCCAAAAATTGGATATTGTAAAAACGTTGTCATGTGACATATCGTAGTAAAGCTGAGTTACCAAGGATTAAGAATTTTGAATCAGAACTGAAAAATATTGAATGGTTTAGAAAATACAGGAGGTTTCCGTAAATATCGAAAATTTTCACAAAAACGGCCGCCATTTTGAAACGGATTGAGATAATTTGGTTTAGTTTTCACCAAAATGTTTCTTTGAACAAGACCTTTAAAATGTTATGTTGACTTTGAAGATGGCATAAATTGCCAAAACATGTCGTAAAAAAAAATTATAAAAAATATGAATAAGGGTGTTTTGTTAAAAAATGTTTTTATTAATAATTATTATAACAGCCCTAATCAATCAACTAATTTCATATATATATATGTGTGTGTGTGAGTGTGTTTGTCAGCACGATAGCGGTAAATATGGTCTGATCTTAATGAAATTTGATACAGACATGTAAAGTGGTAATCAATTGGATGAGTTCGTAAACCAGCCTAATCGGACCACCGGGAGGGGGAATAAAGGGGGAAAACCCCCCCAAAAATGGGTTTTTTTTTAGTTTTCACATAGAAAAATTAAAATAATCAAATTTTGGCTAGCACCATTGAATTCAGCTCGAAAAAAACAAACAAGTTCGTATTTTGAATAAATTGCTCTATGTCCATTGGTTACCGAGATATTGGAAGTGGTAAACACAGTACGTTGTCCCAATGTTAACCTTATGGGAAAAAAGTAAAATTCTATACAGGGTGTTTACAAAAAACTTTTACAGACTTCAGGATATGGTTACTTACATCAAAACTAAGAAAAAAGTTCCTGTAAACATGGGTCCTAAAATGCTCGGTTATCCGTCTGTCGGTCTGTATGTGTTTTTAACATGATTTTGCATAACTTTGGAACCACTAGAGGTATCAACTTCAAACTTGGTATGTATATGCTAACTAATAGGACCTAATTTTGTGCGGAGTATCAAGTTTCTACTTTGTACCATTTCAAAATAGCAGCCATTTTTATATTTTAAACCTTAATATCTTAAAAACCGTAAATTTTACGAAAATTTTACAAGACACAAAAAAGTTGCGTAATTTTATTTACTACAAAACCATATAACGGTCATAAAAATTCGAACTACAAATAACGGAGTTATTGCAATTTTTCTAACAGAATACATGCTTGTTTATGGCAGTTACAGCTAATATTTGCATTATTTTTTTAGAAAAATTGCAATAACTCCGTTATTTGTGGTTCGGTCTATATGATCTTTATATGGTTTTGTAGTAAATAAAATTATGCAACTTTTATGTGTCTTATAAAATTTTCGTAAAATTTCAAGGTTCCCACTCAAACTGAATTTTAAAATTCACGGCTCTTTCACGATTTTTAAGGTCCGAAAATTACGAAATTTACGGTCTAAATATAGGAAAACATTTTGCCGCCCGCACAGTTTCACAGAGAATAACAGGTTGGGGGGGGGGGGGGTAGCGAGGGAAAACTCGGCAGACACGTAGCGCCGGCGCGGCGGCGGCAGCGCCAGCACAACGGAGAAGTAATTTCTGTACCAATAGAATTAAACTGTGTAGTATTTTAAGTCAAACAAACTATGCATGGCGGAAAAATAATTTTAAATACAATGCAATTAAATAAATTACAACTATTTCACAAAATACGATGTGATTTTAACATTATTGATTACTTAAGAAAACAAAAAACATTATACTGGCGATTGCGGAACACGCACGCAACTTAAATATTTTTAATTTGTAACGCCATCCTCTCTTCCTTTCTTCCTGTCTTTCTGCTTTCTATCCGCCCACACAATGCGCAGAGTCCAGTGCGCACAGTCGCACTGTATGTTGCCATGACAACCGTGTGTCGTCATAGCAACGAGCCAATCACGCACTGCGTTCTAAGACAACAAACAGCCGTGTAATGAAAGACAATATGATAGTCTGTGCTTGCGTATGTTGCCAACCTTTCGATGAATATTCGATATTTCATTTATTGCGTCTTGACCGAGTTGAAGTTCGTGATTATCAACTCTCTAATCATCGAAAACTCGAAATATGATCTATATAACACGTATTAAAATAATGTCGTGTTTGTTTAAAAATTAATTGCAAGTTATTAAATACACTTCAATTACATTTTTTTGTGAAATAGTTTTTTTGCGGAAGTTGAAAGTAAAAACGTGATTAAAAATAATTCTTGTTGCCAGTTTAGGACACCGATTAGGCGCGCCGCCTGGTTAATACGCCTCCGGATAAATCGTTGTTCTACTGTCCGTAAATGTTAGTTAATGGCACAATGTTGGTCGCCTGCAGGCATGTTTTCAAGCGGCCGAAGTTAGGGCCTTGTTGTCATTCAAACAGTGCAATGGGTGGTGAGTGATAAGTAGAGGTCTGCGGGTACCCGAAAATTCGGGTAGCTTCGGGTAATTACGTGAACCCGAGAGGTCGGGCAAGTTCGATACGTCTCAGGCTTAATTCGGCGGGTTTTTATTACACGTCGGGTCGGGCGGGTACCAACTACCCGAAAGAAATCGGGTTGACGATACCCGACACACTACCCGAAAGAAACCCGAAACTTTAAAAATGTTCAACAATAAATGATTCGCGCCTAGCTTCTGACTTACGGCGTCCACGCAATATTATAACGAGACGAACAAGGATGGTCGCGATCGCAATGTCAAACTTCGAAGCGATTTTCATTATACGTCTCAAAGTCAATGGTCTCAGTCAGACAACCAGCCGTCCCCTTGCCGACTCAAAATTATCGTACGCTTACTGCTTAATATCGTATCCTCGTATAAAAACTTAAAAGGACCGTTGCTCCTTTTGACGCAATGAAATAGTCGTACAAACACTAAAAAGCTTTGCATAAGGTTGAATTTCTAGCCGAGCTTATGATACGAGAAGTCTTATCGAGAAGATGATTTTTGTGATCTATTTTTGGTCTTGTTAAACCGGAAGAGCGTGTCCTTCCCACGAAAAACGTACACAAACAATAATCCTGAGTGATAAGGAAAGGGCGTTGACAGGTGAAAAAAATTTTATCTCCAATTAGATGGAATTCGGAGTTTCTGCTATATTTAATTGACCTTGGAGAACGACAAAATATACACCAGTCTATAGTTTGATCATAGAATTTCTCTTGAACGACAAGAGATAAAAATTTCATTTTTGTCTCAATCGATTTATACTAAAAATTACACAAAAAATATTAGCCGTCATGTGTTGTTGTAGGACAAGTCGTTTGGATTTTCGCATATAGAAAACAAAAAATAACGCAACAAAGACGTTCGTTCTGGCGTCATTTTTAAAGAGTTTATTTATTGTCACAAACATCTTGAACGATGATACAAAAAACAGAAAATGATTAGAAACAAGCAGCGGAGACATCGATGCATAATCGGTAGTTGAAAACCGATGAATCGTACAATAGAAGGAATGTAAAGAATAAGAAAACAAGTTAATTAAGGAAGAAAGAAATTCACGTATTTATTTGCCGCGCAAACGTAAACCAATGAGCGTGCGTCTTCAGCTATCTAGTCTTCTCTCTATTCACCTTTCCATCCTTCCCTCCCCCCTCCAAGGCAACCGATCGCGTTCCGCCATTACCTCCCCAGTCTCCACCACTCCTTCCACAGCCACAGTGGAATCTCAATCTCAGTTTAGCAGGCCCTACCGTCTAGCCCTGTACGTACAATCTACGTCTTAAAGTACACAATTGCTGTCTTCGTCTTGGGACTGTGAATCATTTTTAATGTCTCTAATAAATTGATACAAATATTTCTCTATAATTTAATAAAAATATTGGCTATTTTAAAATTGGCTGATTTTAAAGGTCTGATGACGAAATTCACGGCTCTTTCCAGGTTTTTTCATGGTTTGCCAAATTCACGGCTTATTCACGGTTTTTAAGGTTTCACGGTTGAGTGGGAACCCTGAATTTACGGGTTTTAAGATATTAAGGTTTAAAATATAAAAATGGCTGCCATTTTGAAATGGTACAAAGTAGAAACTTGATACTCCGCACAAAATTAGGTCCTATTAGTTAGCATATACATACCAAGTTTGAAGTTGATATCTCTAGTGGTTCCAAAGTTATGCAAAATCATGTTAAAAACACATACAGACCGACAGATGGATATCCGAGCATTTTAGGACCCATGTTTATAGAAACTTTTTTCTTAGTTTTGATGTAAGTAACCATATCCCGAAGTCTGTAAAAGTTTTTCGTAAACACCCTGTATATCGCTTATTTCTCAACATATTAAGGTAAAAAAAACTTGGTCAGTGGCTTCATCTAGATGATATTTAATGTATTATAGTCTAAAATCCCCAAAGTTTCTATTTTTGTGGCGGCAAACCTGCATACTCATTCCCCATGTTATACTTATGGGAAATAAAATAAATGCTATATCTTCCTTATATCTTGGTAAAACTTGGTATATGGCTTTTTCTAGTTCAGGTCTACTAAATATTGAATTAAAACCACCCAGTTTTAAAATATCTGTTGCAGCCAACCTGCATACTCATTCTCCATGTTATTCTTATGGAGATTACAAAAAAATATCAAATCTCACTATGTTGGATTGAAATACGTTCTTTTGCATTTGAAATTCGCTGAGTACGCAGGTCTGCTGCAACAGGGGTATATATATATATGTGTGTGTGTGTCTGTCAGCATGATAGCGCTCGCAAATATGGTCCGATCTTAACAAAATTTGGCGCATACGTGCGAAGTACAGTGGAACCTGGATAATTCGAAACTCAAGGGACCAGCTAAAAACTTCGAATCATCCATAAATTCAAATTAAAGAAGTTCTAAAGAATGAGGCCAAAACATTAAAACGTCACATTGTGAATTTAACCTCTTTATCAAATTGACACTCTAAAAGAATAAATTCATCAACAAACACTAATTATAAGGGTTCAGAATCAGAAATCATAAAACAGAAATAACTACTCTAAAGTATAAACTACGTTCGACGCGACGTAAGATAGTACAAAGAAACATTTCTGCTAGAAAAAATACAGTACGTTCTGCTACTTCTGAACTTGATACAGGCTACCAACTTAACTTCGTGTAACATTTACAACTGCACGCTCATTGACGTTCCGCTAATGTGAGGGTTTTATAGGTCCGAGATTTTGTGGACATGGTGACTACATTTATTTAATGTTACGTAAAAACTTTTAAACACTTAAAAACAAGACACTGCACAAATAAAAAAAACACTTTGTTTGAAGGACGATCGAAAACAACGGAATGCTGCACTGGAATTCGGAAGTTAGTTTGGCTGGTGGGGGGGGGGGGGAGGGAAGGGGGTCGCAGTGTTGAGTAGCCTGTGTCGACATATAAAACTGCGCATCAGGTCTGGCGCATGGCTCGTCTACCGGGAGCCGTTCTACACAGAATCAAGCGCGAAAAGTCTAGGGGCGCTGCCACGGCGAGCGCAATCCTTTTCCGAACCCAGTCAGCGTACTGTACTGTTTGGTTTACATTATTGGTGTCGAGTTACAAGCGATGCGATGTTGGGGCAGGGTGGGAAGCCTGGGAGGTGGAAGGGATGAGTCATTTGACCATAACCTGACACGCCATAGGTCTGGCGATAAATTTTATTGAACGTCGTAGTAAAACGCGTTTTCCAATGAATTTTTTACTATTTCCAGTCGTGGAATGAAATTGATGTATCTTAATTAGGCACTTAACACATTCGAATTATCCAAAATAAAATTCAAATTATCCGCGATTTTTTAGCATTGTTTAGATACAAAATGCCAGGGACCAAGAAAAATATTCGAATTAAAGAAGATTTTGAATTATACAAGTTCGAATTATCCAGGTTCCACTGTCGTAATTTATCGGATGAGTTCAAAAACTAGCCCAATCAGACAATCAAAAGGGGGGGGGTAAAGGGGAATAAACACCCAAACATTTGGTTTTTTCGGGTTTTTACATAGAAAAATTAAAATAATCTAATTTTTGATTTCACCATTGAATTTAGCTCGAAAAAACAAATTAATTAGTAGTTTGTATCGTTGCTCTATGTTCATTAGTTTCTGAGATACTGAGAGTGGTAAAAACAGCTCGTTGTCTCAATGTTAACCTTATGGGAAATAAATAATACCCCCCGTTGCAGCAGACCTGCATACTCAGCGAATTTCAAATGCAAAACAACCATTTTTCAATCCAACATAGTGAGATTTTACATGTTTTTAAAAGCTCCATAAAAATAACATGGGGAATGAGTATGCAGGTTTGCTGCTACGGGAATATTAAAAAACTGGGTGGTTTTAATTCAATATTTAGTAGATATGAACTAGAAGAAGCCATTTACCAAGTTTTATCAAGATATGTTGAGAAATAAGCGAGATATAGAATTTTACTTATTCCCCATAAGGTTAACATTGGGACAACGTACTGTGTTTACCACTTTCAATATCTCGGTAACCAATGGACATAGAGCAGTGATTCAAAATACTAAATTGTTTGTTTTTTTGAGCTGAATTCAATGGTGCTAACAAAAATTGGGTTATTTTTATTTTTCTATGTAAAAAACTCAAAAAATCCGTTTTTGGGGGGTTTACCCCCCTTTACCCCCCCCTTCCGGTAGTCCGATCGGGCTGGTTTTCGAACTCGTCCGAATAATTACTACTTTACATGGCTGTACCAACTTTCATTCAGATTGGGCCATTTTTACAGCCGCTATCGTGCTTAAAGACACATAGATATATATATATATATATATATATATATATATGAAAATGAACGAATAGTATTTTTTGCTTCTGGGGGCCCCAAAACGAAAAGTTATCATGGTCTCGGGCTTAGGTCTTACCATGAGTACTACGGTAATAGCTTCTTCCCTATAGGGGAAATCGCTAAAATTGTATACCTCACTTATTTCTGAAAATATTTTGATAAAACTTTGTATGTGGCTTCATCTAATTGAAATATACTGGATTATGGCCTAAAATACCCTATTTTTATATTTTCATGGCAGCAAATCTGCATACTCATTCTCCATGTTAACCTTATGGGTAATAAAAAAAGTTGTGTAGTTTGCTCATTTCTTAACATATCCTGATAAGAACTGGCATGGGGCTTCGTACAGTTAATACCTAGTTGATTATGGCTTAAAATACCCAAATAATCAAATTCCTGAGGCAGCAAACCTGCGTACTCTCTTTCCCAATGTTAACCTTATGAGAGGTAAATATTGGATAGCTCTCTTATTCCTCAACATATCTTGATAAAATCTGTTATGTGGCTTCATACAGTTTAAATATAATGGATTGTAGCCTAATATCCCTCATTTTCAAATTTCTGTGGCAGAAAACCTTCATTTTTCTATACTAATCTTATGGAGAATAATTTATTTTTGAATAGCAAATGTGGGCATTTGGCAAGTCACAGGATAAGGGGGAAGGGCTCAAATTAAATGTTTTAATGTCAGGGACTCAGGAAAAGTACTGGAATTTCTTAAAGTTTGCCAGAAAACATAAAATAATAAAAAATATCTGCCATTTACGTACCATTAGGATCTAAAATGTCTGCTTTGTTTACATTAAAACATGGGAGCTGATGTTTGATTGAAAGCCATATGGTGGATACAGACATATGGATTGTTATTCAAAGGCCAGACAACTTAACTCTTTGCGCTCGGATAGGTCATTTAACGTCTGTCCTACGCAGTCGGATGTCCACATATGGTGGCCATCGCCATTATTGCGTCAGCTCAGAATTAATATGGCAACATTGTGTCTCACAGCTCGGATGGCCACAAATAGTGCCCATAATAAAATCCGACTTCCACTCGGATGGCCTGTGCCAGTGCCCACGACATATGTTTTCTATTTATTTATTTAATACGTAAAGTAGGATGTCTGGTGAGTGCTACAACCTATTGAGTAACTCTTAAACTACATTAGCGAATGAAAATCCCGCGTTTTTACCACCAAGAAGAAGAAAAAACTCGTTGATTCATTGCTATGTAACACGACCTGTCAGTACTGAATCACCTGTTGTCGTTTCAATGTTTATAAAGTTGGATTGAAGTCGTATTTATAACCTTTTACTGCGTTTTTCGTCATTAATTATTATAGAATATCTTTTTTATTAGAAATAGTGATTGCACAGTTTTAGATACGTGTGTTATTTGGTAAATATTAGTATGTTTTTAAAACAACATTATGGATAAAATACTAAATGTAACTTAGTATTTTTTAGACTATTAAAATACTTGTTTTTCACAATAAAAAGTTTTAAATATACATTATTTTATTTTGTTTCTTACTTACCTAATCAATGCAGAAGATCGAACCACAAAACATTGTGCAGTGTTTGTAGAGTGATAAAAAATTTGATATTTTTAGCAAATTTTACATTTTATCTGAATGAAATTTTTTCTCACATTAAAGGTTGGAATATATACATCACTTGTTCATTGTTCGCCTCTTGAATTGATGCAATTAATTAAAAAAGGTTACATACCTTCTTCTATATAGAACATTTTCTACATAGAAGATTTTGAAAATGGCATAGTTATGCCGAAACTCGAGTAATTCCGTAAGATTTAACAAGTGAATTGAAGACAGTTTTAAGTTTTAAGGTATATAACCTTTTTTAATATATACATTAGACTTTTAACGAAGATTTTGTCAAAATAGCATAATTTAGATTGATTTTCACAAATAAAAAGTCTCGACCCTGACAGCCTAATACTATATGCTATTTTTAGTTAATTACTACTTAATTTATCTATAATTGTGAGCCTCAAATTATAGTTCAAAAATGATTTTAGGTTATTAAATTACGTTTTTGATAACCAAAAGTAAATTTAACTAACTCATAATTATTTATTTTATAATTTGAAGTGTTCAAAGTCATTATTGGGGATCAACTTAGGAAAATAATTCAAAGCAGCTCAAGCACAGTTGGCAATGTGGCTGCCGAGTTGGCAGAGAAATATGAGCGGCCACCATTGGTGGCCATCCGAGCGGGAGGGAGAGAGAGTACGTAAATAATTCCCAGCTGTCTGTGACTACGTCTTGGGCACTGATAGTGGCCTTCCGAGCGCAAAGGGTTAATATGTCAAATAAATGTACTATAATGAATACAGATTTTTACTAATGATGTTTATGAAATTTTTACACAAACTTAAACATCTGGTCATTTCCCCATATGGTTAAATTGGAAAAGCCAGCTGTTCTGAAGTTTTGAACATTGCATTTTCGTGCCAAGTATAGACTATTATTTTTTTATAGCCTTTTGTCCCTAAAAGCCACTAGTGGAGAGTATTTTTGCACGCTTCCTTTTGAACGTAAATTGATTTTACTTGATGCGAGGCTTCATTTAAATTTACTTGTGCACTTAAAATTCAATGAGAATGCAGGAATGCTGCAACGGGGGTATTTAGATATATATATTCTAGTGGCATGAAGGGGCTTCAAACAATCCATATTTATTATCCTATACTCTTATATGAGCAATTTTATCGGCCTTGCGTGCTTGCACATTTATCTCAAAAACGGCTCCGAGGATTTTCTTCAAAGTCTGGAAATAAGTAATTTATGACTCAAAAACGTCTTTTATGCAGATTGCTTGGCCAGAGAAAATCTAATAACGTAATAAATTTAATTTTAAAGTGGTAAAATTTTAACATTGGCCTTATGGGTAAGGTGACCAGAGGTCCCGTTTTGAACGGGACAGTCCCGTTTTTTGGCGATGTGTCCCGTTGTCCCGACAAACTCTCTAGGGACGCCAATTTGTCCCATTTTGGCGTTATTGGTAAAAAAAACTTAAAAAATACCTTTTAATATTAAAAAAAACTCTTAAATAATTTTTTTTCGGTTCTTTGGTAGTTTCCTAGTAACTTATATTAGATGAACTGGAGTCTAGCACATATTTTCAATCTGAAAGAGTTAAAAACGCACCAAAATGCTCCTAATTTTTCAAAATTTTCCGAGGGAGACCCCTGGACCCCCTTCTCTTTGTGGGGGTTACGGTAATGGTAATACGTTTTAATGTAAAAAACTCTTAAGTAAATTCTTTGGTTCTTTTTTAGTTTCCTAGGAGCTTAAAATTAATGGTACTGATGAACTGGAGTCTGGCAAATATTTTCAATCTGAAAGAGTCCAAAAACGCACCAAAATGTTCCTGATCTTACAAGAATTTCCGGGCGGACCACCGGCCCCCCTCTGTTTGTGGGGGTTGTGGAAATACGTTTTAATGTAAAAAACTCTTAAGCAAATTTTTTCGGTTCTTTGGTAGTTTCCTAGTAAATTAAAATTAATGGAACAGATGAACTGGAGTCTAACACATATTTTCAATCTGAAAGAGTCTAAAAACGCACCGAAATGCTCCGGGGGACAGGGGGAGGGCCCCCGGACCCCCCTCTCCCCTTCGGCGTCCCGTTTTGGCTGTTCCAAAATCTCGTCACCTTACTTATGGGTTGCCATGATAGCAACGAAAATAAACAAGGAAAGTGTAAACAAATGAAGTAATCACAACAGCTGTTTGGAATCTACAGCCATCGAGGGAAAATACAGCAAGTGGGATGAAGAGTCCGCGGAGCAATAAAAAAGTTTCTACTTATCAATTTGATGACATTGAAATATTTTATAGTAACTGGATGAACTGGTAAACATGAAATGACACCGAGCAAGGCTCGGTCCACCAGGTACTAGTACAAAATACCTTCATTCTACCTTATATTGATATCTACTTTTATTTATGAAAAATTAAAATTTGTGAAATGTAATATATCAATTTTTCATCATTCAGAAAATAATGTTTAGAAATCAAATCTTCGTAAAAACAATACATTCAATATGGAATACCACAGAACAACATTTTACAAACGACATTTACTGTATAATGGAAGAAAATTATATAACAAAATGCCTGAACAGTTTAAAAACTTACCCATTGATGAATTCAAATCTAAATTTAAATTATATCTTATTAAGAAAACATACTACTCAATAGAAGAATTTTTCGAAGATCAACATCAAGATTAATATGTCAAGAATCAACATAATCCAAATTTAGTTTTAAGTATAGTGAATGTAATGCTGATGCAAAATCTTGTCAAAGCAAATAAATATTATTATTATTATTATTATTATTACTGATACTGATACTGATACTGACTATACTGGGGAAAAATTGCACTGCGACCAGAAAGATCTATTGCACCCCCGCTTCTAGCTCATTTAAAGCACCTCATCAAGCTTAATCTCCTTGATAAAGCGAATAAGCTGATTGGTTTCTAGATGGGGCAAATCCCCAACGTCAATCTTGTACTTCCCGAAACACTTGGCTCTTTGTCGTCCAACTGCATCACATTCTACCAGTAGATGTGTTGGGGTTTCCTCTTTATCCTGGCAGAATCTGCAGTCACTTTCTCCTACTATTCTCATGTTCCTAAGATGTCTTTTAAGCCTACAATGACCAGTGAGGAATCCTGTCAGTATCCCCAAGTCCTTCTTGTTGAGTCTAATCATGGCCTCTGATCTCCTATGGTTGAAGCTGCCAAGTAGTTCCTTGGCCTGCCTGCAGCCAGGAAGAGTTTTCCACCTTCGTGTTCTTTTAATCTTCTCCTCCTTATAGATAGGATATATTGATATCTAACTTACCACTTGGTTTTCAATCAAGTATTAGCATCACATGTTTTATGTAAACAAAGCGGTTGATTTTAGATCTCAATGCTTTTTAAATGGCAGCTGTTTTACGTTATTTCTCGTTTCCCAGTGAATTTATAGCAATTTCATTATTTTTCCCGTCTTCACGGAGTAGAGACCTTTAATTTGAGCTATCTCCCATCTTTCTACGACTTGCCGGACGCCCACAATTTTGACGCAAAGAATTGCCTTACAAAATTAAATAAATAAATAAATATATATAATACATGAAGCCGTTTTTCGTGAACACTACTCCTCCCTTATTTGTGGACCAATTTTAGCATTTGAGGTGTCAAAAAATTCGTCTGACTTCTTAGTTTCCCATTAAGGTTTCAGATTTTGAAAATTCCTATCCCTGAGGGTGCGAGGCGCTCTCAAAGTTAGATTTTTCTCCATAAGAGTAACATGCAATAAATTAAAAAAAAAAAAAAACAGCTGATTATAAGAATAAACTCAGCAGCTTTTATAGAAGTAAATATTGATGTTTGTAATATTTAGGAGGTTATATACTGATGTAAACACTTAATGTAAACATATCAGTTTTATCCCTTTCGCTGGCATTATTCCTCATTGGCCACATGCAGGACACAACGTTATAATATACAATTATCTAAAAAACAACCCATTGTAGCCTGAAATAACAAAAGTGAGATTGGAAAAGAATATGCACTTAAAACAAGGAGAGAGGAATTTGCACGGTTTCAGCTTCAAATTGGAAATGGCTCATTACCAAAGACACGAGATGATATGCCAATTTTGCCTCATAAGCTGCTTGGAGTTGGTTCGCCAATAGATTTTGTCAATGGAAATGTAGTTGAGAGTATTCGGAATGAAGATATTAAAGGCAAAGGGATATTAGCCCCAAAAAATAGTGACTGTGACCTCATAAACAACGAGGTATTATCCAAACTGCCCGGAGACCCCAAGACGTACGAGAGGATCGATACTGTACTGAGTGATGACACCAACGCAGACTTATAATATCCAACAGAGTTCCTAAACAGTGTTGAAGTAAGAGGGCTACTGAAACACAAGTTGATTGTAAAATCCGGAGCAGTAATTTTATTAATGAGAAATTTAAATACAGAAAAGGGATTAATAAACGGCTCAAGGCTACAAGTAACGAGAATGTTTAGGAACTCCATACGATGCAAAGTTATCACTGGAGCAAGTGAAGGTTACTATATCCTTATCCCGCCGATAAAAATGTGCCCTTCAGAAACAACGTTACCTTTTAGAATGCAAAGAAATCAATTCCCGTTGTCATTGTCATTTTGCATGACCATAAATAAAGCGCAAGGGCAACCCCTAAATAAAATCGCCATCTACCTGCCAAGACCAGTGTTTACTCATGGACAACTTTATATAACCTTGAGCAGGTCAACATCTTTTGCAGGGATAAAAATTTATCCAAAAGAAAGCCCAAGCCAAGGAAAACTATCAAACGGAGATTTTTCCACTAGGAACGTAGTTTTCCCAAAAATATTAAATGATTAGTCAAGGTAAATTAATTAATTTATTTATTCACAGTTACCATTGTTTCATTTGTTGATTTTTTTAGTAAAAATTTTGTAAAATGTCGTTTTTATTTATATTAACAATAAAAATAATTAAATAAGAAGTAGATGGTTGTCTAAGAAGTAAAATTACATACTATGAAAAATGCAAGGTAAAAAGAGGCCGCCACCCTCTTTTTTAAAAATAAAATACTATGAAAAATATGCAGCGCATTGCGCTGCTCGTGTATTCCTAGTTAAATATATGATGTATGTGTCTGTTAGCACGATAGAGGCCATAAAAATGGTCCGATCTTAATCAAAATTGGTACAGACGTGTAAAGTGGTAATCACTCGGACGAATTTGTGAACCAGCCTGATCGGACCACCAGAAGGGGGTTAAAGGGGGATAAACCCCCCCAAAAAGTGTTTTTTTTAGTTTTTTACAAAGAAAAATCAAATTTATTGACTTTTTGTTGGCACAATTGATACACTAGATACATTATATACATTAGTTGAAATGGCGACCTACCCAGGTAGGTATTTTAAGCCAAGTATGAATGACAGATGAATGAAGGATGATTGTGGCGCGATCTTGTAGTCTTGTTACTGACTAAGGCCGACATATTCCTTAGACAGGACTGTTAATTAATAGCCCAACAGCCAATGGCAACTAAGGGACCTACATTTTTATGTGGGATCCGAACCACGATTTCACCTCGGTTAACAATTTACGAACTGGTCTAATTATGAGGATGGTCCCATAAATTAATTAATTTATAACATGAATTCAACTAAAAAAAACATACAATTTACTATTTTGAATCACTGCTCTATGTCCATTGGTTACCGAGATATTGAAAGTGATAAACACAGTACGTCATCCCAATGTTAACCTTATGGGAAATAAGTAAAATTCTTTATCTCGGTTATTTCTCAACATATCTTGATAAAACTTGGTAAATGGCTTCTTCTAGTTCAGATCTACTAAATATTTAATTAAAACCACCCAGTTTTAATATATCTGTAGCAGCAAACCTGCATACTCATTCCCCATGTTATTTTTATGGAGGTTACCAAAACATGTCAAATCTTGCTATGTTGGATCTAAATGTTGCAAACAATCAACAATGCCAAATCTCAATGGTGCAAACAAAGATTTGATTATTTTAATTTTTGAATGCAAAAAAACAGACAAAAACCATTTTTGGAAGGATTATCCCCCGGTATTAGGGTGGGCCAAAAAAAGTAAACTTTATCCGATCAAAAACATGTATGTCTTAAAAGTTGTGTACAGTAGACCCCCTCTTAACCGACCCACACGGGACCGGACCTAGGTCGGATAACTTAAAAGGTCGGTTAAAACGGGTAATCCTCTAAACATCTAAAAATGAAAGCTCTATTGATTTAGGGTTCTATTAACATATAGGAAATAAAAATAAAGAACGTAAATGAGATTAAATGGATGAACGCTGATATCTGTCATAAGAAAGAGGAGATGCTGAGATGCTACGAAAGCTGGAAGATATATAAATCAGAATATAATAAGCTACATTATGATCAGGCTTTAGCAGAATACAGACGCAGTATTAAAAAAGCAAGAGCGGATTGGTATAATCATAGAATATCAAATTCCAACAACAAAGCAAGAGAAGCCTGGAGAATCATAAATGAATGGAGAGGAATTAACAAAAATAGCCCTAAGAACTTGACAATAAATAAGGATGAGCATGTTATTAAGAACCCGACAGCTGTTAGTGAAGCATTTAATGATTACTTTTCCAATGTAGCGTTTGATATTCATCAGAGCTTAGGGCAAACAGGACAGCCAACGCAGATTTTTACAGGGGCACGCCTTGATACAGAGTTAAACTCATTTAAACAAATTGATGAGGATGTGTTGAGAAAAATATTTGGCAAATTGAAACCCAAAACATCAACGGGAATAGATGGCCTAAGTATGAAAGTCCTAAAAGTTTGTGCTGAAGAGATAATGAAACCCCTCGTTCATCTTGTAAATACATCAACATCCACGGGCACCTTCCCGAACGGATGCAAGGTCGCCAAGGTCTTGCCTTTGTTCAAGAAGGGGGATGATGGGGAGATGTGTAACTATCGTCCGGTCTAACTATTACCGGTGGTTTCTAAATTAATTGAAAAAGTGGTCTGTGACCAGCTGATTGCTTACTTGGAGGGTAATAATCTACTAAGTGGCAAGCAGTATGGTTTCAGAAAATCAAAATCCACTAAATTGGCTTTAATTGATTTCGTCAACAGCTGTGTTGAGGCATGGGATGCGGGTGAGGCGGTTGTGGGTTGCTTTGCCGACCTCACCAAGGCGTTTGACTGTGTCGACACAGGTCTGCTGATTGAAAAACTCAGGTGCCTTGGCCTAAAAAACACTGCTCTTGATTGGATTTGCTCCTATCTTAGTGGTAGAAGCCAGGTAACTGAGATCCACCATGAAGCTAAATTCAAAAGTAAGTCCGTCCTGTCAAGTAAAAGATTAATGCTCCACGGCGTGCCGCAGGGATCAATAATGGGCCCGATCCTTTTCATTGTCTATATTAATGATTTGGCAAATTTAATCCCAGAAAGGAACCTTTTTATGTTTGCGGACGATACTACTATTGTAACCAAACATAAAAACCAAAAAGATCTTGAAATTGATTCAGTCATCAAAATTAACCAAGTGGCCCAATTTTTTGGTGAAAACAGACTTAAATTAAATCCAGACAAAACTAATTATGTCTGTTTCCAAACATCACAAAAGCAACGATCAAAATTTTTTCAAAAGCCAAACATTTTTATTGGGGAAGTTCTATTGAATGAACCCGATCAGGTTGACTTTCTGGGGGTGCGACTGGATGAAAGTTTGGACTGGGAAGGGCAGTTGGAGGTCGTTGAGAGGAAACTGGCGAGGGGGACGTTTGTGTTGAGGAATCTTGCCAAATTCCAAAACATCGAGCTTCTCAAATCAGCCTACTATTGCCTTTTCCAGTCCCACATCTCCTACTCAATTGTTCTTTGGGGAGCAACTGAATCAAATTTGAAACAGATTTTTGTCTGGCAAAAGAAAGCCTTGAGATGTATGTTAAGACTACCTCCACGCTCTCATTGTAAGGAACATTTCATTAATCTAGGACTGTTAACAGTTCCTAGCCTTTACATTTATGAGGTGTCGGTATACATAAAAACTCAAACACCAGAATATATCAACACAATTCATACATATAATACAAGGAACAAGAACAATTTTGTAGTACAACACAATTTAAAGGCATTTGAAAAAACACCTAAATATTCTGGCCAAAAGATTTTCCAAATTCTTCCAGCACAAATTAAATTACAAAACAAAATCAACAAGTTCAAAAATGATCTGAAAGATTTCTTGATTAGTAATAGTTTTTATAGTTTGAGAGAATTTTTTGAATTATGCAGCCAGAGAACAACCCTTTGAAGAATTTGTAGGACTGACCTAACATAACCTATCCCCGATCTCACCCATCAGAGCGACCGAAACGTCCGGTTTTTTATACCGGCATTCTTTTGACGACATCCAATGCTTCATAAGCCAACTGGATGGATAACCAAGTATCCAAGTAGTAAGTAAGTAACATCATTATAAAGCTGTTCGTTTATTATTTAGAAAATAAACCATAACTATCAACCTATATTCCAAAGTAATTACTGTAGAAATGTCACAAATAACCCCAAGACACGGTCAAAACAAACCTTTTAATAAACTATAAATAGTAGACGTGTTTAAAAAAAGTTCTTATGTTAACACCTTTAATAACGTGTTCATGTTTTTAACAAAACTTTTGTAATGTGGTATTGATTGTCAATGCATCTACTGTACGTTTTCATGAATTAACAAATGCTGTATTCAAACACAGAGATTCTTCTCTGTGATTCAAAATATTTTAACTCGTAACTACCTGTGGAGTTGAGCCTAACGTTCCCATCACCGAGTATGGAAACGGAAATGCCACAATTCCTAGAAAAGGGCGGTTAAACCGAACTATTCTAAAAACAAGGTCGGTTAAAACGAAATTTAATATTTGATCAGCAAGGGCGGATAATCCGATCGTCGGTTAAAACGAGGTCGGTTAAGAGGGGGTCTACTGTAGTAGGCCTTGTATAAACAGCATAAAATATTAAGCATGAGAGATTATATCTATAGACTGCGCAAACCGTGTAAAGTTTTTATGTTTTGTGAAAATCCTGAAATTTTAAAAATATATTTAACTATTTCTTATCGTAAAAATGTAGGTCTCAAAAGTACCACCAAAGAGTCAAAATGCCTGTTGTAAAGCCCCAAGTGATAATAACTTAAAGACTGCGCAATCAGCTTAAGATGCGCAATCAGTTATTTTGCAAAAAAATCAAATACTCTCAAAATACAAATATAATTAAATTATTGTTATTTTTAAGCAATACTAAGCTAATTGTCAAAATAATGCTCTGGATCTTGTTAAAAGGTTGTCTTTCCACCTCAAAATTTTTTATGTATGATTTAAAACAAGTATTGACAGCTCAAATACTATAAATAGACCGTTTCAACAACTCTTCTTTGAGTCGAATAAATCGGGATTCATTGTTTCACTGTAATTTATATTATGTGGTGTTGTTATTTTCTGTCTGCTATACAGTGCCATACCAATCACCTCTTTGCTAGTTCATGTAGAACTACCCAGAATTCACCACGGGGAGGTTTTTGAATGTCAAGTCGTTGAGTCCGATCTCTGCCCTCCCTACCACCCAACCATAAGAGCTTGTTACCGTCAATACCTCTTTGTTTACAATATTTCTTTGGACTTAATCTGTGTTCTTATCGTCCTGTAATCGAGCTCTTATCGCACCACTTTCTTTCTCTATACTTCTTGATTGCATACTTGCTTAGGATGACCTTGTCACTTCCTTGACAGACCTTTCCACAGCTTGTGTACAAGATGGCAACTTAAAAAAACTCCTTCTGAGGTCAGACACATCATTGTCTGGCTCCAGGATTTGGTACAGATGCTTAAGACAAATACATTTTAATGGGGGTTCTGTTATTTTAGGGACTGTGATGTGATTAAATCAAAGATGTCTGCCGTAATAAAAATTATCTTTAGAATCTCAAACTTTTAACACCAGTATTGTATATGTTGGTATATGTACAATAAAATGATCAACAACTGACTCACTAAAGTGTACTTGTACCATCTGAGACCAGTTTACAAAAGGTTTTGTTTTTTTTGTTTACTTTCAATTATTGTGTAGAAAAAAATAATTTAGTATGTTAAAATAAAATAACTTTTTGATTATGAAATTATCTGGTTTCTTTAATTTGCACTCTGCTAAAAGGTTATGGGCAATCACACAATAATTTAAAAGCAGAGATTTATAAGAAGAATTTTGTAATTTGAATTTAAGATTACAATTTATCCTTATAAAATGGAAGCACTGAATACAAGTGTGAAACTGAGAGGGGACTCCAACTGGAGTGTATGGAAGTTCCAAATGAAGGTTGTTTTGTCATCAAAGGGCTTATTTGACATCACCGTTGGGAATGAGAAGAAACCAGAAAAAGAACAAAGGACAAATGAGGAATTTGAAAAAGTACTGAATGCTTGGAATACTAAGGACAGTAAAGCACAGGAACTACTAGTAACCAGGATTGAAGAAGGACCAATGTTACACATTTTAACGTGCGAAAATGCTTACATGATGTGGACAAAGCTGATGTCGGTATACGAAAAAAAATCAGAGGTAAGCTTGCACTTATTGTAACAAAAATTCTTTAATATGAAATATGAAGGAGAAACAATATCCGAATTTATTTCTAAAATAGAGGATTTGTCTAGTAAATTAAAACAGTTTGGGGAAAATGTGTCAGAACAAATGTTAATAACAAAAATTCTTATATCTTTACCAAGTAATTTTAGTCATTTTGTCTCTGCATGGGAATCTGTTCCATCTGCTGGACAAAAGTTGTCTGAGCTCACATCTAGATTGCTCATAGAAGAGGAAAGGATTAATGAAAAGTCATCTCATGAAAGTGCATTAATTGCAAAAAGATTTAATAATCCAAATGTTAAGTGCTATTCATGTGGGTCAAAGGGCCATTTACAAAAGAACTGTCTCCAAAATAATAAAAGACAGTTTGAAACCAAAAATGTTAGTTCTAAAAGGGAATTAAACTGCTTTTATTGTAACAAAAAAGGTCATGTAATAAAAGATTGTTGGCTTAAGGCCAAAGAAGTTAGAGATAGAGGGTTTCTAGCAAAAAATGAGAATGACAATCTAAAAGGAATAAATTTAAGTTACGGTAGTAAATTAAAAAATGGGAAAAATGCATTTGTGGGTATAGATCATGCGTTGTTTTGTGATTTGAATCCAGATTGTTGGTATATTGACAGTGGAGCCACACAGCATATGTGTTGTAATGATAAATTGTTTTCAAAAATGAATTTAATAACAGAAGAGAAGAAGGTAATGATTGGTAATGGTACTTTACTTGATTGTAAAGGAATTGGGGAGATAAATGTCTTGGCTTTCAATGGGAAAGAATGGATTCCAACTGAGTTGAGTGATGTGTTGTATGTACCTTTACTAAGAATAAACTTATTTTCATTGAATGTTGTTCTTAGTAAAGGTTACAGAGTTGAGTGGAATGAAAGTGACTGTATGATTTTCAATTCATCAAACCCTTGCGCTAAAGGTTCAAGAGCAGGTAAATTGTATTCAATGGATTTTAAATACGTAACTGATTTTGCTGGAGTAACTGTAAAATACTCATTAATGGAATGGCATGAAAGGTTAGCGCACCAACATATGGACCAAGTAAGAGCCACTCTTAAAAAACATAATATTATTGTAAATGAAAGTGAAAGTTTTTTCTGCGAGTCGTGTTTGGCAGGTAAACAACAGAGGTCAACTTTTAAGCCAAGTGAAGTGAAAACAAATGAACCATGCCAAATAATCCATGCTGACCTATGTGGTCCGATGGAAGTGACATCACTTGGGGGCTCTAAATATTTTCTTCTCTTAAAAGATGATTTTTCAAAGTACTGCAATGTTTATTTTCTGAAGCAGAAATCAGAAGTTGCAGGATGTATTAAGAATTTCTTAAAGCTGGCTAAAAATGACACAGGAAAAGAAGTTAAAATATTGAGATCAGATAATGGATTAGAATTTGTGAATCAAGAAATAAAGAATCTGACTGAAGCTCAAGGAATACGCCATCAACGAAGTGCAGCATATTGTCCTAAACAAAACGGAAAGGCCGAACGTGAAATAAGGACTGTAGTTGAAGCAGCCAGAACAATGCTCCAAGCACGAGGAATGAATAAGAAGTTTTGGGCAGAAGCTGTGAATGCAGCTGTGTATACAATCAACCGAACTGGAACAAGCAGAATTTTAGGAAAAAGTCGCTATGAATGTTGGTTTGGAAAAACGCCAGAACCACTAAATTATCTTCAAGTCTTTGGAATTGATGCTTTTGCTCACGTACCAAATCAGAAACGAAGAAAATGGGATGCTAAAACGAGGAAAGGAATATTTGTTGGTTACCAGGAAAACTCAAAAGCTTATAGAATTTATTTTCCTGACTCAAATAGAATTGAAATAATGAGAAACGTTGTTTTCAAACCTTATGACCAAAAACCAAAGAACCAAAATGAAGTAAGTGAGGAACAAAGTTATTTACATTTTGATGAGGGGAGTGATGTGAATGAAAGTATTGTAGATGATACCGAATATGAATGTCAAACGTCAGGAAATGAAACAGACAGATTACCTCATACAAATGAAACTCAAGAAGATGAAGCAATAGAAAATGAACCAATTGAAGGAGAAACTGAAACTGAATGTGAAAGAGATAAAGAGAATAAAACTTATAACTTGAGAAATCGTGATGAAATTAAAAAATCGATAATACTCAAAGGTTTTGAAACGAATTTCCTAGGATGTGAAGAAGGTGAACCTAAAACATATGCTGAAGCAGTGCAATCGTGTGATGCAAGTAAATGGAGAAACGCAATAGAAGAGGAGCTACAAGTACTTAAAGAAAACAACACATGGTCAGAAGTAATCCCTCCAATGAATTGTAAAACAATTAGTACAAAATGGATTTTCAAAATAAAAACAGATGAAAATGGTCAACCATCCCAATATAAAGCGAGATTAGTCGCAAAAGGTTTTCAGCAAAAGGAACACTTTGATCTCTCCGAAATATACTCTCCAGTTGCAAAACTGACCACAATGAGAATATTATTGGCGGTAGCAAATAAGGAAAATATGCCTGTTTATCAAATAGATGTTCGAAGTGCATTCCTTTATGGAGAAATTGATGAAGATGTCTATCTTAAAACACCTGATGGAGTTATAGTAGAAAAAGGAAATGTTTTAAAACTTAACAAATCTCTGTACGGACTTAAAAAATCGCCAAAGTACTGGAATGAAAAATTTAACAAGTGCATACTTCATAATGGTTTTATCCAATCAAAAAATGATTGTTGTCTCTATAGCAAACTGACAAATACTGAAAAATTGTATGTTTTACTTTATGTGGATGACATTCTTATAGTTGGAAGTAATGAAGCAATGGTTGATGACCTGAAGAAAACATTGTCCGACAATTTTAAGATGAAGGATTTGGGAGCAGTGAGAAACTTTCTTGGCATTAATATCTTCCAAAACAGAAAAGAGGGGGAGATAAGAATGAACCAATCAAAATTTTTACTTTCGATATTAGAAGAATTCGGAATGGAAAACTGCAGACCTGTTTCCACACCAATGGATCCAAATTTCACACTAGATAACTGTCAAATACCTGAAACTGCAGAAGAAAGAGACAAATTAGAATCCAAGTGTCGGAAACTCATAGGAAAGCTAATGTATGTAATGTTAGGTACAAGACCTGATCTGAGTACAGCAATAAGCATATTAAGTCGTCACCAGAACAAGCCTAGTCAAGAATTGTGGGCTGCACTAAAGCGAGTATTAAGATATATGAAAGGAACCGTCAACTTAAACTTGACATATAAAAAGAATGAAAATGGACAAACTGTGATAGGATATGTGGATGCTGATTGGGCAGGAGATACTCAAGATCGAAAATCAACAACTGGGTATGTTTTCTTGCTGTGGAACTGTGCTATTAGTTGGGTGACAAGAAAGCAGCAAACTGTTACTCTTTCATCAACTGAGTCTGAGTATACTGCGATGAGCAGCGCTACAACAGAAGCTTGTTGGTTGAAGAGCGTCCTAACCAACGATTTTCAAGTGATGGACGAAAAAGAATCTGTGTTGATTTTAGAAGGTGCAATCAATACTGCTCAGAATGTTCAAAATCACAAAAGAATGAAACACATTGACATTAAACATCACTTTATAAGGGAGAAAGTTTTAAACAAAATAATCAAGATCGAGTATGTGTGTTCTTCAGACCAGATTGCGGATGTGTTAACAAAGCCCCTGAACAAAGACTTATTTCATAAATGTATTCATGGTCTTGGTCTCAGATTAGTTTTTGATTAATCATTTTATTGAAGGGGGGTGTTGGTATATGTACAATAAAATGATCAACAACTGACTCACTAAAGTGTACTTGTACCATCTGAGACCAGTTTACAAAAGGTTTTGTTTTTTTTGTTTACTTTCAATTATTGTGTAGAAAGAAATAATTTAGTATGTTAAAATAAAATAACTTTTTGATTATGAAATTATCTGGTTTCTTTAATTTGCACTCTGCTAAAAGTATATACATTACTCGTCTGATTTCGAGCTGTAATCATTCAAGTGTTAAGAAAAGACCTCTGCACTGATTAGAAAACTGGTTTGATATACCAGTGGTACCGCAGGCGACAGCCCCACTGGATTTGGAGATGGAGTTCCAGGAACGCTAAACCACACTAGTTAGGCTATGACTGCCAACCGAATTTCTCGTTTGTGTAATATATTTGTTCCGGATCATAAGTAAGATTGTGATCACATACGTTCTGGACCACATACGTTGTAAGATTGTATGCATTAAGCTCGTTCACAATAAAATATAACTCGAAATTGCAAGATTGTTATGGACTGGATTGTGGAAAATGATCCAATTCTCGAGTTACACGAAATATGAACACAAGGAAGTAATACTCAAATTTGTACGGGACAATGGTCAGTAGCTACTTTGCCCACCCAAAAACGTCTCAATTGCAATGTTTACAGACAGCAGAAAAAACATCTACCAGCTTGCCATCAAGCGAATAATTGCAGCTCGAAATAAGTTGGGTACAGAAAATGCTGGTGTTAGGAAGTTTAAGATTTCAAAAATCAATTTAGGTAGTGAGTTCTGGGTAGTTCTACATGTAAATAGCGAAGAGACACACAATATGGCACGAAGAGTTAGAAAATAAGAAACAGCATAGAATAAATCATAGGGAAAAAATGAATCCAGATTTATTCGAATTAAAGAAGAGTTTTTGAACATTTCTATTTATAGTATTTGAGCTGTCAATACATGCTTTAAATAATACATGAAAAAGTTTTGAGGTGGGAAAACAACCTTTTAACAAGATCCAGAGCATTATTTTGACCATTTTATTTAGTACTGCCCAAATATAACAATAAAATAATTATATTTGTATTTTGAGAATATTTGATTTTTTTCGCAAAATAACTAAATTTTTAAGCTGATTGCGCAGACTTAAGTTTTTATCTCTAGGGACTATTACTTTACAATAGGCATTGTGACTCTTTGGTGGTACTTTTGAGTCATACATGTTTACGATAGGACAAAATTAAATGTATTTTTAAAAATTCACAAAATTTCAGTTTTTTTACAAAACATTACAGATTTACACGATTTGCGCAGTCTAAAGATATAATTTCTTAGGTATTTAATGCTGTTCATACTAAGCCTACTACATAGTTTTTAAGACATACATATTTATGATCAGTTAAAATTTACTTTTTTCGGCCCATCCTACCCCAGTATCCTTCCGGTGGTCCGATCAGGCTAATTTATGAACTTGTCCAAGTGATTACCACTTTAAATGTTTGTACCAAATTTCAATGAGGGAATTCGCGAAAATAATAAAAAAATATAAGATGTGGTTTTGTAGTTGTATGACAAGTAGTTTTACACTGTTCTACACAGGATCGGACCATGACAAATGATGTCTACTAAAGTTTATATGCTTTTTAAGAAATAGGATAGACTATATTATTTTAGAGTTAAAAGTTGCTGCCCATATAATTTCCATCTTGGCTTTAAAAGAAACTAGTAGGTGTTGTTTAGTTCACTTAAAGTTAAGAGTAACATAGGAAGTTTGTGGGTTTTAAGAACTCACATTCTAACGCTGTAGTAGGATGTGAAATCAGAAGTTAGGCCTACTTACAATCAAAATTAGGGCTCATCTGGAGACATGTTTCTATGAAGTCTGTAAGTTTTTCTAAGATTAAATCACACAAATTCTCTTGAGTTGCTTTTAGCAAAGAAATTAACTTTGGCAGCAACTGAAAAAAACAACAAATATATTAGTATTAAAAATATTACATCAACCAACAATCAACCATCACTACAATCGCAGGCACCAAACAGGGCGGGTGAGGGAGTGCGCTGCTGGCAAAACTATAGTTTATTATTTGTTTATGTTCAAGTAAACACAAATTTACACATGAAAGACCATGTAAAACATAAACTTTTTCACTGACAGTTCATTGACATAAACATTTCAGTTTTGACAGTTCATAAAACATTTCATTTAGTCATCTCAGCTGAGTTTCAGCAAACAATTTTATGAATTTACAGTTTTTGCCGACCGCTCTATTTTGTGCACTCTACTACAGTTAGTTCCTTTGAGACTCAAACTATAACTACAACTATAACTTTAAGGTGTAACTCTTCTAGACATGTTACTGGATCCTTCAGTTTATGCTCACTTACAAAATGAACAAGTTAGTTGAACAAATACACTTCATAGCAATTCACAAAAGTCATCACTCCTGATTAGTAAATTGGCGGCACCATACAAGCACCTCAACTAATAAATTGATCAATTCTCAATACTTTACTTCTTGCATCCCAGCTCGATACTGATTATAATAGGCAAGAGAATATTATTTATAAAATCTTCCCCTGAAATAAAGCACCAAAAACAGAGCTGTACTACAAAATACTGCATTCTTTTTATCTTAAAAAAACGAATGGTAACTTCAAATCATTAGTTCAACTATCACAAATCAAATCAAATACTAAACGTGTGCACAGGCAGCATGAGGGAGCGAATTTCAATTTCTGCATGCTTCAATAGCCCATTCTAGACCCAAATATCCTTA
The DNA here is from genome assembly GCA_035578135.1 of Flexamia atlantica. NCBI lineage: Eukaryota > Metazoa > Arthropoda > Insecta > Hemiptera > Cicadellidae > Flexamia > Flexamia atlantica. The sequence goes on from JAQJVK010000001.1 coordinate 160,594,935, forward strand.
GTTTTGGCTTAATGCCCCCCAAAAGTTGGAATGGGTTTTCTAATTTATATTCCCCAAATAATTTGCCAATCGGATCACAGAAAATAATATTCCCACCAAATTTAAAAGACATTGTATTATATTGCAGCCACTAGAGTGCAAACTGACTGAGTTCACAATTTTTTTGATAATCGTTTATTTCTTGAGCTATAACTTTTGGAGAAGGCTTACAATTTTTATATTTGTTAATTTCCTCAGTAAAAACTATATTAAAATTAAAATTACAATTGGGGCTTGATTCTTTTAATTCTTAAAAACCCCAAATGTGGGACAGTTTCCCTTCAAAAGTGTGGTTAGAGCGCACCAATTGTTTTGGCTGATGACCGTGACCCAAATATTCTAGAATCTCCTAAAAGAATTTGATGAAAATTGTGACCGCCAGAGTATAATAACTATGTACCAGGCATGTTTTTTATGTAATTACCGTTTAAGGATAGAGAAGGGAGGGGTAGGGGTAGAGACGTTTTGGCGTTGGCATTGAGTTGATAAGACTTTAGGAGTCTAGAGGTGGAGGTCGATAGGACTATATCAAACTCTGTAACTTAAAAACATAATGGCCACCAAAAGCTACAGTGTCGCTGGCTTCACAGCCCTGGTAAATAATCATGCTGAGAAGTGTGTTATATTTCACTTTCTTTGGGTGAAACAAGTAAAACCTGCGGTTACAATTGGGAATTGTGTTAAGTTTATGAGGAAAAATGATTAGAGACAGTGTAGTAGGCTACAAAATTGGCACACTTATATGTATCAACCAATTATATTTAAACTGTTAACTATTAACAGGTTTAATATTTTCTACGCTTATTAAGGTTATTAACCAATTAAAATGGATATGAAATCAATTATTTTGATCAAATAATAAGATATCTTAACCTAAGCCTATATGATAAACAAACTACAAGTCAAAATATAATGATACAGTGCTCAAATCTTGGCAATCTAGGCTAGGCCTAATTCTGAAACATTGCAAATCGAATTCCCAAATACCTAGGACTTTTTTCATTAAGTGTCAGATTGTGAGTTGGATAGCTGAACAAATTAATATTTCGGGCATTGGAAGAGTGTTGGACTTTGAATGAATTAAGGAGATCAATGTTGGAGTGCACAAAAGTCAGATATACATACTTATTTAGGTAATTTTAATTGCTTAATACCCCCGTTGCAGCAGTAGCGTTGCTTGATAAAATTCCAGGGGGGGGGGGAGAAACCTCAATTTTCCCAACTGCTTACCATTGATTTCCCAACTATTTTTTATTTTAAGAAATCAATTTCTGTACTATTTAAAAAATCTACTAATTATTATACCAAACTGCACTCGCACTCAATTCAATATTTATTAACTTGTATTAACAAAACATAGCACTAACAAAACAAAAACTTGTATTAACAAAACATGTTTTGAATTGAACAGTTTTGTATATATGTATTCTACATATATACAAAACTGTTCACTTCAAAAAACCTCTTAAAGTTCTACCAATTCATAGTGAAATTGGATCAATAAAAAAACTTGAGTAAGAAATGTTTCAAATCCATTTGTTGATTCATTTGAGTGATTCGTTGATTCATTTGTGTGAATCCTTAGTTAGGAATGATAAATGATTTTTGTAGATTTTTTAATATATTCAGAGAATTAACATTTCATTTAAGTAATAAAAATATGATTTTGAAATGTAAAACCTATCTTTAATGTTATTTTAATCTACTTTTTAGCAAGTGCTCTGTCAGTTAGCCAGCTCCAACTGCTACAAAATGTATAAAATATAGTTAATGTGACTTACATGTAAAATATTCTTGAATTTCTTGTAAACACTAACAATCAACATAATTCAACTAAAGAGCTACATTGCTTGCACTTTAAACTCGCAGTCTCACAGACGAATTATCAACACAGGGCAGGATCAGGGTAGCCAACCTACATACAATAAGGAACCAAATTTCTCACATACAAAATTCCTACAAAATATAACGCTAATTGATTTCTTAAAATAAGGTCTGTTTAGCCTAAGACGTTAAATCTATATAAATAAAATTAGAGTTTTGTCTGTACATTGCTTAGAATTATGAAATTTTTGGTTATTAGCGAATTTCCCCTATAGGGAAGAAGCTATTACCGTAGGTCTCATGGTAAGATCTAAGCCCGGGACCACTATAACTTTTCGTTTTGGGGCCCCCAGAAGCCAAAAACACTATTCGTTAAAAATTTTATATATATATATATATATATATATATATATATATATATGTGTGTCTGTGAGCACGATAGCGCTCGCAAAAATGGTCCGATTGGAATGAAATTTGGCACAGACGTGTAAAGTAGTCATTATTCGGACGAGTTCGTAAACCAGCCTGATCGGACCATTGGAAGGGGGGGGTAAAGGGGGATAAACCCCCCCAAAAATGTGTTTTTTTGAGTTTTTTACATAGAAAAATAAATTTTATCGAATTTTTGCTGGCACCATAGAATTCAGCTCGAAAAAACAAACAATTTAGTAATTTGAATCATTGCTCTATGTCCATTGGTTGTCGAGATATTGAAGGTGGTAAACACAGTACGTTATCCCAATGTTAACCTTATGGGAAATAAGTAAAATTCTATATCTCGCTTATTTGTCAACATATCTTGATAAAACTTGGTAAATAGCCTCTTCTAGTTCAGCTCTACTAAAAATTGAATTGAAACCAGCCAGTTTTAATATACCGGTAGCAGCAAACCTGCATACTCATTCCCCATGTTATTCTTATGGAGCTTACCAAAACATGTCGAATCTCGCTATATTGGATTAAAATATGTTGTTTTGCACTTGAAATTCGCTGAGTATGCAGGTCTGCTGCAACGGGGGTATTTTTGCGTTTTTAAGGTCAGAGAATCCGAATCAAGCCTTATCTCAATTTATGTCACGATGTGTGTTGGTAACGCTCAACATCACACTTTAGACCACTTTTCACGCAAAAACTAGATTACCATTTTGGCTGAAACTTTTCTCCTGTGTTGTATGCACATATGAGAAGGTTTTAGTCGACTTAAAACGAGCGTACGTCTTTTTGAAATCAAATAGTAAGCTTCTAAAAACCGAGTTTTATTTGATTTCGACCAAGTTTGTTTTGAATTTCCTCATAATTCAAGGGGATGACGTTTTGATTACATTTTCAGTGTTCCAAGCAGTTGGTATTACCTTCACTGATGGATTCGTCGTTACAGATGTTTTATGATTTCATTCAGTTTTATGTTTTGGTTTATAATATTTCTTTTCAATTGACATGTACTAATAAAGTTAATATTTTCCCATTCATTATACATTTATCAGGATTTTCATCCTGATCTGACCCTCGGACTCCACCACAGACCAAGGCCGCGCATAGACCCTCTCAAAGATCACATATTAATATCCAATGCCAGAATTATAAGTAATGAAATGTTTATATTCAAACAGATGTTAAAAGCAAGAGATTTCATAGAATGTAAAACCAGCTGTCTGTAAAAAATAAAATAAAAAGTCTTTCCTTCCTTATAACAGCGGTTAATGAAAGAGATAATGTAAACAATTTTTTAAAAATTGCGGGACAGCTATGTTATTTTGTTGTTGTTCAAAATATACCCTAAAACATTTAGGGCTATGTTATTTTGTTGTTGTTTCAAAATAGACGCTACTTTGGTGGCATTTAATCAAGGCATTTTCTACTCTATGTACATTAACTTTCATGAAACAGGAAACTGCTTTAAGATTCACCAAGTACGCACGGTCTGCGAAGAGGGTATTTCCTGCCTCAGGGTCACTTTGTACTATAGCACAGATTCAACGATAGGCCTACTGAGTATAAGCCTTCCCAGGCAGCGACACCCTTGGGGGTTTGTCGGCGGGGGCGCTGGAATGTGCTGGCAAGTGTAGTATAGAGAGGCCAACTAAAAATGCCTCGTGCGGGGGGGCAGCAATATTTCTAAGTACTCCCGTCGCAGCAGACCTGCATTCTTAGCGGATTCCTAAAACATCTTTCTGACTGATGTTTTATGTGTTTGTACTTTCAGTGGTATGTTTGTCAAATACCACTGACCTATCATCGCACAGCCCGAACTACTTGAACTTGACTTAGAATCTTGAAACTTTTCATGGACGTTCCTATAGGGCGTGAGCATCCGCTGAGAACGGAGTTTTCAAAATTCAAAGTTTTCAGGGCTTTTCGGTGGGGTCAACGGTCTAAAATCTTTCCGACAGCTGAAAGACCAAAGCTGAACATAAACAGCCTGAGCTGCCCCCCCCCCCCCAAAAAAAAACAGGCCAGGCCAGGGGCCAGGGGTGTTTTTTATCGGGCCAGGCCTGGCTGGTTTGTGGGGGGTGCTGGGCTGGGCTGGGCTGTGTCTTTCAGAGCTGATTGGTTTTTACAGCTGATTTATAGTTTGGTTCCTTTTATCATGGTTTTATGGTTGTTTTTTCTTTTGGGTGATATGTACTATATTAAAGTCACCAATAGTTTTTGTACCTTATCATAAACTCAGTATGTGGCACCATCTTCATTTAGGCAGCGGGTGTTCTTTGACTGCTAGTCAAAGTTAAATGTAAGTTTAAGAAACATAAAAGTTTATTTGTCCAAGTCAACATACGTCAATCTTTGATGGATTTTCAAAAATATTTTAATGTTATTTCATTCAAAAATATTTTTTTCTTCTATCACTGATTTTCCAACTGTCCCAACTCTTGGCAAGGAAATTCTCAACTTTCCTCTTTCCCAGATTCTGGGGGGGGAGGCTCCCCCTCCCAATTCCCCCTCCCAATTCCCCTTCCATTCAAATTTCAAATACAAAAGAGCATATTTCAATCCAACACAGTGAGATTTGACGTGTTTTTGTAAGCTCCATAAGGATAACATGGGGAATGAGTATGTAGGTTTGCTGCAACAGGTACGTTAAGGTCGTGCAGTAAAAAAATTTTATTTTTAGCGAATTTCCCCTATAGGGAAGTAGCTATTACCGTAGGCGGCACGGTTAGACTTAAGCCCGGGACCATGTTATTTTTTCAATTTGAGGTCCCTAGACCCCAAAAACACCGTTCGTTCATTTTCATATATATACCTGTCCGTAGGCGCGATAACTTTTGTAAAAAAGGTCCGATCTTTATGAAATTTGGAACAAACGTGTAAAGCGTCATTCATGACTTCGAGTTCGAAAACCAGCAAGATTGGTTTACTGTAAGAAGGGTTTTTTGACGAAATAAAATTTATTTTCAAGATTTAACAACTTTTTACTAATTATTTTTAAATTTAATTGTCAAAATTGAATTCAGCTTAAAAAAACAAACAATTTAGCATTTTGAATTATTATTCTACGTCAACCCGTTGCTTAAATATTGGATAATATTGGATGTGCTAAACACAGTACGTTGTCCAATATTTTATTTTTAAATTTTCCCTCCAAAATGTATAGTCACCCTGATTTAAGATATTAAAAAATACAATTCTGAACATATGATTAAATTTTTAGGTGATGATTATTTTATTTGTGTTTATTTTGAATAGTTAAGAGTTCATTGATCAAGATTTTGCAGAAAATATATACTATATATAAAATACAAATTATTTTTAAAATTAATAAAGAAAGTATGAGCATTTGGTGGGGGGGATGTCTTGGTCTAAACTGCCTGAAAATGTAGCATAGTATATGGTATGTTTACAATGATGAGGACAGTGGCGTATTTAGGGGGGGGCTTAAGGGGCTTAAGCCCAGAGCGGCAAATTTTCAGGGGCGGCAAATTTTGGGGGTTAACAAATTTTTTCGCTATAAAATAAAATTAACTTTAACGGTAAACAAACTTCCGATCATCGTAAAATTCTCTAAACTCCACTACTAAAAATAATTTGCATTTTATTATGCCTGAGAAAGAGCAGATAGGCTTAAGTCATAGGGTGGCAAGCACTGATAAGCTCCTCGCGCCGTCGCCGTCTTTGCCGCGAGGGCGCCGCCTTCGCCTTATGGCCCGACGCGACGCAGGCAAGGCCATAAGCCTGCGCTATTGCCACCCCCTTCCACCTCCTTCGCTCGTTTTGCAGCCAAAACCCGCGACACTTGTTCAAGACTACTATGTTTACGCAGACAGGAATGTTTGAATGTTATTTAGCGTTTTCAGTAAAAAACTCCAGTCTCCAGAAACAGATTTTGCAACAGTGTCAATCGTGTGCAATTCATTGCTCAAGTATGTTAAAAGCTTAAAACAAGAATATGAGTTTGATATTTATGAAAATGGAGCTCTTGTAAAATCAGAGAACGAAGCGTATGAAGACGAAACCAAAAGGGAAAAATAAAAAAATTCTTCCTGGTGAAACAAAAAAAAAATTAAAATTCATCTGTCAGGCCGGGACAACTTCAGAGTGAATACATACTACGTAATCCTCGACACTCTAATCAATGAGTTACAGAAAAGAAAAAAATCGTATAATGAGCTGAATTCACTGTTTTGTTTTCTAGTGAAAAGTGATACATTTTGCCTTGACTTGAATGATCACAGCAGCACACAGTGTAAAGATTTTTAGAGTAAAGATCTGCCAAAGCCGGAAGAATTTGCTAAAGAAGTATTTCACTTTTTCGGATTTTTAAACAAAATCGACGAAAAAGAACGACCAAAAACCCTTCTCTCACTGTATGAAGCGTTAAACGAAAACACCTTCAGGAAGTGTACCCTTATATAGACATTGCATTAAAACTTTACTTAACAATTCCTGTATCAAACTGTTCTGCTGAACGATCATTTTCTGTACTCAAACGCATAAAGGCTTATTCTCGTTTCACAATGGGCGAAAAAATACCTCAAAATGTGGCAGTATTGAGTATAGAACACCAAGTGACAAAAAACTTAGTCTATGAAGACACAATTGAATCTTTTGCAATCGCTAGATGCCGAAGGAAACGGCTGTAGTTGTTTACGCCTGTAGACATTAATATCAGATGAACGCCAAACAAAAATTTAATCTCATATTTACCAGTATAGTGGTCTATGGTAGTAGCATATCAGCATATCTAAACTATTATTATTTACTACCCGTCGTAACAGTTTCTAAATAGAATGTTGTTGTTTGGGAAAAGTACACCTTAAGTTTTATTAAGGTATTGGTCGTATTTTAAATTCATTTTCATCTAAATAGCACTATCTAGGATACAAATTATTCTTTGTATTTTGAAATGTCGCGGGTTTTACTCTCTCCTGCCCTGAATTTAAATAATCTGTTTATAATATACGAGTTTGTAATGTTTCATTCGCCTCATCCATATTTGTTATTGTAAATATTATTATTTTCTTGTTTCCTTAGATTAGTTATCGCAAGTTCCACATAATTTATTCAATACTTAACCAAATAAGATAAATACAGATAATAGTTAATTAATTAATGAGTTTTAATGTTCAATACTTGTTATTATTTAGTTTGTCATTTTATCCATCACCCCTCAGAAGATCATCCATTCATTATAAGTTAAGAATATTAAAAATCATAATTATTATTTTAAAATTAATTGTTAGAAAATTTAGATTCTTAAAATTTGAGAAATGATTTATTAATAATAGCCCCACCCAAAAACAACATATCCTTTTAGTAATAATAATAATGTGAGAGAGTTGTAATTAAAAATAATTTCATATAATATAAAATTCAAAATTAAGTCTCATAATTTATACAAAATTCCAGTGACCAGTGAAATGTATTTCTGCATCCTACAAGACATCTGGACAACAATACTATTGTTGTACTTGGACAAATACCTGAGCATCATTGAGCCTCCAGCACCCAGCAAGAACAGTGTTAAAATGAATTTATAAATTCTGGAGATACAATTCTCCATTTCAAATTAGGCCCAGTTGGACTAAGATTTGCATAGCCTAGTCCTGTTTCAAATAGGGAAATTTGCCTGAGTACCATTTAAAGTCAACCCCTTTTATCAACATCAAGATTCAAAGTACCAGGTGAAGAAAATGTTGTGAGCAGATTTGGTAACCACCATTTTGATTCAACAAGGACTATCATAACTTCCAATTCATCATTTTGATCAAGCCTAATAACTTAATTTATTCCAACTAAACTATCTGAAGATCCTATTCAAGTGAACTTTCTTGTATTCTTTGTGAACTTAAATTGACTCAATTTTCATTAGGCCTATTTTAAATTCTGAGACTATTGGCATATCTTATATCTGTATCAAAATTCAATCAAAATTGGCTTTAGATTATCACTTCATTAAAAGAGCTAAGGTTATTTCTGGCACAAACCTCTCCCTGAGAATAAGAATCCATATCTATTGTATATTTTATTTCATTAATAAATATTCTTTGCTTATGTGAATGCATAACCGACTTCTTTATTTAATAGTATTAGACATAGGCAAATAGGTTTCTTAGCGTCAGTCAAGAGCCGTGGCGTCCCCTTGCTGCACACGTCACCAACGTCAAGAAGATAGTCGTGGCAGAAGAGTAGATTAAAATAGAATAAGTCATTTATTAATAAACAGCAAATAAATAAATAAAGGTATAAATATTTAGATAAATTTATATATGTGTATTTGTAAGTTCAAGTGGTTGTAATAACAAAATAATAATAATAATTACGTTGCCATCCTTGAGTTTTAATTCAATCAATAGAAACTTCAAGAAGGTCACATTATTATTGAAAAGCAAAATGGTTTATTTATAATAACAAACATAAACATAAACCATAGTTTTAATAAAACTAGAGATCATGGATTTCTTTAATATAGCGTTTACCGTTTAACCTAAGAATAATGCTATTAAGATAGGGATGCTCTGTCTATTTGTACTATATGGTCGATGTATTTTATCTTACTTTCAGTTGTTTTTCTACTTAAATTTTTCCAAGTCCTGATATTGTTAGGTAAAGTAACTATATTAATACTTTGTATAAGACTTCTTTTAAATTATGTTTTAATAAATATTTTTACGGTTCTTTTACATGGTTCGCGGTTATTTAGGACCATCCTGATAACGTGTTTCGTTTTCACTTTGATACCTACTACTGTATTCAGTGTTTCATGACAAGGCTGACTACATCGTAAATTCTTTTACGCTCTAAGAGTTGTGATACATAAAATCACATTAACAACTCAAAACTAAACGGAAAACGTCTTTTTATATTGCATTATATTACAATACCATGTATGTATGGGAAAGTATACTAAATATTTCTTTTTGTATCGGCAAATACTATGTTGGGTCAATCCCAGGATCAGTACCGGGATCCCGGGATTATTTTTATTCAGTTCCAAAATCTCGGAATTGAAAATATCGTTCGGGATTGGATTCTCTACACACGAAATATAGTTGCGCGTTTTGAAGAAGCAATGTTTCAAGTGGTACCGGTCGTGCAAGCGATTAAAAACACGTGGATATTTAATTAGTAGTTTTCAAAATCCTGTACGTTCAGACATTTGCCAAGAGTGTCGCACGTCGATGACATACCGAATGACCGTTCTCACGTGCGTGTGGGGCCTTGCTAGGACCTAGGACGTTCATACTGGTGGCGAGGTTGGTTTGGCTGGGGTGGTGGGGGGGGGGGGGGGCAGTGCGCCACCAGCCCCTAGGCGGCAAATATCGAAATCCGCCCCTGGATGAGGATTGATAATCTGTTTTATTGAAATTGGCTGGAGATGTAGGTCTGTTGCAACAGGGATGTTTTAATCACTGTAAAACTGACCATATGATTAAATTAAATTTTTTCATGACATTTAAGTTATTTGTTTGTTTTGAGTGTTTTGAGTTCATTGATTATATGTTTGTTGACATTTATATTTATATACTATAACAAGTTTATAGTTATTAAAAATTAAAAGACTAAGGATTATATAAAATACAAAAGTGTATGTATTACTAACAAAAACCAATGTGGTCTCTTTGTTAATTTTCCTTATGTTTAAAGCTCATGAATGATTAAATATATGTTTTTAGTATATTATTTACTTAACGTATTCAAATAATACTTTCCTTCAAATAAGTTGAATGATCATATATACAAAATAAATCCTATGGAAATTCACTGAGTACGCAGGTCTGCTGCGACAGGGGTATTTATTTTTTATTTTTATTTGTTGCTTGTACTAAGGGCATGCCTAGAAACGTATTCCATAATTTTCAAACAGCTACTTTTTGAGCTATCACGGTTTAAAGTGCCGAAATTTGAATATTTTCTTGCAACACTCACGCGAAAACCATTTTACCAACTGACTTGAAATTCTGGTATTGGGTATGATAAATTAAACTTAAACACATGACATATTTTTTATTGTAAAAAATGAAAATCAAAATTTTATCCTTAAATATAGTTTTTTATCAAGCGCATTTGCAAATGGAATGTCTTGAAAATTATGTCACTTTGACGGTCTGTATATCTATAAACACACTGGAAAAAATTATATATATATTTTTTGTTTTATACATTTTCCAGGAGAGTTGTAAAACCAAACTGTTTAAAGCGCCTACGCTTGGTAGTAGGCTTCCCGAGCAGCGCCACGCCCAAACGCTCGCGCGCGGACCCGCCGGTCTCTCAAGGACACCGCCAGCCCTTCTCACCCATCCGCTCTCCCCCCACCTCACACCGATACTGAAACATGAGCCGCCAACATAAAGACACACTATGGAAACCGCGCAGCGCCAGTGTATGTCTTGCCTCGTTTACACACTCCTCTATGCTTCTAAAAAATTATCTCTACGTCAAACCTTATGTATTTATAATCTGCATAAGTCGAGGAATCTAACAGTGTAAATGTGTCTTATATAAGACTTATAAATAATTATTTATAAAGAAAAACTTAACTCTATTGTCGTTATTGTGACTTAAAAAGTTAGTCGGCTAATACTTTTTTTATTTTTTGGTCAGGTGGGTTTCGTCTGAATGAAAGTTGTAGCTAATTAAATAAACTTTACTTTTTGTACTGAAGTTTTTTTTCTAACGCGTCTAGTTTTCCCAGTAACTCAGGTTGAACAGAGGAGAGCAGTCGGGACGCGCCGGCCGCTACACCCGACCCGCCATTGGGTCTAGCATAATTAATTCCATATACATCGTAATTATTTACGATTTTCCATTACGTCTAACAAATAAAAATCATTATAAAAGTCCAAGCCATCGATCTATTAGAGCAAACAGCAGTTAATTTATTTCGCAATTGCAATAAGAAAGTACAGTTATAAATATTGAATACAAATTAACTACAAACAATAGTTTACAACAGTTTGATTTTTTTAAAGCTTTTGTCACTTTTGTTTTCAAATCTCTATTTAATTTATTAGTTTTAACTTTAAGTTTTCTTTTGATTTCTTGGAGTTTTTCTCGGTGGCAGTTAATTTTAAGACAAGAGATTTTATTTGTAACAAATTAGTACAATCAGGTATTTTTGTGGGCTTGAATCATTCAGGTTCGCATTTTTAATTTGTATATAACTTTGAGTTTTAAGTTATAGGCTAACTGGATAACTCAACTGTAGAGTGCACGAAATAGGGCGGGCGGCAAAAACTGTAATCTCATTAAATTGTCTGCTGAACTTCAGCTGAAATGATTAAATTTAATGTTTTTGTTGACCTGTCAAATCTCTGTTTACGTTTCAGGGCCTTTTACGTGTAAATTTGTGTTTGCTGTAACATATCATGATCATATCCTGTCCTATCCTATCCTATCCTATCCTATCCTACCCTATTTTATTATATACTCTAAAACAAGCAATGTTTGTGGGGAAAAATTTTTATTTCGTCCTAAGATTTTAGATTTTTTGTTTAATTGGGGTTTTAGGCCACCAGAAATCGATTGGAACTAGTCTCAAGGCTCGAAAAAATCCGGTTTGTGTCCGACAGCCTTTCAAAGTGCCCATTCAAGTGCCCATCATCTTGGGCATTTTTTGTTGTTGATTTTTAACCAAAACAGCTGATTGACGTTGTTTTTATTTATATGCAGGTTAGAATACTCATTTGTTTTGTAAATAATTAGTTTTAAATTGTTTAAAGGTTATTTTTAATGAATTGTTTGAAGGAATATTTACTTTATATATAGTTTGGTTTGGTTTTGTACGGATTAGTGTTAAATGTTTTCAAGGGCAATTTTTAAGAATAAAAATGATTGGTGTCTGCACGAGAGATACGAATACAAGCCGTCAAGTTTCTCAAAAAAACTTGCGCTGCTGTTCACCCGCCAACAACGCTGAAAATCGCCGCTCAGCCAACGCAAGATGCACAAGGAGAGTAAACGACCATGCCATGGGCAGATTATTTTACTCGACCCCACCGATGCCGTCTACAAACGAATTTCTGCTAACGCTGACATGAACCTAGAATTGATCATCGACCACACGGTACAAATAGATGGAGCATAGGCCTGCGCACGATGAAGCCTGAGATTGTCCTTAGTCGGTGACAAGATGGCGGAACAAATTACGTAAAAGATTAAAAATAGGGCAACAAATTAAAGGTCTGAATCTCAGAAATACTATGGTACCAATTATAAATTGTTTAGAGACAGTTTACACATCGCAAAATTCGATAACCTAGAAGCTTGTCCTGACATTTTTTAAGAGAAGCTGCCGCCACGGAATGTACCTGTAACGTTCCTGTGATGTGTAAACTGCTTCTAAACCATTTAATTGGTACCATAGTAATTGTGAGATTCAGATCTTTAATTTGATACCACATTTGTATTTTTGCAGTCGACCACCGGCATCGACCTAACTTTGCATTGATCTCTATAACGTTGCAACGTCGAATGAGTAATCAGCCGTCATCACGCTCAACGCCAATCAGAGCTACCAGGATGTCGACCGTGTCGCGAAAGAATGACGAAACAACTGTTCACAATGAATACAGACAACCGCATCGAGCCATTTACGTATCACCTGCTTACCCACAGGAGACTAGGAATTTTCGACCAACATCGTGCCAACTTTCATCAGTTGCTCTAACATATCAAAACTTGAAATTCGTGAAGAGTCACTTAGCGTTCCGACCAGCAATCGCAAGACCGCTACACTCCAACAAAGCGACAGAAAATATAACGACCACTTCCCTTCTGTGGCCGTTTATTACAACAGTACGTCCTCGATATGTTTATCAGTGTTGAACAAAACCGAATCAACTCCTTTTTGCAAGAACAGAAAAAGCTGACGGCACGGCTGTATAAAGGCGTTGATACTATGCTCAAACAGTGTTATACTTAAAAGTGCTCATGTTATAGTTATGGAAAATTTCAACTAAAATAGCTGAATCAGCCGGTTGTTTTTGTTTAATCCGAGCAAAGCTCGGTCCCCGGTAATAGGCTGATTAGTTAATCAAACAAATAAAAAACAATATTTTCGCCAGCAGCGAATATATTTCGCACTCATCTGCTATATTTGGTGCCCGTGATTATATCAACATTGGCTATTTTATGTTGAATTCTAGTTATGCATAGGAAATTCCTGTAAATCAGAAAAATCTACTAGTTATAGGAATATTAATGGGTATGTGCATTTTTCTCTTCTCTTTTCATTCCAGTCTTGTCAGTAACAACTAAATATCAATAGATAGTAGTTTTATAAATTAATGGTTACCGTTGTTGAAATTTATTGTGTACATATTTATTTATTTATCGTTCTTATATTATATTATTTATCTAAGTTCAACGTTTTTCTATATGTTCTTTATTCCAGTGCCTCACGAATCATTTGTGAACCTCGCTGATAAGTCCTACGTGACTTAGAGAGGCCAAATTTTTTTGAAAATATACACTTAATTGAATTGAATTTCCATTGACTACGCCTGGGTTCACTAAAGTACAGTTTGTCATGTAAAACCTACAATTAATTGATTAGGTCTCTTATAAGGCATGACTGTAAAGCGTTGCTTTTTTAGTTTAAAATGAAATCATGTCAATTCCCCTATGCTGACTTGTTTTTAATACCGAGCAATATCTTTTTAAAGACTTGGCAACATTTCATTTTGCAAGTGTCAATAACATTTTTACCTGGTTATACAGTTACATAACAAATAAAAATAATTATTGTCAGCTACATATGCAAGTAGCTGGTATATAGTGGTCTGTTCTTGTTACTTTCACCTTGGAATATGTCAAAAATGGTAATTTAGTTCTTTATAGTTAAACTAAAGGTAATCAAATAGTTAAATAGAACGTAATCATAACCCGAGACCACCTCCGGCATCACTGATGCGCAATATCAGTAAGAATCGAGGCTTCAGGAGCGCGGACTGACTGATATGCCGTCGCAGTCGCGCCGATTGCTAAATGCCACGGCCGGCGCAGTGTCGGGTTTGCGAGCTGCTACGTTCGGGGTGCGGGGGTAGGAAGGAAAGAGAGAGAGAGCGCGACTCACTCTCCCCTCCCCCTGTTGATCCTACTTTCCCCCATCGCCGCTCACACACACTAAGAGCCACCTATTCACACACATGCAGCGGATCTGAGCGCTACTAGTGCTGCGGCCTAGCGGATTTCACTTGTCTACAGCACGGCCCGCACCACCTTAAAACTGGATTGTTTTAATTCAATATTTAGTAGATCTGAACTAGAAGAAGCCATATACCAAGTTTTATTGAAATATGTTGAGAAATAAGCAAGATAGAGAATTTTACTTATTTCCCTTAAGGATAACATTGGGGCAACGTACTGTGTTTACCACTACCAATATCTCGGTAACCAATGGTCATAGAGCAACAGTTCAAATTACTAAATTATTTGTTTTTCTAAGCTGAATTCAATGGTGTAAACTAAAATTACATTATTTTAATTTTTCTTTGTAAAAAATCCAAAAAACCCATTTTTGGAGGGGTTTACCTTCCCTTACCCTCCCTTCCAATAGTCCGATCAGGCTGGTTTTCAAACTCGTCCGAATAATTACTACTTTACATGTCTGTGCCAAATTTCATTCAGATTGGACCATTTTTACGCGAGTTAACGTGCTTAAAGACACATATATAGATATATAGATGATATATATATATATATATATATATATTTTATATTTATATTTATGAAAATGAACGAATGGTGTTTTTGGCATCTGGGGACCTCAAAAAGAAAAGTTATGATGGTCTTAGTCTTAGGCTTAGGTCTTACCATGAGACCTACGGTAATAGCTTCTTCCCTACAGAGGAAATTCGATAAAAAGAGAACGGCAGCTGGTTCTATGATTGACACATAACATGGTCCTAATGTTTAAGGTAAGTTGAATATGCTCACATATAAAAAATAAATACTTCGGTAATTCATTGAGCAGGCAGGTTAGCTGCATCGGGTATATTTATAGAACAAACATCTCTACTTTTTTTCTTAAAAAAGTGATTTTTTCTTAAAAAAAGTGAAAAAGTACTTTTTTCCTTTATTTGTATTTACACCCAACATGGACCTCAGTTTAAGCGAGGAAGTTATTAGGCAAAGCAAGGAGTAAGTTTTTTGTACAAGTCAATGTTGAACAATACTGCTAAAAGTAAGCAGCTACGAGAAGACTTGAACCTATGATATCGCTTTCTTGGCTCCGAAGACCAGTGCGCTACCGACTGTGCCACAGGCTCACCAAAAATAAAGAGCTGGAAGAATTAATATTAAAAATAGTTTGAAAAGAGGTTAACAAGAATGTCTATTATTACCATATTGTTTACAGTAGACAGGATTGCCAACCAAACAATTACTACGTTGATCTGAAAGATTCAAGTATTGAGCTATGTGCTTCCACCACGTCTTGAGGTATGAAAATTGACCTCTACTTCCATGGAAGCAATCGCACCCAACCGCACCTGGCATTCTGCATTCATGATAGGTTGAATAATGAATACTACTGCTTTGTGTATAATGCATATTGTATTGATTTAATGTATTAAATTTAATTTTGAATTATTTTAAAACTGAACAAAGTTAAAACCAGGTTAAAAAAATTTCAAACAAATAATTATGTATATAAAATATTATATTCTGTTACAATACTGTTACTATTCAAGACTAACCTGTTGGCACTCCTGTGCATTCTTGTGATTTGGAGGCAACATTAATTAGGAGCTAGGATAAAGTTCACTCTTGCACTATTCCCCAAAATTAGCATTGCTCGTTGAAAAAACGAGCCCGAGTGTACGGCGATAGTGGGGATAGAGTGAGTTTGTCACACGATATTACCATTACTGATATAGTAATAGAAATTTTAAGGAATTTAGGAATTTAAGGAATTTATGAACAGCGATAATAACAGTCGTGCAAGTCCTCCGCCTAGACACTGACTTATGGCTACTGAAAGCGACCTGCCTACTGTGGCACTAGCAGTGTCCAGTGAAAACCCACTTGGTCACAGAATACCATGTGCTATCAAGCAATGCTGAATAAAGTTTCAGATTTCTAGCTCAAATCCTGGCTAAAAATAAATCATATTGTAACGCAATGCAGCTTGGAAGCGATCACACTCACCACGATGGAGTTCTGCATGGGAGGGATCGCAGTGATTAACTCTTGCACTTTGAGGAATTTTAGTCACTTAAAATAAAATTTTAAATCACCTGTTGTGAAATGAAGGTGCAGACAGTGAGATTAGCCTGCATAATGGACAGTAGCAAACGGAACGAAGGCTCGAACATGCTCAGCTGAACATCAGAGAGAAACACCTCACAACCTACGAAAATAAATTTTAGTCACTTAAAATAAAATTTTAAATCACCTGTTGAGAAATGAAGGTGCAGTTAGTGAGATTAGCCTGCATAATGGACAGTAGCAAACGGAACAAAGGCTCGAACATGCTCAGCTGAACATAAGAGAGAAACACCTCACAACCTACGAAAATAAATTTTAGTCACTTAAAATAAAATTTTAAATCACCTGTTGTGAAATGAAGGTGCAGTTAGTGAGATTAGCCTGCATAATGGACAGTAGCAAACGGAACAAAGGCTCGAACATGCTCAGCTGAACATAAGAGAGAAACACCTCACAATCTATGAAAATAAATGGATCAATAATGCAATGCAAACCTCTATAGACATGTTTTGTTTACCTAACCATGGTGCACTTTTTTCAGCAGCTATTTCCAAAATTCAATTGAAACAGCTCATTGCAAAGTATAAGAGATTACTTGGCTCAATGTCATTTTACAGCACAAAAGTATTTGCTTATTCACAAGGGAACATGTCTAGGTGCTACCCCGACAAGTAGCCATCCCGTCAGATCATCACATTTTTAAACTGGTTTTGAGGTGACGGGTTCACGTGTGTCGTCCACGTCAGGTCGTCACCTTTGAATGGGTGGGGATTAGACGGGGTGGTTACTTGACGCATTCTTGAAAGGTGGTGATCAGTCGTGTGCAGTGGCATCCTCAGAGTAGAGAGGGTGGCGAGTTGACGGGGGTGGCGACTTGACGCGGTCGTGCAAGGTGGAAATCTGTCATGTGCGATGGCGTCCAATTGCCACCTCGGAATATAGAGGGTGACCACTCCATCAACGATCTATTCGTCAGGTCCCACTACTACCTTTTAAAATAAATCATATTATTCTTCATTGTGTTGTAATTCGCTACAATATTTTTTCTTCGAAAGTACTGGGATTTGTGCATTATATATGAAATCTGTTGGCCTACAATACAAAACTGTAAAATGAAGAGGTTTAAAATTCAGGATCATAATAGAGTAGACTAGAGATTACCTGCTGGTTGAAAATCAACCAGAAAATATTTTGTTTTAGTTAGAACAGGTCGACTGCATTTGTATATATTTTGTTGTTATTCCGTAACCATCATGACAACTCATAAAGCCCATGTTATATTTTTTATAATTAATTGCAAATTTATATTTATAAAACTCTCTTAAACTATACAAATGATGATGGGATTGGACATATCATCTGCATCCCACTGTTTAAAAAACACAATTTTTCGCCAAAGCAAATTTAATGGTTTTTTTCATTTGAAAATTTACATTGATAAAAAACTGTTTGGTGGATTTGCTTCAAAATTTAATGGCACCTTTTCGATGAGCTATTAAACGTTTATGTAAAATTTGAAAATGTTCAGTGGAAGCTTTTTTGATTAATCGCATTATATACACACCCACACACAGTGACGGACAACGAATCTTTATCTCCGCTAATACATAGAATCACTCCACTTCGTTCGTTCATCGATTATGACTGATATTTTTATTGTAATTATATATGAACTGTTAATGAAATATTACCATGCAAGGCTCGGCCCACCGAGTACTAAAATAAATTGAGAGTAACATTACATTCTTAATTACTTGATAAAATAGAAGCTAAGAATGATTGTAATTATTGTTTTATCATCATTTTACAATATTTTAAGGCACACAAATAATCATGTAGGTAGAGGAAGGTTATAAAGCTTTTTTCTCGTTATCTAAACAGAAGAAAACAGAGTGGGATAATGATCTGTCGGGGTGGCTACTTGACGCATCCGTGTGAGGTGACAGTCTGTCGTGTACACCAGCAACTACCCACCACCTTAGGCTAGAGAGGTGGCGGTTTGACGATAGCACGTTGAAGCGAGCCTATGAGGTGGCGATCAGACATGTACGCCAACGACAACCCGCCACCTCATTGGGGTAGAAAGGTGGCAATCGGACAGTGTGACACCTTGAAGGCAATGGTGGATTTTTATGAGGTGGCGATGTGACACAACGGCTAGGTGGCGACTTGTCGGGGTGTAACTAGACGTATACCCATTCACAAGTGAAAACCATCTGAAAGTTTAAATTTTTGGTTGGGATTCTTGGGATATTATCAATTAAATACCTGGTGGACTGAGCCTCGCTTGGTATTATTTCATGTTTACCAGTTCATATAATTACTTTAAACGATTTCAGTGCCATAAAACTGATAAATAAAAAAACTATACTTATTACTCCATGCAATCTTTATCCTACAAGCTGTAATTTTCCTACATGGCTGTAATTTGCAAACAGCTACTTACAGTTTCCTTGTTTATTTTGTTGCAATAATTGCTATAATGAACTTTAAAATTAATTTTATTACATTAAAAGAATTTCTCTGGCCAAGTAATCTGCATACAACTCGTTTTTGAGTAATAAATTACTTATTTTTAGGGGTGTGCAAATATTCAAACTTCAAACTTTTTTTAATCGAATATCGTGATATTCGATTTGACTCAAGATTTCAAAAGAAGTTCGATGACAGAACCAAATATTTAAGTGACCGACATAAAATCAAAAGTAGGTGAAAACATACCCATTTTCAAAGTAAAAGTATGTTTTTTGTAGTTACAAAAAACTACGAATCCATTTTTACAACATTAGAAACAGTTATGTCCTTAATCCTTGAGCGGGCGCTTCACCAGTAAAACAGCAGCGGGCGCATGCGGAGTTTAACTCTGCAACACTAAATCGTACAAATTTAACCCATTTTACTTGTTTTATAATAAAATATTGTATTTGAATGTTGACAAACTGCATTAGGAATCACATTTCATCATCGATACAATTAATTGTTCTACTTATTAGGTGTAATATTTCAATTGAACATAGTAAGTTTTTTTTGTTGTATAAAATAGGTATTAATTATTATTTAATTTTTTTGGGCTTTTCCTTTTGCTTCTTTTTTTCAAAAGTGATAGGAAAAGTCCAAAAAAATAAATAACAATTATAAATACTTCTCTATTATGAATTTTTAAAAAAGGTATCACTGTCTATGTTATGGGAGAGGGCGCTCCGCAAACTGACACGGCATCTCTGAATTACAAATAACGAGGTACTAAGGGGGGTGGGGGGTATAAATAGCTTTAGACGATTCCTGGAATGAGGGGCGTATGGAGCCAGACATGACCGCCGACACCTGTTATGTCTGTTTATTTTAAATTAAAAAACATGTGCGGAGGAAAACTCCGCATGCGCCCGCTCGAGTGTTAAGTGGGCAGATGACAGATGAATAGCTCTGCTGTACAATAATACTGACATCGCAGGTTAGCCACCAAGTTCCCACTGCCATGTTGATCAGTACTTGAAGGTTAATAAATAGTCGTGTTGGTGTTTCATACCACTACTTCAGACCGTAAATATCTTAAGCAGAATCCGGGATCACCATCGCTTCCAATTTTGATACAATGAAATAAAAAAATTACAATAATTTTGGGCTGACAAAGAGTTTGCGGACCTGTTCATTGTTTGTCTTATATCTCACTTCGTTTTCAAATGTCGTCGTTGTAATCGTCGTCTGCTTTACAACTTAATAGTTGTTAATAACTCGAGAACGTCTATCGCGTCTTTGTTTCAATCGCCAGATTTCTTTATTTTTCAATTAAGCAATTACAAAGAAATAGAAACGTTGAACGATCAATAATAGATTTTATTTTGTTGAAATATTATTCTGATGAATCAGGAAGAGCGTGTTTATTTCCAATACGTGATTAAAATGGACATTTTTAGAAAACAATACAATGCTGGTTTGACAACTTAAGCCTATGATAATATTAATGAGTCTGTTTGCTGTTTATTATGTAAAACAAATAAACTTTGTTGTAATTTAATGGCCAAGCCTTAAACCGACAACATTTGTAAATTATCTTGAAATTTAGGTCAAGTTTACTGCTCTGACTTATTATTTTATAGTATTACTTTAGGAGAATCAAAAACTTTGTTGTCAGGCATTAATGCACAAATAAAATTGTAAGTCTTTCTTCAAATATGAAGTAATTGGTGAACCAAGTTTTATATTTAATTCTTTGGTTTAATCGCTTAAGCCTAGTCCCTAATCAAATAATTCATTAATTCACTAAAAGGAAAACAAAGGGATACAGAGGCCTAAAAGTGAACAAATTCAGGTTGCAGTGGAAAAGGAATTTTTACGTAGCCTAATCCAGAAATTTATAATATAGGTCTAATATGCTTATTGAATTGAATATTACCTATGCTTAAGGGGAATCATTAAATTTCTAAATTCTTGACAATTGATTAGTTGTACCCTTGACGTAAATATCCGCTCAAAACTATTCGATATTCGGAATTGTAATAAACTATTTGATTCGATTCGAACCAAAAAATCACTATTCGCACCTCCCTACTTATTTCCATACTTTAAAGGAAATCCTCGGAGCCATTTTTGAGATAATTGCACACGCAAACAAGCAAGCAAGCACGCAAAATAACATTTTTGATAAAAGTATTATTACTACTCCTATTAGCATAGGATTGTTATTTGAAAAAAATTACAAAATAGAAAAAAGTACATCAAAAAATTTGTTAGCAATTTGAAATTTTTTGCTAATTTTGATTTAAAGTTTTTATTTATTTCTTAGAAAAACACTCTTTTTCAATACTAACAAGACACAATGGAAGTAAGAAATGATGTCAAGTAGGGATCCTTGGTGTTTCTGACGATAGCCTTCAGAGCATGTATGGCTGCATCCGAAGTCTGGGTGTCTCTAGGTGGCAACACATCGGCCTTGATTGCTTGCCAGAGAACCTGGAGATAAGGCGCAACCACATGGGCTGGCCACACTTCTGCCGCTTCTACCTGCAAAAAAGGTTAGCTTCAAAACATTTTGACCTTTACTCTTCTAAAACCAGTTTTTAGAAGAACCAAAAATTTTTGGCAAACATTTCTGTTGTATGATCAGCTGTATTATGTAACTGTCAGTGGTTTATTATTGTTAATGTTTAGACACAGTCTAAGAAAAAATACAGTCCCGAAACTTGCCATATGTTGTAATGCATTATGTTGTCCGCAGGGCAACACTAACATTCCAAGCGGCACGCAAGCACAGTTACTATCAAAATTCGATACCATCTAATAGTAATTGTACTTATGTGCCTGCCACCAGGATCGCATTGGGAGGACACTTTTTTCATTTGAGTAACTAGACTGTCTAGACTGTATTTGTTGTTAAGTCAGTATATAGTGAAACAAAATGTGATTTGCTTATGGACGAAGTAATTGTACTTGTGTGCCATCAGGGTTGGGGACACTTTTTGTCACCAACTGTCGGGACAGTATTTTTTCTTAGACTGTGGTTTAGATAAAGTTGTTTTATGTTGTGTGAGTTCTACCTAGAATACAATAAAAAAGAATTTGTAAGTATTTGTTTCTATTACTTACTAACATGTGGTGTCAGAAGTGAAAACGCCATTTGTTTGTAAATGTTAATAAGTTTATTGGATTTTAAACTGGCTTTGAGTTTAGTAAAAAGGAGTAGATAAATTTGCAGCTCATAATATATCTGCACCAGAGCCTTTTGACTTTTCAAACCCAGGGAGGGGGATGGGAAAAATGCAAACGTAGATTTTTTTGTTTTTGGATGGCATCTCAATTGCAAAGAAGCTCAGAAGAAAAGCAAGTAAATACACTAATTTATTTGATGGGTAACAAAGCTGATGATATTCATATTCAGTTCAAACTTTCATCACAAGATATGAGTAATTTTGATACTGTAATGAAACAATTAGATGACTTTTTTTGCACCTAACTTAATGTTGTATTTGAGAGAGCAAAATTTAATAACAGATTGCAGTTTGAGTGAGAGGTGGTTGCTGATTTTATAACTGGTTTACACAAATTTAGCAGACAAATGCTCTTACAGTTCTTCGAGGGATGAAGTTATAAGAGACAGGGTTGTTGCAGATATTTTGAATAAAAAAATTAAGTGAAAAATTGCAAATGGATCACCAGCTTACTCTGGAATCAGCAACATCTCTGGTTAACTAACCAAGGAAATTAGGAATCAACAAGATTCTTGGAGTCTTGTTCATAATTCAGTTGATCGCATTTCTAGTAGAGAAAAATGCTCGATAAAATCCTTGAAGTGTACCGAGGAAGTGTTTACAAATTATATTTGTAAATTGCTGTAATGTGGTTTTTTTCTGGAAATAAATATTGATTTGATTTGATTTTGATTTTGATTGGAAGTTTAATCCCCCTGCAAGCACTTGGTGGGGAGGATTTTGTGAGAGACTTATAAGGATTCTCAAAGGACCTCTCCAAAGGAATTTAGGAAATTTATCCCTCACATATGAAGAAATCAAGACTCTAGTTAGTGAATGTGAGAGCACCATGAATAGAAGACCACTCACGAATGTCTCGGAAGAAACAGATGAGTAAAGACCTCTAACTCCATCTGTGTTCCTGCAAACTATTGAAGGAAATGATATCACAGACCTAGACAACGTGGAAAGAACAAGTTTAAAAGCTAGATGGAAATATGTTCAGCGTCTTAGAGGCAATTTGAACTCCCAATTCAAAAAAAAGTATTTGGGTTTTCTGAAATCATCCAAGAAGTTCAGATCCGATGATATTAAGGTGGGAGATGTACAGGGTTGCCAGCAAATGGTTTCCAAAAAATTCACGCATATTTCCTGGTATTCCCGGGCAAAATAGTCAAAATTCAAGGCCCATACTTATCATTTCTAAGGCCCAATTCACAGAGAGCGGACGTGTGGCAGAGTCGTGGCACGGACATATATCCTTATGCTGACGTATCGCCCAATTTACAAACAAGCGACTTAGCGCGGGCGGCCGGCCTCCCACGCCACGTCGCTTGTGTGTGAATTGGGCCTAAGTAAGTTTGAGTTTGGACGATTAATTTTTCTTCACAACTTTTAAACTATTTTTGTAGTATCACTAATTTAATACATCCATTAAAATAGTGTATTAACTGTGATTTAGAAAATGCACCCCAATGTATTGATGCATGAATTAAAACCGGACTAAGTTAATCATGAGAACTGCAGAAATTACGCATTAGAGCAAATAATTAAGAAATAGAATAAGTAAGAAGTTAGTGATTACATGACTCCATGAAAAATTCAATAAATCCCTTATGGAAGTTGATTATACTATTCTGCTTTATCAACAGCCGTAGTTACGAAAAGCTCCAACTGATAAAGATTCGTTACAGTAGAGTGCCGATTATCCGAACTAATTGGGGACAAGGGGTGTTCGGATAACTGAATATTCGGATAATCGAACATGAAAAGAAAACTTTTAAAATTATATATGTAACATAATTTCTAGTAGTAAAAAGGCTAAAAAATGATCAAACAAAAATTGTTCATGTAATTTTATTATGAAATCTATCTGAATACATGGGTATCCCGGTGCGACAGGAGTTTCGGTTGGCGCGCGAATTTGAATTGCTTGAGAATCATGCTCAAAATATGAATTAGGACGGCGTTCGGTTAACCGACGGTTCGGATGACCGACGTTCGGATAATCGGCGCTCTACTGTATTTACAAGCCAGAGCGACGTTGTCCCATAGTCGAGACTCAAGCTCTCAAGACTTGTAGCGCATGCGCACACTGAGAATGGTTGGAGGTATCATAGACATGCCAGTGTTCCCAGATTTTAAAAGCCACATTATCGTACAAGACCAGGAAAGTTATTCTGAATCTACCTAAATTATCGTAATCTTTCAATGAAGCTCGTAAATTTGGTATAATGTTACCAAGAAAACCCTGTAATACTGATAGAAACCCATTTGGAATACTAAAAAGGTATTAATTGTCCTTAATATTGTGAAAATAAAATATAATATAGGATTCATAATGTCAGTGCTGATGGCAGCTGGTTAGTTAGTAATGGTAAAATTTTATGTAATGTGGGATCTGAAGTGAAATGCACTGAATTTGACTAATGTTGAATTTAATGTCTAAAAAAACACACTGATTTTACAAAATGAATGGAAATTAACAGTTCAATAAACTAGTAGAAAGAAATGAATATGAAATATACGGTAATTACAGTGAAAGCGGACTGTATTGAATTGAGTGCAAAGTATAAAATAACGGGAGACGCTGTGTGCGTCTGTGCCGCGTGAGGCCTGTTGGAACACTGTCTTTCTTCCCTTAAAAATCAACCCGCGCCCTGACGGGGCGAGGGTGGGGGAATTTAGAAAGTTTTAGCCGTTACAATGTTTGGGCGGGAGTCCAAACACATAATATCATCGAACTATCGTACCAGACACAAGAAACCTAAAAATCGATATTTTTCACCCGATTCAACTAAAATGCCCGTATTGTAAAATTTACTCCAGCGACTTGAGGTCTTTTCACTTTCCGCATCACATATGTATCTAGAACAAAATGTCAAAAAAAACTGTACACCAAACAATTTTCATGTCATTTTATTGATGAAAACATATGTTATTAAAAAAAAATTGAATATGAAACATATAATAATGTGAATAATAAAATAATAACGTAAATAATAATGCAAAGTAAAACGTAACTATAAAACGATTGCAGGAACTGAACGAGTCGATGGATCGGGACGCGGAGAACACAGAACGAAACGGTGGGAACTGCCCAACGCGCACAAGTGACATAGATCCATCAACTGCTGAGCTCACACCAAGCAATGAAAAGTGAGTCAGGCGTGACGCGAATCCGCGTCTCGCGCGGTCAATGTGTTTAGAAGTCATTATTCGTATGTTCACCAATGCCCAAAAAAATTCCAAATAAAAATAATTCTCAGCCCATGGACTCTCTGAAAGTTTAACTCTTGGCTGACATAGCCTCTCAGTGCGGGGCTAAAGAGCTCATGCCTTTGAAGTTTCATTTACTGCATTTTTCTGACTTACTGAATTTTCATTTCATTTATGAAGACAATATAGATATAAACTCAACAACTTATGAAGGACAACCAACAATAACAAAAAACCAAACGGATTAAACCTCAGCCAAAATGTCTTAGACGCTAATGACCGCCAAAACAAGCTAAAAATTTTCCATCTCAACATACAGCGAAGACTAGCAAATTAATTAAATAAACTCGAAATAGAGCTATCAAGCTTAAACCCAGCCATAGCAATCATCTCCGAGCTTGGCATAAAGATGGAACAAATAAATACTCTCAACCGAACAGGATATAACTTAATATGTGAATTCGCCAGAACTATCCATATGAGGAGTGGAATCGCAATATTTGTAAAACAACAATTTAGTCCTAAATGTAACAAACTAGACACAAGCCCCTTCTGTGAGGAACTCACCTCTGAAAATGCCGTAATAGAAATACTTAAACTCCGACTTACAATCATTGGAGCCTATAGATCCCCCCCAAATGCATGTTGAAGACTTTCTTGAACATTTTGACTCATTTTTGGCTACATACTTTAAGAGTAACAAAGATATTATTTTCCTAGGCGATATAAATATAAATCTTCTTGCAATCGACAAACCAGACACCAAAAACTTAAAACTCGTTAAAGGGACATAATCTGGAGGACACAGGAGATCATAAACATTGTCCAAATCATAAACATTGTCCAAATCTTGCTGTAAGCAAACTCCATCTTCAGGGCTCTTTATATGTTACTACTATGGCCCCCCCCGAACGTGAATTTTGACCTTTGACCCCTGGGATTCCCCGCAGACCTTACTTAGTCTACGGCAGTTAATCTGACCTTTGCCCTTGGGATGTTTTCTAGCTTTGGCGTGTCATAATGACCCCCACCCCTGTCACAGCAGTATTACCAACCTAATTTTTATTTGGTATCGTCATCGTGGGCTCTTTAATATGTAAGAATATGATTACGTCACGCTCCCACTGTCCTCTTTTGCCCTGTGTTGCCAGCTTATGTAACGCCTTCCATTACGTCAAGCTGCCACCTTTCGCCCCTTTTTCTAACCCATGCCATGTCTTGTATTACGTCACATAACTTACAGCCCCCACAGAATTACGATTTTAAATATAAACTGTGTAAGGATAGAATAAACAGATCAAAGTTCAGTAATCTTCTTTATTTGCGGCTTATGTATACATACTTTACATCGTCAGAAGGAAATATTTTTGTTCTGAAACGAAATTCATCTGGTGTATCTTGCTTTAGATCCATAAGAAGGTATCCATGAGGTTCTGATGTCGCATCGGTGTAGGCTTCTTGTAGGAATCGAGGATTGTCAGGCCAAATCTGCTGTGCGAGATGACGGATCTGAGCTTTGTCTCGAGGATTCTTGAAGCACACTATGTAATGAGCGTTTAACGAAATGTCCCGTTGCCCTTTTCCTTGGTGAAATATATTTTGTGTTATATAAAACACGCTGATATTGCAATGATGACACCCTTTCGTAAATAGATCCACCACTTTTTGGTCAGTTTGGTTCATCATGTCGTCGATAACAACCAGTCTAGGTGTGGCAGTATCTTCTAAATCCTCAATGTCGAGTAGTCCTGATTTAAAACAAATAGGAACATCCATATCGGTAGGTTTACAAGCACCGTAAAACCAGTAAATATGCAGAAAAAGAGTGTCACACATTTCTTCCATACTGACTATAAAGTCTTTAACGAACCGCGTCTTCCCGGCCATACTGGGACCGCTGACAATGGCCGAAAAAGGATGTTTCCACCTAGGATCCATACTGAAGACTGACAAGAGTCTGTCAAAACTTCCGGCTCAAACAAAGAGTCAAACAAACTATAGCCAAAAAAAAATAGCCAACATAAGATCAACTCAACGTTTTTACTAACTTATATGTATATAAATGTATAAACGTTTCGATATTTCATTCGGTTGATGATATTGAGAGGAATTGTCGATATTTTATTGCTTTAATATTGGGTTTTATGGTGAAACGATTCAATATTTCATTAGATTGTACCATTCGATTGTTAAAAACGAAAGTATATAACGATCTTTTATAACTTTAACATTGGGGCTTATGAGGGAAACGATTCGATAATTCATTCGGTTGTTTCATTCGATAGTTGATATCGAAAGGAAATATAGATTTTTTTGCTCTAACATTGGCTCTTATGGTGAAACGATTCGATATTTCATTCGATTGTTCCATTCGATTGATGATATCAAAAGGAAATATCGATATTTCATCGCTATAACATTGGGTCTTATGGGAAAACGATTCGATATTTCATTCGGTTGTTGCATTCGATTGATGATATCGAAAGGAAATATCGATATTTCATCGCTATAACATTGGGTCTTATGGGGAAACGATTCGATATTTCATCGGTTGTTCCATTCGGTTGTTCCATTCGGTTGTTGTTCGATTCGATATGATCTGATATTTTGCATAAATAGCGGAGCCGGTCGGCCCGCCGCTCATTCGCTCTCGAGCTCTCCTAGCATCAACATCGTCTTCCGACATGTCCGCACCACCATCACCAACTTCTTCCATTATGGATGATCACCTTCAACCCCCTACCCGGGATGTGGCAGATCTCGGGGACGGGGTTGACCAACAGCCCTTTTCAGGGCTACAACTCTCCTCCCAAGATGTGGCAGATCTTGTGGAGGGAGTTGACTTTTCTCAGCCCGTCTTAGAGGGTGAAGGCTTTCGTCCACCACTCCGAATGGATGTGGTTCCTGTTCCGTCTACCTCCCGTGCTATACCCGGTCCCGCCCTTACCTATTCCATGCCACGTCTTGGCAGTCCTGACCCCCTACCCGTACCCGACCTTATGGTTAATTCTAACCCTACCATCCCTTCACCACCACTGTCCAACTTCCAAGTAATTGGTGAACGTCTTCGTCAATACCGCAATTTTGAGGTGTTGGCACGTGAAATCATCGTCCTCATCGATCCTCCCCAACCTCAAGATAATCCTCATACCTGGCTACATGATACATTCACCGGACTGACCAACCACCTCCTCGACCATTCCATTACCCCCCATGACCGTATCGGATTCACCTTCCGTAGCCCTGCCCGAGCCAATCAAAAGGCCATTGGGCTTAGTGTACGCAGAATGGATCAGTTCTCCGTCGATGTTTTGCTGCAACTGTTGGAACGCTGCATCCAAAGCAACGAAGAATTCATCATCGCCGGTCCACTTCGAGTCATCTTTCTTCATGTCCGAGTTCCGTTGGGTGGAGTCCGCAATGAACGGATCGACTACACCTCAGACTTCCACACGTTCTGCAAGAAGAAACATGGGATTGTTTCTATCAATAACAATGACAACCTCTGCTTGGCCCGAGCCCTTGTTGTGGCTATAGCTTTCCTCAACAAAAATGAGTCCGCTGCTGCTACTGCTAAATACAGCAGGATTAAGGACAGTCGATTTGTTCAAAGAAGTCTACAGACAGAAGAAGCGCACCGTTTGTGTCGTGAAGCCAACGTAGACCTTACTGTGAATGGAGGATGCTGCGGCTCTTCCAGCAACACTTGCAAGAATATTGTATCACCGTGTTTACCGACAGAAGAGGCAAGACAACCATGTTTGAAGGCCCCATAGGTACTCCAGACCACCCCAGGAAACATATCGACTTGATTTATGGCAATAGGCACTACAATGTCATCACATCCCTTACTGGTGCCTTCACTGCCAAGACCTACTGTCGACCATGCAAGTATGCAGATTCTGGCAATGTTACAAGACATCGTTACCCCACAAAATGTCCTGCCTGTATCCAGCCAGGTTTATGTGAGGATACAGTAAGAGTTAAATGCGATGTTTGCAATCGCTCGTTCTATGGGCAAGAATGTCTAGCACGTCATCTCTTACCCTCTTTCGGCAATGAGTCAGCTTGCCAAGTTCTGAAAAAATGCATTAGTTGCCTACACACCTATAGCCTAGAAAGAAAAAAACGGATTCATGTTTGTGGTGAGTCTTTTTGTACAATTTGTGACAAGTTTGTCGCTCCCAATCATCTATGCTATGTACAGCCAGCAAAACCTCTCAACTCGAAGAAACCTTTCCTGTTTGTATTCTTCGATTTTGAATGCACTCAGGAGACACCTGTTCCAGACAAACCAGGTTCATTTGAACACATCCCCAATTTGTGTTTTGCAGAGCAAGCTTGTCCTACATGCATAAATGTTGAGGACTCTGAACACGACTGTGAGTTCTGTGGACAACGGCGCCGTGTCTTTGAGGGTACCAACACTGTACGTGATTTTGTTTCCTACCTAGCTGAGCCACGTCCTCAATACAAGGATGTTGTCGTTATTGCACATAACTTTAAAGCATATGACGGTCAATTTATTTTGAGACATATGATCGAGGAGCTTGGGTGGGCCCCCGAACTAATTATGACAGGCTCAAAAATTCAGTCCTTGAAGTATTCCCACTTGCATTTCATTGACTCTTTGAACTTTCTCCTGGAAGGCCTTGCCAAGCTGCCTAAAACTTTTAATCTTGGGAACACTGCAAAGGGGTACTTCCCACATTTTTTCAACAAAATTGAAAACGCAGAGTACATCGGTCCCATTCCATCTCCTGATATGTATGGCTGTGACGACATGACCGAGGAAGAGAGGAAAAAATTCTTTGAATGGTATGCCCCTTTGGCTCAGGACCCCAGCCATGTCTTTAATTTCAGAACAGAACTCCTGAAATACTGTTCGCAGGATGTTCGCATCTTACGGTTGGCCTGCTTGAAGTTCAGGGACGGTTTCATAACCGAAAATAATGTAGATCCCTTCAGGCAAGCTGTAACCATCGCTGGGGCCTGTATGACAACGTACAGGACAAACCATCTTCCACGGGAAACCATCTCTGTAATTCCCGCCGGAGGGTATCGCCTTGCTGACCGGCAGTCTCGTGAAGCTCTGTGCTGGCTAATGTGGGAAGCACATTCTCGAGGTATCGACATACATCATGTGGGCAATGGTCGAGAAAGGAAGATCTGCGGAAGAAAGGTTGATGGTTACAGCGAAGACGGCAATGAGAGAACAGTGTGGGAATACCATGGTTGCTGGTTCCATGGGTGCCCTCTCTGTTTCAAAAATCGTGATAACGCCATTAAGGGGAGTGTTGCGGGTGAAACTATGGCTTCTCGGTATGAGAGGACACTCGATAAGTCCGAGCTACTTCGTCGCAACGGATTCAACGTGATTGAAATGTGGGGCTGCCAATTTTCTTCTATTTTGAAATCTAACCCCGCTATCCAGCAGTTCATTGACTCCAGAGCCGATATCTCTGCACCAGCTTTAGATCCTCGAGATGCTTTCTTCGGCGGGCGAACTAATGCAACCAGACTTTATCATAAGGTTGCTGAAGGAGAGAAGCTCATGCACCTGGATGTGTGCAGTCTTTATCCTTTTATTTGTAAATACGGGACCTTCCCCATAAAACATCCAAAAATCTATGTGGGAAATGATTGTCCTCAGGACTTTACAAATATTGACGGACTTGTACGTCTCGACATCCTCCCCCCAGACAACCTTTACCATCCAGTTCTTCCCGCACGGTTTAATGGCAAACTGTGCTTTTCTCTGTGCCGCACATGTGCTGAGACATGCAACCAGGAAGACTGTGATCATAGTCCTGAACAACGGTGTCTCTCGGGGACTTGGGTCATTTGTGAGGTGCGGAAAGCTTTCGAACTGGGATATAAAGTTATTAAAGTCCATGAGGTTTGGCAGTATGAGACGACCACATATAACCCCGACCCAAATACTGGGGGATTGTTTGCCTCATATATAAATAAATTTTTAAAATTGAAAGTTGAAGCTAGTGGCTGGCCCGAATGGTGTACTACGGACGAGCTAAAAACCCAGTTTGTCCGTAAATACGAGGAGAAAGAGGGAATCAAAATCGATCCCTCCAACGTGTCCCTCAACCCTGGGAAGCGGGCCATCGGCAAAACATGCCTGAATTCGTTCTGGGGGAAATGGGGACAGCGTAGTGACCTGCCTCATACTTCTGTTGTAAAGACCCAAGGCCAGCTGCTAGACCTCTTAACCGATCCGGGTATTGAAGTCGATGAACTACTTCCTGTCAGTGATGATTTAATGTTTGTTAACTGGCATGATTTGAAAGACGCAATTCTTCCTAACCCATACACCAACGTGGTTATAGCAGCATTCGTAACTGCGCAAGCTCGCCTCAAACTTTATTCCTACCTCGAGCGACTGGGTGAACGGGTGTTGTACTTTGACACAGATTCAATCTTGTTCACTCAGAAGCAGGGTGAGGAAGGAATCGAGGCAGGTGAATTCTTAGGCCAGATGACCAATGAGTTGTCCAAGTACGGCCCGGATGCTCACATCACTGAATTTGTCTCTGGCGGCCCTAAAAATTATGCCTATATAATCCGGATTGGTCCAAACGAATATAAAACAGTATGTAAAGTTCGGGGCATTACAATGAACTACAGGAACCGTGGAATCGTCTGCTTTGAGTCATTGAAAAACATGATTATCAATGACGCCCCGGCTTCTCTAGTACAGATTCCGACAAAGATTGCCCGTCCAAAGGCAGGAACTGTTGTTACACGCCCTGAATCAAAAACATACAGGGTCGTGTACAACAAAAGACGACGTGTCGGAGACTTCGACACTCTGCCCTTTGGCACAAAGCGCCCTCGTTTGTAAATGTGTGGCATATAAAAAACATGTGTCCAGAAGTCAAAAAAGAAAAATTTAAAAGAAAAAAGACAGTTAATAATCAAATTACAATTTAAAATCTTTGAAAATCTAAACAGCTGTTGTCTATTGCCTATAAATAGGGTGTTGCTTGGTTTTCCTTGTCATTCGAGTGGAATGTCTCGAGCAGTGCGGATCAATCTCCAGCTCCTCCAGGCTATCGTCAAGTTAAAGTCTAGTCCTCGTCTTACTTTGCTGCGAATAGCTGACGAGAGTTTGGTTACCGCTATTTGCGAGTGCTTTTTGAACATTTTAAACGCCAATATACCCCTAACTCTTGAAGTGAGACGCAAACTCGAAAGATTCAAGCAAGCTATCCGTTCAATTGCGTCGTCGAAAGGTTCTTGGAAGTATAAAAGAAGTCTGTTAGTAAAATACGGAGAAAGTCTGGTCCCCCTTGTCATCGCCACGGCTCTCGACTACTTCAAGGATGAATCACGCTAAGAAGATGGTTTTGATTTCACCGGAGGCTCTACAACGGCTCAACGCTACACCGAAAAATGAAACGCTAAACGTTTTGGAAGAGGATATGAATAAAGTACTGCACTCTACGGACCTCGAGGATAGGACTAAATGGGCGCAGTATCAACAGATGTTACAGCGAAGACAACATTTTCACGATGAAATGCGCAAACCCGTGGAAATACCTATCGTCACAGCTACCGCTGTTAGTACCCGTAACTTTAGAGATGAGATCTTACGCGCAATACCCAAGGCGTTTAAAACGAAAGGTGAATTGCTTCTCGATCGTCTTTGTGACAACGAACTCATATCGTGGGACGGGCATGGCACTGTTAGTATAAATGGGGCGCCGATCCCCAACTCTAACATTGTCGACTTGGTTTGTGACGTGGTGAAATGTAAGAAGACTTCGGCCGGTCCTGTGGGCTGTGCGCAATTCGTGGAAGCTCTACGGCAGATCACCGTTCCTCAAGAATTCATCGGAAATCCTCAACGTCGCCAGCCACCGCAGCAACCCTCTACACCTAGACCTACTTTCCCGACGCTAAGCGCCAGAAGGAGTCGGACGATCACGCCACAACTTCCTGAAAGGCGGAGAAGACTCGCGAATCGTGCCTGGACACGTTTTACACCCAGTTAAACATGAAGAGGACTTTGGAAAAATTCTACTACGAGCCAGCGAGCGCCACTTGTTACGCCGGAAGCAATCAGTTAATTACAGAAACCAAGAATAAAGACGAACCGAGAAAAATCAAAGAATGGCTACTCACCCAGGACCCCTTCACTCTGCACAGACAAAAAAGAAAACACTTTGCGAGAAATAAGTATATCGTGAACAATATCGATGATTTGTGGCAGGCGGATTTAGCCGTATTGAAAAATATTTCGAAATACAACGATAATTTCAAGTACCTATTGGTGGTTGTGGACTGTTTCTCGAAATACGCTTGGGTGAGACCGCTGAAAAAAAAGACTGCTAAGGAAGTAAATGAAGCTTTCGATTCAATTTTCAAATCTGATGGACGGAAGCCTCAAAATATCCAGTGTGACAAAGGAAGAGAATTTGTTTCTGTGGCTTCTGCAAAGTTTTTCAAACAGCGAGGAATAAACTTTTACACGACTCGCAATCCCGATACTAAAGCCGCAGTAGTGGAAAGGTTTATAAGGACAATAAAAACGAGATTGTGGCGTTATTTTACTCACAAAAATTCTTTCCGCTATGTGGGTGTTATCCAAGATTTGGTTCGAGCCTATAATAATACAGTGCATTCCACTATCAAGATTGCACCTGCAGATGTCAACGAAAAAAACGTTTTACAAGTCTGGAAAAAACTTTATTCCCAAGAAGAGTCGTACATCGCTCCGAAACTGAAAATCGGTGACACTGTGCGTTTGGCCAAGGAGAAAAAACATTTTGCAAAAGGATACGAACATAACTGGACTGAAGAAATATTCAAAGTCGTACGAGTGATTAGACATCCGATTCCTGTCTACGAAGTGCAAGACTTGGCGGGGGAATCAATCGATGGAATATTTTACGAAAGTGAACTTCAAAAAGTGATTGTTCCGAAAGACAGAGCTTACAAAATCGAAGCTGTGCTGGACATGAAAGAAAAGCAAAGAAACTCTTCGTCAAATGGAAAGGCTACCCTGCAAAGTTCAACTCGTGGATTCCCGCTTCGGCCCTGTTGAATATAACTAGCTGAATGTGGATAGTACTGTCAGTCTGATTTGAGACACCGTCGAGTGAACATGGTGGGTATCGGCGGAATGTTTGCCGCTGAAGAGCGCGCCCCAATGCCTATATTAGGCTGTGCATCAAAGCCAGAGTCTCAGTCGTCGTCAAAACCTCGTAGAGTGAACACCTGTCCCGAATCATCGCCCAAGAGCAAAACTTTACTCAAGAAGAAGAAAAAAACACCGAAACCGAAGAAGAAGCAGATTCGCAAGAAAACTAAAGAGACATCGAAGAAAAAGAAGAAAGTTCAACAGAGAAAATATCCTGCCGACAATTTTTCATAATGGCGTATGTGCATAACCTCTCGGCCGGCTGTTCTAAAACCGAACTAGATTTGTTTTCACTACCTCCTACACAGATCAAAATCGACGGAGGGCAATGGGTTCAATACAAACCTTTGTCCTCGCTTACTGACGATTCACCCATCGAATTCGTTGTGCCCGGCCACGGTGACGAATATGTGGACTTGTCTCAAACGTTGATCGCTGTGAAAGTGAGAATTGTGAAAGAAGACGATACTGCGTTGGACGGTGCCTGTGATAAAGTCGGCCCAGTCAACTATTTTCTACATTCGCTGTTTAGTCAAGTAGATGTGTATTTCAATCAAAAACTCGTCTCGGGAAATGGGAACACTTATCCTTACCGAGCCTATATCGAGACTCTACTAAATTATGATTCTACAGCCAAAGAAACACACCAATCCGCGGCTCTGTGGGTGAACGATACAGCCGGTCAAATGGACAAGACAGAAGATGAAAACGCGGGGCTCAGAGAAAGGCGGAGTTATTTCGTCAATAGCCGACCAGTGGATATGATTGGACACATTCACGGTGATGTATTTCATCAAGGAAAGTATCTGCTCAACGGTGTGGAGCTCAAGATTAAATTTACAAGATCCCGCGATAATTTCAGCCTAATATCCAAGTTGGCGTTTAAAGTAAATATGATGGAAGCCAGCCTAATGGTGAGGAGAGTTAAGATCAACCCCTCAATGCTGATTGAACACGCCAAAATGCTAGAAACTTGCACGGCAAAGTATCCGATAACGAGGGTGGACGTCAAGGCGTTTACGATTTCCAGCGAAGTGTTGGGCAAAACGATAGACAATATATACTTGGGGCAGTTGCCACAACGGATCGTCCTGGGCTTAGTGAGTAACAACGCGTTCAACGGAAGTTTCAAACACAACCCCTTTAATTTCGCCCATTTCGACGTGAACTTTCTCGCCTTGTACGTTGACGGCCAACAAATACCGGCCAAAGCGCTTCAGCCCGACTTTACCCACCACCAATTGTACATCAGCTGCTATAACACACTGTTTTCCGGCTGTGGTATCCACAACAGAAACCAAGGGAACGGGATTTCGAGGAGCATGTACCCCAACGGTTACTGTCTGTACACCTTCGACTTGACATCCGATTTGGCGGCCACATCTTCCCATTGGAACCTGATCCGGAGAGGCAGTCTACGCATCGATATCAAATTTGGAGTCGCTCTCACTGAAGCAGTCAACTGCCATCGTCTTTGGTGAATTTTGCAACGTCATCGAAGTGGACAAGTACAGGAACGTTACTGTCGACTACAACTAAGCGCTAGATAAAACCAAACCTGTAAACAATTATATTTTAGAAGAATACTTTAGTTATTTAAAGAAGATTGATTTGTTTCACATTGAAAATCAAAGATAAAAAGAGTTTGTATAACAACCTTAATTTTAGTTCGAAAAGTTTATATCTAATGGTATTGTGTTTGGTGGATTCATTTTTTGATAAACTTTATACACTGTTGCTACTTATTTCATGTTTAATTTTTACTTACTTGATGCGTATTACATGTATCAAGGCTAACTATGTTCAAAAATAGTTATCAATCATTATTCTAGTCCATTCCGATGGTGGGGGTAAGGAAGAGATAGTGAGGGAAGGGGATAGTGGCGGAGCGCCATTCTCATTCCAGTAGCGGTCAGAGACAGTCGGTCATGGAGTTGTTTGCTGATTTTCAAGGGTTCAAAGACTCACAAAATGAGTTTATAGTGAAAGAGTTCGCTGTCGCCTCTGCCGATGGCACCGTTTTACAACATTGGACAGTGAAATCCCCGTGTCCATACGCGACATTGGACTTTAAAACCAAGAAACAGTGTTTGTGGGTCACCAATAACCATCACGGCATTCGTTGGCAAGACGGAGATGTGACTATTCAAGCGTTACATAGACAATTACAGCAAATATTTCAAGATTCGGTGGTGCACGTTAAGGGATTGGAAAAAGTGAAATACATTCGAGAATTCTTCAAACCCTGTTTGGTGATGGACTTGGATAATTATCCTTCTTTGAAAATGCTTACGTCATCACCCGTATTTTGTTTCTACCACGCTCAGTCGAAAAAGATGTGCGCCCTGAATAACGTGTTGAAACTTGTTCAGTATCATAACCAATAGGACTTCCCCCCCCCCAACAGTCACGTGACCCCCACCAGAAAGACATGTCTCGACCTATTTGTACATTCATTCTCACATCAGAAGCCATAGAAGCAGCATCGTTACGTAAAGTGTTCTATCATCTACTCTAAACATGGTCGATTCTGCAAATATAACTGGTTTGAAAGGACGTCTCAACAACTGCAATGCTCCACGCTTTACAAGAATGCAAGATCTCAAGCAGGGAGTCCTATACGAGATCAACAACTTTACCACAATCACGCTATGGCGAAGCCGTCTGCGCAATCGTCAAGGGAGTTGAAGGGGAACTCTTGAACCTGTACCTACCGCGCCGCTTCCTCGCCATTCTCACAGACGCCACCATCGAGAGCTACAACAACGGAGAAATCCAAGAAGTCGAAAAGATGTCACTATTGTACCACGGCACCAGCAAAGGAATAGAATTTGTGTAAATACAATTTTGTAAACAGCTTTAGAAAATGGTGTATTAATAAATCTGTGTGTATCTACTTCTTGTGTCATATTACT
Organism: Flexamia atlantica; assembly: GCA_035578135.1. Lineage (NCBI taxonomy): Eukaryota > Metazoa > Arthropoda > Insecta > Hemiptera > Cicadellidae > Flexamia > Flexamia atlantica. The sequence goes on from JAQJVK010000001.1 coordinate 160,632,425, forward strand.
TTCCTTGTTTCATAGTTTAATGTTTATGTATTAAGCTTTAACTTTCCTCTAATAAATCATAAAATTAAAAACTTACCTGATATGATTATATTGTACAAGAAATATATTTTTCTAGGAATTACATCCAGAAAAAGATATAAAATATCTCGTAATAGAACATAAAAATAAAGAGCCAGCTGATATGTTCTTACTTGTACGTGAGAGAAACATCAAGAATGATCGTGATACTCAGATAGCTGCCTTATCATAAAACAGGATTCGAAATTAGATTTATTATTTTTTAAATTGGTTATAGATAAAAAAACCAATCAATTGGTTTTTGATTGGTTTTTTATAGATTAAAAATTCTTATTGAGGAAAGTAAGTCATGTATGAAAGTATATTGGTACAATTTGATAAAAAAAATCATTGGACAAAACCAAATTAGCCATAGATGTTGACATTAGTTGGTACGGGACATAAGATAGCAAAAAGGGGCGAAAGGTGGTAGCGTGACGTAATAAAATACGTTATAGGCGCTGGCAACACAGGGGCTGCGTTACTTAATAAAATGTGATACAAAAGCTGGCAACACAGGGCAAAAGGTAACAGCGTGACGTAATAAAAGACATGATAAAAGTTAGCGAAAAGGGGTAACAGATACAAGCGTGACGTAATAAACGGATGAGATAAGTTGGCAACACTGGGCAAAAGGGGACAGTGGGAGCGTGACGTAATCATATTATACATATTAAAGAGCCTACGATGACGATACCAAGTAAAAATTAGGTTGGTAATACTGCTGTGACAGGGGTGGGGGTCATTATGACACGCCAAAGCTAGAAAACATCCCAAGGGCAAAGGTCAGATTACCTGCCGTAGACTAAGTAAGGTCTGCGGGGAATCCCAGGGGTCAAAGGTCAAAATTCACGGTCAGGGGGGGCCATAGTAGTTATGTTTAAGTAATTTCAAATCATCGGCAAATAGGAGGGTCTTTGCAGACAAAACACAATCAGTTAAATCAGTAAAAAGACAAGGCCCCAGGTTCCAGCCTTGTGGCACACCCGATTGAACTGTGAAAGTAGAGGAAAATGCCCCATTATAGAATACAAATTGTTTTCTATTTATAATATATGATTTGAAAAAATATAATACTTTATTTGAAATACCATAAAAATGCAGTTTTTTCAACAAAATCGAGTGTCTACTTTGTCAAACGCCTTGGCCAGGTCAAGGAATAAAGTATCAGTTTGGACTCCAGAATCCAGACCAGAGGAGACATATGTAGTGAAAATTAATAGGTTCGTATTAACTGATCTGCCCGGTAGAAACCCATGTTAAGAATCTGAAATGTATTTTCCAATGTGACCAAATAAATATTTATGTACAATCATCTCAAATATTTTTGCATGAACCAGCAACACCGCCACTGGCCTGTAGTTAATAATCTGGTCTTTCTTACCGGCTTTGAAAATTGGCGTTACCTTAGTAACCTTCCATCTCTCAAGAAATATGTTTGATGTTAAACTTAAATCAAATAAAAATGTCAGGGGTTTGATTAAGTGTTCAAAACAACCTTTAAATAAATTCTGTGGAAGTAAATCAGGTCCAGTGGTACATTTTGACTTTAATCTTTTAATAGCATCCTGTAAATCCCGACAGTGAAGGCGAGGCAGTGTGGCAGTGTGGGACATGCCGGCCCAACACGGCCCGTCCACCGCGCACTCCACACTGGGCTCAGTCACGTACTGTTTGTACACTGAGCTAAAGTAACTAGCTCAAATGAGTATTGTACACGTGGCAGTACACATTAATGGCTCAAATTCACTATTGCCGAATCCAGGTGGATCCAAACTGCCAAAACGTCCGGCGACCAATCAGCCACGTGAGGCCTTATGAGAGTGGTGTAGTACGAGTCACGCCAAACGTACCAGTACAAGCTCGCATTCACCAGTATCATAAAAGAGTAATAATAAAATTTCTGTTTGTTGGTGGTAAACTGGAGCCATAAAAAATAGAGATAATACAGCGTAAACAAACAGAGAGATATTTCAGTGAGAATCAGAATAGTTCTCTTCCTACGTTTGTAAGCGTAGGAAATATGTTTTAACAAAGGCTTCTGAGAACCGACCGGATAAACCGAAGACCGGTAAAACTGAGGCCGGATATGAGGGGCTCTACTGTAAAGCTAATGAGGGAGTAGCTATTTTACCAGATGAATTTAACACCTTTTGTATAAAGTCTGTTCAGGATATTCAGAATAACATAATAAAACCAGTGGAAACAGCTGATAACATGATGAAAACTGCAATTTACAAGTTATAATTAGTTTTAGGTTTTCTGAAGTAACTCAGCAAGAGGTTGTAAATATTGTAAATAAGTTTAAGTCTTCCAGCAGTGTTGATATATACATATGACATTTCCTGTAAGGTATTAAAAAATGTTATAAAGTGCATCGCTTCTCCTCTTACTTATGCTATAAATAAATGTTTGATTCAAGGTATCTTTCCTAATGTACTTAAATTATCTAGAGTAATACCTGTATCTGTAGGATTATAAAATCAGCTGATCTAGTTGATTTTAAAATAAATATAACCTAAAGCATGTTTAGTTTACAGTTTGTGTTATGAAAATAAATAGTTACTTTCAATTACTTGTATTTCTTAATTATTCTTTATTGGCGACGATATAAAAAAATGCCAAGGAAAACAAATCAGTCTCAATATGAGAGTGTAAGTAATCACAAAGATATGTCTTATGTTCAAGAAAGAATGAGTAGATTTTCATTTAAAGAATTTAATAGTGAAACTTTGTGGGAAGATTACGTAGCTCGTTTTGAACTAACCTGCAGAGTTAAGGGATTAGGCGGAGATGGACCAGAGGAACAAGCGGCGCGGCGACATCTTCTGTTGGCGAGTATCGGGGAGGAGCACCTCAGGGCATTGGCGGACCAGATGTATCCAAGGGCCTGGGAGGAATGCACCTACGACGACGTCAAAGAGGAAGCCAACCGGTTGTTCAAGCCTACAAAGATCCTTTTTGCAGCAAGGTTTGAGTTTGAAAGAGCTGTCAGAAAGGATGGTGAGACGTTTATTTTGTTTTATAATAGATTAAAATCGTTAGCTAGAAGTTGTAATTATGGAGATAGCTTAGATGAACGCGTGCGAGATAGGTTTGCAGTAGGAAGCAACTGTCCTGAATTTGAAGTCGAAGTCAGACAAAGATGGCCCAATGGAGTTGGTAACCGAGGTGAATATGTTAAGTCAATAGTAGTTTTAGATTTAGCCCAATCTATGGAACGCGCGAGAGGAGAAGTTTCTAAACTGTCATGTAAGGAGGAGATTTTTAAAGTAAGTAACAGTTACAAAAACGGGAACGCAAATACACCTAAATCTCATTTGAATAAGTGTGGTAGATGTGGATTTCCTCACGAAAATGAAGGCAGGTGTCCTGCTGTTTCTGCTGTATGCAGTAAATGTTCAAAGGAAGGTCACTTTGCACGAATGTGCAAAAGTAAAGACACCTTTGTCAAAAGAAATGACAGAAATCTAAAAAGAATGGACGATTGTCATGACAAAAATAGCGAATATGAATGTAGTTCTGATATTGAAGTTAACGTAGAACAAATTAGATCAGTTAAAAGTAAGGTTCCAAGAGCTACAATAGATGTAGACTTGAACGGGTATAATGTTAGAATGGAGTTTGACTCAGGTGCTAGGGTAAGCGCTATAAGTTTATCTTTATGGGATCAAATAAAATCAAATAATGAAACTCTTAAAAAGACCTCTGATATTATTACTGGCTATGGGAAAAACAAGTTGGAAGTCATGGGCAAGACTTTTGTAGATGTTACATTACGCAATCGTACTAAGCGGTTGCCGGTAATTGTATTGTTAGAAGATGATGTTCCATTATTTGGTTTACCCTGGAGCATAGCCTTCAATCTCAGTTTACCAAAAGAAGTAAATGTGAGACGTATTGAAAATGAACAGGTGGACAAGAACGATAAAGGTAAGAGTGATGTAGTATGTAATAAAGAGGCACAAAAAGAAGTTGAGGCTCTAACAAAGGAGTTTTCTCAACTCTTTCGCGATGAGTTAGGAACTATATCTGACTCAAATGAAGTTATTCATCTTAAAAGTGGAGCCAAACCAGTGTCTTTTGGAGCACGACGAGTTCCATTTCCTTTAAGAGAAGCAGTGGAGCGAGAATTACGGCGTTTGGTAAAGGAAGGCGTTTTGGAGGAAGTAAACCCTTCTGAAACACTGATAGAGTGGAGTACCCCAACAGTCAATGTGGACAAAGGTGGAGGTAGAGTAAGGATATGTGGAGATTTTCGAACAACTTTGAATCCAAATATTATTCCAGAAAAACACCTCTTGCCAACCTTCGATGACTTAACTTCCAAACTTACCGATGGTAAGATATTTTCAGTCATTGATCTCCGAGTTGCTTATTTGCAAATGAAAGTGCATCCAGAGTCCCAGAAGTATCTTACAATAGCGACACATATTGGCTATTTTCGGTACAAAAGGTTACCCTTTGGACTTTCCTCGAGTCCGGCAAAATTTCAAAGGTACATGGAGAGTTTATTAAAAGGTCTTAATGTTGGAGTTTTACTTGATGATATAATCATTTCTAGTAAGGATGTGGCCACCCATGTTACAACTCTCAGAGAGGTTTTGAGGCGACTTGAATCTAGTGGAATAAGAGCCAAACTATCGAAATGTAAATTTTTTCAGAAATCTGTAAAATATTTGGGACACACAATAGATACGACTGGTATTCATCCTTCAGAAGACAAAGTTGAAACCATAAGATGTGCTCCAAGGCCGAAAAATGTGAAAGAACTCAGAGCTTTTCTAGGAGCACTAAACTTTTATGAAAGGTATGTACCTAACTTACATTCGATCGCTGCAAACTTACATAAGCTTACTGGCACAAAAACTAAATGGAAGTGGACTGAAACAGAACAAGCTTCCTTCAACAAACTGAAGAACATTCTGTCGTCCGACAAAACATTAGTTCCATACGACATCTCTAAACCTGTTATTATTGAATGTGATGCCTGTGAGCAAGGGGTTGGAGCAGTACTGTTACATGTAATGCCAGATGGAACAGAAAAGCCAGTGATATATGCTTCGAGGACGCTAACTGAGCCAGAGAAAAGATATGCTACGTTTGACAAAGAAGCAATGGCTTTGGTCTTTGCAGTGAAGAAGTTCCGACAATACCTCAATGGAAGACAATTTAAAGTAAGGACGGATCACAAGCCACTTGAAAGGATATTTGGAAGTGATCGCGACCTTACCAAAGTAGTGAATAACTGTTTAGTTCGATGGGCATTGTATTTGATGGAGTATGATTTTGAGATCCAGTACATAAAAGGTAATGAAAATAGTTTGGCGGATTTTTTGTCGCGGTTTTCACTAAAAAGGAGAGACACACTGGATTTAGACGAAGTAGAAATTCGAGCACTGGTTCAAGAGAAGATTGATGTAGTTTCTCCAAGTCAGGAACTTATACTGGAGTATAAGAAAGACACAGATATGAAGAAACTTCTCGTTTACTTAGAACACGGTTGCCCAAAAAATACGGATAACTTTCCACCATCCCTGAAACCTTATTGGAGCAAGAGAGAAGAACTGACTCTGGAAAATGACATAATACTGAGATTAGGAAGAATTTTAGTACCACCAGTGCTAAGAGAAAACGTGTTGAAAGAACTCCACAAAGGACATCCAGGAATTTTGCGGGCCCATTCGACAACCGGTTCTGGCTGATAGGAATTGATGCATACTCGAAATGGGTCGAGATAGAAGTAATGGAACGTATTACAACTGTTGTGTTAACCAATAGATTGAGGACATGGTTTTCTAGGTATGGAGTTCCTAAGAAAATTGTCTCTGATAATGGTGCTGCATTTACATCCCAGGAGTTCAAGACATTTTGTAAGAACAATAATATATGTCATGTCACATCAGCACCTTATCATCCAAAAACCAATGGTTTAGTAGAAAGAAGTATTAGAACCTTTAAAAGTAGATATAATGCTTGCAAGCAAGAAGGTCTATGTTCAACTTTTGCACTATTACAAGTGTTATTTGCTTATAGGAACACTCCACAAAAAACCACAGGACAACCACCTTCGGTCATGTTCTATGGTAGGAGACTACCTACAGCTTTGGATAGATGGAGGTCTGACAGTAGAGAAAAAATTGAAAATCAAGTTTGGCGACAAAAGTACTACCATGATTTAAAATCAAAACAGAAAGAGTTTGCGTCCAAACAAGAGGTATGGGTTCAAAATGAAACAAAAAAAGGTTGGAGACCAGGAAAAATACTGGAAAGAACAGGAGAGCTATCATACACAGTTTTAATTGGGGGAGAGGTAAAGAGGAAACATGCAGATCAACTAAGAGCAAGAGAAGGTGCAACTGATCCACCGCAATGGAAATTACAGTTGGAACCTGATGAAGATGGTAACTCATCGTAAATTGGTTGGGGAGAAATGAAGGATTATACAATCAGCTGATCTAGTTGATTTTAAAATAAATATAACCTAAAGCATGTTTAGTTTACAGTTTGTGTTATGAAAATAAATAGTTACTTTCAATTACTTGTATTTCTTAGTTATTCTTTAGTATCTAAGAAAGGAGACAAAAACACCCAATCTAGTTATCACCCAATATCTCTCACTCCTGTTTTTTTTCTAAAGTGTTAGAAACTATTTTATATAACCAAATGTGCAAGTATCTTTATGAAGAAAATATTCTTTGTGATGAGCAGTTTGGTTTTAGAAAAAATAAATCGACCACTAATGCCACTGATTCTCTTGTCAAAAAGATCCTACAGGTATTTGAGAAGTAGTTTGCTCAGGTCACCTTTTGTGACCTGAGTAAAGCTTTTGTGTAGATCATAAGTTACTTGTATATAAGTTAGGTGTTTTGGGTTTTGAACCCAGTTTAAGCATTATTAGGTTGCATTATTAGATTGTTTGAATAGGTGATAGTAAATCTAAAGAATCAGATGTATTTTGTGGTGTGCCCCAAGGTTCAGTACTCGGCCCCTTACTTTTTGTGATCATGATAAATGATTTACCATTTAATGTAAATTCCCACACAATCCTGTACGCTGATGATACAACCTTTATAAGCAAAAGCCCGAGTATTGACTCTCTAAAACAAATAACAGAGAATACTCTTACCGAAGCATCCAAGTGGTTTAGAGCTAAAGGTTTCTTACTGAATGAAAATAAAACTAATTTCATGTTTTTTAGCTTCAGAGACACTTTTTGCCTAGTAGCTCAGATAATGAAAAATTTTTATGAATTTATCTAGACAATAAGCTTTCATGGAAACACCACATTAATTACATGTCTAGAGTAATTTATTTGCTAAGAAATTTAAAAAGTTATGTTTCAGATAAGTACATTAGATCTGCGTATTTTGCTTTTTTCCAGAGCATCATTTCTTATGGTTTATTATTCTGGGGTAACAAAGCCATGTCCATAATATACTTTTACTTCAAAAAAAGGTTGTTAGAACTATCACCGATTCACACAGACTTGACCATTACAAGCCACTGTTTAAGAAACTTCAAGTTATGATTATTGTTTATATATACACTGTTGTTCTGCATACCGTAAACAATCTACCAAGTCAGCAACTTAGAGAAGAAATACATTCATATAATACAAGGAACCGAAAAAACATCAATGTACCTTTTCAAAGATTGACTAAGACATTAAAAAGCTCTGATGTAATTGAAACTAAATGCTATAATACATTTTTATCCTGCATATCAAACTGTTCTTTGGAAAAGTTCAAGAAAAAGTTGCATGATTGGTTGATTGATAATCCCTTTTATTCCAAAGAAGAATTCTTTGAATTAAGTAATAATCAAATTGTATTTTAATTTAGTTAAGCCTATTGCAATATTTCTCAATTTGTCAATTGTATTTTTAAAAATTGCTTTTGTAGACTACATGGAGTCTTATCATTTGTCAATTACAAAATAGTTGTTTTGGTGAATTGTTAGGCCTATAAAACTCATGTAAATACTTATCTACTATATATTTGTCAAATACCACTCACCTATCATCGCACAGCCCAAACTATACAACCTAGGACCTTGAAATTTTGTTTTCAAAAATTTTTTCAAATTTTTGTAAAAGGGCCGAGCCGAAACTAAAAAGTTGATGTCTGTCATTCGGTAGATAATAAGAAGCCTCGATGCATTTTCAACAGGTCAGGTGGCCGACGGGTGGCTGCCACCTGGTCGCAGCGACCTAATGTGAAAGGAGCCTTAACCGAATGCCTACCTTATTGTTGTGAACCCAACGCTATCCTTGGAGGATACATGGGCACGTCAGTGTTCCCAGATTTTAAAAGCCACATATGTGCCTGGTCTGGTACGATAATATTATCGTACCAGACCAGAAAAGTTATTTTGAATCTACCTAAATTATCATACTCTTCCAATGAAACTCGTAAATTTGGTGAAATGTTACCAAGAAACCCCTGTAATACTACCAAAATCCATTTTTAATACTAAAACAGTATTAATTTATCCGGGTGTCTACCAAATTTCTTGTATGAAATTCCCGACTTTTCCCCGACTTTTCCCAACAATATAAAAAAATTCCCGACCATAAGAAACATGACTATTGCCTCCTATAACGAATACTTGAGTACAATATTTTTCAATAACTATATTTTGATGGCTGCAATGCAAGCAAAAGATCGCCAAAAGATGAGCAAGATGACCGCGATAAGTCCAAAAGATTTGCCAACCGCAATACGACCGAGATTTCCGGGTGCGGAAAGAACAAACGATTTTTCGGCCGCGTTGTGACCAAGAGATTCTCCGGCCCCCGGCCGTGGTATAAACGACCGAGATTTGACGATGCGACAAAGAGATTTGCCGGCTGCAATACGACCGAATCATGTTACGGCTGTGAAAAGAGTAAGCGACACAATACTATCAAGAAACAATCGGCCACCTGATAACCGAAAAACAAGCGAAAGATTTCCGGCCACAATAAGACCAAAAGATTTGCCAGCTGTGTTATAAATTACAATATATCTGGCCTCGAAAAATGTAGCGATTTTCTTGTCGCAATACGACCGAGAGATGTGACGGCCGCTAAAAGAGCAAGGAACTCATCTGCCGCGAATCGGCCGAAAAATGTTTCATTCCTAAAACGAGTGAGCGATTTTCCGGCCGCAATATGAGTAAGGAACTCATCAGCCGCAATGATACCAAGAGATTTGCCGGCCGCAAAACAAGCGAAAGATTTCCGGTCGCAAAAGACCGACAATCTTTCCGGCCACGGTATATATGATAGATATTCCGTCCGCGAAAAGATCGAGCGATTTTCTTATCGCAATACGACCGAGAGAAGAGAGACGACCGAAAAATGTTTTGATCCCAAAACGAGTGAGCGATTTTCTGGCCGCAATACGACCGAGAGGTCTAACGCTCGCGAAAAAAGGAATGAGATCATCGGCCAAGATGCGACCAAGAGATTTGCTGGCCGCAAAACAAGTGAAAGATTTCCGATCGCAACAAGTCCGAAAATCTTGCCGGTCACGGTATAAATGACAGATATTCCCTCCGCAAAAAGATCGAGCTATTTTTATCGCAATACGACCGAGAGATGTCGTAATTTCACTGACAACAACTTTTTTATCATGCCAATCAACAACGCTAGCATACTAAGTGACTTTGGGGGATCACACTGGAGTGTTTTATTTCTGGACAAAGTGGCTAATGCATACTATCACTATGACTCCCTCAATGAGCGCAATGTTGATCACGCTACCGTAGTCATGACAAAAGTATCAAAGCATCTCAAAAAGACAAATCCCACGCCTGAGCTCCAGAACATAGAATGTAAAAAACAAATAAATAGCTATGATTGTGGCATTTATTCAATCTTTGCTGTAGAGCAAGCAATAAGCTGCATAATGATGGTAAAGGAATACCCGCTTGCTTCCTGAATATGGACTTGAATGAAATAGAGCTCACACATAAGAGATCTTGCCTGGCTTATATGATTGTTAATAGGGCTACATTGAGTAGTGAAACTATCCTCTCCCTAATATTTAAAAATGGAAAAAATCACAACCTACTGCAAAGTAAGACAACTAAACCGAACCAAACAAAAACTTGGAATACCATCTCAGGAAAGGTTCATTCAAAGGTCTTGAGTCCAAAAAATAGACAGTTGCCCTTCCAGATATCCTGTAGCAACAGATATGCAATGTTGTCAGAAAGCACCGAGTGTGATTTGGAAGATCCGTCCATAAACAGTGACCCAGTAAACTTAACAAGAAATGGAAGAAAATTAATAAACCAGTTCAAGAAAAGTAGGTCTAATAATAGACAAAACTTGTTTAAGGGCGAAATGGAAATATCAGTTTATTCTGATAGCCAAGGAAGGGACTTAACTAAAATAATATCAGATTGTAGCAACCAAAAAGTAAAAGCATCTGGCACAGTAATGCCTAATGCAACGACTAAACAAGTTTTTTCTCACGCTCTAAAAGCAGACAAAGGTCCAGTGGTCATTATTGCAGGAACTAATAATCTTCTGAAGAAGAAAACTAATGAAATCTACAGCAAATTGGAAGAGGATTTAAAATTGATCAGCAAGACTAAACGGGTTTTTATGACAACTGTTCCAAGACGCTTTGACCTACCAGAACATTTGCAAGAACATGATGAACAAATACTTTTAAACAATTACATGAAAGAACTAGCTGCCCGTATTAAAAATGTCGATATATTAGATTTAAATAGTTTTAGGCGAGTACATTTTACTCACCAAGGTCTGCATTTGAACTACAGAGGGAAAAGGAAACTTTCATTTATGATTTTGGACAAATTGAACATCACAGACTCTATAAGTCCGTTGAGTTATTCCACTATTGTCCATTCAGCAGCACCGCAGGTAGAGAAAAATCTTCCTCTCCTGTCCCCACTGATTATTACTGACCAAAATCCTTCTTTTTCAGCTACTAAATATACTTATCCAAAAACTGTACAACCTCATAAATCAGCTATAATAACATCCCGAATCCAGATAATTAATGCAGATATGAGAGAAATTATTCATATTTTCAGGAATGATGACCGTACTGCATTTGCACACTGCATATCCGCTGACTTTGGCTGCGAGAAGCAAATGAGCGAAGGTGTAGCAGTGTGTTTCAAAGAGGAATTTGGAAAGCCGACTCAGTCAAACTTATGCTTCAAAAATCTTGCATTTCAACAAAATAATGATGAGGCTACTGTGTATAGTCTGGTTACAAAGCCCAAATTCTTTCACAAGCCAGACATTAATGTTTACAATTCAGCTTTTTTTTCACAGTTAGCTGATCATTTTAGGAGTAAGAAACTTCAAATGTTAATCTGCTCTCCGCTTGGCTGTGTTCGCGACCGAATTTCTCTAACCCATTTTGCAATTCAACTGGTTAAATTCCAGCAGTATACAGGAGCTTTCATCAAGATTATTACAAAGGACGAGAACACTCATAGGGTACTGAGAAGTGGACTGCCACAAACTGATTTTGTTAATTCTCTCATAAGATCTATACGAGTGGAAGTTGCAAAATGACCATCCTGCAAATGAGGCACCAACATTCTCAAATCCTTCAGCCGGTAGCAGCCACAACTTGTCGAGTTCATCTGACCAACTCTCCATCCCGCTGCCTACATCAACTACTGGAGGCATTCTCAACCTTACCGATTCTTCCAATGAGGGTGATACACAATCATCGCAGTGCCCACTACATCCTGCAGAAGTTTCTTCAGTGAAGTCTTGTGAGGGGGGTGGAAAAGTCTCTGGGGTTTGCTATGATGGTGAAAGTGCAGTGTGTGCAAGTAGGGAAATTATAAATGTTAGCAATGATAAGTCATGTAATGTAGATTCTGACATCATCCATTTTTTATAAATGGGAATCCCCAAAATAATTCAGGGTTTTTACTTGAGAATTCAGTAAATTTTAAAGCAGCGGAAGGTTCAAAAAATTTAAAGGCAAAAACAAAATCTGTAACTCCATCTGCAAGCCAACCTAACAATAGAATGTTCAAGATTTTTCACCAAAATATTGATGGTCTTCCAAATAAAATAGAGCCTTTGTTAGCAACAATCGATGAGATTGAACCTCAAATTGTTGTTCTCACAGAGCATCATATGAAAAAACAAAATATGGAAAATTTAAACTTAGATAACTTTTCAATAAATGGTTATTATTGTAGGGAGAACTTAAAAAAAGGGGGTGTAATAATTTTATCAACTAGTGGTATAAAAAGTTGTAAGATAAATATGCCAAATTATATAAATAACCTTCTCGAGGAGGTTCAATTTGAGTTTTGCGCATGTAAATTTATTTTGGACCACTATCAGTTTGTACTGGTTGGCATATAACGATCTCCTTCTTCAGATGTAATTCAGTTTTTAGACCGGCTTAACTTACTTATTGAATTTTTAACCAAAAAGAATAAGAACATTTTGATCATTGGGGATTTAAATATAGATGTTTTAAAATCTGATAGCAAATACAGAAATTTCAAAAATGTTTTAAGGAGTAATGGAATGATATATTTAGTTGACTTCCCTACTAGGGTCGTTGATTGACGTTGATGATTGACAGCGATGTCTGCAATTGACAATGCTGTAACTAACATACCCCAATGTAACTTCAAAATAGAGGGAGTTGTAACACTCCTATCTGACCATGATGGCCAGGTATTTGAGTTAATGCATTTGTTGAGAAATAAAAATGAGAAGGTACAATTCATAAGGAAAATGAGGGATTTTTCTAAGGAAAATATTGAACTATTTATTTTTCTACTAGAGAAAGAAAATTGGCAACAAGTGTTTTTAGCTAATGTCCAGGAAAAGTATGATAGATTTTTTGAAATTTTCAATTACTATTTCAACCTTGTATTTACCTATAAATTAGTGAAACAAGTTAATAAAAAATGTCTATGGCTGACTGAGGACCTTCGTTGTGAAAGAAAAGACATAATAAAACAAAGTAAATTGGCACGTTCACGTAGGGATAAGGAATTAACTGGTAAACTTAAAATTAGAAATAAAATATTTAGAAATAAATTAAGTAAGGTAAAGAAAAATTATTATGACATAAAGATTAAGAACTCTTCAAATTCATCAAAAAAAAAACATGGAAATTATTAATATTGAAATTGGTAAAAATTTAATACAGAAATATGAAAATATAATTTTAAAAGAAAATCAAGTAATCTACTCTGAACCCCAGGTTGTTAGCAATCAATTTAATAAATACTTCACCTCAATAGGCAACAATATTTGTAAAGATAAGGTGGTTTCAGACACTGAGATACAGCCTGAAGAAAACTGCAATCTGTTTAATCTTCAAACACAATCCAAACCAACTCTACGTTTATCTCCAATAACTGATGAAGAGGTTATAGCAATTATTGATTCACTTCAGAACAAATATTCAAGTGGATTTGATGAAGTTCCAACAATGTTACTAAAAGCTATCAAATTACAAATTTCAAAAGTATTGGCCCATTTAATAAATTCTTGTTTCATCACCGGAATTTTTCCTGATAAATTAAAAATATCTAAAATAGTTCCAATTCATAAAAAAGGTAATAAACAGGACATGTCAAATTATCGTCCGGTTTCAGTTTTACCTTCCATATCTAAAATATTTGAAAAAGCTGTTCATTATAGACTTTACACTTTTTTAGAACAAAACAAACTTCTAAACAATTTTCAAAATGGTTTCAGAACTGGTAAATCAGTAATAACTGCAACATCAGAGTTCCTCAATTCTGTAATAGATTCAATTGATAAGGGTGAACTAACAATTGGCGTCTTTATGGATTTATCAAAAGCTTTTGATACAGTAAATCATCATATTCTTCTTAAAAAACTCTGGAAAATGGGTGTGAAGGGGGTTTATCTAGAGTGGTTCAAATCTTTTCTGCAAAATCGATATCAGTTTGTAGAAGTAATTAAAGTCACAGAAAGAAAATAAATTCAAAAAATAAATTCAAAATTATTGCCTATAGATACTGGGGTACCTCAAGGATCAATACTGGGACCCATTTTATTCCTTTGCTATGTTAATGAAATATCTGAAAACATTGATAGTAAGAATAATCTATTATGCATGTACGCTGATGATGCTAATCTCAAAGTATCAGCAAAATCAGAAAATGAGCTAGAGCAGCAAGTAAACATAAATTTGAAAAATTTAGATTTTTTCTTCAAATCGAACAATTTATTTTTGAATTCAGAGAAAACGAAATTTATAACCTTTTCTACTCGTCAAAATAGACAAGTTGTCAATCCAAATGTTTCGGTTAATTCAGTGGCTGTGTCAGAGGTGAATGAAACCACCTTTCTGGGTTTGAGAATAAGTAGATTTTTGACCTGGGATGACCATATTGACTTTGTTGTTGGTAAATTGAATTCAGGACTATATGTTTTAAAAAAACAAATGTATTTTTTGAGTTCAGCAAATGTTTTAAAATCTCTTTATTACTCACATATACAGTCACATTTAGCGTTTGGTATAGCAATTTATGGAGCAACTAGTAAAAAAATATGGATAAATTGTTGAAAATTCAAAAAAAGGCTGTAAGAATTCTTTTAAATTTGAAAAAAACTGATTCAGTCCGAGAACATTTTAAAAACTTAGGGTTTCTGCCTGTATATGGACTTTACATATATGAATCAATTTTATTTGTAGTAAATAATGAACAGCTCAATAATAAAATTCCTAATCATGGCTATTTTACTCGAAATAGAGAAAATTTAATTACTGATCGGCATCGCTTAGAACTTTTTAAGACGAAGACTGTATATGCGGGTAATAAATTTATAAACTTTCTTCCAAATTATATAAAAACTGAAGTGAATAAAGTTAAATTCAAGACTGAACTAAAGAAATACATTACTGGGCTAGGTCTGTACAGTTTAGAAGAGTATTATACTTCAATAAAGAACAAATAAAGAGGGATGTAAGAAAAAGGGGACTCTATATTATTGTAATTAGATTTTATTTATATATTGCATAATGACTTTGTCATACCCTTGTACTTTGACACTATTCTTTGTACCAAGATGTACTATATTACAATGAATAAAGAAATTTTGATTTTGATTTTGATGTGACGGCCGCGAAAAGAGTAAAAAATTTGTCTACCACGATTATTATGTCCTCGCTGGATACGACCGAAAAAAGTTTTGGTCCCAAAACGAGTGAGTGATTTTCTGGCCCAATACGAGGTCTAACGCTCGCGAAAAGAGGGATGAAATCATCGGCCGAGATGCGACCAAGAGATTTGCGGGCCGCAAAATAAGCGAAAGATTTCCGGCCGCAATAAAAGCGAAAAATGTAATGGCCGCAAAAAGAGCGACAGATTTGAAGGCCCCAATGTGACCGAGAGGTTTGCTGACCCTGAAACGACCGAGGGATTTGCCGGCCGGGTTATAGATTTTCTGGCCTTATGTGGCCTATAGATGTGGTAGCCTCGAAAAGAGCACACTATTTTAAGGTAGCAATACTAACGAGATGTGTGTCAGCTGCGTAAAGAGCGAGAGACTTGTCGGTCGCGTAAAGAGCGAGAAACTTGTCGGCCGCGTAGAGCGAGAGACTTGTCGGCCGCATAAAGAGCGAGAGACTTGTCGGCCGCGTAAAGAGTGAGAGACTTGTCGGCCGCGTAAAGAGCGAAAGATTTGTCGGCCGCGTAAAGAGCGAGAGACTTGTCGGTCGCAAAACGAGCGAGCGATTTTACATCTGTATTAGGACCGAGAAACTTGCGGCAGCGGTAAAAACGATAGATGATCTGGTCGAGATATAGTTAAAAATTTGTCTGCCGCGATTTGTTCGAGAGATTTTCCGGCCGAGACAATGACAATAACGAAGAAAACGACTATTTCCTTTTGTGTTATAGCCAAATTCGAATTTCCCGACCAAATGTTGAAATTCATTACTTTTTCCCGACTATTCCCGACCTTACGAAATCCCGAACATTTTCCCGAATTTCCCCGAATTCCCAACTAGTAGACACCCTGTTTATCTTTAAAAATAGCGAAAATAAAATATAATACAGAATTTAAAACATCATCAAACTATCGTACGAGACACAAATTGGATCGTACCACATACAAAATTATCGTTAAAGCACGATAATATCGTACGTCTGGGAACACTGGCACGCCCCCGAAACAGCTGTGTATTCTCTTCGAATAGTACGTCACTGGTGTCTGCTTTGTAGTTCCGGAACGAGAACCGTTCCGACCATCCCGTAGGCTGCGGAACATGTTCTTTTAATAGTTCCCGTTCCGTTCCGACTGTAGTTACGATATTTCTTGGTGAAACGAACGCTCTGACATCTTCTCCTACAATAATAGTGGTGACTCTTTTTAGGACAAAATTCCTATAATTCCGTTCCATGGATGTGTAGTACCTGTTCTTTCGTGCCATAATTCGTTGCGAGAGGTACGAAAACTACATCGGAACAAGATCTCATTATGGAACGTAATAACAGACAGTCAAAACAGTTCCCGGAACCAGAATGGAACAATATAACAGTTCTGGTTCCTTTGGCACACCTCTCTCTACGTTGGAATCACTTTGTCTTCGAGTTTTGTTCGAACGGCAACTTATGCTTTGTCCAAAACATCCACAAAACTGGCCGATCTCATTGATAAATAACCATATTATAGACCAACAGGCCAAACTATCGCTATTTTAGAGTTTACATAATTTTTATAAAATTCAAGGATCTTTTGAAAAATTCACGCATAATTCATAGGTTTTTTCCCGGAGTGTGAAATTCACGCATAATTCCCGGTTTTCCCGGAATTCCCGGCTGCTGGCAACCCTGTCCTGATATATATCGACTCTTTCCCATCTCAACTTCCAATAGAAACCACATGCATCATGTTCGCTGACAATACTACTCTGATCACACCTGACCTCAAAACACAAAATTAAATAGAAGGCACAATAGAAATAGCCAGCAACTTATGTCAAAACCTCAATCTCGCCATCAAGAAATCAAAAACAATTCATATGAAATTTACAATAAAAAATAGAACTGAAGACACTCTTACAAATTCTGACCAAGAACCAGCAACCGTCAATTCTACCATTCTGGACATCACCCTGGACGAAAACTTAAACTGGAACGCACATCTTGAATCACTCCGAAAAAAAAACTCTCTTCAGCTCTTTTCACACTCCGAAGAATAAGAGAAATAACCAATACTGACATCACCAAAATGGCCTACCATACGATTTCGCCTCTCACCTCAAATTTGGAAACATTGGTTGGGGCAGTGCAAATGAAAACCAACTACAAAAAATCCTGACTCTACAGAAGAAAACACTTAGAATAATTGAAAAATCTCATCAACTAGAACACTGCAAACTACTTTTTACCAAACACCGTAACCTCACCCTCACCTCTCAATACATCCTAGACTCAGTAAATTTCATTAAACAAAACCCTCCAGAAAATAGACAGGAATACCACAAATACAATATTAGATAAGGTTCCAACCTAAACACACAGCAGCACAGACTAAACAAAACAAGTAAAACACCTGCAATTAAGGGAACAAAACTTTTCAATATACTCCCAGAAAACCTAAAATCAATAAATGACCACAAAAAATTCTCTGTACAACTTAAAAACTATCTCCTAGCTAGGCCCTATTATAGCCTAAAAGAATTTCAAGATCACAACCACTTTATAGGACTTTTATAAAAATAGGCCTAACATAAACATGGCCGGGGACTTTAGGTCCCTTTCCCCTAATGCACAGGCCTACACTGGCTAAGTAGTCAGGGGTATCACAAAACTAGTTTCAACTTCAACTGCTTCAAGTTAAACATTCATAAAGAATATTGACTAAGTCCAAAAACCACCATCTCGATAGTACATTTCTCCTACATTCCTCGGTATTCTGCCTCCCGACTTCTGGTCCCTTTTCCAACTTCTCACTTTCTTATTTACATCGACAATAAAATTGAAAGCACAATTTAATGCTGAATTTTAGAATTGGTAATTGCTGTAAAAGATTGGTAATTTTGTAGTAAGCTGATTGAAAAATCCTTGGAAGTGGATTGGCATCACTTTCGTCTTCCATTTTGTCGTTGGAAGAACAAGCAGGACACGAAAAAAAATTAACCCTCAAAAGACTAAAGGCAATAATGGTTTTTCATGTCAATAATGGTTAGGCGACCGGCCCTAACCAAATTTCTGAGTATCAATTTTCAGCTTTCTAACTACAGGGGAAGTAGGAGAATTAGCAATGAGTGAGCTGGCAAGGGCTTTGTCTTTTACAGATATAGATAATAGTAATAATTTCATGTCCTAAAAAGTTAACTCATAAAGCCTACCTTAAATTGCCGATTTTAACCACTTGTCCATATTTTGCTCTCGCTTCTCGGCTGTTTTTTTATTGATTCATTCAATTGTATAATACGAATAATTGTTCTTAATTTAGAAAACAGTTTTATTCCTTGAGACAAACAGAGGGAGAAGACAATCTCAAAACTGTGTACTATGCCTATGTCCATCCATTAAGTTCGTTTGGGATAATTGCTTTTGGTTGTGCGTACAAATCAATTTTACAACCTCTTTTTGTCGTTCAAAAATCTATTCTGAAAGTTACTTTTAAAAAATATAAAAGATTTCCAACCGAAAATCTCTTTTCAGAAATTGGTGTTCTCACAGTTCGTCAACTGTACATTAAATTTCTCGCAGTTCATATAATAAAAATTCTGAAACTATTTTTGACAAAATATTGCACAACCATAATACACGTTTTTCTAGAAATGCATCATTGTATCACAATCAAGCAAAACATTTTCTCAAACCAATTCTTTTTTTTTTTGAATCATTATCGTAATATATGTCAGAAGTACAAAAATTCACACCTTTTTTGTATTGTGACTCTTTCGTCATTTAAAAACGTCTCGTTGAGTGGCTCATCTCTTTGGGAACTGAGGAATGCGAGGCCGTTAACGCTCTGGAGCCGGCCTGACCGCCAGCTACTACTACACTACATGTTACTACTACTACACTACATGTTACTACTGCTGCAAACCCCTCCCTCACTCAATATGCTAATATGCTAATGTGCTCTTGGAATATAATTGAACTGCACACAACTTTCCATGTTTAGTTCTAGTCTTTCAATAAAATAATTCAAAATAGTCATATCATCTCTGTTATATTTTTGTTTCATCACTCATAAAAATTAATTTTAGTTTCAAACAATTTGCTTTTTTAATTACATTTTTATTTCAACTCTGATCCACATGGGTCTACTCACAGGCTACACGCCCATGTAGACTCTTTCCTTTTTGATTTGTTGGAATTATATTGTATATTATTTTTAAAATAAAGTATATTTAATTTAATTTAATTTAATTTCATTTAATCTGAAATTAATAGGTGTTTGTACAAATTGCAAGCACATTTAATTAAAAAAAACCCTTACATAAAAAAACTACCCTTTCAAAAATGGGTAGTTTTTATGTAACCCTTGGGTTGTATGTACCCTTTTCTAGGTATTAGTTAGGAAGTATGGTTCTAGATTATGTCTCTTACCAGAAGGTTGTACGAATCAATTTTAGCAGATTTTAGGGCGGATTCTAGCTTTTCTTGAATTAGAGGTAGGCAGAGAGCGGCAAAGTCTGGGTGGGCTAAAAGACAGGGGTTGAGTGCAGAAACCAAGTCTTCTCTTGTCACAGATCCAGGTTCTGAAGACTGCTAGAAATTAAAATTATCCAGAATGAATTAAATAAAAAAATTATCTCTAACACACATTCTATATTGTAATCATTATGTTATGTTATTCCCAAACCTTTATGTGTTCAGAAAATTATTTAAATATTGTGATATTCAAATCTTAATAATGCCATATATCAGATATTATTCCTTATCATGGGCAATCCATTATTAAACTCCTTTATCGTAGGCAATCATAGTATGAACTCAATAATCAGATTATGATTTCAAAACATTACCCATTTTAATATAATCCACAAGAAGAAAATCTTGTGGATTATATTAAAATTAAAACAAACCCAGGCTTATTATTAAAAAAAAATAAATAAAAACACATCCCTACTCTCGGGTCAAAAAGTATAGATACAAGTTACATCTAAATTTTACAAATTTAATTCTACGTTTATGTGTCTTAGTTTCAAATTTTTTATGCAATTTCAACTTAGCCTTTCAGCGGGTTGAATGAAAAAAGTACACGTTTTTCGGCACTTTTCAAACAACGGCCGACTTTTAAATTTTATAACATGAAAACTACTGAACTAATCGTCATGAAATTTTTATAGCTTTTAGAGCATATACTTCTTAATCATATTTATAAGTTTCAGAATTTTTCCGGTATTAAAAAAAAACTGTTGTGGTTTTTATAAAACCATTTTATTTCAGGAACGGAACAAGATAGAAACGACAATGAAAGCTTGACTTTAAGCTCTCAAAAAGATAAAACAAACATTAAGTCATACATTAGCTAAGTGGTCTTAAATAAATTAAATGTACGTGTAATCAAAGCGGTACTGAGGTGCAGTAGCGCGTGAAATTTGTACCGCTGAGCGACTCGCAGGCAGGGAGATTTCCCCGCCAGTGACCGGTTTTGGCAGCTCGGACGCTCAGCTAGTCATACCTACCCTGTGAGGTCATCTACCACCGAATCACCCTTACCCCTGACCACTGAGTCACACTTAGTTATGGACAGTCCATTCCTACATTGTTATTATTTTGGACAGAACTTATTTTCTTCACTCTGTCTGTGTTGTTCGTTTCGATCACATCCGTTAAGATGCCGAGAGCGCCACACTTATCAGAAGGTGGAATCGCGATGATTATTAGTGTGATATGTTTTTCAAGAATGAAGGTGTAAGATGTAATGACAAGCGATACCCAGTCTATCAGAAGGTTTCGGAGTGCGTTGGGAAGTCGATAGCGACGGTGAAGAGATGCGGCGCTACAATGAAGGAGAATAATGTGGATGAAAATAACAGTCAACCAAGCAAGAAACGCTGTACGAGGACGGGCCGACCAAGTATTAAGCTGGACGATTTTACTCTTGGGGTGATTAGAAGAAATATTTATGACTTCTACCTTGATAAGACGTACCCTACGATCAGTAATTTGCACCGAAAACTTGTTGATGTAGTGACTAATTTTCCTACGATGTCAAAAAACACCCTTAGGAAAATTTTACAAGGATTGGGATTTTCTTTCAGGAAACTCAACAAAAAACCAATCTTGATGGAATCAACAACTATCACTGCTTCACGAAATATGTATTTAAGGAAAGTAAAGGACCTTCCATCAAAGGGCTATAAGTTATTTTTTACAGATGAAACTTGGTGTGGCCAAAATCATACTATGTCTTATGCTTGGCAAGAGAATGTTTTAATAGCGTTGAATAATAACTTCAATAATTACGACCAATACAGAGGCTGTATTCAACAGATCTACGGTTGGAGAGGAGGTTTTAAGACACCGTCAGGAGCAGGGAAGAGGATTATAATACTGCACATCGGTAGTGAAGATGGTTTCTTGCCTGGGGCTGAGTTGTCTTTCATTGGGAAGAAGAACACCGGAGATTACCATAATGAAATGAACTCCAAGCACTATGCAGAATGGTTTGAGAAGACACTAAGGCTACTCCCAGCTAAATCAGCGATAATACTTGACCAGGCACCTTATCACAAGGCGGTCGACCCTAAAACAAAAAACCCAACGATGTCTTGGAAGAAAGATGAAATTATTAAGTTCCTTACAGAGAGAGATATTCCCCTTCCATCCAATATACCGGACTACCAGAAAATGACGAAAGCTGAGCTTATTGTCCACGCCAGACCACACGTCAAAACACCAGAAAAAGTGGTAGATCAGCTAGTTAAAAAAGTTGGACGTACTGATATTGAGCTCGGCTGGCTTCCAGTAGCTCATTGCGAACTTAATCCGATTTAGCTGATTTGGGCCTACGTCCAGTGGCGGCTGGTGGGTTAAATGAACAGGAGGACTCACTTACTACTAACTACTAAAAGAGTATATTTATTAAGGATTTTAAGTATTAGGTACACCTAGGCCTACCTTCGATTGCTATTCACATTTCATGTTCTGTAATATTACCAATATCCGCTGAATTCACTATTAAAATCACAACAATAACTTATCACCATTACTGATTACCAACACATTGGAGTAAAATAGATACATGAAACACAGCATGTAAACAAATAACCTTAATTCAGCTCCCATACCTCAACGTTTAGGTTAAGTTTTGGAGGTTACAGAGATTGGCGGGTTGATATGGTTACTAAAACAAATAAACAACAGGTTTGCCAACATGAATCGTGCAATCATAACGGCAGCAAAGGTTCAGTTTCTTATTGCCCTAAAGGGATTGTGGTGGCTGCACTGATTACTGATGTGCGCGCGCATCTTCGGACGCTGCCCGAGATTCCCTATTCACACCATGGCAGTGACGTCAGAGCACCCTACCGACTGTATGCAGGATTTTCCATAAGATAGTAGGCGTTGGGATTGGGACGCTCCGGCCAGAGTCCGCGGATATACGCGCAATAGCAGTTGACGCCTAAATACTTTCGCAACATATTTTGATGCATACAGTTGAAATTAATTTATCATTAATGGTCAGTATAATGAAAATTAGTATTTTTTTACACGTTTATCGGATACATTTGTAAACCAATTTTAATTCAGTATGTTTGCAAATCTTCTGGGGGGGCGGCGTCCGAGAGTCCTTATGGGCCGGCCGCCACTGCCAACATCAAGGGGAAAGTCGCTAAAGTTAATATGGCTAACCAGGCAGAAAAAGGAAGATCGATGGAAGTGATGAACACACTGTGTCAGGAAGCACTGCGGTCAGTCACTTCAGAATTGTGGAAGATGTGTATCAGCCACTCTCAAACAATAGAAAAAAAAATATTGGGAAACAGATAACATGATCAACTTACCTCCTGTTGAACCATTGACAATAAACTTAAACGATAGCTCAACAGAATACTCAGACAGTGATTATTCGGATGAGTAATCTCTTGAAAAAACAAACCAAATGTAAATATTGTAAATATTGTCTACTCATGTGTAAGAATTGTATATTTTGTAAATATCTGACAACGGCTATCTAGCAAGCAATCCATTTTTAAACCTACCATTGGAGGTCCAAAGCCCTCATGAAAAAAGGTGATGGGAAATGGTCAATTATATAAAACAATTCACTATGGTTAGGGGCGGCGGCGGCGGAGGCTGCACTTTTTGTGCTGCCAAAACCAGTCGCTGGCGGGGAAATCTCCCTGCGAGTCGCTCAGCGGTACAAATTTCACGCGCTACTGCACCTCAGTACCGCTTTGATTATACGTACATTTAATTTATTTAAGACCACTTAGCTAATGTATGACTTAATGTTTGTTTTTATCTTTTTGGGAGCTTAAAGTCAAGCTTTCATTGTCGTTTCTATCTTGTTCCGTTCCTGAAATAAAATGGTTTAACAAAAACCACAACAGATTTTTTTTTAATAACGGAAAAATTCTGAAACTTATAAATATGATTAAGAAGTATATGCTCTAAAAGCTATCAAAATTTCATGACGATTAGATCAGTAGTTTTCATGTTATAAAATTTAAAAGTCGGCCGTTGTTTGAAAAGTGCCGAAAAACGTGTACTTTTTTCATTCAACCCACTGAAAGACTAAGTTCAAATTGCATAAAAAATTTGAAACTAAGACACATAAACGTAGAATTAAATTTGTAAAATTTAGATGTAACTTGTATTTTTCTAAGTCTACTAGTTACGTTGCTATAATAGCTCAAACTCGAGTATCTGTACTTTTTGACCCGAGAGTAGCAACAAACCAGCATACTCAGTGATTTTTGAGAAGTCCAAGATACCAAGAAAAATACAAAGTAATTACAAACTTGTAAAATAAACTAAACCCGACCCTATCCCTTATACTTTTGTATGATAAAAAGCAAATAAAAATACAGTAGAACCTTGATAAGAAGACTCTCAAGGGGATTCTGGAAAGAGTCTCGTAATCAAGGGAGTCTTCTTATTGAGGTTCATGTTAACAAGACATTAAGTGTCATTACAGTTTCAAGGAGACTTGAAAAGAACACTTGTTATCAAGGTTTTTGTGTTATCGAGGGTCTCCTTATCGAGGTTCTACTGTACCCCCGTTGCAGCAGTCCTGCATACTCATCGAATTTCAAGTGCATAAATAAATAATTTAAATGAAGTCTCGCATGAAGTAAAATCAATTCAACATTCAAAAGGAAGCAAAAATACTCTCCTACTAGTGGCTTTTAGGAGCAAAAGGCTATAAAAAAATAATAGTCTATCAGGGGCGGACTGGCCATGTGGGCATTCGGGCAAATGCCAGAGGGGCCGGCCTCTTTAGGTCAGAAAGGGGCCGGTGGTGGTAGTTTTTTTTTAAGTGGGCCTAAACGAAAATTAAAATCAGCCTCTTTTGTTGCCTAGCTTAGGCCGGACCTTGTGGAGCTACGTGGCCGATGGCCAATCAAATTTATTGTTCGATAAAAATTACTGTGAAAGAGAGGTCGAGAAGCCGCAGCACCATGCAGTGCCGGAATTGCGGCTGACGCGGCCCTCTTGAGGCTTGAGACCCCCAACGGCCTCGTCAGAAGGTTAGAGTGGGCCTAAACGAAAATTAAAATCAGCCTCTTTTGTTGCCGAGCTTAGACCGGCCCTTGCCTCTGAGAATCAATTTCTCAAAACAAATTTTTGCAGGAAATTTGCTTACAACTAAATTTCTTGATAATAACAACCTATAAATTTCAGGGTGGTAGTAGAGATGTGAAAGATGTTTTTTGTGCTTTTAGGCATTTCTAGGTGTTCAGATAGCCTTAAAATACGTTTTTGGGTTTCAAATTTTGCAAATTTTCCCGGGGGAGGACCCCCGGACCCCCCTCCCCCAGACCCCCCGGAAAGTTACCCCCTTATTTCCTGTCAGAGGCCGCTTGCCTTAAGGATGCCAGGGCCATTTTTTCTTCCCAGTCCGCCCCTATAGTCTATACTTGGCACAAAAATGCAATAATCAATTCTTCAAAACAGCTGGCTTTTCCAATTCAATCATATCAAGGGGGCCTTGATCATATGGGGAAATGACCAGCTGTTTAAGTTTGTGTAAAAAATGTCATAAATATCATCAGTAAAAAATCTGTATTCGTTATAGTACATTTATTTGTCATATTTAGCTATCTGGCCTTTAAATAAGCCATATGTCTGTATCCACCATATGGCTTTGAATCAAACATTGGCTCACATGTTTTAATGTGAATAAATAGTACAGTAAAATTTGTCCAAAAAAAGACCAAACTGAAAAAAAATTAGCCCCACCTTGAAACCTGGTATACAGGTCATCTTTAGGCTCTAGTTGAAGAATCCGATGAGTCCATAAAAATTTAGGGGGTGGAAGGCCCCTTTTTCGAGGGGGGTAGGGGGGAAAGGTTGTATTTTTTTGTAAATGTAATAACTCCGGTGAAAAAGGTCCGAACCATATAAAATTTGGTGTGGGCTTTTAAAACAGTATATTTTAACACTACATAAAAAATAAATTCGTTCGTGTCATCCTAAGGGGTCCAAAGGGGGGATTTAACACCTCAAAAATGGGTTTTTTTTTAATTTTTTGGTACCCAAAAATTAAAATTATGAAAATTTTGTTTTATTTTTTGAATTCAGCTCAAAAAATCAAACAATTTAGTATTTTTAATTATTACTGTAAGACCATTGGTGGCCGAGATATTGAAATTGGTAAACACAGTACGTTGTCCAATATAACCTCAAAATGTACAGAAACTTATAAATCCTGCTCATTTTTTATCATTTATCAACGATATTTCGTATTTGGCTTCCTATAGTTGAGTTTTAATGGATTATGGCTCATAAGTCCCACTTTTCTTCATCCCCTTGTCAGCAAACCTACATACTCATTCCCTATGTTATTTAAATGGGAAAACATTATGATATGTCAATTTCTCTTATATTTCTGGTTCTAATGACAATAATGAAACAGCTTTAGACTTATTTTACTAGGAAAATCTTTGGCTTTAAGATTAACCATTAACAGATCTATTTGGTCGGGTTTAAGGCTAGTTGAAATGCTATTATCAATGTTGTATTTTTTTAAATTATTTTTGTTTTTAATGGTTAACTTAGAGGTTTCTAGTATTCACCATTCACCTCCTTTTATTGTGCCCTTTAAAATAATATGTAACATGATAGGGTTTCTGTTCAAAAGGTTTTACCTCCCACTTTTAAGATGGAGGGAGTAAAAAATTTAGAAGGACCAAAAACTTCCTTCCCTAGACTTGTAATGATTCCCTGAAGTAAAATATTATTTAAAATAATGGAAAATGTCAATATGGAGCATGGGGAGTGGATATTTCGAGACATTTGGTTGTTATAATATAATAATAAATTTACATTTACACCTCATTATCTCAATAACCTTCCACCTTAAATAGGTAATATATGGTATCATTTTGTTCGAAATTTTATGTAGATTATTTTTGCATAGTATAATATTTTAGAAAAAACAAACTGTTTTCAAGATATTTGCTAAAATATAAAAAAAAAAACTTTTTCCCCTCCATTAATCCCCCTCCCACCTAAACTCGATGCTCAAATCAGTGTAACTTTTGTTTACATGTTGGGGGAAGTGTATTGAACAAATTGGCGCTGGTTAGAAATTGGTTTTTGATGTCTAGGTTTAGGTCTAATTGCATCGTACTACAAGCCCTTTAAATAAGCAGTCGCAATATTTAAAAATTAAGCAGTTTACATTTAAAAGTTTTGGGCTACCCCCACAAAATCCAATTTTGGGGACTGGGGCAGAAATGACATGTACATCAAAAAGTAGTTTATTTTAGTACTAAAAGGTATGCAAAATATAGGCATGCTAAAAGGTTTTGATATCTGGCTTTCTTTTAAAAGATATTAAACCGGTCCTGGACTTTAGGGACACACAATATTATGGCTTGTACAAAATTAGATATAATTATTGGTTTTAATCTTATAAGTTTATGTTATCTAAACGTTATTACAATTTTAGTTTGGGTTTTTTGATTGATTTCTACGAATTTGTTTAGTTTAGTTGAAATTTTGCCTGCTACCTTAAAAATTTTGTATTTTTTCTAAATTCAATATATAACTATTCATCAAGATTTTTAGGTTATTTTTTTAATTTTTACATTTTTCTATGAAAAAATGCACTTTTTATAGGAATAAGAAAATTTTAAATAACTTTTTTCACTGTAGAATTTCATAAAAAGTCATTTGGTGCCATTTATTTTTGTCTAAAGTGTACAGTTTTGGAGATATCCTTGAAAAACTGGCGAAAAACGTGGATTTTTTTGTTTAATCTTTAATATTTTCTTGATAAAAAGTTTTGCACAGGTTTATGTTTGTACGCATAGTGAAATTTTCTTTTTTAATAATATTCCGAAGCCATTAACACCAAAATCTTGGATACTGTACGATTTACCCAACCATTTGCTTTTTTTAGCAGATACCACCTGGACTACTAGCTGATCATCCCTATTTCACCGTTGCAAAACAAACTTCCTTGGATTCATATTTAATTTATCGTACTTCATAGGTTGTCGTGACATCTTTATAAGCTTCTCTCGTTAGTAAAAAAATCAAATTTTCATCATCAAACCTCAGCATTTTTTGCAGATGTCAATATTTTTCGTTTGAGGTGTGTTTTCCTGTTACGAACTGGAAAGAACATCGCCATCTTTACAACTGACTAAAGTTAAGCATACCCTCGAGCAGACTAGGAAAAAGTGAGGTACTACATGGATCACTTTTTCTTTTTATTCACCAGACAAGCCTAGTACATACTAGGTTTTCTTAAAAGATGTAGTACGTACTAGGGTAGTACGAACTAGCGTTTTATTCACCTTCAAGGCGAAGTATGTACTAGGGGGCTAGTAAGAAACTAGCATTTTTATTCACCGGAAACCTAGTAAATACTCAAAGAAGTCTAGTTCTAAGCAAGTACTACTTTTTATCACCTCTCCTAATGTCTTTAAATCTCACACTGGTTTGTATATTTAAAATACTTTGAATCATATTTATCATGTAAAGTACAAATAAAATCGCATTAGAACTTTAGGACAAAACTTACTGAATGGAAATCAATTGGGAAATAGCAGGAAACGACCTCAAAAGCATCCTCTGTCAATGTCCCAAGCGAAATAGAAGAAAACAGTTTGGGTAGAAAAGAGAAAAGAATAAGAAGATTTCTAGGATCCCTCTCTCCATCTGCAGAAGAGATGATGTTGAAAAGCAACTCAGAACTTGTACTTTGGTAATCTGAAATCACATATTTATGAAATAAAACACTACTTTTTGTAATCTGAAGCTTGATTTGGAGCTTAATTAATGATCAATTTGTCAACAAATAAAGAAAAAAGTAGGTAACACTTTTTTAAATGCCAAATAATTGTGCATATTCTTTGTTATTGCTACAATTGCCATCAAT
Organism: Flexamia atlantica; assembly: GCA_035578135.1. Classification (NCBI taxonomy): domain Eukaryota; kingdom Metazoa; phylum Arthropoda; class Insecta; order Hemiptera; family Cicadellidae; genus Flexamia; species Flexamia atlantica. Next base: position 160,661,001 of record JAQJVK010000001.1, read on the forward strand.
GGAAACAGTGTTAAGCAGTGGCGTATATAGAATTAATTTTTGGGGGCCCATTTAAAAAAAGGGCCCTCCTTGAAGTGATTAGGAAGGGTACTTATGGGGGGTCCAAGGGCCTCTCTTGGAAATTGTTGATGCAAAATGGTTTGTTTCAGAAGATTTTAGCGGTTACATTTTAATTTTAATCAAATGTCTAATCTGCCCATAATGTCAAGTCAAACTTAAATGATTGACATTTGAATATTAATGATTTTCAAACAAGCTTTTATTCTGGAGAAAATTATGCATAGTTTGAAGCCTAATGGTAAATTGCATGTTCCAGCCAATTTAATTCGTTTTTAACCCCCATTTCAGCATTGAAAACATTTGGAACAGGCTTGTATAATCTAAGCCCAATTTAATACTAAATCCAAAGATCATCAAGTGCAGTTAAAATTTGCATCTCTGAACAAAATTTGTACAAGACACTAAATTGACATGTAAGCAGTACTACACATTCTAAATAAAGTCACTCCCTCTATAAATCATCATTAATACTTTTCTTGGGTTTACCTGGCATTATTAATTAAAATAACACAACAGTAAAATAAAACTAACTGCCCCTGCAAATAAAAAGTACACAAAATATTGAAGACAAAATGGGAAAATACAAAAAACTTGATAATGAAATGATTTCACTTGTTATTCTACTATCAACTAGCAACCAGCTAAGCACTGTGCTTGCTACTACTCTATGAACCAATGACACCGCAACGCATGGCAGTATCTGAGAAAGTATCGGAAAAAGAGTACCTACTCAGATAATTTTTCTAATGAATTCTGATAAATCCCTGGACTCATCAATCAACTTGTATCAAACATTCTTCAGTAGTTCTGGACCCTCAAATTAATTAATTTACGGACAATACCAACAAAGCCATTCCTACAAATACTTTTTTTTAATCATTGAATAACTCAAATGAATAGAATAAACTAAGTGTTTTATAGTATTTAGCATTCAAACAGTAAATAAATATACCTAATACAACAAAGACCCCACAATGAAACAAGTTATCTCGATTGTTCGCCTGAGCAAAACAGTCATTTTCCCCAGTGAAAGTAACCTTGACATAAAGACGAGAGTTTACCGAAATTCCATTTCCACTTGCTTTACATCAGTGACAAGGCAAGTTGTTTCGTTTACCTCAACACAATTATGGTGAAAAAATCAGATGCAATAGCATGGTTCACTAACATATGGTGACCTACTTCTCAAACTCAGCAAACAACTTGACACCTTGGCCAGCAGTCAGCAGTCAGCAACAACTAACCTAGCTCAACTGACCTAGCTCTCTCTTTCAATTCACTAGCATTTTAGTTTTTTAACATGTACAAGGTGGGAGACCTAGTTTTTGCAAAAATTAAAGGCTACCGCCATTGGCCGGCAAAAATCAATCAGATCATAGAAAATAAAAAAATACGACTGTTTACAATGTAAATTTTTTTGGTGACCTCAAAACCTAGAAAGCTAATGAATGCTTCCTTATTCTGACACTAATAATAGTGTGCAAGTTTTTCCTATGCAAGACTCCTCTTTTTATCAAGCAATTTTAGAAACTATCTGGTTTTGGGTAAATGAAAATTAATGCGGTGTTTTTTGGGTAACTATCTGGTTTTCGGTACCTGCGGGGATTCTTGTCGAAAAACTGGGTAAAAGCAATGTTTTACCCAATGTTTTTGGATTTTTAATGGAGTTTACTATGTGTAAACGGGAGAGGAAGAAAGGATTATCGGGTATTTATTTTATTTAAATCAATTTCAACTTAGGATTCAACTTTATATTATACCTCAGGGTGAGTTCTTTGTCGTAGCTCAATTCACTTATAGGCTATCAATGATGCCTTAACTTGTGAGTTCTGAATGTAAGTGTGTAATTTTTGTGTTTAATTCAGTCACAGCATGCGAAGCATTTAAGATGCAACAGTGATCCAAAAGCGCAGTGTTTATAAAGGACGCAGCATCAATTAAGATACAACAGTGTAAGTCTTTATTTAATTCGTAAGTGTAAATGTAAGTGACACTAATTGTATGTTTTCGGTCGCTGCAACAGTTAAGATGCAACAGCGATGCCGAAGTGTAGTGTTAAGATTGCCGCACCGGACAGTTGGAGCTAAACAATCTTCGTATGTTAATGAAGCAATGATAGCCTAACACTCACCAACTCGATCAATATTTGAACTCTAAAATATTAAATTAATTATTAAATGAGAGCAATAGGAATATTTTAATGACACTGACTTTTATTATTTTGTAGATTAAATACAAATGGTTTTACAATCAATAAGTACTTATTACTTTACGTAATTGGCTAAATGCCCTGGTAATGACAAATTATAATTGGGGACACGGGGAACTCTTGCCTCCACCGTTCCTACAAACAAAATCGGGGGACCTACTGTATCTACCCGTTACCGTACTGCTGGAGATGCAACAGCAAGCACACAGTGCTCGCAGCATCAGTCAGCCATTGAGACGAATCTGTCTAGGCTGGCAGCTGTTGCCCACCTTTTATAGCACCAATCAGCTGGGGATGATCGCAACAGACTACTAATACAGGATTGCCACTATTTCACATCATGAATAAAAACGTAAACATTCCTTACACCTACTTTTACAATTATTGCTATTAAATTGTTAAATATGGATTAGTCTTACTTAATAAATATTAATTATTTTACTACACAGACAAAGTATTTACAAATAAATAATTAAAGTACACACTGTGTTGTTATTTACAATAACGATATTGGACAACCTAACCACTACGGTAAGTGAATAACATTACAGTTTTTTTAACTATTTCACACTTTCAACAAATTAAAATGAATATAAAACTGATTATTTTTATTAAATTATATAAAATCTTTACTTAGGCCTACATAATAAACAATCTTTAGCTCAAAAATATCATGATGTACTGTTAAAATCTAGGTTACCTAGGCGAAGCCTAGTTTTAAAACATTGCAAGTTGGCAGGTAAAATGAAAAATCCTTTCTAGCAACTCTGCTACAGATTCATATTAATTAATTTTACTTTATTCCGAGCAAGACTCGTTAATGAATTGATTTTTGCCCATGCCCTTTCTGTTTCATCTTCAGTCGGAGTGCCTCTGACAAGCAATGCCCTCAGACGCAATAGAGTCTGTCTGGGATTGTCTCTCCATACCCTTGACGACAGAAGATGGAAACACCGCCTGAGTTCACGATATGGAGGCCTGCCATCTCCAGGGTGTACCGGATTAAAGTTGAAGAACTCTGAACATTTTTGATTAGTAGAAAATACCTCTGCAGACCTTGCTTGTGCTCCCCACATTGACTTTACCCGGCAGCATGCTTGACCTGGTAGTCCTGCAAGTCCTTCTTCACTACACAGGATTTGGGTGGGTCGAAAAAAATAAATTTTATCCGATAAAAAAAAATTTTATCCGATCAAAATCATGTATGTCTTAAAAGTTGTGTAGTAGGCCTAGTATGAACAGCATAAAATATTAAGCCTGAGAGATTATATCTTTAGACTGCGCAAACCGTGTAAAGTTGTGATGGTTTGGAAAAAAACTCAAATTTTGTGAATTTTTATAAATATATTTAATTTTGTCCTATCGTAATCATTTATGTCTCAAAAGTACCACCAAAGAGTCAAAATGCCTATTGTAAAGTAATATAAGCCCCAAGCAATAGTATCTTTAGACTGTGCAATCAGCTTAAAAATTGAGTTATTTTGCAAAAAAAAATCAGATATACTCAAAATACAATTATAATTTTTTATTGTTATTTTTGAACAATACTAAGTAAAATGGTTAAACTAATGCTCTGAATCTTGTTAAAAGGTTGTATTCCAATTTCAATTTTTTTTTTTTATTTAAAACATGTATTGACAGCTTGAGTACTACAAATAGAAATTTTCAACTATCCTTCTTTTATTCTAAAAAATCGGGATTAAATTTTTCTCTACAACTTATTCTATGCTGTTTTCTTATTTTCTGCCTCCTCGTACCATATCGTGCTTCTTTTCGCTATTTACATATAGAACTACCCAGAACTCACTAACTAAATTGATTTTAGAAATCTTGAACTTCCTAACACCAGCATTTTCTGTACCCAACTTATTTCGTGCTGCAATGATTCGCTTGACGGCAAGCTGGTGGATGTTTTTTTCTGCTGTCTATAAACATTGCAACTAAGACGTTTTTGGTTGGGTAAAGTAGCCGCAGCCACTGTCCTCTAAAAGTTTTATATTACTTTCTTGTGTGCATTTTTCGTGTAGCTCAAGAATTGGACCATTTTCTACAATCCAATCCACAACAATCTTGTATTTCGAGTTATATGTTATTGTTAACCAGCTTAATACATACGATCATACAACATTTCTTTCAATATCTCACTTGTGATCCAGAACAAATATGCAGACACGAAATCCGGTTGACAGTCGTAACCTAACTAATGTGGTTTAGCTTCCTGGAACTCCATCTCTGAATCCAGAGAGGCTGTCGCCTGTGAAACCTACCTTACGTATGTGAAACCAGCTTTTTTAATCAGTGTGGAGGGTTTTTCTTAGCATTTGAATCATTAAAAGTTCAAGATTCCAAAGATAATTTTTATCATGACAGACATCATTGATTTAATCACATCGCAGTCTCTAAAAGTAACAGAATCTCCGTTGAAAGTGTATTTGTCGTAAGCATCTATACCAAATCCTGCAGCCAGACAATGATGTGACAAACTTTAGAAGCTTTTTTGAAGTTGCCAACTTGTACACAAGCTGTGAAAAGGTCTGTCAAGGAAGTGACAAGGTCACCCTAAGCAAGTATGCAATCAAGAAAGTATAGAGAAAGAAAGTGGTGTGATAAGAGCCCGATTACAGGACGATAAGAACAAAAATTGAGTCCAATAGTTTTTAAAGGTTTATTGTAAAAAAGAGGTATTGACGGTAACGTGCTCTCATGGTTGGTTGGTAGGGAGGGCGGAACGGACTCAACGACTCGACATTCAACCACCTCCCTGTGGTGAATTCTGGGTAGTTCTACATGAACTAGCAAAGAGGTGCTTGGTATGGCACTGTATAGCAGACAGAAAATAACAACACCGCATAACATAATATAAATGATAGTGAAAAAATGAATCCAGATTTTTTCGAATAAAAGGAGGGCAGTTGAAAATTTCTTTTTATAGTATTCAAGCTGTTAATAATACATGTTTTAAATAGTACATACAAATTTTTTTAGGTGAGAATACAACCTTTTAACAAGATCCAGAGCATTAGTTTAACCATTTTACTTAGTATTGCTAAAAAAAACAATAAATAATTATATTTGTATTTTGAGTATGTTTGATTTTTTTTGCAAAATATCTCAATTTTTAAACTGATTGCGCAGTCTAAAGATATTATCGCTTGGGGCTATTACTTTATAATAGGCATTGTGACTCTTTGGTAGTACTTTTGGGACATACATGTTTACAATAGGACAAAATTAAATATTTTTTTAAAAATTCACAAAATTATAGTTTTTTCCCAAAACATCAAAACTTTACACGGTTGCGCAGTCTAAAGATATAATCTCTCAGGCTTAATATTTTATGCTGTTCATACTAGGCCTACCTACACAACTTTTAAGACATACATGTTTTTTATCGGAAAAAATTTACTTTTTTCGGCCCACCCTAACACAGGATGCAGGACATTGAAGCAGTTCATACACTGGCCTTATGATCCTGGCCACCTTACTTGAGGCAAAGCTTTCTCCAATCACGACCATTGCAACAATTGGCTACCTGGCCACACCCCAGACATTTGAAGCCTATGGAGACCAAAGGCTTCCAGCTCTCGAGCTGTCGCATACCTAACAAATCATCTAGCCAAACTTCGGATGACCTTCCACACTCAGTGTTGCAACGTCTCTGGCTCCAAGTCTCAGGCAATCTCGGTCTGGGCCTTCAACTGAAGGGGCTTACCACCCCATCACCATTCTCACTTGGAAAGTGAGCTGCGGGATTTATCAAACTAGGTTGCATTTTTTGAATTTGAGTTTTGTTTTCGCATGCCTTGATGTCTGGATTAGACCTAAAGACTGGGCGTCACCCAAAAAAACATACTCTGGTTTGAAGATCAAACCAACCTACCACCAGAGGAAACTATATTTGTGCTCGTTTGTTCCAGAACGAGTCGAGGAACTTAGCGCCACCACCCCTAAGATGAGCCCGATCCAAGACGAGCAGTGCCCATGGTTGAGCCCCTCAAGACCGCAGCGGACCCTATCCATTCACCAACCAGCATTACACAAAGGGATTTTCACCAGCTGATAGGTCAGCCAGATATGGTCCCACATCACTGATTCTGTGGCCCGGCACCGTGAAGGTCGTTGTAGGGCGGCTCTCCTTGGCAAGGGGCACCTGCCAATAGCCCTGCCATAAGTCCAGGGTGCTGATGTATCTCGCTTGCCTCAGTTGTGTCGGGGATAGAGCTTTCGTTCACTCGTTGATACATACAGAAACAAAATTTGCTGTTGCTCTTCCTCGTCAGCACCACTGGAGAACTCCAAGGGCTCGACCATGCCCTCATGGAGCATCTCCGGTACCTCTTCGTTTATGATGGCCGCATTGCGGGGTTCCTGGGACAGTACCACTGTTTAATCAGGACAACGTTGTCCTTCAATCGGATCGTATGTTCGGCCAATGTAGTTCATCCCTCGACAGCGTCGAACAATGGCAAACTCATGTCTGAGGATCTCTGCAAGCCTCGTGTCCTCTTCAGCGATTCATGTGCTCTGGACACTCACCACTAGGAGACTCTTCGTCTAGCTCCAGGGATCCGGTTGGAATCAGGCGAGTTTCGTGTTCAACATACACCCATGCCCAACACCATGTCAGTCGTGAGGTGAGGAACGTAGAACACATCCATGTCAGATATTGCCCGGCGATTTAGCCTTCGATGCAATACAGATCCATCACATGGGGGCTGGCGCCGTTGGCCATCCTCAGGTCCACCTTCCTTCCGTGAGGTTTGATGCCATGCGAACTTAGGTGCTGCACCACTTGATCCCCAATCAGGTTAACGGCAGAGCCAGTATCAGGCCAAAGGGAGTGGCCCTTACAGCCACTAGATAGGTAAATGCAAGCTAAGCTGAGCCTGGGAGATGCATAACCCAGGGGATGTCATTGCTCCAGAAAGGTGAGTCCCTATTGAGGTGAAGGCATTCGACATCCTTTCAGAGATGCAGAAAGTAGACGACACACTCAACAAGGCCGCTTATGGACCAACTGACAAACGCTGAGTGTCACTGGCTCTGGCAAACAAGCGGCAACTGAAGATGGCGTTCCTCCAGGCCATCTTCAGGTGGATAATTTGAGCTGCACGGTGCTTCTGAAAACCGTGGTCGTCAGGTCCTTCAAGTACCTGTCCTATGGGCACCTGCACAGCAAATGCACGGGGTCCACTCTCTGCTAAAAATATGGAAAGTTGGGCTTCCACCACAAGGTCTGTGCCACAGTGGTTCACTGCTTCCTGAACCAGCATAGCTGCACCAGCCAGCTATGCTGTGGGAGTTAGCAGCACTGTAAGCACAGTGCGACCACACACTGGTTTTGGGGCATGCAACGTTTTTAGACTTGCCCTAGAAAACGCCAAAAAGGACGAAAACCAATGCCAGTCTAAGCCGGGACCCAAGAAGAAAAGGGAAGTAGTTCCCTCTTCTGAAAAACCATGGTTTCCAGCATGCGACTATCCAGTATTAGGCCTCCCCCTTAAGTAATGTGCTCAATAGTCAGTCCCAGAGGGAGATCCACCCAGGACAAGGAAGTGGTTTAGTGGGTAGGGTTTTCCGATTCAGACACTCCATCCGTAAATAGATTCCACCTGCCATTAAAAAACAAAAACACAAATAATAATAATAATAATTATTATTATTATTATAATTTTTATTATTTAAAAAAAATTATATAGTTAGCAAGTTACTATTGTTATAGTAGCTTGTTCCAAAAAAAAACTAGTAATACTATCTAAAGAGATTTTACTATATTATCAACCATAACAAAGTTTTGTTTCACATAAAAATATTTCATACTCTGAGTTTGCACAAACATGGTAGAAATTTGTAATACCTTCCAAGCGGTTGAAAACAATGTACTGCAGGATGAGATAAAAGACCATTCGATCAGTTACAGTTTGAGTTTGCCAAACAACATTATTGAATAATGTACTTGAGATATCATGAAGGGTATTTCTTGGAAGTGAGGGATTCTTTACCTGTAACATTAAATATAAATATTATGTACTTGTAACATAAAATACAAAAATATAAATGTTTAAGAATATAAGAAAAGCCCCTTGCCGGAATTCCTTGCGCGAGCCCCAACTGCAGCTGGCTGATGGCCAGGAGTCACAGTGTTAACATAGAACACTAGCCCCGAGTGTAGGCTCCAGCTGCAGCTGGCTGATGGCCAGGAGTCACAGTGTTAACATAGAACACTAGCCCCGAGTGTAGGCTCCAGCTGCAGCTGGCTGATGGCCAGGAGTCACAGTGTTAACATAGAACACTAGCCCCGAGTGTAGGCTCCAGCTGCAGCTGGCTGATGGCCAGGAGTCACAGTGTTAACATAGAACACTAGCCCCGAGTGTAGGCTCCAGCTGCAGCTGACTGATGGCCAGGAGTCACAGTGTTAACATAGAACACTAGCCCCGAGTGTAGGCTCCAGCTGCAGCTGGCTGATGGCCAGGAGTCAGAGTGTTAACATAGAACACTAGCCCCGAGTGTAGGCTCCAGCTGCAGCTGGCTGATGGCCAGGAGTCACAGTGTCGACATAGATCACTAACCTCGAGTGTAGGCTCCAGCTGCAGCTGGCTGATGGCCAGGAGTCACAGTGTCGACATAGATCACTAACCTCGAGTGTAGGCTCCAGCTGCAGCTGACTGATGGCCAGGAGTCACAGTGTCGACATAGATCACTAACCTCGAGTGTAGGCTCCAGCTGCAGCTGGCTGATGGCCAGGGGTCACAGTGTTGACATAGATCACAAGCCCCGAGTTTAGGCTCCAGCTGCAGCTGGCTGATGGCCAGGAGTCACAGTGTTGACAAAGAACACTAGCCCTGAGTGTAGGCTCCAGCTGCAGCTGGCTGATGGCCAGGAGTCACAGTGTTGACATAGAACACTAGCCCCGAGTGTAGGCTCCAGCTGCAGCTGGCTGATGGCCAAGAGTCACAGTGTTGACATAGAACACTAACCCCGAGTGTAAGCTCCAGCTGCAGCTGGCTGATGGCCAGGAGTCACAGTGTTGACAAAGAACACTAGCCCCGAGTGTAGGCTCCAGCTGCAGCTGACTGATGGCCAGGAGTCACAGTGTTAACATAGAACACTAGCCCCGAGTGTAGGCTCCAGCTGCAGCTGGCTGATGGCCAGGAGTCACAGTGTTAACATAGAACACTAGCCCCGAGTGTAGGCTCCAGCTGCAGCTGGCTGATGGCCAGGAGTCACAGTGTTGACATAGAACACTAGCCCCGAGTGTAGGCTCCAGCTGCAGCTGGCTGATGGCCAGGATATTTTTGGCTGACACATTGATTTTTTTCCTAAACCCAACGGTTAAGCAGATATAAGCTGTTAAAATTTGATTTTTCCCCATAAGAAATGCATTGCATTATCGTTGGTTCTTGGTGTATCGATAACGTTTGGGTCAATTAAAAAACTACAGAGAACAAAAGGGATTTAAAGGGATTTATTTTTGTTTAGATTCAATCATAGAAATAGTTTTTAGTTGAGGTTCACTCATGAAAATGAACAATTTTGAACAGTTTTGTACTTCGTAAGGATTGCATGGGATGGCAGAGATAAAATGGACACAATGTGTTTCAAATGGGGAAAAATCAAACTTTAACTGCCTATATCTCCTTAACCATTGGGTTTGGAAAAAAAACACAAAAAGTAAAAAGTTCTTAAAATTAAGCGTAGATTCCAAATACATCATAAAATACAGGGTGTGTTCCATAAGAAAAATCAAAGTTGTCCGCCACATTGGAAAATGGTGGCCATTTAGAAGAAAATAGAATTCGTATTTTTAAATGTCTTAAAAAAGTAGGTGAAGTTTCCCATTTAAAGTTTTCTCTAAATCAAATAGTTTCTGATATACCAATGGTGGCACAGTTTAGTTGGACACCCTGTATAACATTTTCTCTCATGTTTAAAATATCTATTGAATTACAACTAGTATAAATGCCAGATTGGACTGTCCGAAAAAATCATCAAAATCAAATCAAATCAATATTTATTTTCCAGAAAAACATTACAGCAAGTTACGAATATTTCAATTGGAAAAACTCACATTAGTCCAGGAGCAACTAAGGAGAGTGAGCATGCATAAAAGTATGACGCAATGTTTTTGCAGATTATTGTAATATCCCTAAACAATGTTCCCTAAACATTACAGCAAGTTACGAATATTTCAATTGGAAAAACTCACATTAGTCCAGGAGCAACTAAGGAGAGTGAGCATGCATAAAAGTATGACGCAATGTTTTTGCAGATTATTGTATATCGGACCTTGGTGATGCCGGAAACGCATGTCATCACTTTCCCAGGTGGTCGATAACTTGGGGGGACGGGGGCAAAGATGGCGGGGGGCGCTACACGTTAAATCGTTGCTATCTCAAAAATGGTTAAAGATAGAACATAAGTTAAAATGTCATTTTGTTTGGAAAACTATGGACTATAAGAAAGGTTTTTAGGTCTGAGGTCATATCTCGATTGATAAAAGAGATATTAAATAAAACAAGAAAACATGGACATTTCGGCCGGGTTTTTTTTTATAAAATCAGGTTAAGTTTTTGAGTTTTGTATCCTAGTCTGACTAAATATTGTCATATACTGTTGCTGTATGGAGTGTTGTGATACCGTTAACGCATGTTGTCACCCTTCTAGGTGGTCGATGACATAAGGAGAGGGGGGCAAACATGGCGGAAAGCGCTATGCAGAAAACAACCGTATCTCGATAACGGTATGAGATAGAACGCTGGAAAAACGTCATTTTAATCACAAAAATTATTGAAATAAAAAAATGTCCTTAGGTCCAAGGTTGTATTTTTAATAATCAATGAATTATAAAATCATACATTTAGAAAATTAGTATTACTAACCGATGTTTTTTACAAAAATCTTAAAATTCTGCCAAGCTTCTTTGTTTTATTTGATAACATGACAACTATGATTAGAAAATAAATGTTTATACAGTATACAGTGTGGTTGAAAAGTCCCGGAACGGCTAAATATTTTTTGAACCGGATTAGTTTGAGAAATCAAACTTTGCACATTAACTCGTATGTAAAAAAACTACTTTCAGATGTAATTACTGACTCTTGGCCCCCAGTGGGGGACGGCCCACGAGGAGTCAGTACAAAATCTCAAATGTAAGCATAGGTTGATTTGCACATCATTTTAAAGGGCTAATCAAATAGAGTTTAATGCCAGAAACCACACTTCAAAAGGTACATTCGTTACAAAATGGCGGCTGATCAAAAATCTAAAGGAAGTACATGGTGTTCGCCTGAATATCGTTTGAAAATTGTTCGCAGATTATTCTGAAGAATCAAAACTCTGGAATTGAATGTCAGACCTAAAATCCTTTTTTTAGGGTGCCGAAGAGGATATTACCTCCAATGGGGGACGGCCCACAAGGAGTCGGTACAAAATCTTAAACGTAAACATAGGTTGATACGCACATCATTTTAAAGGGCTAATTAGGTAGAATTCAATGCCACAAACCGCACTTCAAAAGGTTAATTCGTTACAAAATGGCGGCTGATCAAAGATCCGAAAGAAAGTACATTAGTGTTAACCTGAATCTTGAGTCACCCGCCATTTTGTAACCACATTTTAACTACATTTTAACTTACGTTCTATCTTTAACACTTTTCAAGATATCAGCGTTTTAACGCGTAGCGCCCTCCACCATCTTTGCCCCCGACCCCCAAGTTATCGACCACCTGGGAAAATGAAGACATGCGTTTCCGGCATCATCAAGGTCCATATTACAATAATCTGCAAAAAATTGTGTCATACTTTTATGCATGCTCACCCTCCTTAGTAGCTCCTGGACTACACAGACATATCTCGCCTGTGTGTGAGGAATGAGTCCCACCAGATCAGTTCTTCAGCAGAGACTGCAGCACTTACAAAACTAAAATAACATCACTTTATTTACACAACTAAAAACATAGGAAATATAGAAGATACAACAAGGATTAAGTTACTGATAGATAAAAATATATAACATTATTTATTGATTTCCGCTAGAAACCTGGATCTCACAAGCACTTGCACCCATTCCCATCCCCCCTCTCCCCATGGCTCACACTATTCCAACCCCTCACAGACACAAAAATACACTCTCGCACACACGCACACATACGCATTGACTCTAGTAATCTATACACAGACTATGAATACAGTGAGCTAAGGTAACTATCAATTTAATATCTACCGACTATCAATAACCAGTTATTTACATGTTTCTTATATGTAGCTATACTGCATTGATTTGGGTGTTTTAAAACTTCTGGAAGCTTTGAAAACCTTATACCTGCTAAGTAATGTGAGGATGTTATATTAACTGTTTGATTTATTTTGGAAACTGAATCCCTGTATTCACAGCGGATCTGGTTAAATGATTGTGATTTAGCTGGCTGAAAATAGTGTGCTTGTTTTTAAAAATATACAAAATAAGAGTTCTACTATATAACTGAGAAATACTAAAACTTTGAAATCATCAAAAAGTTGTTCAGTAGGATATTGACTTGGTTTGCCAAGAGCAGCTATAATTACAGATTTCTGAATAATTTCAAGTGGAGAAATAATACTTTTAAATCCACCCCCCATGCTAAAATCCCATATTGAAGTAATGACTGAACGTAAACAAAATAAATAGTTTTGAGAAGAGAAGAGAAAGCAATTTTGAAAGGTTCGAAAAATAGAAAGTAAATTTACGTAGTTTATTTCATTTTTTATTTTCATTTCATCTTTATTTACAATCTTCAAGATTACAAATAGTGTCAAATGAACTTAATCTATATACTATTCAGTTTTGTTCTCTGTTTCTTCTATGCATGTTGTTGTTGTCTCCAGAGGAAGAATTCTGCTACTGTGTAGAACGGCCGGTCTTGAAGCCAAAGTTTTAGTTTTCGGGCGAACTGTTGTTTGTCGGTTCTTTTCAGGTCTTCTGGCAGAGTATTCCACATCTTGGCCCCCCTGTATCTCGTACTTTTTCCGTTGCGCTCGTACGGTGCACAGGGAGGCAGTAGTCGATTGCATGCCTTGTGTTGTACTTATGTATCTGTGCACTTGTCCTCATTTCGTCAGGTGCCTTGACATGGATGTAAACGATGACCTCGAGAATGTACAGGTTTATAACAGTTAAAATTTTTGGCTGTTTGTAAGTGTCCCTGCATGATTGTCTGGGCTGAAGATTTCCAAGAAGTCTTATGGCTCTTTTTTGGAGAACCAAAACTTTTTGTATATTCTCAGCGGTAGTACCCCCCCATACCACAATTCCATAGCGAAGGTGAGTCTCAAAAAGAGCATAATATGCGATCTTGGCTGTTGCCATGTCACTTATGCTCTTCATTCTTCTTATTACATACAGTCCTGAGCTGAGCTGGCTGCATAAGGAGTCAATATGGGGTGTCCAGGTGAGACCTTCATCAACTATTATGCCGAGGTATTTGGTTGAGGTAACCTCTTCCAGGTCAGGTAATCTTCCAGTAGCTTCTCTGTTTCTGCCAAGTACTAACTGTTTTGTCTTTTTCTCATTTACTACCAGGTCAGAGGCATGGCAGTATTGGATTGCCATATTCAGAGCTGTGTATGAGGCAACTTCTAGTTGTTCAGGGTCTTTACTGGCAAGTAGCAGAACGGTGTCATCTGCATACATGACAGTGTTGCTGTAATTATCCAAGTACTGTGGAAAGTCATTTGTGAAAAGGATAAAAAGCACGGGTCCTAGTACAGATCCTTGGGGTACTCCTCGATTAATAGGTCTGATTTTTGAGTTTATTTGTTTGGTTTCTAAACAGCTTGTATGCTTGATTTCTACTATTTGACTTCTGCCTGTTATATAGCTTTCGAACCAGCCCCTTGTTATGCCCCGTATCCCCAACAATGTTAATTTTTCCAACAGCTGATGATGGTCGATACAATCGAAAGCTTTACTGTAGTCGAGCAGTGTTGCAGTGCTGGTGCTTCCATCTTCTTGTTGGTTTATCAGGAAGTCGACTAACTCTATTAAGGCTGTAATTGTGGACTTTCCACTGCGAAAGCCATGTTGATGTGGTGTTAGCAGATGGTTTAGAGAGAGGTGTTCAAGTAGCCTTACTAGTACTAGCTTTTCTATCAACTTTGAGACGGTTGGAATAAGAGAGATGGGCCTGTAGTTTGATGGATCAGTACTTGAGCCTTGTTTGAATTTAGGGTAAATCTTTGCTAATTTTAGTGCTGATGGAAAAATCCCTGTTTGAAATGACTTGTTTGTAATATAAACTAGAAGGCCAATCAGTTCTTCTTTGCAGAATTTCAATAATTTAGAGGAAATCTCATCATACCCAGCAGAAGTCTTTGTTTTAAGGGAGATAATAGTTTTTGACATTTCCACTTCAGTTGTAGGTTTAAGTGTAAGACTTGGGGTGTTTCTGTTCATAGCTGGGGGATTTTTTGGTTGTTGCGGTTTTGAGGCCAGTCCATTTTTTCCCTTGATGGTCTCTTCGGCTATGTTAGCAAAAAAATGGTTTAAGTAATCTGCAACTTCCTCTGGATCGCATATTTCACCTTGTTGTGTGTCAAGCTTTGAGAGTAAGCTCGTGTCATCTTTTTGTTTTCTTTCGGAGTTGATAATATTCCAGAGGGCTTTTGGTTTGTTATCTGCCTCTGCAATCCTCAGTCTGGTTTCTTGCCTTCTCAGGTGTCTGAGGTGTAGGTCATACTCTTTTTTCATAAGTGTGGCTCTCCTTTTCTAATATAGCTCACATGCTCATACCATTTCATGAGGGAATCAAACACCACTCCTAGATACCTGTATTCATTGCACACACTCAACACTCTCACACGTTATGCACCCATTCCCAGCACCACAAGTATGCAACCTAAAACTTAAGTTAGTCGGATCAAAAAAGGCTCTTAAAGATATTGGCATGCAATTGGTTTAATTTAGAGTCAGCCCGTTCTGATCAAACCAACGCTTGGCAGTGAGCAGGCCACACTCCGCGTCCCTGTAGACACCCTTCCGGCTGTCGCCTTCAAATAGTAATGCAGTGTCATCTGCATACACAAAAATCTTTGCAGTGTCCGAATTTACCTTCCCAAGATTATTAATATAAATAAGGAAAAGAAGAGGTCCTAAAGTCTATCCTTGAATTACCCCATAATCAATTTTTTTGGGCGAACTATTAAGGCCATTAATAGAGACAACTTGGTAACGATCCGTAAAGTAGCTTTCAAACCAATCGAGTGCAATTCCACTTACGCCTATAAAAAAAAGTTTTTTTCAATAAAAGCTTTCTATCTAATGTTGAAAAATGGTTAATTACTTGCTTAACATTCATTATATTTTCAGTGAATTTTCTTTACTTAAAAAATTGTGAATATTGATTAAATTTATATCAGTACTTACCAGGGTAACAAGACCTTTTAAAGAAGCTGATATGAAAGAGTGATGTTGTCTTATTTGCCCACAAAAGAAGTCTGTGACAAATTCAACTTCCTTTGGAGCTAAAACATTTGGTGGGAGACTTTCAATGACATTACCCAAAAAATGCAGCCCATGGTTATGTCTGTTAAGATCTGTGCTGGTTAAAAAGTCTTTTAAAGACTCAACTACATCCAGAAGAGTCCTCTGATTGTTCACAATACCTGTTCAACAAAAAAACTGTTTTAATTTGATATATCTTCCGTACCAAGAAGTCCAGTAAAATAATACATTGTGGTTTACAAAAGGAAAGGTAGTATGATTTTGGATATGTTGTTAGTATACAGCTGATAACATAAAATCCCAAGTTTTCGACCTCGAGCTTCCCGGGCTGCCACAGGGCACTTTCTAGCGTTTTTTTTATATATTTTAACATATATGTAAAAAACTATGCATCCTACAGAAAATTATCAAATTACAAATTAAAAGAAGACTAAATTCCCTACAATTTGTGTGCTCTTGTAGCTTTGTAGCTCTCTCAGCCCGTTCTGATCAAACCAACGCTTGGCAGTGAGCAGGCCACACTCCGCGTCCCTGTAGACACCCTCCTGGCTGTCGCCTTCAAATAGTAATGCGGTGTCATCTGCATACACAAAAATATTTGCAGTACCCGAATTTACCTTCCCAAGATTATTAATAAAAATAAGGAAAAGAAGAGGCAACAGATAAACACCACAACACATACAACATATATGGGACACCTGGAAACCCAGGGCATAGACATAATTTTTGTCTATGTCCAAAAATTAAAAAACATGAAAATTAATCCATTATTCCGAGTTCCATTATTCCATTATTCCATTATTCCATTAATTCCGAGTTATCGGGAAATGAGTAAAAATAAGAAAAAATAAGAACAGTTTCTGTTATTTCTATAAGAAATCATTTATTTATTGCATAGTAAAAAATATAACAACTGTATTAGTTAAAAAAAAAACTTAAAGAAAAACTAAAACTGTTTTAAATGTGTCACACCGTGCTCTGGCCTTGAATCTCAATGCACTTTATTGCTCTGGCAGGCTTTCCGAGTTATCCAGAATTCCGGGTTATCGAAGTCCGGGTTTGCGGGACTCTACTGTATATTTAATATCTGCTTATGTTAAAATATAAGAACAATAATATATTTAAAACAATCGTAAATTTCCCATCCCTAGTGTTAGAGGGGATGACATTCAAAGGACTATAATCGCGAGTGCGTAAACCCTAACATGAATCTATGTAATCATCAGGTATCCATGTAATTATTTAAAATGTAAACTTGTTGAAACCCAAAGTAACCTATGGTTAATGTTAAATCATGTATTAGATTTAAGTCAATTGCAATTTTCATTCATTTAATGTATTTCATAATAGCTTTAAGAATCATTCATATTTAATGTATCATGTGTCTCATTCAACATTAAGGCTAAACACCCCGGAAGTAGTTCCAAATACTGCCGCCACGTAGCGCTTTAAAATTATGCAAATTACTCTAACTGATTGCTCGCTTACCTTTGGGGTAAAAATTGTTTTGAAGACTGATTTGTACTTCTAATATGTATCTTTAAGTCGCCATGCTAAAGATTTTTTTTATTTTGTATTTTATAAAAAGAATTACTTTGTAACTCTTAAAAGGAATTTTTTTAAAAGAAAAACAGGTAGTCATTTTAAAGATTTGACGGAGAAATAAATTAATAATTTTTCAGACTGAAAATCGAACCAGTGGTTCCGTCGGAATCGAGTTTTCAAGGTTTATCTCTAGGATTTTTTCGCACTCTTCCCCCCTCCGCCCCAAAACCCGCGCGGCCATCAAACACAATCATCACAACACGTGTTCGCTCAAGCCCGCCATTCACTAGCGGACTTTGTCCGGAGAAAGCACTGATTTTGTCCGTGCGGACAATGTTTGTCAGAAGTACGCTAGTGGATGGGCTCGACAAGTACTGATTTTGTCTGTGGCGTACAACGTCCGGCGGACAAATTGTCAGTGGTCTCGCCTAAAAACCGCGGGCAGATTTTGTCCGTGGCACACAATGTTCGCTAGTGGATGGCCAATCCCAATTTTGTTCGTCTCGTCGTCAAGTTTTCTCCCTTTAAAAACCCTTTAAAATATATTATACAACACTATCAAGCGGGTTCTTACATACATAAATAAATAATAAATAACAGTAAAGTACTAATGTAAAATACGTGCAAATAGTTTTATTCCTTGCAATGATTTTATTATTTTATTTAACGTTAATTACAGTTTAATTACTGTACTGTGTTACGTAATTTACAATTAATCACTTTATACTATTATTTCAAATTGGGACAGTGTATTTGTTTCGTGGAAAATTGAAACTTCTTGCGATACGTCCGTCGCTTCGTGCCGCGCGCCATTTCCAGTCCCACGGTATCCTGATAAAGTTCAGTGGCTGAAGTCATTTTGTAGTAAAGTTTATTGGTGGAATTTTCGTCCGATGTTAATTTGAAAAACTAATTTGTAAACAGAATAAGATTATAATTCACACTACTGAGGCATACAGTAATTTTTATTAAGTTGCTAGTTAAAAAAAAAAATAATAAGATATCCATGTTTCAAAAATAAATATGGCGAAACATCAATGGGCAAATAGCCTAAGCCACGTAACATATAACCTTGTTAACAATCGCAGGTAGTCATTTTGTAGACCATAATTTTTAATTAATTTTACATATTTAAAATTTAAAATCGGTCTTTTGGTTCAATCGGATTTCTTTGTATACAATACGAGTTAATAATTTATTTTAATTAGTTTTATATAGAGGCTACAGTGATTTAACATTTACTGTATTAACATATGACGAGGTGATAGTTGTACTTTTACTAAGAACTTCACAGTATCATAAACTACAGAAACAAAGTAATTGTTATTAATTATGAATTATATAAGTTGGGTAATTCAGTGCTCAGTAAAATATTATCACGAAAATACTATTACATAGAAAAGTTATAACCTTTTATGTTCAGGTGTTAGATAAAATGGATACTGCCGACAAATGTAAAATATTATGACATTACTATTTCATATTTTTACCTTTTCTGTTTTTAGGTGCAAGGCCAACTGCGCATTGCTAACAAAAGAAATTGCTACTTTGTTGTCTGGACAAAAAAGGACATACACATAGAAGCTATTGAGCGAGATGACAAGTTTTGGAAAGATAAAATGGAGAAGGCGTTATGCTACTTTTACAACTGCGCTCTTTTCAGCGACCACATAGTAGAAATAGACGGAGCATAGCTATCTTAGTTGCATTACAGCAAGTGAGGCCTGGGCCGCCATATTGTCTGGGTATAGAAACATAAAACGGCGCTTAAAACCGCGTAATCTGACAGTGCTCATGTTTCAAATAACTCGTAGTTTATACCATTTAGCGTTGAGGCTTAAGGTTGGAATTTTACATGTAGTCCTTTAGTTTGAAACCATAATAGTATCAATCATATTTCGAAAATAATTTTTTTTATTTAAAAAAATGATATAAAATCACAAGGTTTTAATCAACTTTAAAACGTGACATGAAAAAAAGTAGCCGGCTACTACTTTTTTTTATTTTTTGGTCAGGCAAAATAAAAAACTGTGAAAATTGTTGCTAAAGAGTTGAATTTTTCAAATCATATTTTTTTTTTAAATTAGCTGACGTAGTTTGGTCGATAACTTAGTTACGGCGGGAGAGTTCATCCGTGCGGCGCCTGCATAAAAACAAAGTCAATCCTAAACAGCTATTTACAAAAATATAGTCGACTAAAAAATACAAATTTGGTATCAAATTAAAGGTCTGAATCTCACAATTACTATGATACCAATTATAAATGGCTTAGAAGCAATTTACACATCACAGGAACGTTACAGGTGTATTCCGTGGTGGCAGCTTCTTTCAAAAAATGTCAGGACAAGCTTCTAGGTTATCAGTGTTTACGATGTGTAAATTACCTGTAAGCCATTTATATTTGGTACTATAGTGATTCTGAGATTCAGACGTATAATTTGATACCATATTTGTAATTTTTTACGTACTTTGTTTTTTCCACGCATAGGGACTAGAAGCAAATTTAGGCTTCACTTCGCGGTTTCTTGTGCTCCGTCTATTGTAGGGCCTACTATGTGGTCGATGGCTCTTTTACCATAACTTGTAGATCCTAGAACCTGTCGCAGTATGCCGATTAAAGAACCACAAATTCCACTTGCGGAATTCACCTTCAATGGCGGAACATCAAGGGGCAAATAGCCTGTAAACATGTTTCCTGTATGTTTCCATACTGTGCATTTTGTGCATTAAGTAAATGAAGGTCTTTTGCACTAATTAATGTTTATTTATTTATCATTTTTATGAACTCAAAGGTAACTTTTATTTTAAACAAATGACTTAGCTAATTAACCATTTCATTTAACATGGTGTTATACAGCAACTAAAGTACTGTAATGGTAATTTTGTTTGTGGTAATGTTAATATTGAACACTGAACCCGTAGATAATTTCATAAATCCTTTCCCTGCAATCAGAGGACTAATTACAAGGTGTTATTAGTAATTAGTAGTCTGGTCTAGTGTGCCCGGCCAGAGTGCGAGTGCGACTACTGAGTTGACGAACGATACTAAGTAGCAGCGCCGCGCGTCCAGAGCGGACGGGCAGTATGGCGGTGCGCGGGGGGGGCGCGGGCGTGAGAGGAATAGTATCTATAAAAACCGATTCCGATGAGACCATTTGACCGATTTCATATTTGAAAACACCAAAACTATTTTAAAATTATTGTTTACAAAATGACTACCTGCGATTTAAAAAAATTATGATAATAATCGGATTCTTCTCTACAGTTTTTGTACTAGAAAACCATAACATTGTTTACCCCAATAGCGTACATTTATTGTTCATGTTATATACAACAAAACTTACAAAACAAAAATCGGTCAATAACTATGCGAATTATCATTACGTAAAAACTATTATTATGTATGGCAAACTTTGTCGTTCTCTCCCACAACAATACCCAGGGTGTACTCACTGACACACGTCTTGGGCTGTGTGTTGTTTTGGAGCTGGGAGCTGCGAGCCGCGAGGAGTTGTATGTGCCTGTGAGGGTTGAGAGAGAGAGAGAGAGACAGAGAAAGCGTGAGAGAGAGAGAGAGAAGGCGCTACGTCGGTGCGTGCGTGTGTCAGTCAGCCGTTCAACTAGTGAACAATAACGGTACACAACGTTGGAACTAAAAACGCGTTTCTTACAAAACCGCTCAACCGATTTTTTTTAAATAAAGGTTAAAATTATTCAAAAAATTTTCCCCTCCAAATGACTACCTGTTTTAGTCATATTTTAATTTATTGTAAAAGTTATCAATTGTAAAAGTTTATTTAGTAATTTTTTCGAAAATTGGGAAGCATAGCGCCTTTAACAACATTATACTGATTACAAAACAGCTTTATTTTTTCAAATCGGATGAAAAATAAATGAGTAATCAGTTGGAGTAATTTGGCCCCGACAGTGCTGCTATCTATTGAGCTGAAAACACAACTTTTTTTGTACTGTTTAGCCTTAAGTCGAAATTTGTCTGAATTCACCTCTTACAAATTTCTGAGGGGATAATTGTAATGTTTCATTTGCCTCATTCATATTTGTTATTGTAGGCCTAAATATTATTATTTCCTTGTTCCTTAGATTATTTATCACAATGTCCATAATTTATTTAATATGTAATCAAATAATATGAGTATACAAGATAGTTAATGAATTAATGAGTTTCAATGTTTAATATGTTATTATTTAATTTGTCATTTTATTCACCACCCCCCAGAAAATCATCCATTCATTATAAGTTAAGCATATTCAAAATCATAATTATTATTTTAAAATTAATTGTTTAGAAAATTTATATTCTTAAAAGATGAGAAATGATTTATTAGTACTAGACCTACCCAAAAATAACATACCCCTTTAGTAATAAAATAATGTGAGAGAGTTGTAATTGAAAATAATTTCATATAATATTAAATTCAAAATTAAATCTCATAATTGATACAAAATTCCAGTGACCAGTGAAGTGTATTTCATTATTTCTACAAGACCATCTGGACAACAATACTAGTGTGCCTGGACACCTACCTCAGCATCATTCAGCCTCCAGCATCATCACCAGAAGTGTTAATATGTATTTGTAACTTCTGAGGACACAATTCCTCATTTTAAAATTTAGGCCCAGTTGAACTAGAAATTGCATGGTCTAGTTCCATTTTAAATTAGGGAAACTTGCCTGGGTACCTTTCAAATCAAACCCTTTTTATAACATCAAGATATCAGTAAGTACCAAGTGAAGAAATTTGTAAGCAGATTGGTAACCACCATTTTGATTTCAACAAAGACTATTTAGAACTTTCAATCTATATATTTGATCAAACCTAATGAACCAATTCAAGTTAGCCTACCTGAAGATTTTATCCATGTGAACTTTCTTATATAAACTGTGAACTCAAATTTATTCAACTTTCATTAGGCCTATTTCAATTTTGAGATCATTGGCATATTTTATTATCTGTATTCAAAATTCAACAAAATTGGCTATCCATTGTTACTTTACCAAAAGAGCTAAGGTTATTTACTAGCACGAACCTTTTCCCTGAGATATAAGAGTCCTATCAATTATATTTCTATTTGTCTTATTATTATATTTGAGAGGTTGTCTTATCTATAACTGTGCTGTTTTCCTTGTGCTGTTTTCCTGGTTGCAAGTATCTTCAGGAGTAATATTGTGCCTAATATTAAAATTGTTTTAGTTTAAAATATTCAGCCATGGCATATAATCAGTGTCAGGATCGTATTTTGGAATCCAAGGATAAAATTAAATGTGCAAGGTTAGACTGTGAAAAAACTTTTCATTATCACTGTGCTGGTATAAGAGAATCAGTCTTTAGTAAAATGTCGGAGGCTACTGTGAAGCTAAGAGAAAATGGTTCTGCCTCAAGTGTAAGGGTGAAAAAAATGTTCAGGTTCAAATAATTCAGAGTTAGTAAACACAGAATCAACCCATGAAGAAGGGTTTCTGGGCTACAAAACTGATGATATTTTGGAAAGTGTCAACAAGAAGCTGGATATTATCTGTAATATTTCTGCCGACATTGAGTCTCTCAAAGAAATAGCCAAAGACATAAAAAATAGTCAAGAATTTTTGTCCCAGCAGTACAATAAATTTGAAGGAGCATTAAAATGTCTGCTTGAAACAATTGAGGGAAACAATTGTTGTGAAGGATAAGCAAATAAAGGAATTGACAGTGCGTGTAAACCAATTGGATCAGTACGGAAGAAATAAAAATTTAGAAATAAACGAAGTAGCTGAGATTGAAGGTGAGAATGTGGAAGACTTAGTTGTGAAAATTTTCGAAAAAGCTGGTGTACCACTGAAGGAAGAGGTCATTGAAATCGCACATCGCCTGCCTAAGACTAAAACTGAAAATCGCCCTGCTACAATTATAGTGCAGTTTAGAAGCAGGAAAGTGCGTGATAAGGTTCTGGAAGCTAAGAAGAAAATTGTGACAAATACTGAGATTACTGGACTGCGAGGTGGGAGAATCTACATAAGTGAAAACCTTTCATTTTTCTACCGTAATCTACTGAAGAATGCTAAATTTAAAGCTAGAGGACTGAACTACAAGTACATCTGGTATAGAAACGGAGCAGTTCGTGTGAGGAAGGAAGCAAACAGCCAGGTTCTATTGATTGCAAAGGAAGAAGACTTAGATAAAATTAAATGAATAAAACTATGTAAGTGTAATAGCTTCTTAACTAATTAGTGTGTTTGCATGGAGAATATCATAGTCGATGATAATGTAATTCAAGCTCTTACTTGCCAAGATGTTTCAGAATTAAATCTTATTTCTCGAAAAAATAACTTCAAAAAAGGTATAACTATTTTTCATTTAAATATTGCATCTTTAAGAAAACATTGGAATGAATTTTTACTAGTATTTAATAACTATTTGGAAGACCTGGATGTTATTGTTTTTACGGAGGTAAATATTAAACAAAACCTTGTAGATTTGTTCAAGTTAGAAAATTTAAATTTAGTTTTTAATTTAAGGGAACATAGTAAGGGTGGAGGCATTTGCTTGTATACAAAAAAAAGAACATACTGTTAAAAATTTGCAAAATGTAACTAAGAAGGCTTTGAGTATTTATTATTGGAAGTGAATTTTAATAAAGTAAATTTATCTTTTTTTATTATGGCTGTTTATAAACCACCAAAAACTAACGAGAAAGCTTTTATTGATGAATACAATGAAATATTAATAAATATTAAAGCAAAAAATCTCATAACAATGGGAGATTTTAATATTAATCTGAAAGATAAACTCTGTTACAAGGTGAATGCATATAAAGATCTGATAGCTGCTAATGGTTTGATATCATGCATAGACCAGTACACTAGGGAAGAGGTGAGACAAGGAAAGCTGACAAGATCGCTTCTTGACCATATCTATCTTAGAGGCAACGATGTCAGGTCAAAGTCAGCCTTGGTCAGGTTGAAAATATCTGAACACTACCCATGCCTGCTGAATATTCAAGTGGGAAGCTCAGATTCAAACCAAAGTGATATTTTATCACACAAAATGAAAGTAGACAATAAATTAGCAGATCAGGTTTTAACAAATACTGACTGGACACACATAAAAAACTGTAATTTCACTTCCAATGGCATTTATCTCGAACTTCATAAGGTTTTTTGTTCTATTTATGAAAATTCAAAGTTAATGCAAAATAAAAATAAGAAAAGACCTAGGAAAGCTTGGATTAATTGGGAAATAGTAAATAAAATTAAAATAAGAGATAAAATATTCAAACTAGTTAAAAAGAACCCCCATGATATATACTTGTTAAATGAATACAGGAGGTTAAGAAATAATATAAACAAAGACATTATGAGAGCCAAGTTAAAATATTATAGTGATGTTTTTGAGAAAAATAAGACAGATATTAAGGGTACTTGGGATGAAATAAATAGAATAATAGACCAGTCATTTTAAATATTTTTCAAAAAATCGGGTAACCAAGTGGGACTTTTTACCATATGTTCCTTGATATGTTACCTTTGAAACCCCATCACTTTTTCGAAAATAAAACTTGTGCTCAAGCCGCCATCTTGGAAAATGGCGGCCAAAATATAGTTTTTGAGCTATATCATGATAACTATTAAGTTTAGAAAACAACTTCTTATACAAAAGTTGCTTGGTTTGAAAAGGCCTATAGCTTTTATATTTAATGTATTGTTGTACAACAATTGATAAAGCCGCCATATTGGAAAATGGCTGCCAAAAAGTATTTTTTGGTTGTTGCAGCTTAATTATTAATCTTACTAAAAAGGTTACCAAAGAGAAGTTGCAGAGATTTTGATAATCTACCACTTTTATATTTACTTTGTTATTGTAAACTCACAAATATAGGCGCCATCTTGGAAAAATAGCCGCTAATATTAGTTTTTTGACTGGGACTTTTTTATTATTGACTTTTCATTAGGTAACTAAATACAAAAGTTGTATGGTTTGAAAAGATCTATAACTTTTGTATTTAACATATTGTTGTGCAACAATTAATAAAGCCGCCATCTTAGAAAGTGGTGGCCAAATATGTTTTTCTTGGAATTTTCACCTTGAAAATTTAAAATAACCAAGTTTTAGTTGGCATCATTGGATTCAGCTTGAAAAAACAAACAATTTAGTTTTTTGAATCACTGATTTATGTCCACTGGTTACCAAGATATTGAAAATAGTAAACAAAGTGCGTTGTCCCTATGTTACCCTTATGGGAATAAGTAGAATTCTATATATCGCTCAATTCTTGACTTACATTAATACAACTTTGTATGCGGCTTCTTTTAGCTGAGCTCTACTGGTTTATGACTTAAAATAATCTATTTTTACATTTCCGTGGCAGCAAACCTGCGTGCCCATATACCATGTTATTCTTATGGAGAATATTTTAGCAAATTTACTTTAGGTCTTCTACTGAGGAGAAGAACCTCATATTATGATGCTTCAACGTGTGTAAATACGAATTCCAACATAATATAAAGCCTAGTGATAAATAGTATAAACATAAATTCATAAATAAGTATGGTAAAACATTCTCCATAACAATAACATGGTATATGGGCACGCAGGTTTGCTGCCACGGGAATGTAAAAATAGATTATTTTAAGCCATAAACCAGTAGAGCTCAGCAAAAAGAAGCCGCATACAAAGTTGTATTAATGTAAGTCAAGAATTGAGCGATATATAGAATTCTACTTATTCCCATAAGGGTAACATAGGGACAACGCACTTTGTTTACTATTTTCAATATCTTGGTAACCAGTGGACATAAATCAGTGATTCAAAAAACTAAATTGTTTGTTTTTTCAAGCTGAATCCAATGATGCCAACTAAAACTTGGTTATTTTAAATTTTCAAGGTGAAAATTCCAAGAAAAACATATTTGGCCACCATTTTCTAAGATGGCGGCTTTATTAATTGTTGCACAACAATATGTTAAATACAAAAGTTATAGATCTTTTCAAACCATACAACTTTTGTATGTAGTTACCTTATGTAAAGTCAATAATAAAAAAGTCCCAGTCAAAAAACTAATATTAGCGGCCATTTTTCCAAGATGGCGCCTATATTTGTGAGTTTACAATAACAAAGTAAATATAAAAGTGGTAGATTATCAAAATCTCTGCAACTTCTCTTTGGTAACCTTTTTAGTAAGATTAATAATTAAGCTGCAACAGCCAAAAAATACTTTTTGGCAGCCATTTTCCAATATGGCGGCTTTATCAATTGTTGTACAACAATACATTAAATATAAAAGTTATAGGCCTTTTCAAACCAAGCAACTTTTGTATAAGAAGTTGTTTTCTAAACTTAATAGTTATCATGATATAGCTCAAAAACTATATTTTGGCCGCCATTTTCCAAGATGGCGGCTTGAGCACAAGTTTTATTTTCGAAAAAGTGATGGGGTTTCAAAGGTAACATATCAAGGAACATATGGTAAAAAGTCCCACTTGGTTACTTGATTTTTTTGAAAACCGGGTTTTTTCTTCAAAAATGACTGGACTATAATGGGAAGAAATAAAATGCAAAGCACTGGGGAATTAATAAAAAAACATATGTTAGGAAAAGTAGGCACAATGAAACAAATATGTGATCAGTTCTCAAAGACATTTACATCAGAGATAAATAATATAGTACGCAATTGTAACTTACAGTTAATGGAAGTGACTCAGAATGAGGATAATGAAATAAATTCATATTTTTACATACCTAAGGCTAGTGTTAAGGATGTAGAATTGATTATAACTAAATTAAAGAAAAAAAGTCCTGGGGTAGATGGTATCAGGGCAGAGGATTTGAAAAAGTGTTGTGTTGATGTCTCTGAAATATTAAAAAATATATTAGACAAATCATTAACTGAAGGAGAAGTTCCATCCTTGCTTAAAACTACCATTGTAAGACCGGTTTACAAATCTGGATGCCACAGCCTCTACCAAAATTACTGCCCGATATCAATTCTTTCTGCAGTAGACAAAGTAATAGAACGATATGTAGCTCAAAACCTTAATAAATATTTAACAGGAAATAATATAATAAATAACAGTCAATATGGTTTTCAGAAAAATAAAAGTACAGATTTATTATTGAAAGAATTCACTAATCATGTAAATAAAGAACTGGATAAAGGAAATGAAGTATTCCCTTACTAAGGCCACATTATAGATTTTACTTAGGCCTTCGATACTTTGCAACTTCAGAAAATAACAGAAACGTTAAGAAAAATAAGAATAACTGGGAGATTTTTGGATTGGTTCAATCAATGACTACTTAACACAAAGGAAAATAATACAGTAGTAAAATTGGATGATGTAACAAGTGAAGAGACAACTTTGCAATCAGGTGTTCCTCAAGGCAGTATTTTGGGCCCTATTGTATATATTGTATATGCTAATAGCCTACCAAAATATTTAAATATGGCTAAAGTATACATGTATGCAGATGACACTGCCATAGTAGTATCCAGTAAAGACATAAGGGATGCTGAAATTGTGATGCAGAAGACCTTTAATGATTTATAAGAGTGGTGCCATGACTATGGATTAATATAAATGGTAGTAAGTCCAAGGTCATACATT
This sequence comes from Flexamia atlantica, assembly GCA_035578135.1. Lineage (NCBI taxonomy): Eukaryota > Metazoa > Arthropoda > Insecta > Hemiptera > Cicadellidae > Flexamia > Flexamia atlantica. The sequence continues at coordinate 160,688,892 of JAQJVK010000001.1, forward strand.
CACCTGCCTTTAAATGTTCGAAAGTTAATGTTATTCACCATAGCTTTGAATGCTTGCATGACAACACTTACTCATTGGTTGATTATTTGTGTTAATGTAATAGTTTAGAAAATGTAAATGTATTTAAGTATCTTGGTGTACATGTAGATCATAAGTTAATTTGGGACATGCACATCAATTTTATTTCCAAAAAAATTAGATCATGCACTTATAAATTGTTTCACTTAAAAAGTTGTTTGCCATATAATGTTCTTATTTTAATATACCAGTCGTTGTGTGAATCGGTTATTAGGTATGGGTTACGGGCATGGGGCAATGCTTCTTATACACATTTGAAAAAAATTGAAAATCTGCAGGAACAAACTCTAAAATGCATTGCACATTTACATATTAGGCAATTGCCATCTTTGCAAATATTTAAATTCTCGCATGCTTTACCTGTTAGTAAACTCTACTTATTATTAATTTATTCCGACCATTTGTTTGACAATTCATTGAAGAAAGTTAATTTACACCCCTACAGAGTCAGAAGAAATTATTACTCTGTGCCTCGTTTTAAAAATAAATTTGGAAGAAGAACTTTGGAAGTTTTGGTACCAAAGATTTTTAATGATTTACCTAGTTGCCTGTTAAGTATTAGTAGTTATAGAATTTTTAAAGAAAATATAAAAGAGCTTATCTGGCATGGACTTATATAGTTAACACCTTCATTGTTTTGCTTTGTCATAGGGTTATTTATTGTTATTTACTACCAAATTTTATGCATGTTACCTCGCCTTGTTATTATTCTATTAATCATAGTTTATATTATGCATGTTAATCTTGTCTTGTTAAGTTTATTTATTTATTATAGTTCATACCTTGCATGTGCTCTGTTATTTAATGTATGCTAAGTTAGTGAAACAGTAACTTGAATGATGTCAGTTAACTTAGTGAAGCTCTCTAAATGCTATCTGACTGAGACTGATAATATAAACTGATTGATGATCTTCATGGTGTTTAAATAATTAGTGCAGACAAACTTTCTTGTGGTTTTTGCACTATGTAAACAAATGCATGTTGCTGAATTGTTGAAATAAAGAATTGATTGATTGATTGATTGTTAATAAAAATATTCTTTACTTATGTGAACACATAACTGATTTTTTTATTTCAAAGGTATTAGGATAGTTAAATAGGTTTTCAGCATCATCAAAGAGCCGAGGCGTCCCTATTGCTGCACACGGCACCAAGGTCAAGAGGACAGTCGTGGCAGAAGAAGATCAAAATACAATAAGTTATTTATTTAAGAACTTAATCAATAATAAATAAACAATAATAAATAAGCATAAAAGGTGTGTATTTGTACAAATACACACCTCTTTTTTACTTATTTATTTTTGTTTATTTATTGATTGTGTTCTTAAACAACTTATTACATTTTGATCTTCTTCTGCCACGACAGTCCTCTTGATTTTGGTGCCGTGTGCAGCCATAGGGACGCCTCTGCTTCTGATGATGCTGAAAACCTATTAACTATCCTAATACCTTTGAAATAAAAAAATCAGTTATGTATTCACATAAGTAAAGAATATTTCAATTAACAAATAGAAATACAATTGATAAGACTTATATCTCAGGGAAAAGGTTCATGCTGGTAAATAACCTTAGCTCTTTTGGTAAAATAGCAATGGATAGCCAATTTTGTTGAATTTTGAATACAGATAATAAAATGTGCCAATGGTCTCAAAATTGAAATAGGCCTAATGAAAGTTGAATAAATTTGAGTTCACAGTTTATATAAGAAAGTTCACATAGATAAAATCTTCAGGTAGGTTAACTTGAATTGGTTAATTAGGCTTGATCAAATATATAGATTGAAAGTTCTAAATAGTCTTTGTTGAAATCAAAATGGTGGTTACCAATCTGCTTACAAATTTCTTCACCTGGTACTTATTAAATCTTGATGTTATAAAAAGGGTTTGACTCGAAAGGTACCCAGGCAAGTTTCCCTATTTAAAATGGAGCTAGACCATGCAATTTCTAGTCCATAACTGGGCCTAAATTATAAAATGAGGAATTGTATCCTCAGAAGTTACAATGAAATATTAACACTTCTGGTGATGATGCTGGAGGCTGAATGATGCTGAGGTAGGTGTCCAGGCACACTAGTATTGTTGTCCAGATGGTCTTGTAGAAATAATGAAATACACTTCACTGGTCACTGGAATTTTGTATCAATTAAGAGACTTAATTTTGAATTTAATATTATATGAAATTATTTTTAATTACAACTCTCTCACATTATTTTATTACTAAAGGGGTATGTTATTTTTGTGTAGGGCTAGTACTAATAAATCATTTCTCATCTTTTAAGAATCTAAATTTTGTAAACAATTAATTTTAAAATAATAATTATGATTTTGAATATGCTTAACTTATAATGAATGGATGATTTTCTTAGGGGTGGTGAATAAAATGACAAATTAAATAATAACAGGTATTAAACGTTGAAACTCATTAATTCATTAACTATCTTGGTATACTCATATTATTTGATTACATATTAAATAAATCATGGAAATGGTGATAAGTAATCTAAGAAACAAGGAAATAATAATATTTACAATAACAAATATGAATGAGGCGCATGAAACATTTCAATTATCCCCTCAGAAATTTGTATGAGGTGAATTCAGACAAATTTCGACTTAATGTTGAATCAAAACAACGAACGCCTTAACAAACCTGATGTTTTGAAAAACCAAGAAAACGTTTTTCATTATCAAAGGTCCCTGGAGAAACACTAAACTATTTACATACTTATTCACGGTCGCGGTCAATCGAGTCAAGCGCCTAACCATGACTGCTGGTGGGTTATCAACTCCAGGTGGAGGGAAGGGCGAGGGGGGGGGGGCAGTGGACCTGTTATGTTGTGTTGCTGATAGTATTTCTTTTTTTTGCTTTTTCATATAGCATTGTATTTCTTTCCTCACCAAGCCCAAATACACGGGACTTATTTCCACAGATGGTCAGAAATAGGGTGTTGCTCTATTGCCATAAACAGAGACTCCACTAGCCCTGCAGTGGTGACGCATGGTCTCACAGACCGATCTGATTTTCAGTCGTAGTTCACGAGTTTACCGAGAGGTTGTGTTCGCTGCTGCTTGAGTTATGTAATGCGCACCCTTCAGTGTGCCTCCACTTGCCGGGGCGTAATTTTAAGGTTAGGTGGTGGTGCGCAGCAGTGTTCAACGGTCCACTGCACCGGCGTCACCGAAAGTGTAAGTGGTCTGGTGCACCGACGTCACCATACACGTTGTGAATATTGTAATTTTCAGTGTGTTGCACGGACGTCACCATACTCTGGTTCTAGGTTTTATAGGTTCAATTTATCTTTTAGAGAAATTACACCTAATTTCATTGATATATTATAGATTAATTTAAGAAAACATTTTTTAATTGTATGAAATTATTATCTAACTAATTTTACGAGCATTTAATAGTATATAATCTCACAGACCGACGTCACCAAAATTAAAATATGGTTCCTCAGACCGACGTTACCAAAATAGGGACTTTGCATATTCACGAATAAACCCTTTTTTGTCAGTTTTCAAAACACGTTTTTCAAAAAACAATTGGATAAATTTTAGATTTTCATAATTTAATCACCAGATTAATCCTTTATAATTACAAAAAATGAATAAATATTAGGTTTTTATATTTAGTTTAATATTGCTGAATTTTTTTCTGTGTCAAGAATTGAATAAAACATGTAATGCAATAAACTTTTTTTCTCCACTTCAAAACGTGATTTATTTATAATAACCCTGTATAAATCTTCCCAATGCTATAAAGTTATTATACAATTTTTATCAAAAATGAGTTCCAATATTTAGTAAGTGAAAAAAAGAAATATGTAAAAGTTGGTCTCATAGACCTACGTCACCAGTTAAAGCCGCAAAATCACGTCACCACTGCAGGGCTAGAGTTCCGGCCAAATACCATTAGGCGGGTGAGTGAGTATGCTGCTGGCGTTCAAAATATGTTTTTGACCAATTATTTACCTATTTGAAGTTATAGACAGTTATGCTCTTTGTTAATGTTCTCCTAATCAGCTGAGTAAGTTCTCCAAACATACCCAAGTAAATGTGCCCCAAGTTCCCAAGTTCCATCTGTATGTACCCAAAGTAAATGTAAAAGTAAATGTGTATGTACCCAAGTTCTATCTGTTGGAAATATGTTCAACTACTTAACTGTGTAGAGGAGCGGGGTGTCTTTATCATCAAGTCATTTATACAGCTGGAGTTTCCATTTTTCGCCACCTGCTTAATGATTTGGCCGGAACTTTAAATTTCGCTTCCTCCAGTCAGGTACTTTGTATAACACTACACTCTGGTCCCATCTCATAGTTTGACCTGTATGAAATACGTGCTCACATATTTTCGTGCCATATAACTCCTTAGCCTTTTTCATGTGCTCTGCGACACGAACCTGTACTGGTCTGGAGGTTTGGCCAATATAATTTCTCTCACATGAACAGGGGATTTTGTAAACCACATTCTTATTCTTCTGGTTCACAACAGTGGGTTTTACTTTAGTTACAACACCCCTAATCGTTGTGTTTAACCTAAATACTGTCCTGATGATGTTATGTTTTAAATTTATACGCCCAATTTTCTCAGATAAATTCTTTACATATGGTATGCAATCTGTAGCAGTCGGTCTCAAAATTTCGGGTTGGCTAGACGCATCAGTTACTTCAATATTACTTAATACCTTTTTTAGAGCTTTCACGAATATTTTTCTCAGATATTCACTTTTTTTCAGAGAAAATTTTATAAAATCTAGTTCCTTATCAAAGAGATCTACTAAAGATAATTTTCACCTGTTTTAGTAATCCCACAGTTAAGCCCATTTTTATGTGTTCTATGGGTGATTCTTTGAAAAATTGAGAAACGACCTGTGGCCATGGGTTTCATAAAGACACTCATCTCCCAACACAACAATCAGCTGGCTTAGCCACCAATACATCTAAAAATGTAAGTTTATTATTCTCCTCCATCTCTATGGTGAACTTTAGTCCAGAGTAGTAGTAAACGGTTACTCCTAGCGCAAAGTATGAGCTATGAGCTACGAGACTACGAGTCACATGACCTGTGACGTCACTGGGATTCCCGATCACGTGATCTGTGATGTCATCAGCCAAAGGTCAACTAACCTAACTTAAAGCTACCTATTTAACCTCATTTTAGTCTCTTTTGCGGGCATTTTTATCTAAAAATAACAAAATTTGTCGCTATTTTTAACATTTTTCACCCTCGATTTGACGGATTAAATTATCGCGGGATTCCCGATCACGTGTCCTGACCTATGACGTCACGGAGGAGGATTTCCCCGATCACATGACCTTCTTCACCTTCTTGACCATCTTGACCTTTAGCCCTAGGACCTAACCCTAAGCCTAAGCCTCTTAACCTCTTTAACATATTTTTTTCTTCGAAACGGAGAGGGATATTAGAAAACTGGGAAACTACTTTTTAGATATTAGTATAAACGACCCGTATTCCGAATTTCAACTGAAAATCTCGATAAATAAAAAAGTTATAGGGGTTTTTCTAAAAACAAACGTTCGCTCTTTTTCGAAAAATCCGGGGTTTTAGAAAAAATCGGTACACGCTATCAGTTAGGTATTTGTATCTTCTACGAGTATGCCGAGTTTCATCGCGTTCGGTTCATCGATAACCGTACGGGAGCCACCTTTCGAATTTCGTATTATCGATCGTACCGCGCATGCGTGTCATTCGATTTTTAATTTTTATGTATTAAAATAATGTACGACACGTCGGGTACCCGTATATCAAATTTCAGCTCGATATCTCTAATAATAACGGAGATACGGTGAAAGGTCGAAGGTCGATATTTAAGTCATATCCCGAAACTCGATGGATAAAGTTTTTGAAACCGAATTCGGGTGGGTAACCCCTATAACTTGTTTGTAGTATTTTTAAAAATTTTCTTATTTTTTCGATATCTCTTACGGTTTTCGAGATATAAGCGATTTTTCAAAAACTTGGAAAACTTTAAAATATTTATACATAAAATTGTTGGTAAAAGCCCGAGCGCCTCAGTTCCTAACATATTCTGCCAGCCTGATACTCCGCACGAATAAAAACTGAATAATTCGATAATCGATTATTTATTTCGATTCATCGATTGTCAGTTTCGATTCATCGATTGTCAGTTTCGATTCATCGATTGTCAGTTTCGATTCATCGATTGTCAGTTTCGATTTACTATATCGTTTCATTAACCGGTTTTAATGTTTCTACAGTATTCTGCTCTCCTGATACAGAAAAATTAATTTTGAACGGTTTTCGGTGGAAATTTTTAATCACGTGGCAGCTACACGAGCCGAAGCTTAGAATAACAAGATTATCACTCATTTGCGTCAATCATTTACGTCATTGGAACGCGTGATTTTCCGGGTGGGGTTTTCAGTTCAACCAGTTGTGTTTCGATGATCATCTCAACAGTTTCTGGGTGAGTACTGACTTTAGGTTAAGAAGGGAGATTTGAAACCTCATAGTGTTAACTAAAGGTATCTCTTATTTTTAAAAGACTTAGACGTTCAAACAGTTTTCTTCGCAAACTAAGCTATTTTTTAATATAGTTTTTATTAGTTTTGAATTTTTTTTAGTACGAAAATTTACAATGTGCTAATAATATTGTTCTTCTCTTATAGATTAAACGAGAAAATGGAGTCTATTAAAGTTTTATGCGGTTTTTGTGAAAAGTCAATCAGTAAATCTAACATCAGCCACCATGTGAAGATATGTAAGAAAAACCCTAATAGACACGATTCGCGCGATAAGAAGAATACGAGTGAAAATAATCAACAACAACCGGTTACAGTTTTGTGTAGTTTTTGTGAACAGTCGATTAGCAAATCTAACATTTCCTACCATGTAAAAATATGTGAGAAAAACCCTAATAAAGACGATTCACGCAAGAAGAAGACTTGTGAAAAATGTGAAAAATCTATTACGAGCCGGAACTTTAGTAATCATTTTAAAATTTGTAGGGGAAATAAAAACAATCAACCGCAGCCGAGTGTCAGTGAGAACCGCGCATTAAAACGATCTTTACCGGAACAAGATTCTATTGATGAGCAACCCGTGATTAAAAAACCGCGGTTATATAACACGATCGCTTCTGCTTGTTCCAACGTTATAAATAGTGTAAAAAAATTTTTAATAAAAAGCGATAAACTTCCGCCGGTGACTGAAGATGAGATTGTTATGAAAGAAAAGGCTTTTAAAAATAGACTAATTACATATCGTTTCAAAAATAATCACGGAATAAAAGATCCCAACGTTTTTATTAATAGATTTATCGATTCGATCATTAGATACATAGAAGATTATCTCGCAACATATAATGTTAAGTTCAGTTTGATTTTTATGACCAAATATAAGCGTAATGTAAGTGACAGATGCGAAATAAGAGACGATGTTTTTTAGAACGGAAAATCACCCGGTATATAAAACTACTGATTTAAAGCTGACGATGGAGAACATGAAAGCTGTAATATTTTCGCGCATGGAAGATTTTGAAGCCAGAGGATCGGGATGGAGCCTTCACGAGATCGAAGGACTAGATTTAGCGATTAACAGATACGTACGTTTCAGAGGATCTAGTTACATCGATCTCCCTAAAGAAATACAAAAAAAAATATATACGGTTTACGGTTACAATAGCAATTATAGTGTGTATCCGCTAATTGTAACAGACGAAGAAAAGGATACGCATATCGACCTTTTGTATATTAAATCTGAAAAGAAATCCGAAAAGAAATCTGAAAAGAAATCTGAAATGAAATCGCATTATTGTTATATTAAAAATCTGGAAAAACTAGTACGTGGTCAGTTGAAGAAAAAAAGAAATAGAATTCACATATGCAGACGATGCTTACAATATTTCGGTAGAGAAGATTTATTGATTAAACACAAAGAATATTGTAAAGAACACAGTCCCGTAAAACCAAATATACCTAAAGAGGGAGATGTTATAAGATTCAAAGATTACAGATGTAAGTTGAAAATTCCTTTTGTTATGTACGCGGATTTTGAGTGTTTATTAGAAAATATAGAGACCTGTAAACCGTCTACAATGACAATAATCGAAACAGTCGCTGAAAACGAGGCGACGTGCCAACCCCCCAACACGATAATAACACCGGAGGGGTATGCGAAATATGTTTCACACACAGAAAAATATCAACATCACGCGGCAAGAACTTTTTGTCTGTACACAGTGTACGCGTTTGGTGAATACAAAGAACCGATTTTGTATCACGGAACCGATGCGGGGAAAGAGTTTGCTGAGACTCTTATAAGGGAATTGTTTGCGATTCTAGATTATTATGAAAAAAATTAAAAAGATATGCTTCCTCTAACTAAAGAAGAAGAATATGAATTTTTAAACGCGGTAATATGTCACATATGTGGGGGTCCATTTAGCAAAGAAGATAAACCCGTCCAAGACCATTGCCATCTGACCGGAAAATTTAGAGGTGCGGCGCACAATTCGTGTAATTTAAATTTTAAATTTCCAAAGTTCATTCCGATATTTATTCACAACTTGAGCGGGTACGATGCTCATTTAATAATAAAAATGTGACGACTAGACGAATATACGACGATTGAAGTCATTCCGAATAACGAAGAAAGATATATGTCGTATACCGTGGATTTCGGTATTGGGATTAAAGCGAGATTTTTAGACTCATTTAAGTTTACACTCTATTCTTTAGACGCTTTAACTAATGAAATGGATGATCGTATGTTTAAACATGTAAAAATGTATGGATTACCTGCAAATGTTAAAGAGTCTTATAATAGTTGGTTAGAGGAGAGACGTAAGATACGACAAAATAATAATTATTCCGATTCCGATTCCGATTCTGATTCTGATTTCGATGAAGAAAATATGAATAATTGGTGTGACTATAAAAAAATGTATTATGAAGCTATGAAAACTATGCCCGGTCGCTTTTATGGTGCGGCAGAGGAACGTTATTTGACCGATTACCGATCGGGGAAACAGTTTAAGATACGATTTGATTTATTTTTACACTAATGGAAAAATCCCGATCTTATGAAGTTATTATTAAGAAAAGGGGTTTATCCGTATGATTATATGAACGCGGACGAAAAATACCTCGAGACTAGCTTACCACCGAAAGAGGAGTTTTATAATAAGTTGAACGATCGTAATATTGATTATGATGATTATGAACACGCGAAACGGGTTTGGGAATTATTCAAAATAGAGAATATGAAAGAATATACGTTATTTTATAACAAAATCGATGTCTTATTACTAGCCGATGTAATGGAAACTTATAGAAATATTTGTTTGCACTCGTATGAATTAGATTTAGCGTGGTAATTCACAGCACCCGGTCTAGCGTGGAGCATATTATTAAAAGAAAGCAGAGTGGTTTTAGACTATTTGTACGACTACGAAATGATACTTATGATCACCGGAGGTATTAGAGGCGGTTTGGCACAAGTGAGCAACAGGTACGCGAAAGCTAATAACCCGCATGTCGACGCGTATGACGAAAGCAAACCGACGACATATCTTATGTACCTGGACGCGGTAAACGAATACGGTTGGGCGATGGCTCGTCATAAAATGCCTACGGGTAATTTTAAATGGGTTAAAGAAGAAATAGATGTAACTCAGATACCCGACGATGGCGATGTTGGATATATATTCGAAGTGGATTTAGAATATCCCAGAGAATTACACGATTTACATTCCGAACTACCGTTAACAGTCGAGAGACGCGCACCTCCCGGTTCAAAGGAGATTAAACTGTTGACTACGTTATACGATAAAGAAAAATATGTCGTCCATTACAAAACGCTTAAATTATATCTTTCATTGGGGTTGAAACTGAAAAAAGTACATCGAATTTTAAGTTTCAGTCAGAGTTATTGGATGTCATCGTATATCGATGGTAATATATGTCGTTGGAAAAGTGCTTCAAATAAACCCGAAAAGCAATTCTACAAGCTACTAAATAATGCTGTGTACGGAAAAACGATTGAAAATATTAGAAACAGAGTAGACGTACGACTCGCTACACAGAGTTGGCAAATCGACAGATGGGTGGCGAAACCGACTTTTAAACATCGAACGATATTTAGCGAAGATCTTTCGGCGGTTCACATGAGAAAAGTTAGTGTATTATTTAACAAACCTATATACGTAGGAATGTGCGTTTTAGACATTGCGAAAACGTTGATATACGACTTCCAATATAACTATATCAAAAAAGAATACGGAGAAAAAGCGAAATTGCAGTATACGGACACTGACAGTTTGGAATACCTGATAGAAACTCCCGATTTCTACGAGGATATGCGGAAACATTCAGAAAGATACGACTTGTGTCGTGAAAAAAAACTCGGCTCGTTTAAGGATGAAATGCGCGGTGCTAGATTGTCCGAATATGTCGGGTTGAGAGCGAAGATGTACGCTAATCGGACTGGAGACTCTGCATATAAAAAAGCGAAAGGTATAAAGAAATCGGTCGTACAATTTAAAATGACTTTTGAAGACTACAAGACGTGTCTGTTTGAACAGAAAGAAATGTATAGATCGATGAATAGAATAAAAAGCGAAAACCACGAATTGTATTCTGTAGAACAGCACAAGAAAGCGTTATCAGCGAGTGATGATAAAAGGTTTATTTTAGAAGACGGTATCACGAGTCTTCCTTGGGGACACTACAAGATACCGCGAGAGGTCGTGGGTAAGTTAGAACTAGACGCTAATATTTCTACGGAATAATCAATTCTTTTTGTCTATTTTTTTCTTAATTATTTAAATGATTTTTTCCATAAAGATACTTTTTTATATATATATTTACTTAAAAAAAAACAAAAAAAATAAAAAATATTTTTACTAACACAATGTTTAATTGACGCATTTGATATTTCACATGTTTCAGCTGAGGTTTTTCGCCCCCTCTAGAACGATTAGTACCTATTTCTAGAGGGGGACTTCTTTCCTATAAAAGAAGTTCCCTGTCGAAGGTGGGAACTTTGACGCAGTGGCAGGGCTTTTCACTAGTACCCACCAGTACTTAAAAAAAAAATCATCTTTAAGTTTGAAGGTGAGATTTAATGTTACCGCTAGCCTTTATGATGTGATAAGGGGTGTGACCCGAATCGGGTCAGACCTTTATCGATAAAAAAAAACAACGATTCTGACTATTTTTTCAAAGATAGATGATTTTTTCACCGACTCTTAAACCCGGATAATCCGGGCTCGGATACGTATACTTCTAAGCCTTTAATATGTGATAAGGGGTGGGCCCCGATTTGGGGCCCACCTATATCCGCTATATTTTTCTTGTAACGATCACTAACATGCATGTAACACTCGAAATCATCGGTTCTTATTTTTTTTCTTCTCGACTAAACACTTCTCGGTGAACCGTTCGCGATTGCCGTTTCGCCGTTCGATTTATTTATATGATTTTCGTGTTCGGTTAAAAATCGTTCGCTCAGAGTTTGATATTTGACTATCAGTTCCCAATCGACTTTATCGGCGTACTGGCGAATAAAACCTTCCGATAATCTTTGGTGTTTGCTCAGGACCTGCCAACAGTCGTCATCGAAATTGACCGCCATTTCACGAAGGACGTCTTCCGGAAACAGTCTAAAAGTCAATAGCGTCGTCCAAATCAATCTATGTCGATAAGTAAGGATCATATCTATAGGCATGTCTAATCCGTAATTTCTCGACAGCAGAGGCCAGTCGACGTACCTATCGAATCTTTGAACGAATCCGTCGGTAAGTACACCGTGGGGTACACGATGCTCTTGCCAGACCAGCGATTTGAAATCACGATTATCCGTATTCATTTTTCTCCTAATATAGTAGACTTCGTGTTTTCGAAATAAATAAATAATTAATCGATATTCCGAGATGCGGAAAAAAAATAAAAAACCGCGACCGCGACGTTTTAATAAAAAACTGAAATTCCGTTAATGCATTTTAATTAAATTCTTATTCAAGTCGTAATCGAAACCGGTCTCGGATATAACGACGACGTTAGCGGTCGTCCCTTGATCGGCGACCGGACTGGCCACGGGGTTTGTAAAGTCCAACTCGATCTGTATGTCGTTTCTTTTCAATTCGGTGGTAAACGGGTGGTAGTGCGTATCGACGACCAACAGCGGATATTTATCGATAAAATCGACCTCGTTTAGGTACACGTCTTCGTCACGTAATAGAACGTATCTGACGGCTAAATAGCTCGCGTATAGAATCCCGTACTGTTTATCGTTGATATTCAGATTTTGTGGTTCCTGCGGATATCTCTGACCGTTGATTTTCACATGAAAGTTTTTGATATTTATAGCGTTGAATCGGCTGGGGTCTTTGGTCTGGTCGTTTTTACGATTCGTCTGTAAGCCGATTATTATAAACAGCGGGTTGGATATATTTCTAAAAATGTTCGATATGTCGAAACTGTACGAAGAACCGGAAACACCGAATTTCTCGATACATTGCCACTGACAAAATCTGTATTGTAAATCGCCTTTATCGCTCAACCTCTTGAGTCCTTCTATGAGCGGCGCTCTTTTCACCGGATTATAATCGACCAGCGGAACTCTCAAGACGAAGTTCGTAATTTTTATTTTACCCTCGGCCGCCGTCTTTTCCGTCACGCCGGTCCCCTCTTTCCAACAATAGATGGCGTCGTTATCTTCGGCTCGTGTGAAGGTGATTTCGAATCCGCCTTTGTACATGGGATATTTCAGACTGTCGAAAAAGCCGAATCCCAGATGCGATAACGTCCCCATGGCCTCGAACTTACCGACTCCTTTATCGTACTTTGACTTGAAGCTGCTAGTGTAGTACGTGTTCTCGCAAGACTTGGTATACGTCCTCAGACCTTTAATAGTACTCGTTATACCCACTTCGTCTACCGCCTCGATCAATTGGTTGTGCTTTTTCAATTCGATCCTCTTAAATAGAAACGCCGCGAAATTATCTACCAACCGAATAGGATCCGCAGCGTCGTACTTTGTGCCATCCGCTTTTTTCAACACTTCCCCTTGTATGTGAAATAATATCTTGCCGTCGTAAAACGAATCGCCGTAATCCAATTTAAACACCGTGAACTTGTTCGGCGAATTAAAATTCAAATCCGATACCGGTAACACGGTGTTGTATTCGATTTCGAAATGTTAAACTGTAACTGATAGTTACAGTTTAACATTTCGAAATCGAACCAGGAAGATTGACAAACACCTAATTGGGACAAGTAGATCAGAGTTCAGCTTGAATTTGCAGTTTAATTGGTTTTCTAGGAAACGAGGTCGACTTACTTAGGAAACTGACAGAGTTCTGGATCTAGATCAGCGATCGAGGTTGCGGAAGGTAAGCAATGATGTGTCGGGTGATGACGAAAGTGATTGATGATTGGTGGACGGAAATGAGAGTGGGAGGAGAGGGAGACGATTTTGGAGAGAGGATTCGAGAGGAAGAGGAAGTCAGAACGAGGAACCGGGACTGGAAGCTTCGCCGTCCGGGGGCTAGGAGTCGCCAACAGGAGATTATAGTTTAAAGTAAGATTGTTTAATATCTTTGTATTGTAATGTAGAGCAAGCCTGGCATTCAAAGATTAAGATCTAAATTTCAATTTCTTTTCTAAATTATGTAGTTTTCCAAATTTCTTTAATTTGTTCCAATTTCTCAAGATCATGCCTTCTGCTTTTAGTACCCTCATTTTGAGAGGTTTTATTTATTTTGAATATTTTATGAATACCACTCCAGCAAACTTGACAATGATTGCTAGGATTGAATTTAACAAAAATGAATTTTAATTCGATAATGCATTGCTGGTTATCTAAACTTTTTTATTTAATTACTTGCAAATTTGAAACTTTTTAATCTTGTTTGTAAACTGATCTATTTTTATTTTGATCAATATATCATGTTATAGTAGCATTTCCTAGTTTGATTTCAGTACCCTTCTCTAGCCAAGTGAGTTAAACCTTAGTCCATTCTTTTAACTATTATTGTTCAGTTAAACCTTTTTAGAGTTTCTCTCTGATTTACGTAAAGCTTACTCAGCTGAACTTTACATGGTGGAGGCGTTATGTCCGTTAATTCGGAAAATGTTGTCTAGGTTTGTTGGAGTCTGGTAATATTTTAAGAAGGAATGTCCAGGCACAATTCAGCGTCTTCTGTGGTAGTAGGTTAAGAATTGTTAGGATTCCTTATTATATTAATTATGCTAATATTTAATTAATTCTGTAGTGGAAACATAATCAAATTAATTTATGAAGGGTTTAAAAGTCATAAATCAATATCATAACAAAATGCAAAAAGTTAAGATTGATACTTAATTTTAGGGTCTGGTCCTTAACATTACCTTCCTACCACAATTCCATCTAGCTGGCGGAATTACGGCATAAACTGTCACAAGTTATATGATATTTCTAGAGTAGGATATGGAGTTTAGGAATTTTCGAATCTGGCTTCACCGTACACAGATACTTTAAAATTGCTATATTTATGGATTTCTCTATTACTGACACAGACATTTATACTCTCATCAAAGATGAATTATTTTCACTTGCTCAACGCTATAAGCTTAATATTCCTGTAAACCCTAATGAAATAACTGTTGCTGAGCTTAGGCAAAAACTTTCACTAACCAAAGAAGTTTTTAAGAAGGCGAAACAGGACGAAGTATTCAAAGTAGCGTTGTCTGAGCTTCTACAGAGTAACAAGCTCTCAATTTCAGATGGTAATGATTTTCCTCTTTTACAAGAATTTAGTCAGATCATAGAACATGTTTATAACGCAGTGTATTATGAAGGTTATCAACCTCCAATAAAACAAAAACAAATCTCAGAAACAGCTTCAAATCTCCCTAATTACGAGAATACATCAAATAGTCCGAAGGATAAATTATTATCCCAAAGGAAAGTTTTAGGTTTCTCAGACAATATTACACCTAAAAAGGTCCAAAGTTCCCCTAAAACATCTTCTCCAAAATTATTTGATTTCCATACACAGCCTGATCGTCCCAAAACAGAAAACACGACTTCACAGACCATAGGATCACACAAACACTTTGACCTAAATTCAGTAAATATGGCAGACAACAACAATGAAAATATTCCTCTCATTAAACCTACAATTTTTCACGGACAGCAACATGAAAATGTTACGGAATTTTTAAAGAAATTTGAGTTAGCTGCTAGGTGTAACCGCTGGTCTGAAAGAACGAAATTGGACTTGTTCGGTACTTATATGTCAGGAATTGCATATAAATGGTACTCAGACTACATTGATTTAACCCCTAGCGCAAGCTGGGCAGACCTGGTTAATGACTTTACAAAAGCGTTCGGTAACACAGGGTTTTCCTTTGACGTGCAAGTTACCCTAGAAAACAGAATACAAAATGAGAATGAAACCCCATTACAATTCTTTTTTGAAATCCGTAATCTTTGTAGGCAGTTAGAGCCAACTATGTCAGATGAACAGATAATAAGTTACACTGTTAAAGGGCTGAGACCTAACTATTTTGATGAAATCATGCGTATGGAACACAGAGATTTAAAACAGTTCCAGGAAAACCTAGCAAAATTGCAAACTAGACTTCAGATGAAACAGCAAAACACCAGGAAATATAATATGCATTATGGTTACGACTATGTACAAACTGTAGGACAGACTAATACTCTCACACAATTTGTACACGACACCGGGACTAAGAAAGTTGAATTCCACCATTCATCACTAGGAAATGAACAAAATGCCCCAAGCTTATTAAATGCAATTTCCGATCTAACTAAAGCAGTCCAGAAGTTGAACACTAATGCTAATTTTAGTTCATCTCCGAAATCAGACAGAAAACAGACTTACGATAGACAACCCCGCAATTACTATCGTAGGGACCGAAGTAACTCACCGAGGTTTTACCGCAGACATGTATCACCCTCGCCGAAGAGACACTATGAAGTGGAGAGGTTTAAAAATTCAAGGTATACGGACAGAGTTAACCGAGACACTCGCACAACCAGGAACAATTCACGAGTGTACCTTAATAGTAATTATTCTCCTCAGTATAATTCACATAACACCAAACGCCATAACTGAGACATTTGCCAGATGGATAACCACACCACTCAGAATTGCATTTATAACCTGAAAAGCCCTCAAAATTACCGCTCTCAAACTAAACGGCCTCAGGATCGTTCGGTTGGTAATAATTTCAACAAGCCACAACGAAATCAAACTCCCCTTCCCCCTTTCCGAAAAAACTGACAAGTGGGTGGGAAACTAGAGGACGAAAACCATATGATGTTTCTCACCCTCCTCGGAGAAAATCAATTACTCATAACACAAGTATTGCGCAAACCAATGATCAAGTATGTTCTGAGAATAATGTATTGAGTTTACTTTTCACAATGAGTAATAATGTGTATGACCAGGATGAAGAACCTTATTATGGTCAATCCTTATGTTTTGAAAATAAAAACATACAGAATCAGGTGTTATTCCCTGAAGAAACATATAATGAAACATTCCCACCTTTGGAGAATTCGCATAGAAGCAGAGTGGAACCAGGTATATTCGATGTGACAACATCGTGCACAACAGAGGCAACACCGCGATACCAGCGTAACGCAGAGACAGCAGTAATATCAAAGCCAACAAGTGCTAACCAGGAAATACCAACACTCACTTCTCCTATTTCGGTGGTAAGCAAATCGTCACCATTGGAAAACAATCAAGTTATGTCAACAAAACCAGCTGATGTGAAAGCAGCTGACTTCGTTAACTCAACAACCTCAGTTTTGGAAAGTGACAACAAATTAGACGGAATTCTTCTATCAGTCAGCGATGCCGATACATTATCAGGAACTATAACAAAATGTATCCAAACAGAACAAGTAAAAGCGTATAACTTACGTAATCTTTTGAGAACAAACAAGCGGGAAACCAACTCAACTTTAACCGCTATTTATGAAACGATTTTTTCAGCGAACCAAAGAAGATCGATTTCCACACTAAGTTTTAAGGCACAAATACATGGCTTGAATGACAATATAAAATGTCATATAGATACTGGAACTAATTACTCATTTATAGCCTCACATTTAGTTAATGGGTTTCCACTCGATACTAACAATTTACCAACGATTGCAGCAGCAAACAATGTTTTAATACCGATATTGGGAAGGCTTAAGTTGACAATAATAATCTGTCATAGGCGTTACACAATTCAATTTCTGGTAGTAAAAGCGCTAGCACTGGATATAATTATTGGTAATAGATTTTTGTTAGAAAACTCAATGGAAATTTCATTCAAGGATAAGGAAATTCGGATATTAAACAAGGAAACTTTGAAACATGATGTGATACCAATGGATGAATCTTGGATAATTGATTTGTTAGACAGTAGTACACTCTCATCAATGGTAGACCTACCGACACCTGGAGGAACCATAGAGGTAAGGTCAGATGAAGAATACCATATTAAACCGAGACAACACTTAAAACTAATGGAAGTACCAAATCATTACCAATCTTGAATTTGAGCAGAACATCAACCTTCAAGATCGACGAAAGTTACATGCGTACATTGCTACAGATTTTAACACATCTAAGAAATACATTGGTGTTTATAAGTCAGGTAATTCACCGAAGAGAATAAAACAAAATGCCTTACTTGGATATTTAAAAATGGATGCACAGGTTAAACCTAATTCCATAATCGAAAAGTTACCAATTGAGCCCAAACATAGTAATGTTAAGGAAGTAGAACATCGACTTGATCCGAACAAGACCCAAGTTTATGACAAAAATGGAGACCTCCTTAATATTAATCCCAACCTGACAGTTGATCAGCATAATCAGGTTGTAAGAGTGCTTCAAAAATACACACACATGTTCACTAACAGAACTGAAGATTTAACACAAGCTAATTTACCACCTGTGAGACTTCGATTGAAGGAAAATGCGACACCGTGTCACATACCACCTTACAGGCAACCTTTAAGTCAAAAACAAGCATTACAAGAAGAACTAAACAAACTTATTCAAGCAGGAGTTCTGGAAGAGAGCAAAGGATTTACCGAATTTCAATCACCAATATTTTTGGTAAACAATAAGGACGGAACTAGGAGATTAATATCTGACCTCAGGCAGATAAACTCTCGGATAGTGCCGGAACAGTTTCCTCTATTATCAATAGATACAATACTAGCTTGTCTTTCAGGCATGACTTACTTCAGTAAGATCGATGTAAAAAATTCATTCTTTCAAATTGCAGTAGACCCTAGAGACAGACATATACTAACTGTAGCTTCTGAAATTGGGAAATATCAGTACACTGTATTGCCACAAGGACTCTGTAACAGTACAGCAATATTCCAACGACTTTTGAACAAAATACTTTCAAAACATCTCTTTTCCAAAACATTAAGTTATATTGATGACTTAGCTGTTTTAGGAAACACTTTTGAAGCACAGCTTGATAACTTAGATACTGTGCTGAGTGAATTGGACAAGTTTAACATTAAACTGAACACAAGCAAATCACAATTTATGACTGATAGTATTGAAATGCTAGGATTTGAAATATCAAAACAGGGTGTAAAGCCCCTTAAGAGGAACGTAGAAGCAATAACACAGCTACAGCGACCTAGGACGATTAAGCAAGTCCGTTCTGCTTTGGGAGCTTTTAATTTCTTCCGGACACCCATAAAAAATTTTGCTGAAATAGCTACACCACTAACTAACCTTATAAAACATTATAATAAAACTAAGCAGTTCCTATGGACGCAAGAATGCGAAGATGCTTTTGAAAACCTAAAGAGAACCTTAACGACTGCACCAGTATTGGCACATTTTGACCAGAATTTAGAAACAAGAATATACACTGAGAGTAATGAAGCAGTCGGTGCTGTTTTATGTAATTATAATCCAGAAACAAAAGAAGAAAAACCTGTTCAGTACTTTAGCAGGAAGCTAAAACCTACACAAAAATCATTAACTGTTAGCGAAAAGGAATTTTTTGGACTTGTAACTGCGCTTTGCAAATGGCGCGAGTTTTGCCTGATACAGACAATGACCTTGTTGAGAACATAAAACTAATTGATAATGTACGTAAAACTGTTCCTGATTTAATTAGGAAAGAACAACGTAAACAAAAATTTTATTATGATAAATTTAGGGATAATGTTGAGTTTAAGGCAGGCGATGAGGTCTTAGTATGGTATCCGAAGAATTTAAGAGACAATGAAACAAAATTTGCTTACAAATATAAAGGACCTTATACTGTTACTAAGAAAGTATCACCTGTATCATATGAGATAGAATTATTCAAAAACGGAAAGTTTATGTTAGACACAGTGCATGTACAGAGATTAAAATTATACCACAGAAGGGGTTGAATTGTAAATTGTGAATTGTAAATTGTTATGTATTGAGAATTGTAATATTAATAATATTAATATTATGTCTCAGTTCCAGAGAAGAAAAGTAATATTGATGCTCCATAACTTTAGATATATTTGTTTAGTTTCTTCAAAAGATATTGGTTAGCTGAGAAAGTGACATGAAATAATATAGTTTTCCTCTAAAAGCGCAAGCCAGTATTTCACCGCAATCATAGGATAGGGCGATCTTCTAGACTCTCGGACTCGTTGTAAATTTGTAAATAATGTGCGCACATTAGGTTAGAGCACAGTACATTAGGATATATTAGTTTTGAGTTTATTGAAATATAAAAACTTACGTTATTTAGGAGAATGTAAATTTTAGGTGACAATGTGTATAAATAAAAACGTGAATAAGATACAAGGACTATCATATAGATATGTTTGCTGTAGTCTTCTTTGATAATGAAACGAGAGTTGATAATATTCTCGTGTTAATGTACTCGACACAGAGTGAAGTGAAGAGAATAGTACTACAGTGATTGCAGTTGATCATCAACTGATTAGACAAGGACTAGTAGTAATTACCATGTAAGGTAATAATAATGACGACAAATGTTAATGTTTTAATAACTGTCCATGGCAAAGAGACATTTCTGTCATACCTTGGGGATGACTTATGCTTGACCGAATAGACAATAATGTTAGGGTACTCGAAAATAGCTTGAGCGCTTGAAAGCAGACTGATCACCTGTTAATTGAGTGGCTCCGATTTGAGTAACCTTAATACGTTCCAAACTTGAGATAGTAACAAACGAGTGTAGGCCTACAGAAATGCTGGACGCAGCATATCAAACTAGAGTAGTAAACATGTACTTAGGAAAATAACGAACGTGTTAAACTCATAAAGTGACGTGAGTAATAGGAGTATCAAGAATGCATACTTTATTAATGCACAAGACTTATATTACTACTTTATATGTTGAATATACCTAATATATATATTTATAGTATAATGGATTTATTTAAATTTTAAACAATATATGTGTACATAAACAAATATGTTATTTTTAGGAGAGATTAAATATGAAAGTATAAATTATTAGTTAGCTTATGAACTAAAAATATAAATGATAAATAACAGTAATAACGAGGAAAAATATATTATAACACTCTCTGGACACTGAGCACATTTTCAATCTTGATATGTGAAACCAGCAATGCAATTATTATACTAGCAGGCTTTGCTCGGGTATCAAATTATGACTATACAGGTTCAGAGAAGTGCGCCATTGACCTTCGAGTCAGCCGTGTAGCACTACGTGCGGCCTTGCTGACATCACCTCTACAGCAGCGTCTGCTCAGCACGATGACACACTTACACGTCTTCTCTCTCCTCTTAATATGGCAACAAATATTGACCTCTGCAACTGTGAACTATTGGATGGCTCTTCAACTCTTATAGCAACTGTGATACCATGTGACTCCAGAGACTATGAGACACCGGCAACTTTTCATCTAGTACCGCTACCATGGACCAACTTGGATCATCTGAAGCTGGACCCATTCAACCGTGATAGACCTGAATTCAAGAACATCACAAACTATATGCTTCCAGAATGGAATATTACTGTACCCACATTTGTTTCTTCTGAACTACAAAAAGTTTCTCTCTTTAAACATATTAATCTTGTTACTAAGTGGACTGATATCGTTGACAACAGAAGAGTTATTTTTTATGTGCTTTTGGTTTGGTGTACAGTTCTCACAATTTTATTAGTTATTGCTGCTTACAAAATTCACATTCTTACGATCAAGCAGAAGTTGTCACCACCAGTGTCACCAGCACCACAACTTCCACCTCGACACTTCGCTAGTTCTCGAACTTCTATTCAAAATTCAGTATTATAATTGTTTAAAATACGAAAACGCAAAACCCAGTTTTTTGTTTTAAACCAGGGGGATGTAACTGATAGTTACAGTTTAACATTTCGAAATCGAACCAGGAAGATTGACAAACACCTAATTGGGACAAGTAGATCAGAGTTCAGCTTGAATTTGCAGTTTAATTGGTTTTCTAGGAAACGAGGTCGACCTACTTAGGAAACTGACAGAGTTCTGGATCTAGATCAGCGATCGAGGTTGCGGAAGGTAAGCAATGATGTGTCGGATGATGACGAAAGTGATTGATGATTGGTGGACGGAAATGAGAGTGGGAGGAGAGAGCAAAGTTCAGCTGAGTAAGCTTTACGTAAATCAGAGAGAAACTCTAAAAAGGTTTAACTGAACAATAATAGTTAAAAGAATGGACTAAGGTTTAACTCACTTGGCTAGAGAAGGGTACTGAAATCAAACTAGGGAATGCTACTATAACATGATATATTGATCAAAATAAAAATAGATCAGTTTACAAACAAGATTAAAAAGTTTCAAATTTGCAAGTAATTAAATAAAAAAGTTTAGATAACCAGCAATGCATTATCGAATTAAAATTCATTTTTGTTAAATTCAATCCTAGCAATCATTGTCAAGTTTGCTGGAGTGGTATTCATAAAATATTCAAAATAAATAAAACCTCTCAAAATGAGGGTACTAAAAGCAGAAGGCATGATCTTGAGAAATTGGAACAAATTAAAGAAATTTGGAAAACTACATAATTTAGAAAAGAAATTGAAATTTAGATCTTAATCTTTGAATGCCAGGCTTGCTCTACATTACAATACAAAGATATTAAACAATCTTACTTTGAACTATAATCTCCTGTTGGCGACTCCTAGCCCCCGGACGGCGAAGCTTCCAGTCCCGGTTCCTCGTTCTGACTTCCTCTTCCTCTCGAATCCTCTCTCCAAAATCGTCTCCCTCTCCTCCCACTCTCATTTCCGTCCACCAATCATCAATCACTTTCGTCATCACCCGACACATCATTGCTTACCTTCCGCAACCTCGATCGCTGATCTAGATCCAGAACTCTGTCAGTTTCCTAAGTAGGTCGACCTCGTTTCCTAGAAAACCAATTAAACTGCAAATTCAAGCTGAACTCTGATCTACTTGTCCCAATTAGGTGTTTGTCAATCTTCCTGGTTCGATTTCGAAATGTTAAACTGTAACTATCAGTTACATCCCCCTGGTTTAAAACAAAAAACTGGGTTTTGCGTTTTCGTATTTTAAACAATTATAATACTGAATTTTGAATAGAAGTTCGAGAACTAGCGAAGTGTCGAGGTGGAAGTTGTGGTGCTGGTGACACTGGTGGTGACAACTTCTGCTTGATCGTAAGAATGTGAATTTTGTAAGCAGCAATAACTAATAAAATTGTGAGAACTGTACATCAAACCAAAAGCACATAAAGAATAACTCTTCTGTCGTCAACGATATCAGTCCACTTAGTAACAAGATTAATATGTTTAAAGAGAGAAACTTTTTGTAGTTCAGAAGAAACAAATGTGGGTACAGTAATATTCCATTCTGGAAGCATATAGTTTGTGATGTTCTTGAATTCAGGTCTATCACGGTTGAATGGGTCCAGCTTCAGATGATCCAAGTTGGTCCATGGTAGCGGTACTAGATGAAAAGTTGCCGGTGTCTCATAGTCTCTGGAGTCACATGGTATCACAGTTGCTATAAGAGTTGAAGAGCCATCCAATAGTTCACAGTTGCAGAGGTCAATATTTGTTGCCATATTAAGAGGAGAGAGAAGACGTGTAAGTGTGTCATCGTGCTGAGCAGACGCTGCTGTAGAGGTGATGTCAGCAAGGCCGCACGTAGTGCTACACAGCTGACTCGAAGGTCAATGGCGCACTTCTCTGAACCTGTATAGTCATAATTTGATACCCGAGCAAAGCCTGCTAGTATAATAATTGCATTGCTGGTTTCACATATCAAGATTGAAAATGTGCTCAGTGTCCAGAGAGTGTTATAATATATTTTTCCTCGTTATTACTGTTATTTATCATTTATATGCTTTTTAATCTTGTTTGTAAACTGATCTATTTTTATTTTGATCAATATATCATGTTATAGTAGCATTCCCTAGTTTGATTTCAGTACCCTTCTCTAGCCAAGTGAGTTAAACCTTAGTCCATTCTTTTAACTATTATTGTTCAGTTAAACCTTTTTAGAGTTTCTCTCTGATTTACGTAAAGCTTACTCAGCTGAACTTTGCAGTAACGTTCTATTTTGTCTCTCGCCTCCGCGTAATATTTGTCCATGTTTTCTGTCACTATACATACGGATGTCGGGGTTTATGTTTTTAATAAAAAAATAAATAAACCGTGGTAAGCGTAAACGGATACTTGAAACCGGACTAAAATCGCTACGATTAAAATCTATCTTCTACCGAACACGTGTATATATTTCTTTCTGTCCGACGGTAACCCGAACTCTGACCTTTGAAATTTTCTGACGTCTCTTACGGAGTCCGCTAATCCACCGCCCGCGACGTTCTTTTCCGGCAACACCATCAAACACCGATTTATATATTCGAGACCGCCCGGCTCCGTGATCAGCTTTTCCATCCGGTCGTTTAGGAATTTCACGATCGCCATTTTCTCGTTATGAAAGTTGTTGTTTCCCGCTTCCTCCTCGGCCATTATGAATTCTATCCTTTCGCGCAGTTTGTCGTGGTCGTCTATGTATTTGTATTCCACGGGGTTGTTCGTATCTACGAGCAGACCTTTACCGGAAGTGCTCGGGGTCTGTTTCAGTTCTTTATATATATCGCTTATCAAATTCACCCATTTCCAACTGCCACTCGACTTCGGTCTGCGCGAAGCGGGATCGTTGTTTTGATATATAGCGTGTGTTTTAATTAAAATGTCTTTGTAATTTTCAAAATCCCGAGAAGTGAAAGCGTCGATACTTATGAGTCTCATCTTCGGCATGACACCGACCGCTTTATCGGATTTTACACCGTGAATTTCGGCCTTTGTCAAGAGCGTCCACAATCCCTCCGTTCTGCGATATCTGTCCATAGTGTTGTCTAAAATGATATCGTTATTTTCGATGGATACGGTCTGCGATCCGATCGCGAGCTTGTTGTTTGGGAAATTGTATGAAATGCCGAAAACCCTATCGTTACTATTAGCGAGATACTGTTTCGCGATATATCCCAAATCCTCGTTTTCCGTGAACTGGCGGATAAAACGGTTTTGCAATTCGTCCGATTCCTCGGTCGGCGCCGCCGGTGTGGGCGGTAAAGTAGTAGGCGTTTCGAAAACGTCCGGCTCCTCGTCTTCGGGTAAAGCCGTTTCCCTGGCCTGCGCGTCAACGGTCAGTTTACTCCTGCCCGGTGTGCTAGACGCTCTGGGCCTGAACTGTTGTTCCGTAGGCGGCCTTCTCACGATCTGAACGTTCTTTTGCTGTTTCGGAGCTTTTTTATTCAGGACTTCGGTCTGTTCTTTTATCGCTTTGACGACGGGCTCTTGTTTTTTTTCTATATCGCGTAATTCTTCGACTTGCACGGTTCTCGCGGTCTCGGTTTCACTCTTCAATCTGTCTTGCAGTTTATCCAATTCCTTAGCCTTTTTGACCGTCAAAGGCGTGTTATCACGTGGCGGTAACAGTATCGTTTGGTTTTTAGGTTTCCCGGGCAACGTCGGGTGCACGTTGAAAAACTCGTTAGCCTCTAGCGCTTGTCGTTTTTGATTCTCTTCATTCTCCTTACGCCATTTCTCCTCCATCTTTTCGATCTTCCTGGCCGCTTCCGGAGTCATCTCGTCGGGCCACAACTTATCGGCCATCTTCTGCTTTTTAACCAACGTGTCGACGATGTCCTTATCGTCGGCGGTTTTCCTCTTATTTTTCATCATATCTATATATATGTTTTTGATTTTCCGGGTTTTACTTTAAAAGAGCGAGAAAAAAAAAATTCGAAATAAAAATCGTAAAACGTCGCGTATGCGTTAATTCCGAAAATATCGCGTTTACACATCGGTTATTGTAAAATGTAGCGTATACGTTAATTTCGAAAATATCGCGTTTACACATCGTTTATTGTAAAACGTAGCGTATACGTTAATTCCGAAAATATCGCGTTTACACATCGGTTATTGTAAAACGTAGCGTATACGTTAATTTCGAAAATATCGCGTTTACACATCGTTTATTGTAAAACGTAGCGTACACGTTAATTTCGAAAATATCGCGTTTACACATCGGTTCTTGTAAAACGTAGCGTATACGTTAATTTCGAAAATATCGCGTTTACACATCGGTTATTGTGTAAAACGTAGCGTACACGTTAATTTCGAAAATATTGCGTTTACACATCGGTTATTGTGTAAAACGTCGCGTCCGCGTTAATTATTCAATACCTCTTTTAACTTGAGCATGTATTTACCGTTGTGCGGTTTTTTAGTCGTGTTTATCGTCAAAAAGCCGTACGACTCGCCCCAACATTTTTCGCACATTTTTTCGAATTCGCCATAACTCATGTCGGCACCCACGAAGTCGTCGTAAATACGTATCGTGTAGTACCTGTTCTGTCTTAAGACGCACAGCAGATTCACGTTATTATGTATGACTTGCATGTCGACTCTGCCGTAACTCTGACTGAGATAGACGCACGACAGTTTTCTGTGTCTGCCTCTGATGAAATAGTCCTTGATAACGTCCTGGTTTTCCATCAGACAATCGTCGAACACCACGAGAGAGTCTCTCTTACACTCGTCCAGCGGCGGTAAATCACCGCAGTCGTTGAAAAAGTAAGCTATGGTTTTGTTCAATTTTTTCTCGATATCAACATACTTTTCACGTAATTCCGCATAAGCCAGCTGTTCTACGGACTTGCTGAACACGTATAGATTTTTAAATAAAAGACCGTTATGATTGTAAATGAAATTCAACAACAAATTCGTTTTTCCACAACCGGAAGTGCCCACTATAAGACAACGCAGAGGTCGTGGTAAGAGGTTATCCTCGATCGTCTCTCTGTGATACGGGACGATATCCATCACTCTTTCTATATACAAGTCGGATCGTTTGTGCCCGGTTAAGGAAAAAAATAAAATCGTATTATTCGAAAATAAAATTCGTTAGTCGTCATTTATAACGTACAAGATAATATTTACAAAGTTGTATTTGGTCAACACTCTGTTATACGAACAGTCGTAATACAGACCAAAGTTTCTCATAACCTCTTTCGCTCTATTTAGAACGTTTATGCTGTTCGGAACGTTTTCTCTAAATAAACACACTTTAAAACCTTCTTTCTCGGCTTTACTCACAGCGGTATTAAAGTTCCTTTTTTCCGTGCGGATACACCTGTACTCGTTGACACCGTAAGATCCGAAAAGATCGTCTTTTACCAGAACGCAAAAGACATGTTTTAAATCGTTCCTCTCGGGTAATACCGTCACCTTAGGTGTTTGTTCGGTTAGAATTCGATTTAGGGATTTACAATTGGATTCGAGCTTTTCATTATAAACTTGAAGCTGGCGATTAAACTCTATTGAACGGTTTAGATCATGTAACAACTGTTGCTTTTGAAGACCGAGTCTATATTCACCGTGTTTTCGAATGGATGGTAAGACTTCACTTGTAACCCATTTCTTAAACACCTTAGCCTTAGGTTTTTTCGATGATAGAATCAGTGAATACAATCCGCTTTCATTGATAAAAATGGCTGATTTTTCATTACCTTTTAACCCCGCCTGCTGTAGATGGTTTATTTTTTCATTACCACCTAACCCCGCCTGACAGGCGGGGTTTATTTTTTCATTATTAATCTTATCATCTTCATCTACATTGTTTCTAATTGCTTTATCTGTATCGGAATACATGAATATTCTAGCTCCGTCTTTACCCTTAAACCACGGGTTATTATCATCATCAAACAATACTGTAACCTCTTGATTTTGGAAAATGAATTTACTCCCAATATCAACCATGTCGTCTGTGTCTGACATATCGTAGATGTCTGTGTTGTTGGTAAAATATTCATCACTCGTGACATTGATTGTATTCGTGTTATCCATTTTTTCAAACTTACTATAGAAATAAAACGAGTCGAATGTCAATTTTTAATTGCGACGAAAAATAAAAAAAATAAATTATAAACCTATTATCGTACGATAGGGTTCGTATTTTGTTCCTACCACAACATCACCTCCCGCAATGATTTTTTAACGCAATCGATTAGGTCGAAATCGTCATCGTAAATCGTTATACATTTGTTTTTAGAGTTATAGTCATGTTTAACACCTATCGTATCTATTTCATATAAAACCTTTATCGTCATACTTTCATCATCGATAATGATGTATTCGGTTTTAAAACATACATCGTATCTGTCAGAATCATCGACGGCTTTGGTAAAATATCGTTTTTGCGTGTCTACAAATTTATATTCCCGTTTATCATTATCTTTACTCTTCAGTACACCGAACACTTGTTGGAGTTGTGTTTTATCTATCATCCGACGGAATACTTTATTTTCCGTTTTCAAACGATCGACATGTACCGAGGTATCGACGCTTTCATCACCCGCATCTTCCGATTCACTATCCGATGCAGATAGAATGTCATAGTCGTAGTACGTATGATTTTCGACATTTCGACCGACACGTTCCGACTTTAGATTTTGAAACTCTTTAAAAAACCATTCCCGAAACTTGTTATTTTCCTTTACGCATTTATTCAACAAAACCCCGATCGCCAGTTCGTTAATGAAAACCGTACCGGGATGCGTTTGTTTTAGATTCAAATTCGGATTATCGACTTTTGAATCGCGAAAAGTAGTTTTACATTTTTTATCTATATGATCGTAAATCGCCTTTCTAGGTCTTTCGTATCCCAATATACGGGCATTATCGTTTGCTTTAATCCAAAAGGTTTCATTGCTATCGCGTACTATTGAAATAGGATCATGATCTTTAAAAGTAAGCTTGAAAATGTCAGTCATGTTACTCTATATAAACATACTTGTGGGTTTTAAAAACTTGTTCAAATATGATATTGGTATATGAAACAGTTTAATTAATTATAACGGACGACATAAAATCCTATTTAATATTCCCGCAATAATCACATCGATAATAAAAAATAGTCCCGCAATAGCCCGACACTTTTGGTACTTTGAAAAAATTAAATAGTCCTAGAAATAGTCCTGACACTTTGAAAAAATATAATAGTCCTAGAAATAGTCCTGACACTTTGAAAAAATATAATAGTCCCACGCAATAGTCCCGACACTTTGAAAAATGTAATAGTCCCCGGCAATAGTCCCGACACTTAGTCCTACAATAGTCCCGACAGTTAGTCCTACAATAGTCCCGACAGTTAGTCCTACAATAGTCCCGACACTTTGAAAAAAATGTAATAGTCCCAACAATAGTCCCAACACTTTTAAGAATGCAATAGTCCATTAAATAAAGCATCGGTCCATTATTCAAAACTCCGTCTTTTGCAGTTCTCTCTCGTAAAAGCCGCCGATGACTTCTTCACCTTCTAGATCTTCTATTTTATAAGTGACCGGTTTGGTGTTTAAAACCCGCGCGATCACGAATATTTCCGAGGTTCAATTTTGTTTGTATTTATTTCCAAACACGACTTTATGCGACGTTATACGGACTCTGTCTCCGACGTTGAATTTCGGCTTTTTACGCGGAACTCTACTTTCGAGCTCCTTATATATTTCCAACACCTCGGACTCGTTGCTCTTATTAACGTCGGCCGGGCGCATTTTTATCGTGCGGTGGTAATCGTGTTTGTTGTACTCCTCCGTGAGTTCTTGCAACACGTCGTACCACTTGTGCGAATTTCTCACTTGGAATTTAACTTTCAATTTCTCGTTTAACGTCCTATGATATCGCTCGACTATCGCCGACTTTTCCTCGCTCTCCGTGTGATACATTTTGATTTTGTGTTTCTTCAACATGTCGTTAAAGGGTTTATTTTTAAACTCGGTCCCTTTATGGGTGTGCAAAAGGTCGGGGGTAGTGTGGCCGTCATTTTTCGCTTTTTTAATAATCCTCTCGAAAGCCGCTGTCACGTCGGCGCCGTCTTTTTTCTTCAACGGTTCGCACCAGACGAATTTGCTAAAACAGTCTATGACGTTTAATATGTATTTATACCAGTTGTTCTCTCTAGCGAATTGTTTCATGATGAGCAGATCCGCGGCCCATAGCTTATCTAGACCCTTCATGATTATCCTACGTTTTATAAACTTTTTAACTACCGGTCTGTGCAACTCTTTCGCCTCCACTACCTCGGGCGGGTCTTTGATAAATGAGTGTTTAACACCCGCGCAGACGGTGCAGCGCGTCTTGGCCAACAGTCTTTTATTTTTAGTTTTAACAGTCTCGACGTTTTCGGACGTTGTATTTGTTTTACACTTTTTACAGTACAGATCCAATTCTTAAGTAGTAAAACTAGTGACACGTTTTAAAGAAAAAAACTAAAACCTATAGCGGATTCCAATTTATTACGTGTCGGGAAAATACTCGCATTTATATATAGTAATTCGATTATGGGGTCGCACAAGCGGAAGATAAGTTTGACGAAAAATCAACTCAATAAACTGCGAGTCGCCCATAAAAAGCTCAGGCGGGCCGTGCTCACGTTGAGCAAAGATCAGTTGAAAAACAATAACGGTGTCGAGGTGTTGCTGGACGGCAATCAGAATAAACAGATCGAAAAAGCTATAAGACGTAACAAGGGAGTGAGGCTGATTCTCGACTATTCGCAATTGAAGGAAATGATCGACGGAGGCTTATTAAAGGAGATACTCGAGCTAGCCGAGAACAATATTCCTTATTTCAAGAAACTCGCGTCACTGCTGATAAAAAACAAAGTCGCGCCCGTCTTGAAAAATCAGTTTGTGCCTTGGCTTAAAAAGTTGATCGACGACGAACTGGACACGCTGATGGAAAAAGACCAGAGCGGTGCCGGGTTGGTCAAACTGATAAGCGGTAAACTGAATAAAACTCTGAATGACATAAGAGAAATTAAAAAAAACGACTGATTCCTCTGACGATGTCGGACTTGGAGAGGTGGGCCGACGTATTGAAAATACGCAATTTTCGCGGTGTTTTCTTGAGAGAGACCCTACCCGACAAACCGCGCGAGAAAGAGTGCGGGATAATCAATTTAGCGGATTCGACCTCGGGCGGAACACACTGGACGTGTTATATGAAAAACGGAAATCGCGTAATATTTTTCGATTCAATCGGGGCATCACCTCCGCCGTTGGAGTTGGAAAAATATTTAAGAGCGGAAAAGAATATAGTTTTTAATTCCACAAGATGTCAAGACTATAACGATCCGCCAATTTGCGGTCACTTGTGCTTGGAGGTTTTACGACGTTATTCGAACAATGGTGAAAAATATGACGAAATCATGAGCGCGCTACTAAAAAATAAATACGCGTGGTTATCTTGGTTCTCACGATAAGCAGAAACGTTTTCGCGCGACTCGTTTTTTTCTTTAAATGTCACTCTGTTTCCACGGGTATATGTAGAGATAAATGGAAAACTTCGAGATAGACCGGTTCGGCGAAACCAGACAGTTGTCAGAATCGATAGTGGATGAAAAAATATCTAACTTACAGAACGAATACGTCGCTGAAGCTAAAAACATGTTTAAACAAATAGAGCTTAAGTTGTTGACACATCTAAAGAAAACTGACACATTGGTCGATAGTTTAAGTGTAACAGAGAACTATATAGGTATGGGGGGTAAACGCATCGTTAACGTCGGCAGGTCTATTGACAAGCACGACGTCGTCGTCAGAGAGGAGCTTATGAAAGCGACTAAAAACATAGTCCCGAAAAAGTCCGGATCGCCCGATATTAAGGATTCTTTGGAAGTACAGAACCACAAGAGAATAAGCAATGTTAGCGAGGGAGTTTATCCTTCTGATGTTGTAGTAAAATCACAATTAGACAAGGCGTTGGAACAGCTGTCTAGTAAAATAACAAATTTCGAAACCGAATTTCAAACTTTTAAAACCCATGTTAAGGAAAGTGTAAACGAGCTGTATAATACAGTCCCCGTGTCTTAAATAATTTATGATAATGTTTTATTTTTTTTCTTACATAGAGACATGCCGATTTTTAAACTGTCCGGCAGCGGTTCAATGCTGCATTTACAATTGGAACATCCGATTCATTTAGACGAAAACACGCAATACAAGTTGGCTCTGATAGGGTTTTATTCTGAAAACAATATTTCTAATTTGTTACAAAACGCATATGTCACATTTGAAAAAATACCGACTCCTTTGATTATAAACAGCGGGTACTGGACAGTGGAGTCGCTTCAGAAACTTATTAGAGATTTTATTGTTGAAAAATCACCACCTCAAAAAGACACCGTCAAGTTTGAAATATCGAGAGATAACGGACGCGTCATTATGAAATCGCCGATAAAGTTTCATATGGACAACACGCTGCGTACTCTGTTGGGGTTCGACAACGTATCAGAAACTGTGTTGGAGGATAACTATAAAGCCGAAAACGCGCCGAATCTGAGGTCGGTCGATGTGATTGAAATTCACTGCGATATCGTAAGCAGCAGTTATGCCAATCATAAGACGCATTATCACAGACACGAGGAGGCTTCGATTTTGTATCAGTTTTACCCGCGGGTTCGACACGGATATAAGATATCAGAAACACCGCGATATCCGCATTACGTGCCGCTCAAAAACGGATTGAATAAAATACAGCAAATAAATATCGCGTTGTCGGATCAAAACGGTTTTTTATTAGAAAACCCCGATTCAAATAATATCGTGTACATTGACCTTATAGCATTTGTCTGACGGATGAAAACAATGTTCCCCTGAAAAAACGCTTTACCCCGAATTATATTATTTATTTAAAACTAGTCGATGAGTCGGAATTAAATATGAATCAGTTTCTTGTCACTAGCGAATAATTTATTACACTGCTTGAAACGCTCTCAACTTTTTTACTTAATCGTAAAAATATATCTTTATATATAGACAACTACGAAAAAAAATGAAAACAGAAAAGGATTATTATAAAGATATCCTCGACGAAGTAAACGGTAATTCTTTCACGAAAATAAATGATTTGGAAATCGATAAAAAGTATTTAGTCGATAGCATAGAAAGAATTCACTATGCTTACGGTCTAAGAGTTTTGATTACATGCGATGATGTGCGGTTTCATCTACCCGAGAGTTGGAACGAGAGAATGACTACGAAAAATATAAATACGCTTTTGAAATCAGACAAACCTTTATATGTAGTGTATCATGGAAAAATCCCACTGTCGAACGATAAGTTTAAACACGACATCAAGTTTGTAAGAGAGTGAATATACATTATTATTTAATCGATTATATTTTTTCTTTCAATTTATTTTTTTCCTCCTCCTCGACAGGTTAAGGAGGCTAAGAGGCTTAGGCTTAGGGTAGGTCCTAGGGTTAAAGGTCAAGAAGGTCAAGAAGGTCATGAGATCGGGGAAATCCTCCTCCGTGACGTCATAGGTCAGGACACGTGATCGGGAATCCCGCAATAATTTAATCCGTCAAATCGAGAGTGAAAAATGTTAAAAATAGCGACAAATTTCGTTATTTTAAGATAAAAATGCCCGCAAAAGAGACTAAAATGAGGTTAAATAGGTAGCTTTAAGTTAGGTTTGTTGACCTTTGGCTGATGACATCACAGATCACGTGATCGGGAGTCCCAGTGACGTCACAGGTCACGTGACTCGTAGTCTCGTAGCTCATAGCTCATACTTTGCGCTAGGTGTAAATGTTTACTCCTACTGTCCAGTCGCCAAGCCATGACACCTAGAAGTAGGGTCCGACTCAAATTTTATGACTGATTCTAGTACTATTTGATGTACTGAACAAGAATATGGCGGATGCCAGACTGGCATCCTTGAGCAATTTTGAAGGTCAAAGTTTAAAGCGCCGAAAATAGAGAAACAGGTATTGAAAAAATATGTATTTGTGAGGTATTCAAACAAATATTCCCAAAGGTATTGATTTTAAACCACCACCAATAGTTGCTGGGTGGTAAATACTTTATTTTGATTGGGTATTAATTTTCAGCCGCCATCTTGGATCCGCCATATTGGATACAGGTTAAGTTTTTTTAAATGTGAATGTGGTGTTGTAACACATCATTAAAGACTAGATTTCCACGCTGATTACAATGCCGCAATCCGTTTTTTAAAATATTGTTTTGTTCTCGAGATATACTCAAATGAAAATTCTTCCCCATACATTTCTTATGGGCGTTTCTAAATTAAACTATTTTTTTTGTTTTGTTTTTCTTATGTCTCCGGTTCTAATCGCATTATAAAGTTTGTTTTGGTCTTAAAAGACTCAGTGACTTAATGGCTTCAATTTGAAATATTAATTATTTAAATAAAACCAGTGGGAAGTGAGTTACAAAGCAATATTTAACATAAAATGTTGATTTTTCAAAATTTATTTTTACTTAAAGATTTATAGCTCAGGTTCTAAACAAATCTAAAAATTGTGTTCGGTCTCAAAACACTTATCTGATCTCTATCTTTCATTTTAGACCAAAACGAACTTAAAAATGTGATTAGAATGGGAGGTATCAGAAAATCAAAACAAAAATATTTCAATTTAGAAGGTCATATGATCTTTGAATACGCTTAGCTCTTTTTCCCAAAGTCGGATTAACGTCATCAGTGGCTCAAATAAAAGCCAAAGATTAGATGAGTGTTTTAAGACTAAGAATAATATTGAGACTTACTTAGAACCTGAGATATAAATGTTTAAGTAAAAATAAGTTTTGAAAAAATCTAAATCTTATTTTCAATGTTGCTTTATAACTCATCTCAGACTGATCGTAGTTATATGATTAATATTTACAATTGAAGCTATTAAATTACTCCATTTTTTAAGACCAAAACGAACTTTATAATGTGATTAGAACTGGGGATATATGAGAAACAAGACAAAAATAGTTAAATTTTGAAGATAGTATGATCTTTAAACAGTCATAACCCTTTTTACAAAGTGGTTTATACGTTGAAAATGGCTTAAATGAAAGCCAAAGATCAGATGAGTGTTTTAAGACTTACCTAGAGCCTGAGATATAAACCTTTAAGTAAACATAAATTTGTAAAAATCAAAATTTTATGTTCAATGTTGCTTTGTAACTCATCTCCGACTGGTCTTGCTTAAATGGACAATATTTCAAATTAAAACCATTAAATCACTGAATCTTTTAAGACCAAAACGAAATTTATAATGCGATTAGAACCGGAGATATAAGAAAAACAAAACAAAAAAGTAGTTTAATTTGGAACTCCCATAAGAAATGTACAGGGAAGAATCATTATTTGAATATATCTTGAGAACAAAACTATATTTTCAAAAACGGATTGCGGCATTGTAATCAGCGTGAAAATCTATTCTGTAATAATGTGTCACAACACCACATTCACATTAAAAAAAATTAACTTGTATCCAATATGGCGGATCCAAGATGGCGGCTGAAAATTAATACCCAATCAAAATAAAGTATTTACCACCCAGCAACTATTGGTGGTGGTTTAATATCAATCCCTTTGGGAATATTTGTTTGGATACCACAAATACATATTTTTTCAATATTTGTTTCTCTATTTTCGGCCCTTTGAACTTTGACCTTCGATATTCAAAATTGCTCAAGGATGCCAGTGTGGCATCCGCCATATTCTTGTTCAGTACATCAAATAGTACTAGAATCAGTCATAAAATTTGAGTCGGACCCTAATTCAAGGTTCATGCCTATTTTCCTATTTAGCGACTGGACTACTTGATTGTATTACATCGACGATTCAAGTGATCTTTAATTGTAACAGTTCCGGTTCTGAATTTTCCCACAAACAGAAAACATCATCCACGTATCTGAGCCAGAGTTCAGGTTTTACAATACATTCAGCTAAGGTGTTTTCCTCGAAATTCTCCATAAAAATGTTGCTTAGTACGGGACTGAGAACTCCACCCATTGCCAAGCCAGCTGTCTATTATTCGTAAAACTTTTCATTTAGCTGAAAATATTTTGACCTTTTAAATATGGTTAAGAGCTCCAGGATTGTGGGGATTGGTATTTTAGTTCTATGGGCTTAACTTCAATACTCATAAAGTAGTTGAAGTATTGGTAGTTCATAAAAATGGGCTTAGCTAAGGGATTAATAAAAAGAGTGAAAAGTATCTGTAGTAGTCAAGATCTCTTTGATAAGGAAGTGGATTTTATAAAATTTTCCCTAGAAAAAAGTGACTATCTGAGAAAAATATAAGTGAAAGCGCTAAAAAAGTATTAAGTAATATTGAAGCAACTGATGCGCCTAGCCAACACAAAATTTTAGACTGCTACGGACTTTTTAGCGAATTTCCTTAAAGGAATAAGCTATTACGGTAGTACTCATGGTAAGACCTAAGTCCGAGACCATGTTAACTTTTCATTTTGGGGTCCCCAGAAACAAAAAACACCATTCGTTCGAATTTATATATATATGTCTGTTAACACGATAGCAGCCGTAAATATGGTCCGATCTTAATGAAATTTGGTACAGACGTGTAAAGTGGTAATCACTCGGATGAGTTTGTTAACCAGCCCGATCGGACCACCGGAAGGGGGGGTAAAGGGGGGTAAACCCCCCCAAAATGGGTTTTTTGAGTTTTTCACATAGAAAAATTAAATTTATCAATTTTTTGTTGGCACCATTGAATTCAGCTCAAAAAAACAAACAATTTAGTATTTTGAATCACTGCTCTATGTCCATTGGTTACCGAGATATTGAAAGTGGTAAATAAAGTGGTATACTAGTGAGTTAGCCAATAAGCGTAAAGAAGTCGAGAAGTTTTATGACTTTTGGCAGCGGGCTAGGAGGTATAATACTCTTGTGGAAGAAACTAAAAATAGTTACTTGCAAGCTAAAGCCACTTATAAGAAAGCTCTGGTGCAGGCCAAACTGAAAGCTAATGCAGACTCAATAGCTTCTGCTCCAAATCAGTGCAAAAGGGCTTGGGAGCTGATCAACAAGTCAAAGAGCTGTGTAAATTCTCCAGTAGTCGACACGTTGTCACCGCAGACCTTCAGTGACTTTTTCATCACCGCCGTAGATGACATCTGTAGCCAAGTTCCGTCTTCAGTAGCAAAAGCTTCACAGCTGGTCAAGAATCACCCAGTCAATATGCCTGTATTTGCTATGAGGCCTGTATCTTGTGAGGAGGTGTCAAAAATAGTGATAAATATGAAAAGCAGCACGTGTCGAGATATCTATGATATCAGTAGTGATCTAGTTAAGAGTGTGCTTCCAGTAATTTTGTGCCCCCTTACCTTTTGTCTTAATTTGTGCCTAACCAGTGGAATTTTTCCTGAGTGCCTCAAGCTGTCAAAAGTTGTCCCTATATTTAAGAAGGGTGATTATCAGTGTCCAGAGAGCTATCGTCCAATCTCCGTCGTACCAATCTTCTCCAAAATTTTGGAAAAAGCTATGATACACCAGGTAAATTATTTTTTTGAATCAAATCATTTGTTTTCTAAATTCCAGTTTGGCTTCAGAGGAGGATTATCAACTGTGGATGCAGTTGGAAGTCTTGTTGCTGCAGCTTTAAATGGATTTGAAAAGCATGCAATCACACTTGCCACCATGTGTGATCTTTCCAAGGCATTTGATTGCGTCCCACACGACATTCTCCTCTCTAAATTAGAATATTATGGTATAAAAGGTGTGGAGCTAAGTCTTTTTCGGCAATACTTGACCAACCGTACACAGAGAGTCTCTTACAACAATAGTCTCTCTGAAGTAGCGGTTACGAGAAGTGGAGTACCCCAGGGATCGGTCCTTGGCCCATTCCTTTTCCTAGTTTTAATTAACGACTTACCCTCTAATGTTCCTAAATCATGTAAATCTTTAATTTTTGCTGATGACTCAACTTTTTTTTGTAGCGATGTTAGTACTGATAATATTAAAGTTCAGATGGCAAACTGTATTTCAGAATGTAATATTTGGTTACGAAGCAATGGTTTATTATTAAATAACAACAAAACTCAGTCCATCCTCTTTAGCTTGAATCATCAAAATGATAGCCTGGTACATTTAAATGAAAGCGTAAAATTATTGGGAATATCCTTGGATGCTAAGTTGACTTGGAGTGATCACATTAATAATGTATGCAGTAGGGTTTCAAGAGTAATTTACTTACTTCGTAAACTTAAAAATTGTATTCCAAAATCTTACTTGAGAATGGCTTATTTTGCTTTTTTCAATAGCATCATAAGTTATGGTATATTACTTTGGGGTTGTGGCCATGATATGAAAAGAGTACTGTTATTGCAAAAGAAGGCAATTAGAATTATTACATACTCCAGCTACAGGGCACATTGCAAACCTCTTTTCAAGAATGAAAAAATTCTTACTGTGTATAATCTATTTATTTTTAAATGTCTGTTGAATGTAAAACTTAATTTAGGGTCTTTAGCATTAAGGAGTGATAACCATGAGCATTTAACAAGGAGTAGGAATAAATTAGACTTACCACAAGTTAGGCTCGTGAAAACTCAGGAATCCTACTCTTATGTTGGTATCAAAATGTTTAACAGGCTACCCTCAGAATCTCATCATGTTAGTATGAAATCATTTAAATCTTGTTTGCTGGAGTGGTTACATGAAAATCCTTTTTACAGTATAGATGAATACTTCAGCTGTACAAAAATTGATCTTAGCTTTAAATAATTTGGCTAAACACACTTGTAATTAATGTCATAGATATATTCAATTGTTAACTTTTAAATTTTATATTCAGTTGCTTACTATACATTCTGTTAATTTTTTTTATATTTTTATATGAATGTTATATTATTGTTAACATTTTTTATTTTATCTTGTTGATTTTTGTTAATTTTATTGGCTTTTAACTCAACCCACATAGTATTATAGCTTAAGTCAGTTGTCAAATAGGCTATAAATCATTTAATTAATTGTCACAAATGTTTTTTTTTGACGAAAACTGTACAAGCCTTCTGTCTTGTTTTGTTTAATAAAGTCTTGATTCTTGATTCTTGACAGTACGTTGTCTCAATGTTAACCTTATGGGAAATAAGTAAAATTCTATATCTCGCTTATTCCTCAACATATCTTGATAAAACTTGGTAAATGGCTTCTTCTAGTTCAGATCTACTAAATATTGAATTAAAACCAACCAGTTTAAACATCCCTGTAGCAGCAAACCTGCATACTCATTCCCCATGTTATTCTTATGGAGCTTACAAAAAACATGTCAAATCTCGCTATGTTGGATTAACATATGTTGTTTTGCATTTGAAATTCGCTGAGTATGCAGGTCTGCTGCAACGGGGGTATTTTTTAATAGGGCCATGGCTTTACTTGACCATGGGATTTCAACGCAGCAGAAGTAGTTTATTGTGCACCCTCCGCCCTTTCAGGTTACCAGGCCTTCACTCTCCGTCAAATCCCTTTTATTTATTTATTTACAATCATCACATTATATCAATTTGCTTGACAGGTGATTTGTCCAGTGGTCTAATTCTATTATACACAAATATATACATAGTAAACATAAAGATAATAAAAAAATACTACTTAGGAATCTTCTAGGTATTCATGCAATGAATAATATGCCTTCTCCAGTAAAAAAGCCTTTAAAGTTTCTTTAAATTTAGAAAAGGAGTCAATATTCTTTATTGAAGGTGGTAACTTGTTGAATACTTTTGGACCCATGTACTGAGGAGATAAGATGAAAAATTTTAAGTCTGTGTTGAACCGGTTTTATAGTATTTCTGAATCTGGTGTTGTGAGAGTGGCAGTGTAGATTCTCCATGAATGTGCCAAAACCGCTTTCAACCATTAACGCCAATTTGTATATATAAGAGCTATATAAAGTTAAAATTTTGTACCGGATTAAAAAATATTTACAATGAGTGATTTGTTGAACTTTAGCTATAATTTTAACGGCTCTTTTTTGGAGGATAAACATTTTTTGTGCATGGCTAGATGAGCCCCATACAATTAGCCCATAATTAATGAGAGATGAAAAATAAGCATGGCATACTGCTATTTGAGTTTCCAAATTTGTGGTGTCCAGAATTACACGAAGAACAAAAGTTGCTGGACTGAGTCTTTTTGAGAGGTTTTCAATGTGCATTTGCCAATTTATTGATAATCAATTTCCATTCCCAGATAATTAATTGACTTTTGAGAATGAATTTCAGTTGAGTTTGAATTTAAGGTAATTTTGCTGCTAAGATTTGATGCTGAGAAATGAATGAGTTGTGTCTTTGACACATTCAAGGAGAGGCCATTTACCGTAAACCAGTCCCCGAGGAGTGTAAATTCATCAGTAATTATGGCTTCCATGAGATCTTTTTTACCTTTACAGATTACTGCAGTATCATCCGCGTACTGAAAAGTGATACTATTAGTAGCTTTACAAAGATCATTGACATAAATTATGAATAAACAAGGACCAAGAATGGAGCCTTAAGGTACCCCATAAGAATTAACATTCCACTCTGATTTAAAATTTGTTTGAGATTTCTGTATGATAATTCTTTGTTTTCGATTTTTTAGATAGGACCTGAACCATTTTAATTCATTACTTTTAATTCCATGAATACTTAATTTTTCTAAAAGTATTTCATGATCAACGCAGTCAAAAGCCTTAAACAGATCACAAAGCACACCAACCGTATGCTGTGATCTGTCCAAGGCCTCCGTTATGCAGTTAATCATTTTCTGTAATTGATTTTTCGGTGCTGAGTTTTGAGCGGAAACCAAATTGTGATGAGTTTATTAAATTATTGTTTTCTAAATACTCTGTAAGTTGCATTTTTACGATTTTTTCAAAGATTTTAGCAAAACACGGCAAAAGAGCAATTGGGCGATAATCTGAGGGATTATTTACATCTCCCACTTTAAAAAGAGGTTTAATATCTGCTAGCTTAAGCTTCTCAGGGAAAGCTCCCTCCTCAAGGGACTGGTTAACTATTTTGCATAGTGGTACTTCAATAAATTTAAAAACTCTTTTTATGACGAAGAGAGGAATTTAATCCCTACCTGAAGATTTAGTATTGTTGAGAGAACTGAGAACTTTTCTTAACTTGTTCACAGAGATTCTCCTAAGTTTAAACTGTTGTGTAGGGTTTTGTGTTTGGATATTATTTTGGTTTTGGTTAAGGAACTGAATGGCTTTAAATTTATCTATCAACTGATTTACATGCTGGGAGATATTACTAAAAAAACATTAAATTTGTTTGCAACTGAGACTGCTCTACTTTGTTTATCTATTTCATTGCTAAATTGGATTTCCACAGGAATATCAGAATTCTGCTTTATTAGACCTACAGTATTTCTTGTTTTACTACCTTCAAGATGCTTTGCATTTATTGATAGACTGTTTAATAAAGTCATCATTAGCTTTGCGTTTTGCTAATGCAACCACTTTTTTGAAAATTTTTTTGTAATTATTGTAATAAAATAAAAAATGTGGGGAACTATTCCATTTTGATTCTTGGTGTAGGTTTTTTTTTCTTTTCAGCTGATATTTCAATTCCTTGAGTGACCCAATTTTTTTTGTTTTGTTTATTCTTAACACCCGCTTTAGCTGTTTTGGGAAAGGCCTCATTAAATAGATTTAAAAAAGTCAAGAGAAAGTTGTTGTAATTTGAGTCAGTATTTGATGTTTCATAAAAGTTCCACTCAGTATTTTTTAGAGCTGTCTCAAAAGTTTTAAAATTTCTCTCTGTAAATTTGCGAGTAAGTGTTTTATTTTTGCGACTGACTATTGGAGAAGGCAATCCTAATTTCTCAAATGACAAAAGCAAGAGTTTGTGGTCAGATGCACCGATATCTACTATTAACCTACTTGTATTTTTTACTCTTGAATTAGAAAAAATATTATCAATGCAAGTGCTTGAAATTTTGGTTACCCTTGTTGGGTCCATAACATTAGGAGTGAACCCGAAGCAGTCACAAATTTCTAATAACTTATATTTACTTGCTTTATTGCTTAATAAATCAATATTCGTGTCAGAGGATATAAAAACATTTTTTTGTCCTAGCTTCCAGTGATAGTTTGTCTAGTAAAATTTCAAATTTTTCTATAAAGATATTGTCAATGTTATCTCCAGGAATCCTGTATATTGATACAAAAACTGAATTCCTTTCATTTACTTCAATATATGATCCCTCAAAACAGTATGGTTCGTTCAAAAATTTTAAGTCATTTCTAATTTTAAAATTAATATTGTTGTCAATCATTAAACATGAACCTCCCGTGCATTGATCAACTCTTGCATAGAAGTCAGCAATTTTAAAATCATCTAGTTTGTTCAGTAAATTTATACTTTTAGAATCTAGCCAATGTCCATTAATAGAAATTACATTAACTTTATTTTTTTTATTTTCCATAAACAAAATAAGGTCGATATAGTTATTGAGGAAGCCCTGAATGTTCAATTGTAATAAATACATATCATTATTTTTTCCTACTGACTGTGAATTTTTCTCTAATGGTACTTTGACAAAATCATCTATTTTACTAAAAAAAATCCCTACTATTATTAAGACTACTATTTCCAACTTCTTTCTCTAGGACATTACTGGTATTATCTACAGGTAACTTAAATTTTCCTCCTTGATCACCAAAAACACTTTTTTCACCAGACTGACTTTTGGCACTGCACAGGACACTTTGATGCAGGATGGAGGACTCCTCTGTTGTCTTAGGCGATTGTTTAACCATTTCATTACATGATTCTGATTCTCTTAGGCTGGCAGACATGGTGTGATCCTCTTGTTTGAGACTGTCTTCAAGTTGTATTGAGATTTGTAGTCTTAAAGCTGTGATAAACATATCGTGTGTAAGTCCCTTCCAGAGGTCTCTGTGTGCCTTCTGGTCGTACGATGCCACACACACAGAGGCTCCGGTTGTACGATGAAACCTTGTGATGTTTTTTGCAAAGTGTTGTATTTCAATTAGATCTCTAACACAACCCATTGCTGAGCAGATGAGTTTTTTGAGACCCTTTGATTTAAAGTCCTTTTCTAATTGATTAAAGGCATCGTCATAGTCAGATGTAGATGGTTTGCCGCAATATGTGACTTTAGTTATTAGGCTGTATACTAAGGGTCCACCTTCCACTTTCTGGAGAGCCAAGCGACTACTGATTAGGTCAGAAGAAATTGGTCTACCAAACTGCTGTCTAAAAGCCACCGCTACTCCGGCAGACATGTGTCGGGGATTTTGAAAGTCGGCTGAAATTGTATGTGCCAGTGCAACAGATGTGTCATTTCGAAAGTGTTCAAATATGGCTCTCATATCCTCCTGGAGCACAGATACTCCTTTTCCTATTACTGGCTTTTCACTGTCTATCTGTTTGGATGATGAAGACGAAGGCTTCCCCTGCATTGCCAGAGTAGGTACAGTTTTGTTCGATTGAGAGAGGAAATGTTTTGAGTCTGACTTAGAGAGGCATGTATTTTCACCAGTTTCTTAGACAACGAATTTGAAAGTGAAGGTAGAGGAGGAAAGGTATTTGTGTCATGAAGGTTGCCATTGAATTCTGTTGCTGGATGTTGAATATCTGTTGATTTTGTTGTCCCTGTGCAGGTAAAGGATGGAACGAATTTCACCTGTTCATCACATGACTTGTGAAGTCTTTTGTGCTTCCAAATTGAATTGGCCAGAGCATTACAGAGCTTACGTTTACCATTGTAATTTAGATGTAGCCCATGCTGAGTATGGTCTCTTCTATTGAACCTAGTCTTCTCCATAATGACAATTCCAGGATTTCTATTGCCCGGTGCAAAATAGGTACTACTGAGTTTAGTGTTGAAATCAGATATAATTTTGTTTATTGATGGAAGATCGTACCTCAAGGGAATTCCTGGGAAAAGAATGTGTGTTCTCTTTGCTGCATCAAAAAGTTTAGTAAAGTCCATCCTCTCTTCAACAGAGGATTCCTTAAAATTGTTTGTACCACCCAATACTATAATGTGATCTTTTTCAGTAAAGTTTAAACTGATCTTCTCTAGGTCCTCAATGACATCTTCAAAATTTGCATTTGGTTTGACAATCGAAGAAATTGTAAATCTTTTACCTATTTTGTCACTCAGTAAGTCAGACAGTTTTCTGCCGTGACTATCTGAGAGTATTAATACTTTCGCTTTTTTGTTTTTGAGCTTTCTTTGTAATTTAGCATTATGGTCGTTGTCCTTTTTTTTCTTATTTGTCCTGGGAGATGTATTTTTCTTTTTGTTTTTGCCGTCATGC
Organism: Flexamia atlantica; assembly: GCA_035578135.1. Classification (NCBI taxonomy): domain Eukaryota; kingdom Metazoa; phylum Arthropoda; class Insecta; order Hemiptera; family Cicadellidae; genus Flexamia; species Flexamia atlantica. Next base: position 160,732,595 of record JAQJVK010000001.1, read on the forward strand.
TCTTGTTCCTCATCTTGAAGGTTTTGTAGTATAGTAAAGCGGTTTGTTAAAGTCAAATCTGATGAACTTCCGGTAAGTGATAGTTGTGTTGCCAGGTTTTCCATTTGTGACAAGGTGTTGCTACTCTTGATGAAATCCAGTTCTTCATTTGCTTCTTGAAGTTTTGTTCGTACTGCTCTAAGTTCTTCCATCAAGTTTCTGTTATCAAGTTCCATGGCTTTCATACATTCACTATAACTCTTAATATCGTCTTTTAAATTGTCATTTTTTTGTACTTCCAGACATCTAATAGATTCTAGTATTTTTGTCCTCTCTTCTTTGTAGATCTTGCACGTGTCACAGGAAGATGTAAGCCTCTTTACTTCATTACTTAAAATTTCTTTTTCTATTTCAGCTTGATTAATTAAAGCTAATTTATGATTGATTTCTGTTTTAAGGTTTTTTTCAAGGGTTTTCATTTTTAAGATAGCCTCCTGCTTTTCTTGTTCAAACAGATAGGAGCATTTTTTAAGTTGGTTTTCCAAGTTTAATATTTTGTCTTCAAGCTCAAATTGCAAGTGAGATTTATTTTGTTTAAGTGCATGTGCATGGTTCTTAACGAACCTTGAGATCTTCTTGATGAAGGTACCTCATGTCACAGCGCTTCTGTATGATAAAATTGCTTAGAGCCACGGTCAGGAGTTGAACCCGAGCCGGCTGAGTGAGAACTCAGAACGCTATCAATTAAGCTACAGCGCTGTCATTGCTGCTACGGACTGCATACCATATGTAAAGAATTTACCTGAGAAAATTAGGCGTATAGATTCAAAACATACCATCAGGACAGTCTTTAGATCAAACACAAGATTAGGGGTGTTGAAACTAAAGTAATACCCACTGATGTGAACCAGAAGAATAAGAATGTGGTTTACAAAATCACCTGCTCGAGTGAGAGAAATTATATTGGCCAAACCTCCAGACCGGTACAGGTTCATGTCGCAGAGCACATGAAAAAGGCTAAGAACGGAGTTATATGGCTTGAAAATATGTGAGCACGTATTTCATACGGGTCATACTATGAGATGGGACCAGAGTGTAGTGCTATACAAAGTACCTGACTGGAGGAAGCGAAATTTAGCAGAGTCTCTGTTTATGGCAGTAGAGCAACACCCTATTTCTGACCATCTGTGGAAATAAGTCCTGTGTATATTTGGGCTTGGTAAGGGAAGAAATACAATGCCTTTCAGAAAAAGCAAAAAAAAAAACAAATGTTATCAGCAACAAAACATATCAGGTCCGCTGCCCTCCCCCCTCCATCTGGAGTTGATAACCCACCGGCAGTCATGGTTAGGCGCTCAGCTCGATTGACCGCGACCACGAATAAGTATGTAAATAGTTTAGTGTTTCTCCAGGGACCTTTCATAATGAAAAACTTTTTTTGGTTTTCTAAACATCAGGTTCGTTAAGGCGTGCGTTCTTTTAATGTTTTACGTGTCTTCGTCAATGTTGTTTGTGTGCATTAATGTGACAAGTGGACTGATTTGACCTCATTGCAAACTTCGCTAAATAATTGGACCAACACCGTCAACCTGGAGGTGGGAAGAGCCCAATAATACTCAAGGTATTTGAAATTAATAAAACTCCACCTAAGACATGTCTTTTAAAGAAAGAATAGGGTTCAATTTGTATATTATAATGGATTTTTATCGTATAAATTTCGTGCATTGTCAGTTTTCCTCAGGGCTCGAATCTCGGTCCTCTGTCTTCATAAATGACATTATAGATTGTAGAATTCACATTAAATACCTCCTTTGTGCCGTTAATCTCACGATTTTTCAAGTTTTCCATAATATTTTTGATTGCCTAAGCACACAAGAGGATATTGATTGTCTTTCATCCTGAAGTGATCGTTATTTGAAATTTCACGTTAATAAGTGGTTTGTTGTCTTTTACATAGAAATCTGTTGCAAATAAGATAATATACAATTACTCAATGATTGGTAAAATAATTTCTCTCAAACCTTCAATTAAAGATCTTGGTGTTATTTTTGACACTAAGTTTTTGTTCTCGAACCATATTGTTTAAGTTTGTTACGTCAGCTTAACCTATTATGGGATTCATTCGCAGATAGAGCAATTTTCTTAGAAACATCGATGTGATTAAGCTACTTTATCTTTTGTTAGATTGAGGTAAGAGTTTGGATCATTAGTGTGGAATCCTCATCAACTTAACCTTGCTGACACGATTTCTGCCAAAGCATCAATGATTATGTGTGGCCATTATCTGTATTTCAATCTACATATCATTAGGTTCCAGAAAACATAAGAGTTCATCACATGATAGAAATTTTATTTTTCTAAAATTGCCTTTGAAAAATTACATTCTGTTGATATTTTTAGCCTGCTATGGTTTTAGGTCCGTTATGAAAGTTGTGGTTGATGAAAGTTTTAGTTGGTATAGGCCTAAGTGCGGATGATGGGTAAAATTTAAATTGTGACCTTATTAGTAATGAATTTCAATATTGCAATTTAGTCAGATTGGAATTTTAAGCATTGACTGTGGCTTGATTATGATTTGGCCAGATTAGAATTTAATGCATTGAATTTTGGCCAGACTACAAATTTCTATTATAAAGAGGTCGGCCTTCGCTGATCAAGTCATAATTTTGACATATTCAGGCACCACCCGTTGTGACTTTCAATTTGGACAGAGAATATCATTAGTAACCATTATTAAGTGATCCATTTGGCGATGCTTCCAAGGCAGTAAATTTACTTGTTTAAAGTTTAAACAAGTAAACTTAAGGCAGCAAAAGTGTATCCTAAGTTCAAACAGGGTAACTCAACTAAAACAAAAAACTACACAGACCAATTTCACTCCTATCAACTTTCTCCAAACTTATTGAAAAGATCGTCCTTACAAAGACTTCTGCAGCACCTCTCACGACATATCTTTTGCCAGGTGAGCAACACGGATTCACAGCAAACAGATCAACAAACACTGCCATCAGGCCATCAAAAGCATAACTGAACAAATCATAAAACCCCTCGAGGATGGAGACACTATAACCGCAGTCTTCTAAGATTACAGCAAAGCTTTTCATTGTACCTATTCAACATGATTTGCTGCTGAAAAAACTAGAAAAATAAGAATTAACGGTGTCACAGGAAAATGGTTCAAAAGCTATTTAATGGATAGAACTCAAGCAGTTGAAGTTACGTACATGAAATCTGGAATGCTCGAGAAAACAAAATCTGAACTTCTCCCAGTTAAATCAGGGGTTCCACAAGGCTCTGTACTGGGACCTGTCCTATACATAATTTTCAAAAGTGATTTCCCAAACTACCTTGCTGACTACTGCAGTACACTGATGTATGCAGACAATACTGTTCTGCTGCTCAGAAACAAAAATCCTTCTCATCTGGAAATACAAACTTTTATTGCTCTAGGCATGGCACAGCAGTACTGTCAAGCAAATAGTCTGGTATTAAATTAAAAGAAAAGTCGACAACTTATCATTGGGAAAAAGAAAAAGGAAATAGGAGGATTACCAGATGTATTGGTAGTTTCGGAAGCTACATATTTGGGAGTAATAATAGATGACAAACTTCCCTGGTCTGACCACCTAGACAAGCTATGCTGTAAACTTAGTTCAGCTCTGTATGTGCTTCGAAGGCTTAAACAAATATCTAGTGATGAAACTATAAAAACCGCATACTTCGCTCTGTTTGGGGCACATATTCTGTATGGGCTACCTGTCTGGGGAGACTCATCCAAAAGAAATACGCAAAGAGTCCTAGTACTGCAGAAGAGGGTGATACGCTTACTGGCAGGACTTGGACTTATAGACTCATGTCGTGATGCCTTCAGACAATTCAAAGTATTGACTATGGTGTGCCTGTTCATCCTAGAAACAGGACTCCATGCAAAAGGACAGAACCTTCAAAGAGCAACAGACACTCACAATTACAATACACGAAGATCCAACAACATCCTCCTCCCTGTTTATCATCTCTCACTTTATGAAAAGCAACTATCATATCTGGGAGCCAAGTTCCTGAACGTCCTTCCCAGTGAGGTGAAGAACACCAATTGCAAAGTAAAAATGAGAAAAAAAAATTGTGAAATGCCTAGACGAAAGACCCTGGTACACTGTGGAAGAATTTGAAAGTTGGAGACAAATTTTTCAGTAATAATACCACAATTTCTTTAATCTAAATCCCTTATTTTATCAATTTTCAAATGAAAAAATAATTTTACACTTTAACCTTAGTCCTTTATTCATTAACACCCTTTATTAGAACTTTATTGTTACCATTTTTAAATCTAAAACTCTTCTTGTTGAGTTTTATTTTACCACTCCATTGTATTTACTCAATTTACAACATCCGTTGTATCTTGTTCTGAATTTGTGGCCCTATTACTATTCCAGGAGGATATGTAAATAAAGAAATTTGGTCAATTGTCTATTGTCGATTGCTTTTCACAAATATATTAGGTATTATGATATGTGTAGACTATTGGTTTAATAGATATCAACATTTACCTTGAACATCATAAGTTACCAGGCCTTATATAGGGAATTGATGAACTTTTTCCCGGCTACAGGGAAAATACCCTGAGGTAAGATAATTTCCCCAGCAGAGGAAAAATTAGGCCTACCCACAACAAGGAATATTGCCTAGTCGGGGTGATTCTCCCCACAAATACCCTGGTTCTCACTCTCCCCTGATAGAACGGTGTTTGTTATAGACACCCAGTTGTGAATATCTTGTAAACTATTAGTCTCCACCTTAAAAGTTTAAACCTATTATAAGCTATTTGCTATCAACAATTCTGAATGGAACAATAAACAATGATTTCTACAGTGTCCAACTGGGTCTACCTAAAATGTTGACCAGCATAAAAACATGTAAACCGAGTACTTTAAAAAGTCAGAATTCCATCAAATTTTGTATGAACTTTCTAATAAGTGTTCTACATATTTTGTAAAAATATCATATAATTAAGGGGGTTTGTGTAAAAAAAAACCTTGTTGACCAGTAAAAAACTTGTTGACCAACATAAAAACATATTGACTGGGTGCTTTAAAAAGTCGTATTTCCACAAAATTTGGTAAGACCATTCTAAAAAGTGTCCTTTACAACCTACCATTGTAGGTGTCCTACCATTGTAGTGTCCTATAAAAATATTATTCCATTAAGGGTGATATTTTTGTCCCCGTAAACATGAGATCTGGTGAACACTTTTTATGCCGGTCAACAAGGTTTTTTTATATAAAAACTCCCTTAATGGTATTTTGGCGAAACTTTGATATCCGACTCCATCGTATTTATCGATATTTACAATCGAAGTTATGTCGATTCTACAAGTACGGTGAAATGAAATGAAATGAAAAATGACTTAATTTTCGAAGCAAAGTTAGGACTAGCTAGTCCTCTCTACCACTTAACTTTGGATAAAACTAAAAATAACATGGTTATGTAAAAACTAAAAATAATAATAATAATAAAATAAGCATCGGTATATATTTTGTAAACAATCCAACATGTCCAAAATGTTAATCTAACAGGGTGATCTAATAATAAAACATATCAACATCTAACAATCACTAGGTATAAAGAAACCTGTACTATTCTAGCTTATGAATAAAACTGATATAGGCTACTAAGATAAAAATCATAACTCAACTATTTTTAACTAACTTAACATACTCAAAACTTATTCCACACTGTAGTAGTGTAGAAATGATGGTTTTGCAGCGTAATCGGCGCGTTTTCCCCATGTTATTCTTATGGGGTTCAAAATTAGGACCGACCCACTGAACCCGCCTGAGATCTGGCTATTATTTGGGTATGTTGTTTACCTAGGTGAGTACATTTGTAAATGGTATATGTTATTCTTAACCCTGCAGTATATTTTTAAGTATAAAATTATAAAATTGTTCAAAAAAATTAACTTTGGTCTTTATTGTCCGATTTGTAAAAAATTTGATATGTTGTTAAACTAAGCAATTGAACTTGTAAATAGTATAAATTAATTATATCTACCCTATATCTTTTAAAATATAAAATTACAAAATTAGGTAAAAATGCTAACTTTTGTTTTTGTTAACAGATTTGTCTAATATTTGGGTATGTTATTAATCAAGGCAAGTGCATGTATAAATGATATATATTATTTTTATCTAGCCCGTATGTTTTTAAATGTAAAATTATAAAATAGACCAAAAATATCAACTTTGCTATTTATTGGCTGATTTGTCTAATCTTTGGGTATGTTATTAACTTAAGCTAGTTTATTTTTAATGTTATATATTAATCCTATTTACTCTGTATATTTTAAAATATAAAATTACAAAAATATGTAGAAATACTAACTTTGGTCTTTATGGTCCGATTTGTTTAATATTTGTATATGTTGCTAACTTAAGCAAGTGAACTTGTAAATAGTACATACTAATTAAATATAACCAATAAATTTTAAAATATAAAATTACAAAAATACATAAAAATGCTAATTTTTGTATTTATTAACAGATTTGTCTAATATTTGGCTATCTTGTTAACCTAAATAAGTGCATGTGTAAATGGTATATAATAATTATACCTACTCTGTATATTGTAAATTTAAAAAAAATTTATTTAACTTTGGTCTTTATCATCTGATATGTCAATAATTTGGATATGTCGTAGTATTAAGCAAATGCATTTGTAAATGGCATATATTAATCTTATCTACCTTGTATATTTTAAATAATAAAATTAGCAACTTTGCTATTAAATGTCTGATTTGTTTAATATTTGAGTATGTTGTTAACTTAAGCTAGTATATTTGTAAATAACATATTAATTTTATTTGTTTTGTCTATAAAATTACAAAATTGGCTAAAAATATTAACTTAAATGTTTACAATCTGAGTTGTCTAATATTTTGTGTATGTTGTTAACCTAAGCAAGTGCTTTTGTAAATGGCAGTGAAGAGTTGGATATGTCTAATGCTATGTTAATGCAAGACATAAAAGGCGATGTAAAATTTAGACAATGTAATAGGTTGGAAGATTTGGAAGAGGGTGCAGAGTTTTTAATAAGTGCTATCAAACAGGTGGAACATAGGAATAGGAAAAGATATACAATTGGAAAATATTCGTAACTTATATGCCTCCAATTATTGGTTAGAGAACAAACTTAACAGTGGAAAGTTTGATTTTAATTATAAAATTAAAATTAAATTGGATAGATAAAGGACTACACCAAACAAGCATAAAGAAAGACAAGTATTTTGTGTATAGTTCTGTTAATATCCACTTCTATGTCAATAATAACAAAAATTTTATTTTTTTATCTATGCAAGCATATAAAAGTTAATATTTTGCTAGATTTATAAGTTAACATTAAAGGGTAGCCAAAAGCATAACATTGTGTTTATTTTACCTATAAAATTGACATATGCCATTTACACAAGCACTTGCTTAGGTTAACAACATACACAAAATATTAGACAACTCAGATTGTAAACATCAAAGTTAATATTTTTAGCCAATTTTGTAATTTTATAGACAAAACAAATAAAATTAATATGTTATTTACAAATATACTAGCTTAAGTTAACAACATACCCAAATATTAAACAAATCAGACATTTAATAGCAAAGTTACTAATTTTATTATTTAAAATATACAAGGTAGATAAGATTAATATATGCCATTTACAAATGCATTTGCTTAATACTACGACATATCCAAATTATTGACATATCAGACGATAAAGACCAAAGTTAAATAATTTTTTTTTTATTTAAAATATACAGGGTAGGTATTAATATTATATACAACCACTGGTGTAACTCAGGTATACAAACTTTTTTCCACTTCCCGATGACCTAGCGACTTGAAATTTTGCACCCACTTCCCTAATTGCCTGAACATAAGGGGAAAATTGTCAGAACTCAGTATTTTTAATTTTAACCCCATCAAAAAAATTATTTAAAAAATCGCTAAAAAAGCTTTATGAGCTCTAGTAGCTGAACGGATTGTCCTATCAAAAAACAGACTGCACCATGTGCCACGGATTTTTCACGATCTACAACTTTGGTCCTATGACTTTTTGCCCTATCTCGTCTCCTTCACCCTTAGATAGGTATAGAATTTCAAATTTTTGAAGATTTCCCTAGTTTTTCCAGCTCCAGTTGGCTTGATATTAAATGTAGAGGCCTGAAATGTGCTACACCTAGCACATATGTTACAAATCACCAATAAAATAACTAGTTCTTAGCATGAAAATTCATATAAAGTTAAAAATCTTCGACATTTTCCAAATGTCTGCAATTTTGATTCTTTAATCCAGCCATATAGGTTCTCGCTGATCTTCCTTACCATCATACTGATCTTATAGTAGAATTTATAACTTCTGAATCTTCGAACTAAGTCAGTAATGCAGTATTGGCAATTTAGCAATATAGGCATTGTTAAATTAAATAATTATTATACTTCTTGAATTATCCTACAATCAATATATATATATATATATATATATATATATATATATATATATATAAGAAGAATTGTGTGTTGGTATATTTAGTGCTACAGCCAAAACTACACGTCGAAGACCCATGATCTTGGTATCAAATTAAAGCTTGGAATCTCATGATCTGCACTATGGTGGTTGGGTTTCGATATCTTATTGGGTGTAGGCACAGGATCGTCCGAAAGGGACCTATGTCAAGGATTTTGTGAGTACTTGAGGTTTTATTTGTTTATATCAAAACACATGGTTTAATTTGAAAAGGTAACCGTGGTTAAAGTGGTTGCCAACAGAATGCAGCACCTACAATTGTTTTTGTACAACAGGTGAATACAGTCTTATTTAGAAAATGTGTTTTATTTAAGTTTTCAATTATTTAGTAAATTTTTACTGTTAGGTTATGTTATTAAAAAACATGAAGTGCACTAAACTGTACAGTTACATATTTTTTGTTTTTATATTCAAAGATAGTAGTTAATAAGACGAAAAAATGTCAAAACGTAGGAGAAAATGTTTGAAATTCCGTATCTTACCACATAAATGAACGTTTGCAAGAAAAAATGAAACAACGAAAAGAAAGAAACACATCTTAGGGTATCACGGGAAAATTCACAGCGACATCAAGAAACACTGTCGTAGCAGATTTGGAACAGAAAGGGAGACAGACGCACAAGGTGATGAAAGAAATAATCAGAACAGAGATATAACGGAGAACCTTCGAAAAAGGGATTAAACAGAAGAAGCTGAATTAAATTTAACAGTTTAAAAGCTATTTACAAAAGGACAAGGAACTATGATTTTGGCTGTGAAGTACACATTATTCCAATAAAATGTAGATTGTATTGAACACCCGAATGTAGTAATTAGCAAGATGGACAAAATGTTTAGTTATTGCATAGCACAAAGATTAATTCAAAAAGAAAACGCATATTATGTGCTGTTTGAAAGGGAAAATAAGACTGCTACCACCAAATATGCCACCGCCGGCTTTATCAAATATAATATGTATGGAGAAACATCATAATATTATATTGAATTTTAGATTACATTAGACGTTATAATTCTTGCTTCCAAATTACATCTTTTGGGCTACTATTTAGGCCTTCATAAGATTTTTCAACCCAGCGAAGCGGGTTAACAACAGCTAGTATTTTTATAAAATATATAACCGAAATAATCTAGAACCACAATTCTTTTCATTCTTCCCTTAAAGTGTAGTTTATTCTTATGGAGCTTACTAAAACATGTCAAATCTCGCTATATTGGATTGAATTATGTTGTTTTGCATTTGAAATTCGCTGAGTATGCAGGCCTGCTGCAACCGGGGGTATTTCAAAATCGAATTGCTCAATTTCTTACTACCTGATATAAAAATGAGGACTTGTATAAACTCGGTTTAGTCGAAGACGAAGATGAGTACGACTATGAGTTGCGAGAGGCTGCGCAATTCATGACAGGCCCGAAACTTCGCTCTTTCTTTGTGCTCCTTTGTAACATGGGGGCTCCTGCAGCAATCTTGAGGGTCAAGTTCAGAGACCTTGGTTGCGAGGATCACACTGAAAGGAATCCGCATGATCCAGAGCTGGCCTACCATCTTGCCCTCGTCGAAATTGATAACGATCAATTTGTGTACACTCTCAGGATTCCTGTTTAAGAATGAAGATCCCCTGATGTGGAAGATGACACTACTTAATTGGGTAGGGAACTGCTCATCTATGGTGAAAATCAACAAAGAGCGTTGGTTGAGGAGTGGGTAGTCGAACTGTCTGATGATCAGAGGCAGGTTTTTGATTACATTCGTTCATTTTTTAAAAGCCGCGGTGTTTATAGGTCATCCAAAATTATCTTTCTGGATGGGCCAGGAGGCTATGGGAAAACATCTCTCATTCGCGTCATCCTTGCATACGTGAGGGGTTGTCGCCAGGTTGCTCTTGCTGTGGCAAGCTCAGGTATCGCTGCAGGAAACATGCCGGGTGGCACTACAGCGCATAGTATGTTTCGGCTTCCACTGGAACTTGGGGATGGCACTGGCTTTTGGAATATCACCAACGGTTCTCAGCGAGCAGACCTTATAAGAGCGGCACAAATCATGATGATGTTTAATGAGGCTCTGATGGCACATCGCTTCATTTTTGAGATTCTTGATCGATCTCTTCGAGACCTTATGAATTCACCTGTGCCATTCTGAGATAAAATATTCCTTTGCTCCGGGGATTTCCGCCAGATTGCGCCTTCCGCTGTTAATGCTCGCACGCCATCAGACGTTGCTTGTGTTTCATTCCGGGCGTCTCATCTGTGTGGGTGGTTCAAAGTGTTTTCTTTGACGACTTTGATCGCCTACTCAGAATTCCTTCTCGGTGTAGAAAATGGAACAATTCTCTCGAATCTTCAGGAGGAGGGACGGGATGGTCAAAATCTAATTCCACTCTTTGGAATTAGACAAGTGACGTCTTTGGCCGATTTCTTTGGTTCTGTCTTTCCTGCTAATGACCTTTTGGGTCCAGAATTGTGCGTGCAATTCTCTTAACTCTTAATTGTGAACGTCAAGGAAATCAACGACCGCATCTTGAATTCTTTGGACGGTCACCTTTATGAGTTGAGAAGTGCCGACTCTGTTGATGGACAGAACGACGATGGTCTGGATGTTGATGTTCAACTCCTGAACCAAGCCAGTGGAAATGGTGTTCCTCATCATATCCTGCGACTGAAAGTCGGTTCCGTGTGCCTCGTTATGAGGTATTGTGTCCTCTACATATTTGCACTTTTATATAATTAATGTTTATAACAGGTGATCTTTGTATACTTCTTTGTTGTGTTTACAAATCAATAAACTTACACTTGTATTATAATTTACTGATAAATAAAACATGCTGATCAAACTAAACTAATTTATTCTTAAGAACAGAATATGAGGAACCTCAACATCGCTGAGGGACTTGTAAACGGCACTAAAGTCATACATGCAATCACCAACCGCTTAGTTACTGTCAGACTTCGTGGACAAACGCAACCAATATGTATTTATAGAATAACATTTACGTTTGCGTTTGTCGAGGGTTCGCCGCTTCGGGTCCGTCGACGTCAGTTCCCACTGATGTTGGCCTAATGTATGACCGGTCACAAGAGCCAAGGTCAGACGATAGAATCAGTCGGTGTTGATCTATGCACGGATTGCTTCACGCATGGTCAGCTCTACGTTTTGCTGAGTAGAGTTATGCACCCAGACCACATCGTAGTTCTCGTCCGCCCAGAGAGGGTTCACGATGGAGTGACATATGTGAAGAACATAGTCTTTAACGACCTCCTTCTTTAATACTGATAAATACGTCCGCAGTAGGCTAGGGGATCTGCGAGATAATGAAAACTCCTTGTTGTAATTAGTCTATTCACGCAGTACGATATGGGGTTTGATTAAAAAAAGTCCCCGGTGTTGTACATAGTTGTTTAAAATTATGTTAATGTTTGTGTTTTGATTGTTTACGGCAGAGGCAAGGAGGCCTGCTTCATCAAACTCCCCATTAATTTGTTTTTTCGTTGGTGTAAATAGACCTGATTTTCAATCTTTTGACAAGCATAGGCAAGGGGGCCTGCCTTAAACAACTCCCCATTTATTTGATTTTTTTTATAGTGTTGTAAATACATAGTTCCTACGTTTCCTGGCCTCCTCGTTTGGCGGAACTGGATACGCCTAGCTATAAACTGATGCTAGATAAACTTACAAGAAAACAAAATTGCAATAATTCTTCCTTAATACATAAGTTATTCGTTATTGAAATCCAACTTTCTTTAATCATTTCATCTAAACAATATATTTCTAAAATAATTTCAAAAACCCATCTGCATTCCTCAAAATTCATCCCAATAAAAACGTAATCAAAATCTTTAATCACCGACAGCATTATTTAGAACACATACATAGCCTCTCTTCTCCCATCCAACTTAACTAATTCTCATCAATAACATTCGAATATAAATATACCTTCATACACATAATTTTCACCAACCCTTACAATATCCGTTGAAAATTCATATCTTTAAAAGTTCTTCATAAGTTTTCTTTGAAGTACGTACACAAAATCTCCAGCTTAAAATTATCTTAACACTGGCAATTATCGCCCTATAGCGGTCCATCAATATTGGGTATTGTTCAACTGCAGGGAACACGAACGGGGGCCTGGGGGCAGAGCCCCCAGCGAGCGAAGCGAGTAATTATTATATACCATTTACACATGCACTTGTTTAGGTTAACAACATAGCCAAATATTAGACAAATCTGCTAATAAATACAAAAATTAGCATTTTTATGTATTTTTGTAATTTTATATTTTAAAATTTATTGGTTATATTTAATTAGTATATACTATTTAGAAGTTCACTTGCTTAAGTTAGCAACATATACGTAAATATTAAACAAATCGGACAATAAAGACCAAAGTTAGTATTTCTACATATTTTTGTAATTTTATATTTTAAAATATACAGAGTAAATAGGATTAATATATATCATTTACAAATAAACTAGCTTAAGTTAACAACATACCCAAAGATTAGACAAATCAGACAATAAATAGCAAAGTTGATATTTTTGGTCTATTTTATAATTTTACATTTAAAAATATACGGGCTAGATAAAAATAATACTAGATAACACGTAGCTCGAAATCGAGCAAAAAAATCATATAGTAAAAGAAAGAAGAATTAACAGCCTACTTGTATACTTTTGAAATTTAATCAAAGGGCTAAATTCAATAGCAAAATTATGGCTAAACCATTGAAACTCTCAAAGTTGATTTGATTTACTGCAGGAGGTTCTGGTTTACGACTTTTTGGGAAACACCTTCATTTTCCACGTTCTCTTTATTCTGAAATATATATTTTAATACCGGCAAAAGATCGAGTTCTGCTTTACAGCAACATGTAGCTGACCGAGAGCAAACACTGGCGCCGTGAGCTAAGACCTCATTTGTTCAGGGACTGCCCCTGCACCTTATTGATAGTTATCGACAAAGCGGAATCATAGGGGACGGCTGTCTTTGTAGGGATCAACGCTTAAATAACGCACTATCTCTACCAGTCTTTTAATTACTAAAATGCAACCCACCGCGATGAAAACATTGTAAGTTCATTGGTCTGAGGTTGGAAGGAGCATCAAATGTTACATCGGGAGGGTGATTGTAGGCGGTTGCGATAATGTTCCTTCCAATCGGTCAATATTCGCCTTCTTCTTATTGGCATTATTACCGCACCATATCAAAAAATAAATTGGCTCAAGTTAATAAAACTTCAAAAAACACTATGCTGAAATGTATTGGGATATCATAAACTGCATTGTAAAACTGGGAACTGCAATGTTGAAGCCCTTTAAAAACACTTCATAACATAACCTAAATTACATAATAAATCTTTTTGTTGAAAGCCAAAGCAGCTGGAAGAACAAAAACTTTTCTTTTCAAAAAAATAAAGTGCTGCAATCTGTGGTTTACCTATAGAACTATTTCAGAGCTTGACAGGCTTGACCATATGTTCAGTTTGTAAACAAAGTGAACTGAGCTTGCTCAAATTTCGATGAATAGCGCCACTGTTTCGAAACTTCAGCCCTTTACTGTACTTTAGTGATGCCCTTTTTTAAAATTCTGAGACTTGTTGACAAATCTACATAAAATTCCCTTTAATTTGACACCTCAAACGTTAAAATCCGCCCAGACGTTACTGCGGTTGGACTGTGAAAAGAAAACCGCTTGCGTATTAATATATAGATATATCATTTATAAATGCAATTGCCTTGATTAACAACATACCCAAATATTAGACAAATCTGTTAACAAAAACAAAAGTTAGCATTTTTACCTAATTTCGTAATTTTATATTTTAAAAGATAGGGTAGATAGCATTAATTTATACTATTTACACGTTCACTTGCTTGGTTTAACAACATATCAAAATATTATACAAATCGGACAATAAAAAGACCAAAGTTAATTTTTTTGAACAATTTTATAATTTTATATTTAAAAATATACTGCAGGGTTAAGAAGCACATATACCATTTACAAATGTACTCACCTAGGTAAACAACATACCCAAATAATAGCCAGATCTCAGGCGGGTTCAGTGGGTCGGTCCTAATTTTGAACCCCATAAGAATAACATGGGAAAAACACGCCGATTATGCTGCAAAACCATCATTTTTACACTACTCACTGTCCGCCATCTTGCACTTGGTTGATTCATTGTCAGTCGTTGTCAGTGTCGTGTATTGTGTCGTCTGCCCGGTCAATTGAAGATTGTCATTTTGTTGTTGGTTTCTTAGTTAAGTTTTAGTTTTATAGTAAAGTCTTGTTTATTTTAATGTACAGATAAGTGTTCAGTCATTAACATGATTAGAAACACGCACTTAACCTACATTGATGATCAAATAATTTATCATCACTAATATATCATGTGAAATCATTGACAATTAATTGTTCCGATGATTAGAATCGATTCTTCACTATCAGCACTTGATGGTGAAGAACGATTGTAAATATCGATAGTCGGTGGAGTCGGATATCAAAGTTTCGCTAGTATTTTTACACAACTCGCTTAAAAAAAAGTAGTTTCACTTAGTTTTTTTTTGGTTAAAAAGTAGTACTCGCTTATTTTAAGTAGTTTTGCTTAGTTTTTTTTTACAGGTTGTGTAGTACAATTATTAGAAAGTTCATACAGTAGAGTCTCTATAATCCGGCCGTTCAATACACCGGCACGTCCAGTAATCCGGCGCTGTGTTTCCGCCGATGAGACAGTAATATTTCATGTCTAGACTTGAAAGCGCGAGTGTCCACAACAGTAGTACACTGACGTCTGCTACAGGTAGTTGTTGCGTACAGTGCGTGGCGAGTGAGTTGAGTGAAGGCAGTGTTGTGAGTACAGTACAGTACTATACAGTACAATCTACAAGTGTAGTGCGATGTCGGGAAAACGTAAGCATGTTACGCTGACTTTAGATAAAAAGTATACAATTTTAAAACGTTTGGAAAAGGGTGAAAAGTTGGCTCATCTGTCTAAGGAATATAATATCGGGCGTGCAACTATACACGACATAAAGAAGAAGAAGGAGCAAATTGAATCATTCTTTAAGAGGAGTAGTGAATCATCTTCCAAGGTAAGAAAGACACTAAAAGCAGGTGAATTTCCGCAAGTAGAAGACGCACTTTACGCTTGGTTCATGCAAGAAAGGAGCCGACACACGCCTATTTCAGGCGATATTATCATGGAAAAGGCAAAAATATTTTATAACAAAATTATGAAAAAGGACGACTTCCGTGCAAGTGTCGGGTGGTTAGATAAATTCAAACGGCGCTTTGGAATCCGATTGCTAACTTTAACTGGAGAAAGGCTTTCGTGTGATGTAGAGGCTGCAGAGCCTTTTGTTGAAAAATTTAAAGGAATCGTGAATGAAATGAATTTAGGGCCAGATCAGATCTACAATGCAGACGAGAGTGGTCTGTTCTGGCGTCTTTTGCCGAAACAAACATTTGTTCATAGAGAGGAAGCTAGCGCCCCAGGTCGTAAGTTGGCCAAAGATAGAGTAACTTTTATGCCGTGTTGTAACGCTAGTGGCACGCATAAATTAGAATTGCTGGTCATTGGGAAAGCCAAAAAGCCAAGGGCTTTCAAAAACACACAGTTGCCGGTTTCATACACAAATTCAACAAGAGGATGGATGACACAAACTCTTTTCTCGGAATGGTTTCATAAAACTTTTGTTCCATCGGTAAAAAAGTTTTTGAAAAAACAGAAATTGCCTCAAAAAGCCCTTTTGTTGCTTGATAATTGTCCTGGACATCCAGATGAGGCCGAGTTAAAAACTAAGGATGGAAAAATCACTGCTTTATTTTTGCCCCCTAATGTAACTCCGTTACTCCAACCCATGGACCAAAATGTGATCCAAACTATAAAAACAAATTACAAAAAAACCCTGTTGTACAGTGTTTTATCAAAAGAGGGGAGTGTTGTTAAAGCTTTAAAAGAAACCAACCTGAAAGATGTTGTTTTTAATCTTGCAAGCGCATGGGAAAAACTTTCAACCAAAACAATTGTTTGTTCATGGGCGAAGTTGTGGCCTTCTCTGGATTTATTAGAGGATTACAAAAAAAAATCAAAACCTCAAACGACAGTGACAACAGATGACAGTGTGACAACAGACGCTGAGCTAAATGACTTGAGAGAAGCAATAATCGAACAATTAGTAGACGAGCCTGATGATCTGACATCAGCCAATGTTACCGCCTGGTTAGAAGGAGCAGACGACGAGCGGTATCAAATCATGACAGACGATGAGATCATCGAAGATGTTCTAGACGGCAGTGACGTGGAGAAGGGGGAGGAGGAGGGCGGAGCCAGTACGTACGCGACAGCTGCAAACACAGTCAACACGGATACGGCGCTCTGTGCCTACGCAACTGCAATAACTTGGGCGGAAGAAAACGGTGCTTCAGCTTCCGACATATTGACACTAAAGAGACTCCAGGAAAATGTTTTAAAACTTTCCTTTAATGCAAAGAAGCAGAAAAGCATTACAAACTATTTTGCTGTTGTTTAAGTAGGCCCTAAATGTAAAGTGTACTGTACAGTAATTTTCATTTTGTACACGTACAGTATTTAGTGATTATCCTTGTTCATTGATTGAAATAGTACTGTACTGTAGTTTGCTGTTTCATATCACTGTTTATTTTTCATAATAATACAGTAAATACAATTTCATTAGGCCTATACTGTACAGAAATTCAAACGATTGTTTTCGTAGTTTTTGTAATCAATAAAAATGTTGTTTATTGTAAAACTACTTCATTTTCTAATGCATTTCCACTAATCTGGCATTTTCGATAATCCGGCCCTACTAATCCCCATATAGGGCCGGATTAACGAGACTCTACTGTACTAAATTTAGACAATCTCCATACTACATTTCTTTCCTGTGTGAGGAGTTCCTTAACACATTTGCGGGCGGCACGATTTTCTGTGTTCCACGCCACCATCCTGGTGCTCTGACTTATAGTTACTGTAACTGCCACACCCAGGGGTGCCCAGAATGGGGGGGATATAGTGCTCAAGGCTCCATCAAATAGAATTTTGGGGGGGATTTTTTAAACTATATAAAAAAGGATGGAATTTTGTGATCATAGTAATTGAAAATTCAAGTATGTTAAGAAACATGACCATTACTAATAATATTGAAATATTTTTTGTTATTTAATCAGTTATTAACTGTGATATCTCACTCAGTATTATACTCTCAAATATGATTATGGGGGGGGGGATTTTTTGAACTATAAAAAAGTATGGAATTTTGTGATCATAGTAATTTATACGAGGGTCGTCCAGAAAGTAAAGCACGTTTTGTCACTACATCTAACCCATTGGTCCTATCTCCGTGACTGATAGTGTGGCCTAAACCTCCACTCCTGGTATCAATCTGAGCCAAGTCTCCTTGCCGACCGACCATGGGTTTCATTCTCACAGCGTTTCAAAATGGTGGTGTCCACTGGAAATCCCACCAAATGCGAGTGAGATGATTTCAATTGTGTTTTGCGGCCTAAAACGTTTATTCACTGTTGAATTTTATTCGTAGAGGAGAAATAAGTGATCCTGAGTCCATTATGAGGCCCTACGATAACTTCACATGTCATTTAAAACATGCGATTTGGATAAATCCAATCGCAGGCTAGTGTGTTGCAGATCCACGTTGTGAGTTGCGGGGCGCCGCGGCCCCCGCCCCACGCAGCGGCAGCAACTTCACAGAACTTTGCCGCCTCAAGTAAGACATTTTCGGATAATCCCTGGTGAAACCCTTACCTGACCTTACAAGAATAATTTTTTTAAGGTTAAGGTAATTTTTAGGCTGTTAAGTGTTTAAAGGTGGTAAGGAACTTAAAGAAGCAACATTATTAGGTCAAATACATTTGGCGGGATATTCAAAAGACGCCACCATTTTGAAACGCTGTGAGAATGAAATCAGTGGTCGGTCGGCAACGAGACTTGGCTCAGATTGAGACTAGGAGTGTAGGTTTAGGCCAGACTATCAGTTACGGAGATAGGACCAATAGGTTGGATGTGGGGACAAAACGTGCTTTACTTTCTGGACGGCCCTCGTAATTCTAGAATGTTCAGAAGGATGACCATTACTAATAATATTGACAAATTTATTGTTATTTAAACAGCCATTAACTGTGGTATCACGCGCCGCGGCCCCCGCCCCACGCAGCGGTAGCAACTTCACAGAACTTTGCCACCTCAAGTAAGACATTTTCGGATAATCCCTGGTGGAACCCTTACCTGACCTTACAAGAATAATTTTTTAAAGGCTAAGGTAATTTTTAGGCTGTTAAGTGTTTAAATGTGGTAAGGAACTTAAAGAAGCAACATCATTAGGTCAAATACATTTGGCGGGATATTCAAAAGACGCCACCATTTTGAAACGCTGTGAGAATGAAATCCGTGGTCGGTCGGCAACGAGACTTGCCTCAGATTGAGACTAGGAGTGTAGGTTTAGGTCACACTATCAGTTACGGAGATAGGACCAATAGGTTAGATGTGGGGACAAAACGTGCTTTACTTTCTGGACGACCCTCGTAATTCTAGCATGTTCAGAAGGATGACCATTACTAATAATATTGACAAATTTATTGTTATTTAAACAGCCATTAACTGTGGTATCACGCGCAAACGCCGTGAAAAACGAGAATCACATGTATATAATATCGGCCGCAATGGTCGCCTGCAAAATGGTTCGGCCATTGATTCCATCAATAAAACATCAGAGCTGATTAAATAAAGACGCAGAAATACTTGTTATGAAGAAATTAAGAAATAGGTGTTTAAGAAGATCAAGAAATATCCTTTTTTACACAGTTAACAAATCTTATAAAACTGACTTTTTGTGATTTCCTAACTGTAAACTGAAATTTTAAAGATATAATTCATACCTTAATAAGGTTCGGAAAAATGTATTTTGTGAGGTATTCACTTATATTTTATATTATGCAAACAAAACTATTTAGTGTTTTATTGATTGAATTTATAATTGATTAAATTAATTTTCATTCAAGTAAGAGCCGCAAAAACTATAAAAAAAATTTTGTGAGCAGCCCAGTACACTCAGTTTCAAGTTAGGCCTATTGCTGATGACGGAGAGGAGAGTTTGCTAAATTTGGGGGGGAGGGGTTAGCCAAATTTGGGGGGGAGGTATTTGCTAAATTTGGGGGGAGTGGGGGGAGGGCGCCACGAGGCTTGGGGGGGATGGACACCCCTGGCCACACCTATTGTGGCAGCAGCACTGTCCACTGCCCAGACTACAATATACTATTGAGCAGTGCTGTTAAAGTTTCAGATTTCAAGCTCAGATCCTGGCTTACAAATAAATCTTATTGTAACGCTTTGCAGCTTGGGAGCGATCGCTCCCCCAGGATCGCATCAGGGTTCTCCATGAATGCCGAGGCGAACATGTTAAACTAGCATTACAGTAGAGTCCCACAAACCCGGACTAATGTGGACCGAACGGAGTCCGGGTTTGTGAAAATTCCGAGTTATCGGGAAATGAGTAAAAATAAGAAAAAATAAGAATAGTTTCTATTATTTCTATAAGAAATCATTTATTTATTGCATAGTAAGAAATACAAAAACTACATTATCAGTTACAAAAAAACTTAAAGAAAACCAAAACTGTTTTGTATGAGTCACACCGTCACACCGTGCTCTGGCCTTGAATCTCAGTGCACTTTATTGCTCTGGCAGGCTTTCCCAGTTATCCAGAATTCCGGGTTATTGAAGTCCGGGTTTGCGGGACTCTACTGTACCTCGAACAAAGGTAAGGGGGGGATTTAAAGTATCACAACACTAATAAGGGTAAAAAAGTAAAAGGGGGGGTTCAGGGTAAGGGTGTAAAAGTAAGGGTATTTGTAAATCTACTAACCAGAACACAGTTCCAAACAGTAGTCCTTGAGTAAATTATCGTTCTCCTTATTAGTAAATAACTGTTCAAGCTCATGGATGGACACTTTTTGATTTATCATGTTGAATAATTACTTATTATCTAACTATGATCAACTATATATTAAAACTACGTTGTAGAATACAAGTTAACGAAATTTCAGCTAAGTTAGTCATAGGTTAGACAGATAAATGTGTTAAGATATAGTAAACATAACCTCAAACAATAACTAAAAAAGAGTAGAGTGAAGACGACCACAGCACAGTAACCACAGTACCTAGATCTCATTATACGATATCTTTATACAATATTTATACAATCTTTATACAATATCTTTATACGGAAGGTATCTTGCGCAGGTGAGAGTAAGAAAAAGATGTGACGTCATGGTAGTCTAACACTTGAAAGAAGGTTCAGCAAGTTCACGTGCAAATTTCGTGAAACTAAGCCAAATCTCGTGAGATTTTTCATCACTAGAATGAAACATAGTCTTCATTTTTGACAAATAAATACTTAACCTTGAAATAACTGGTAAGTTAGAAGCTAAAGAAACATGTTATAATAATAAATCAGCTGTCTGTGGTTGGTGCTAATTTGGCTTGCAGCAAGACGCTGGTGCGTCGACTTGCAAAAGAACTTGGCTCAATAATTAGTGCAAAAGTCCTGTCGCTCTGGTGCGCACCACCGACCAGCAGAACGCTTTCTGATTGGCTGGTCTACTGCGCATATTCGCATATTGTTTATGATACTTACCGTATAGATGTTCTAGATACTGTGACAGTAACTTGAACATCTATACGGTAAGTATCATAAACAATATGCGCAGTAGACCAGCCAATCAGCAACCGTTCTGCTGGTCGGTGGTGTGGTGCGCACCAGCGACAGGAATACTTTTACACTTATTATTGCGCAAGTCGACGCACCAGCAAGTCTCACTGTAAGCCAAATTAGTACCAACCACAGACAGCTGATTTATTATCATAACATGTTTCTTAAGCTTCTAACTCATCTTTTATTTCAAGGTTAAATATTTATTTGTCAACAAATGAAGGCTGTGTTTCATTCTAGTAATGAAAAATCTCACGAGATTTGGCGTAGTTTCACGAGATTTGCACGTGAACTTGCTGAACCTTCTTTCAAGTGTTAGACTACCGTGACGTCACATCTTTTTCTTACTCTCACCTGCGCAAGATATCTACCGTATAAAGATATTCTAGGTACTGTGGACCACAGTAACAGTAAGAAGAGAAGAGAAGAACCAACGACATAATTGATATAGACTGCATATGAGATAGGAAAGCGTCTCCACCCGTCTGACACTTAAATGGAGCCAAGTGGTAAGCTTATTGGAGCGGGTTAGTTCGAAGCACTTTAGTTAGATGTCGTTGTAAAAACATGCATTTCTTCTTCTTCACTGAATCAGCCAATCAAAACCACGATAACGATCTGCTAACTTCCTATTCCGTTTCCCCTGATTTTCTGTCACGACGCGACGTGTACACAACCAAAACGAGTTGGAATTAATTTGAGTGTGGGAAAATACCTAAAGTATGTTTGCCACTAGCGTACATAAGTTGTTTCGCGAAATACTGTACTGCGTGATTCATTTGTTCTTAAAGCTATTGATAGAAAATAAATACGTAGATGTTTACATAAAAGCACTTAATAAAAATTACCAAATAAATTTTTATTAAGTGCTTTTATGTAAACATCTACGTATTTATTTTCTATCAATCGCTTTAAGCACAATATGAATCACTCAGCGGCGTCTAGCGGCAAACAATTTAATCAATTTAATCTAAACAAAACGGTAAAGTCATTAAAATTGAAAGTCTAGCAAAACAAGAAAACGAAAATATAAACAAAGCAGACGACGACGATCGATATGTGGCATCGACGACAATCGATATATCGCATCGACGACCATCGATATATCGCATCGATATTTTTAGTTCGTAGCACTTTTATCAGACAGCGCTACTGTTCCGTTACCACCGAGGTAACATGGGAGTGCCAACTCTTTACGAAGTTCATTATTACTCTATGGCGTCTCTTTCCTATCTCAGAGACGCTACAAGTCGGTCCGTGCCGAGGTCCGTCCGCGCTATCGACCGACCTAATCCAATCCGTCCGCTGTGTTCAGAACTCAGTCCGTGCGGCCTGTCAAACTTCAGTCCACCGTGAGTAATGTGCTTAAAGACGGCCAGCCAATAGCGAGTTGGCAGCCCACCCCCTCACGCCATTGAAACTGCCCCTTCTTTCTCCCCTCCACCCTCCTTTCCTGGTATTCGCAGGTTTGCCATTTAGCTACGAAATAATTATCGTATCCCGGCAAAGCTTATGATGTCAGGGTTTTCATACATACTGGGTGAAGAACGTGAAAATTCTAAACTGGTGGGTGGCATCTTGGTTTATCAGGATCAGCTAAACTGCAACAAGGAATTACAAAACCAACAATTACGGCTCTTATCTCGAAATTAATTATAAGGATTAACATTACACCTCAGCATCTATTTGAAGACACCTCTTCCTCGAGCTAGTCATTTTGTGAATATTTATATAGACATTGCAGTACCTCGTTATCTCAAAAGTATTGAATTATTAGGATACACATTTTTATTAAACTATTTTTAAGAAAATAATGGTGTTGTTGGCGTGTCTTTCTTGTGCGAGCCCATAATCGAAGAATGCCGCTCCCAATTCCCTTCTAACTTTCTGTATATTTATTTAGTACCTGGTGGACCGAGCCTTGCTCGGTGTTATTTCATGTTTACCAGTTCATCCAGTTACTATAAAATATTTCAACGTCATAAAATGATATATAGAATCCTTTCTTATTGCTCCACAGACTCTTCATCCCACTTGCTGTATTTTCCCTTGATAGCTGTAGATTCCAAACAGCTGTTATGATTACTTCATTTGTTTACACTTTCCTTGTTTATTTTCGTTGCTATCACGGCAACCCATAAGGCCAATGTTAACAATTTTTGCAACTTTAAAATTCGATTTTTTACGTTATTACATTTTCTCTGGCCAAGTAATCTGCATAAAAGACGTTTTTGAGCCATTAATTACTTATTTACAGACTTTGAAGGAAATCCTTGGAGCCGTTTTTGAGATCGTTGTGCAAGCAAGCATACATATAAGATAACACTGCTCATATAAGAGTATAGGATAGGATTTACTTTTTCAATGATTTTTATTCCGGTTCTTACATTATTCGGTGACAAAAAAAGAGAAATCAATGATTGGGCTCACTTTGTTTGAAGACACCCTTCAATTAAAATAAAAATTACTAGCAGCCCGCGTCACTTCGTGACTTAAAAACAACTTGGTAAAATAGGCTTTAGTTTCATGTTGACTATGTAAGAAGTTTTCCAGCGTAAAGTACCGGTACCTGTCAATTAGGAAAAGTGTGAATATTTGTGATTATTTTAATTTTCAAGACTAATTCCTTGTATCGAAGCACTCCTATAAAATTTCCAGTAATTGAACTTCTCATGAGGCAAACCTTTAAAAATAACTTGTAGAGTTAGAGTTTCTTTTCAAAAGTATTGAATCTTGATGTTAATTCTACAAATCTTCTACGCGTCAGTTTCTTGCATTAATCTTTGATAGGTCTTAACAACAAACGGTAATAAAGAAGGTGGACAAACCACTGATTACATCGCTCAAATCGCTGATCAACTGTATGATGATGAACTAATCTCTAAATAATATTTATTAAATAGCCATTCACCGAAAAACAAATTATTCAACTCTCATAATGGCCTAGGGATTACATTTTCAAATTGACCGGTTTTTTGCATCTTAAATACATGTTTGGCAGATGTTTACCCAAATTTGGGTAACAATAACCCAAACAAGTAGCATAACTTTCTATGAAATGCCTTAATTAAACAGGCTTCAATATCCTCCGCATTGCAAGTTCATTTACAAAATACAGGTTTTAAGTATTTTAAGTTTATAATGCGTTTGAAAACTTGAATTTTTAGCGAATTTCCTTAAAGGAATAAGCTATTACGATAGAACTCATGGTAAGACCTAAGTCCAACACCATGTTGACTTTTCATTTTGGGGTCCCCAGAAGCAAAAAACACCACTCGTTCAAATTTATATATATATATGTCTGCTAACACGATAACGGCCGTAAATATTGCCCAATCTTAATGAAATTTGGTACAGACATGTAAAGTGGTAATCACTTGGACGAGTTCGTGAACCAGCCCAATCGGACCACCGGAAGGGGGGGGGTAAAGGGGGATAACCCCCCCAAAAATGGGGTTTTTGAGTTTTTCACATAGGAAAATAAAATTTATCAAATTTTTGTTGGCACCATTGAATTCAGCTCAGAAAAACAAACAATTTAGTATGTTGAATTACTGCTCTATGTCCATTGGTTACCGAGATATTGAAAGTGGTAAACACAGTACGTTGTCTCAATGTTAACCTTATGGGAAATAAGTAAAATTCTATATTTCGCTTATTTCTCAACATATCTTGATAAAACTTGGTAAATGGCTTCTTCTAGTTCAGATCTACTAAATATTGAATTCAAACCAACCAGTTTAAACACACCTGTAGCAGCAAACCTGCATACTCATTCCCCATGTTATTCTTATGGAGCTTACAAAAACATGTCAAATCTCGTTACGTTGGCTTGAACTATACATTCTTTTGCATTGAAATTTGCTGAGTATGCAGGTCTGCTGCAACGGGGATATTTAGACTAATATTGATATTCAAAAACTCTAAACTTTGAAACATGACTCAATGTGTTGAAAAGTGTATCAATGTATAGTTTGTATAGTTTGTTGTGTTTATCTGTAAATAGTTTGTTACACTGAAAGAAAATTATGGTAGTTTCTGTTAGAAATTGGGTAATTTTAGCCAAACTGAATGTCTAAAATTAGGACAGTTATAAGTTTGGCTAAAATAGCTACTCATTTTTATCTAACTGAAATTAGCTAAAACAATGGAACTTTTTAAGTGATTTTGCCAGATGTATCTAGCTATAATAATGGATTGGTTCGGCTGATTCAGTTATAATTTGTAGCTTTTCCAGCTAAAAGTTTAACTGAAAATGCTAAATGAGCAAGGCTTTCTCAGCCAGAATCTGGCAGAAACTTTAGCATGTTTTAGACCACCCAGCCAGACAGTAGCTGTTTCAGTTAGAAATGTTTCAATTCCAGCTGTGTGTTTAGCAGAAAAAAGCTCAGTGAGCCAATTCAAAGTGAGGCTGTCCCAGCCAGATTATGGCAGGAACAGCCAGGCAGTCTAGCTAAATCACCTGAACGTTTGACAGTCCTTATTAGATTGTTAGGCAGTTGTATTTCTATTTATTACTATTTTAAGTATGAATAGTTCACCTCTCATGAGGAATAATTTATACAAAATGGAATTTCAAAGCTTTAAGAAAAGTTATGTTAAGAGCATGTATTTTAAATAAAAAATATATTTCAAGACTAAACCCGCTTTAATGTGATGGAATAATATAATAACCATTTTGTTGTAATTGGGATTCTGTACAGAGATAATAAAGCTCAATTAATGACTACCAATTACTGAATAAACTAGTACTTGAACTGTCTGCTGAGGTATTACTGACCTTGACGAAGAAAATCACCCCTATTTTTTGAATTTAATACACTTTTACAAGTTGACAAGGCTGACACAAGTAATGCTTTCAAGAAGGAAAATAAATAATAGACATTTGGGCGTAAAGACAATCAAACATTTTATTACAACTTCATACTTTACATATCGTATCATTCATAAGAATAATCGACAAAAATAATATTCCAGGTCCACTTTCTTTATACACAGGGTGTTGTGTCTTAACACGTTCACTAATTTGAAAACATGTTAGAATCAGCGTTAGAATACTTTGAAAAGTAAGAATTAAACTAAACTCAAATCAATTTAAAGAAGCTATACCTTGAACGTTCAGAATTGATTGCATAACGACTCCTCATGTCAAGAACACACTTATGAACACGGTGCAATCGACCACACAACACTTACACCACACACAGGATTTCTTCTTACACTGCACTCTTATTATTCCCGACGTTTCGTCAAGACCCACCTTAAACATTCCACAGTTTTTCAGGATAAACGTTTCACTCAATCACGAGATCGCCCGGCCTTAATGTTATTGTTGCGCGGTCGCGGAATTACTCTGAAGGCTGCTGTGACGCAACTGACTCAGAGGCCCTTGTGTCACTGTCACTACGCACTTCAGCCATGTTGGTATAGCTGTTTTAGCTATACTTTTAACTAATTCTCGGTTAATTCCTCCTTTGCACTACTTCAGCCAGAGGGTGTGGCAGTTTTACCTCAACGTCTAGCCAAAACGTCTTCGTGCTCGGTTAAATTTCACTTCGCCATGTAAGCAAAACACATTTAACTATGCAAAATTCGCCACTGCTGTTAGTTATTTTTACACTGACACTGACCTAGTGTTACTTTAAGTATAAATATTTCTCAACATTTCACGTCTCTAAATAGACACGTTTTCAAATGAATATTACTATTTTACCACTACAGCTGCACTATTCTTGTTGAAAAAGACATAGGCCTACTCTCACAGCTGTCCTTAATTTAATTAAAGTAGTTATATTTTCTATGTGTTTCAACAACTTGTTTTGTTGATATTATTGAACGCTTCACTAAAATAGCAATAATGCACTTTGCCAAAATAGTTTAGGTAAATCACCATCATGAGTTACTATTACTATCATAATACCCCCGTTGCAGCAGACCTGCATACTCAGCGAATTTCAAGTGCAAAACAACATATTTCGATCCAACATAGCGAGATTTGACATGTTTTTGTAAGCTCCATAAGAATAACATGGGGAATGAGTATGGAGGTTTGCGGCTACAGGTATATTAAAACTGGGTGGTTTTAATTCAATATTTAGTTGATCTGAACTAGAAGAAGCCATTTACCAAGTTTTATCATGATATGTTGAGAAATAAGCGAGATATAGAATTTTACTTATTTCCCATAAGGTCATAAGGTTAACATTGGGACAACGTACTGTGTTTACCACTTTCAATATCTCGGCAACCAATGGACATAGAGCCATGATTCAAAATACTAAATTGTTTGTTTTTTTGGGCTGAATTCAATGGTGCCAATAAAAATTTGAAAAATTTTATTTTTCTATATCAAAATCTCAAAAACCCCATTTTTGGGGGGGTTTACCCCCCTTTACCCCCCCTTCCGGTGGTCCGATCGGGCTGGTTTACGAACTCGTCTGAATAATTACTACTTTACACGTCTATGCCAAATTTCATTCCGAATGGACCATTTTTGCGCAAGTTATCGTGCTTAAAGACACATATATATATATACTGTATATATATATATATATATATATATATATATATATATATATATATATGAAAGTGAACGAATGGTGTTTTTGGCATCTGAGGACCTCAAAAAGAAAAGTTATGATGGTTTTAGGCTTAGGTCTTAGGTACAGCTGGTGACTTGTAAGCTGGCACTTGGGCCTCACTCGGGCAGTATAGGCGCGGGGGTGAGTGGGGAGTGTTGGAGGTTTAAAAAAAGGCCGGACTGCAAACATTTCTGCTGAGGGACGCCTTCACGCGGGTCGCGAGGACGTTGCCGCAACCCGCTTGACGGAACGTTATGTAACGTAATGTTTTTGAACTAGGCTAGTATCGACTGAATATCGATCGGTCAAGTGCCAGCTTAGAAGTCACCAGCTGTAACAGCTTCTTCCCTATAGGGGAAATTCGCTAAAATCAAGCTGATTTTCTTATAATAAATGTAATTTACCCAGAAAATTTTTAGCCAGACCGTTTAGCTAAAAACACCGTAGTGATTTCTTTCAGTGTAGAAAATCCCATCCCCAAAGCACCACCTGAGGTTACATATGTTCCTTTTTAAGTTCCCCTTTTAAGAAAATAAATACAGTAAAATAAAATGATTACAAACATTTGGTCTTAGTTTCAATGGGGAAAAAATACTCTTCCTCATTTTCCGTTTACTTAAAAAACTCAATATTTTAAGAAATCAAAATCATAATGTGGATTAATGATATCTGACTTTTGCTAGCCCTGCTTTCTGTGGCATATCTCTGGAACTAGTTCAAATCTTGATCATCTGTTTTTTTACAAACAAATGTGAATTGGAAAAAGTTCATAGGTTCTAACACAGATGGTAGCACTTGCGCTAGAATTTCAAAAGCCTCCTGTGTGAAGGCTTTTTTATCGGATATTTTCAAAACCCATAAAAGTAACGTCTAGAGAGTAAAAGCTTTAATTTGATACCGAATATGTATGGAAAAAATTAATTTCTAGAGGTCCAAATGCTCTTTTGGAAAATTCCAGAAATTCTTTTGATAATATAGATAGATTCACAAGTTGTGTATTTTGTAAATTAGCAATATAGGAAGATACTTAAGGTGAATCATCCACCCATTCAACACCAGACTCTTCAAAAGGAATAGCACCCTGAAGAAGTCATACTTTTAAGCGCCTCCCAATAGCAGGCCCGAGCGGCTCATGAATACATACCAAACCGAACCCAATTGAATATAGCAAACCCCTACCGCCGCCGTGAGCAGCTCTTGAAGGAGGAGTGAGTTGTTGTATTTCTGTTTCACTCACTCTCACCCCGTCACCGTAATGGAATGTCATTGTAGGCCGCCGCCTTCATACCGTAGAAAAGGAAACAGCCCTTTTGTAGTACGATGACCTTCAAGCATCCCACTCTCTGCCTTTACGCGCTCTCTCTTCTTTTTATATCCTCCCAGGTCAGAGCGAGGACAGGTGTCAAATTCGAGGTTCCTCTTCTTTGCGGTACTACAGCGATTCTCCACAATTATTAATTTTAATAATAACTGATTCTCCACGAGTTATTAATTATTGTCACACTCGTTTGTAATAATGTTGCTGCATCACCAATGTCTGCGTTTTGAGTGAAATCGGCGTAAAGAGCAACGCCAATTTCTGGGAAGATCTGGCATGTCAGACATGAATATGTTGAATAGGCCCCAATATAGAGCTTGCGGAAAACCTGCTCTTACTGGACGAGTTGAAGAGAGCGTAGAATATAGTTTGACTGGAAAAGCTCGATCTGCAAAAATTACCTTTTAATTTTTCTAAATTATTGGTCAACATCCACAATTAATTATGGATTGACGTGCGGATCCTTTGGTCAATCTTCGTACACATAAAACACCTCTAAACCCGGATCTCAAACACGAATGTCCCAATGGTTCGCGTAAATAAAAATGATAACGCCTCTTCGGGGGATTTTTTTGTTTTTCGCAAAACGTTGGGACAGTTCACGTAAGATCTGGATTTAGTGGTGTTTTATGTATGAGAAGATTTGCCAAAGGATCCACACGTCAATGCATAAAGGTGGGCGTTGCCCTATAATTAAAAAAAAATTAATAGGTATAGCCTATCAAAAAAGTCATGTCATTTCGATTAAAAAAAACCTCAAGATAACCCTACCTATATGAAGAGGAAATACCCCGTCGCAGCAAACCTGCGTACTCAGCGAATTTCCAGATACAAATTATCCATATTACGAAAAGAGGAAATGTAAATAAGTAATATATTTATGTATTGAAATAGTATTTCATTGTTAGTTTTACAAAGTCTCTGTCAATAAATATTAGTATATAGTTTTATAAAAAATATCTTTTTAATATTAGGCAAGATTGTTTATTTTTAAAACTTATTTTCACATAAAAAGTTAAAAAGCCAAAATCCTATTAAATATTTTGATAAACTCAAGAAATACTCCTCAGGATTTGTTGAAAACCTCAGTAGAAAGTGAATAAGAAATTATTGAAGACAACATTCTGCTGCTCTGATACTAAAAAATTGAGAAAAAAGTGAAAATATCTTGGGGGCCAATGGACTTAGAGAAATGATTAAAAATACCAAATTATTGTTTTTCGAGCAGAATCCAATGGTGAAAACAATAATTGGATAAATTTAATTTTTCAATTGGAAATACTAAAAAATATTTTTAGAGAATATAGTTCCACAGGTATGTATCAAATTTTGTCACGATCGGACGATAATTACGAGAGTTATCGTGCTTACAGGCACTCGAGAAATGTAAATTTTATTTCCCGTATATAAGACCATGTTAAATTTTGAAACAAATCGTGATTTGTTGCAGATAAAAATGCGTTTTCACAATAAACTCACTTCATATCCATAAAGTACACATAAAGAGCTATCAATTAATGTAAATATTAATATGATTGCTGAGGTTTCCCTGAACGGATATTTTTTGTCCATTCTGTCAAAACAACGGTAATTTATTTCTAAGGAAATTCGCTGAAACCAAACTGGTGTAATTTGTACATCAGTCCACTAAGGCAAACTTTGTCAAAGGCTTGCGCTAAGTTCAGAAAAGTAACGGTGGCATGAAGTTTGTGTTCAAATCCACGATTGATTGTTCACTGATTCGCAAAATTTGATGAGTCGTAGAATGCTTTCATCGGAATCCAAATTGATGGCGGGAACAGTATTGATGCAGTAAATAAATTTAAAAACTCTCTTCTGAATCACTTTTTCAAGCAATGTTGAGATTGAAGACCGGGAACTAATTGGTCTGTAACTACTTGGGGAGTTTTTGGGGTTTTTCGGTATATGAATAACAATTATTTCAGCACGTTTCCAGGCCTTGGGAAAGTATCCAACAGAAATTCAATCGTTTAAAATAGAAGCTAAGAATCGACAATGCTTTGCGAGTTAGATTTTAGGACAATATTAGGAATTAGATCACAACCAGAAAAATTTCTGTTTGGCAATTCTTTATTAATTTTTATATTTAATTATTTTTTATTGATTTATTTTAAAATATATCATAATGTACAATTATACCTTAGCAGTAGTATTAAGAATATAAAAATACAATTAGGGCTGCATTTAATCCCTAAATTAAATAACAATCACAAATTCATATAACAGTATATAATATAATTATGAAATAAGAAAAAAAGAATAAAAGAATAAAAATAAGAAATATAAGAATATAAGTAAGAATAACAAATGTCTATGGTGGATATGACAGCTAATTAACGTAATATTTCGTTTCTAGAACTTTTCGGAAACAGTAATATTTTTGTCCTTGAGATTGAGCTTTTTCTCATAGTTTTGCGATCCACCAAAAAATTTCAGGAAATTAGTTATTTGTACGATCGTTTAAATAATCATTAAACCAGTTCGTAATTGATTGGCAGAACTGATCACTCCAGGTCTCACGTTAAACTGGTTCAGGTCTAACGTTAAACTGTTAGTTGCCATTTGCTGTTGACTATTAATTAAAACTAGATAACACGTATTTATTAGAATGTCAAACCAGCTGTCAGGAACAGAACATGAAATAAATCACTGACTAGAGATACTTATATGACCTTTCTTCCCTGTAACAGCTGTTATTGAAAGAGCTAATTTAAACCATTTATTTTATCTACATCATTAGAAAAAATATTTTGCCTTCGTCTTTTAGCGAATTTCATTGATGGAATTATTACCATAGGTCTCATGGCAAGACCTAAGCCCGAGACCATGATAACTTTTCATTTTGGAGCTCCCAGAAGCAAAAAACACTATTCAAACTATATTTAAAGCTGAAAACACAGTACAATGTCCCTGTAGAAAAATTCTATATCTCGGTTATTATTCAACATATCTTGATAAAACTTGGTATGTGGCTTTTTCGGTTCAGATTCACCTGATATTGTTTTAAAACCACCAAAATTCCCATGACTGTTGCAGTAGACCTGCATATATAATCATTCCCCATGTTATTCTTATGGAAGAAATAAAATAAGGTCATGCACATAGTCTGTAGGTCTGCTGCAACGGGGGTATTTTTATGTTCAAGATAAACCCTAAAAATCTTAGATTTTTTTTGGCATTAAATCAAGGCAATTCCTACGTTTTACGTACATGTGCTTTCATGAAACAGAAGCAAGAAGAGTTTCCTAAGTACGCAAGGTCTGCTGCGACAGAGATATTTATAATCCTGCTAAATGGCCACTTTATACCATGCATGAGAGCAGATTCAACGATATTGGGCATAAGCCTACCCAGGGCAGTGGCACCCTTGACACCTTCATCGGCGGGGCGCTGAATCTGCTCTCATGTATAGTGCAGGGAGGCCAAATAGAAATACCTCCTGCGGGGGGCAGCAATAGAATAGCTCAGTCGCAGCACACCTGCGGACTTTGAGGATTCCTGGACACATCTTTCTGGTTAATGAAAGTCCCATCTTCTTTATACAGTGGTATACCTATCACTGCACAGCCCGAACTACTTGACTTAGAACCTTGGACCTTTGCATGAACGATCTTAAGGGCGTAAGCATCAAAACATCCGCTAAGAACGGTTTTTTAATTCAAAGTTTTAAGGGGTTTTGGCGGGGTCGAAGTTTATAAATTTTCCTTCGCAAGTGGAATGGATGAGCTTTTGTTTAATTTTCAAAGTTCATTCAACAAGCAGGTGGTTCAGCTTCACACATAGATACGATTTTACAGCTGATTTATAATTTGGTTACTTTCATAATGGTTTTATGGTTGTTTTGTTGATTTTTTAGGTGATATGTACTGTATAAAAGTTGAATTTAGTTTAGTTAGTTAAATTAAAGTCGTCATTCGTTTTTGTAACTAATCTGTTTAATCATAAACTCAGTATGTGGCCCTATCTTCATTTAGGCAGCGAGAGTTACAGTTTTTATCGTGAGCAAAGCCACGGGCACCTGCTAGTTTTAACTATAAAAATTGGTAATTTTGTTGTAAAGAATATTGTAAAACATTATTTAAATTATTATTAAAACATAAAACGGTTTTAAAATTGTTTATTGTTTCAATAATAATATTAATAATGACGTGTAGCCAAAATAACTCAGGAAACACAAATGCAGGGTTTCCATGTACAGTATATTATGCTGGTCTTTAGTCAATCCAAATTTTACGCTTTAGTAGCTAAAAAAATGAAACTTTTTTAACTAACACATTTATTTATACGTAACGTAACACTTCAATATCTATACTTATTTAATACGCTAGGGCTTTTTTGTGATCATTACTCCTCCTAAACTACTAGGTCGATTTTAATAATTTAGGTTTCATTGGAAAGAGCTTGGCGTGAAGTTTTGCAGGAATACAATTTAAAAAGGTTTGACTAAAGGGATGAGCCCTAGACGCCCTTAAAGTTTCATATTAGTCCATCAGATTTAACATGGGAATGGAAATTTCAAATAAAGCAGCTGATTGGAGCAAACAAAGTTTTTCAGCAAAGCCATATGTTGTTAATAGAATTTAAACCGTTGCATGTAGAGTAGAGCTGGAGGCATTTCAGTTTATGGAAGATGTAAATAAGTAAACTATTATTTTAATCACGGTGAAAGGAATAATACATACTTAAAGTCAGAATTCAGTATTAAAAACATTTATTTTGAATCACGTGTGAAGATCTTAATATTCACATCTGTTTATATTCAAAAGAAAAATACTAAAAGAAAAAATAAATTCTTATGTATAATAAATATAATATTAATAGAAATAAATACCGTATTAATAGAAATAAAAGAAAAATAAACAGACTTAACATTCATTATGAGTAGATTTATTGAACCATTTCAGTTAGGTTTGAGATTAAGACGGGTAATACGCTACTTAGGGCCGTTTTCCCCATTAAACGTTTAAAATAAACGTGAATTTAATTAAAACCATATGAATATTCTAATGTTTAAATCATATACCATATGATCACCAAAATACAAATTTTACTAAACTTAAGTTTTTGACTTTCAAATAAAACTATATTTGGGGAAAGCAGCTCTTAGTCACAT
This sequence comes from Flexamia atlantica, assembly GCA_035578135.1. NCBI lineage: Eukaryota > Metazoa > Arthropoda > Insecta > Hemiptera > Cicadellidae > Flexamia > Flexamia atlantica. The sequence goes on from JAQJVK010000001.1 coordinate 160,766,930, forward strand.
ATACTGAATTTCAGAAAGTTTTACAAAAATAACGTTAAACCCACAATACCCCCGTTGCAGCAGACCTGCATACTCAGCGAATTTCAAGTGCAAAACAACATATTTCGATCCAACATAGCGAGATTTGACATGTTTTTGTAAGCTCCATAAGAATAACATGGGAAATGAGTATGGAGGTTTGCTGCTACAGGTATATTAAAACTGGGTGGTTTTAATTCACTATTTAGTAGATCTGAACTAGAAGAAGCCATTAGAGTTTATCAGCCAAGTATTCAACCAAGTATTCAACCAAGTTTTATCAAGATATGTTGAGAAATAAGCGAGATATAGAATTTTAGTTATTTCCCATAAGGTTAACATTGGGACAACGTACTGCGTTTACCACTTTCAATATCTCGGCAACCAATGGACATAGAGCCATGATTCAAAATACTAAATTGTTTGTTTTTTTGGGCTGAATTCAATGGTGCCAATAAAAATTTGAAAAATTTTATTTTTCTATGTAAAAATCTCAAAAACCCCATTTTTGCCGGGGTTTACCCACCTTAACCCCCCCTTCCGGTGGTCCGATCGGGCTGGTTTACGAACTCGTCCGAATAATTACTACTTTACACGTCTATGCCAAATTTCATTCCGATTGGACCATTTTTGCGCAAGACACACACATATATATATATATATATATATATATATATATATATATATATATATAGATATATTTATGAAAGTGAACGAATGGTGTTTTTGGCATCTGAGGACCTCAAAAAGAAAAATTATGATGGTCTTGGGCTTAGGTCTTATCATGAGACCTACGGTAACAGCTTCTTCCCTATAGGGGAAATTCGCTAAAACCAACTAGCATAACTTTATTTTTTTACAAAGCATAATTTAATTCTTTTTTACCCATCAGGTTTAATTCTAACAAGCCATTTATAAACATTAGTGTTGTCTAAACAAATTTGCAGTCGATTTTCAAATAACAATTTGTTTTGGTCAATTTCCTTTTATATGGTGCTTGGGGTATTTCAACTCATAATTAATTTACGTATGAAAATTTCATCTTGTTGAACTTGGTTGAGTATACGCTTCGAATGGAGTTTATGGTGAATGTTAATGTGAAGCGTTTGTGAGCAGTTACCTAAAAGAAAATTACATGAATATGTAAATTACTTTAATTTAGTTCAACTATGAAATGCTAACCATGAATGATGTAAACATGATAATGATACAATTTTAACTATTCTTTTTGTGTTTCTTTTTGTGTTCTATAATAAAAAGAACCCAGTTTCCAGTAATTCCAGCACTCGCTATGACTAGGTATAGCTCAGGGTCAGTCCATTGCAAAAGCTGGAATTTACCTTCCCTTACCAGACTTTCTCATGGATTACTAGATATGTGGCGGCAGGTCAAGCCAACTCCTTTGAGGGGCTCTTAATAATCGTAGAGAACACTAAGAATCATGGACATCTCCTTAAATGTTATTGAGTATCCACAAGAAATTTAGTTTTAAAAAACTTTGGTAAAAAAATTCAGTATAACAGGAAGATCAAGCATATAATAAATAAAATAGTTCTAGAATACTGTACCATCATTATTTTTATTTTGAAATCAATATATAACAACTGCTCGTTTCGAGCAACGGGTTTACTAGTTAACATTAAACTACAAACCACAACATGGTTTTTGGTACTTCAAACTAATCATAATTCGATCATAATTATTTATAATGTTTGATTCTAGAATAAGTGGTTTTTTATAATAAAAACCTCAACTGCCGTCGCCATGGGCCAATAAGCGGTGCGGTATCATAGCACCGAATCTCTTAGCACCGAAAGTGTATTTTGCGTCATAGCTCCGAAAGTACAAATGATGCATAGCGCCGAATGAAAAATATAAAAGTGCTTCATAGCACCGAATTGTAAGATTGTGTTATAGCTCCGAAAGTTTTACAATTTGTTGCATAGCGCCGAAAGTTATTAGACCGAAATCGAAAACTGTGGTATAGCTCCGAATCGCCCAACTGGTGCATAGCGCAGAAATGGCAAACTGCTTCATTTGACCGAATGGGGAGGATGTACGCGCGGCGGAACAGCGCAGGAGGAGCGAGAACCGCATGTGCCCGTCCTTGGCCGGGAATATTTGTGATGTTAGCATTACTGCTTCCATGCAGTGTGGCCGCTCGCGGGGAGGAAAATAAAAACCAGGGGCGACTTCTCGTATTTAATTCTTAAATAAACTGCTATTGCCTATATATTTATACCTTTTATGTTATACTTTACCTGGAAATGCTGATCTACCTAGGTAGATATTTTAAACCTAGTATAAATATTTGTAGCGGCAATGAAATCCTTTATGCTGAAAATCACCTGAATATTTTAGAAGTTTTAGTTCATTTTTTACAATGTAAGTTACATAACTTACTCATCCTATAACAACCCAAATAATTAAATGGTTGTCGAAGTGTTAATAATTTTACTTGACAAATTTAAATAGCATTGTTTTATAACTGGTGTACTTTGCGTCCATTCGTGTCTTGTTTTGAAATTTCACAAAAGAAATTAATTCATTATGTACGGAATGAATAAATTAAATTAACGTCTATCATACTGCACCTTTAACTTTTACCACGAGACTAGTGAAATAGGTTCTTCTTGCTATCTATATTTAATACGCAAGCGGTTTTCTTTTCACAGTCCAACCTCAATAACGGCTGGACGGATTTTAACGTTTGAGGTGTCCCTTAACGTTAAAGGGATTTTTATGTAGATTTGTCAATACGTCTCAGAATTTTTAAAAAAAGGGCGCCACTAAAGTACAGTAAAGGGCTAAAGTTTTGGAACAGAAGCTCTATCCATCGACGTTTGACAAAGTTAAGATTACTATGTTTACAACCGAAATATGATCATGCTCTGAAATAATTCTACTGGTAAATCACAGATTGTAGCACTTACAATTTATTTGTCGAAAAGAGCGATTTTTTATTTTTACAGCTGCTTTGGGTTCTCTGGGACGCGACAAGAAATTGTTTTCAACAGTTTTAGTTTGTTTATTATCGTTTTAGCGAATTTCCCCCTATAGGGAAGTAGCTATTACCGTAGGCGGCATGGTGAGACTTAAGCCCGGGACCATGTTATTTTTTCGTTTTGAGGTCCCTAGAGCCCAAAAACAACATTCGTTCATTTTGGTATATATGTGTATATATATATGTCCGTAGGCACGATAACTCTTGTAAAAACAGTCCGATCTTGATGAAATTTGGAACAAACATTTAGAGCGATATTCATGACTAAGTTCGAAAACCAGCAAGATCGGTACATTCAAAGGCGGTCTTTTTGACTGAATAAAATTTATTTTCAAGATTTAACATATTTCTATTAATTTGATGTAAATTTAATGGTCAGAATTGAATTCAGCTTAAAAAAATAAACAATATAGCATTTTGAATTATTACTCTACATCAATCGGTTACTGAGATATCGGATCTGCAAAATGCAGTACACTGTCTTTTGTTTTTCCCTGAAGGGACATAAACTGTCCGAATTCTGGTATGAAATACCCAAATTTTTCATTAAATTTCCCTAAAATGGGATTTAAAAATAATAAAACAAACCACATGATTGAATTTAATTTGTTCATGTGATGGTTTGATTTGTTTTTATTTCTTGGATCTGAGTAGATTGATAATATGTTTGCTGACATTTATATACTATAACAAGTAAATTTATTAAAAATTATCAGAATATGAATAATTATTGAGAAATAAGATCATGAATGATAAAATTTACTTAGTTTAGATTAATATTTACACAAAATATTCAAAACAACAACTTCCCTAACTTATGTAGAATATGCCCACATATAAAAATCCTTTAGAAATTAACTAAGCATGCAAGTTTGCTGCAACAAGTTTATTTAAATTTTAAAAATCATATGTTTGGATTCAATTTTTTCATGTGACTATTTTATTTGTTTTTATTTTGACTGATTTTAAATCATTGATTGTATGTTTGCTTAAATTTTTATTATACTATAACAAGGATACACTTATAAAAAAAATATTAGACTGATAATTATAAGAATAACAAAAAGAATATTGTTGGAATGGGATACATCCCATGATCATTTCCCTTACATATAAAGCTCTTGAATTGATATGTAATATACTTTTTGCATTAATTACATGACATGTTTTAAATATTTTCCTGTACATAAAAAAATAAGCTCCCATATAAAAATTAATTCTTTAGAAATTCGCTGAGTATGCAGGTTTGCTGCGACGGGGTTATTTAAGGTAATAATATTGACCTTGATTACCACAGAAGAGTTGTTTTAATTGCTTTATTCGGTGCAGTTACCAGTTTATCGTCTTACAATGTAGTTTACGGTATATCAATACATTTCAGCATAGTACTTTTTGTGATTTTATTAACTTCAGCCAATTTATGATTTCATAATTGGTTCAGTTAGTTATAAGAAGACGCACATGACTGGACGGAGGAATTACGAACGTAACTGCTGGTATCACACACCCGATGCGTTTGATGGGTGCAGAGCAGTATCACTAGATCGTCGTGGAGCTCCTTGCGAACCAATAAACTTAAAATGTTTACATTGCGGTGGCTTGCATTTCAAGAAGAGAGGTAGATATAATGCATCATTATCATTAACCCTTTGCTGCCAAAAAGGAAATTTGGCAGCAAAGACTGACTGTCTAATTTGCGGATTTCGCTGTATTTGCAAGACATTAAAGAAAACTCTCGATCTGAAAACAGGCCTATATACTTTTAGTTTGGCCCTGGGCTGTTAGACTTAGATCCAGAAACCTTTGGGATAACATTCAACAACTGTTGCTATAAACAGAGCACAACTTTTGTCGGTATTAAAATATACATTTCAGGATCAAGAGAAAACCAGAAAATGAAGAAAACCGAACAAGGGACTACAACAAAAAATATCGTATAGTCGGAACTTCTGCGGTGAATCAAATAAACTTTAAAAATTTCAGTAATTTAGCCATAATTTTGTTATTAATTTTAGCTCTTGGTTTACACTTTAAAAGTAATAAGTAAATGTTCATTGTTTAATCTTTTACAATATGATTTTTGTTTTACTCGATTTCGAGCAACCTATAGGGTCTATGTTATCTAGTTTTAATTAATCTACGACGTTATGAATCGCGTCGAATCACTTCAATGAGTAAATATACGTGTTTTATAGGGGCAAATATACAAAATAGCGTAACCTAATGATATATACCCCTGTTGAAGCAGACCTGCATACTCAGCGAATTTCAAATGCAAAGAGCATATTTCAATCCAACATAGCGAGATTTGACATGTTTAGTACATAGCGAAATTTGAATGTATGTACATAAAATAAATTGTACAAAAATATATAAATTGCCATAAAATAACAAAAAAATACATTATTTTCCTCAAAAGCCACTGAGAAACAAATAAGCAGAGTACGCATTCTTAAGGCAGTAGTGTTTCGGGTAACTGCTCGTCACACAGGAAGTCAAACAATAGGGAGACAATAGACTTCCGGGCGCCCCCCTACCCCCCGCGCCCACTCTACGGCACTGTTCGACACATATTTAGCTGTATTTTTAAAATTCATAATAGCGAAGGATTTGTAATTATTATTTAATTTGTTGGACTTTTCCTATCGCTTCTAGTGTTTAAACTACACTACGTTTCGAGAAGTATTGAAACTCCTCTCGTTTTCAAGTGACCCTACTTAAAGTTACATTAACCTACTTATGTTTATTTAACCTACTTTTTTTGGGTTTTTTTGTTTTTTTGACATACAATTACATTCATCCAACATTCAACAGAAATCTCACTCACACAAAATTTCATACAAAACACATTAAACATACTTAATACAGAAAGAAAATTAAAACTAAAACATATTACATGATAAAGGGCACAGAAAATTAAAACAAAAACATATACCTTACTGCCGGCAATGCCTCCAAGCTGGCAGTGGCACGACACGCACACACGTCCACTCACACTCACATACGCAACTCGAATGAAGAGCGTCTGTGAGAGCAAGTGGAGGGGGAGCGTCCCCTCCACCTCTCGAAACGTAGTGTAGTTTAAACACTAGAAGCGATAGGAAAAGTCCAACAAATTAAATAATAACATATTTAGCGAAACATTAGATGCGTCCTATGTCTTTTTTCTTCTCTGTGCAAAATACCAACGTCACCAAGCTGGTCGGCCTGGATACCGCCGCATTGCGCCCTCAGGAGCACAAGGACCCTCACCGACAATGAGCCAAAAACTCGCCCGTAGTGCAAAATTCTCCCTGGACCAGAAACCGCTTGAGCCGAGCCTTGAATCGTTTCCAATCTCTCTCCCTCCGAATATATTTATTGTTACAGGAACTTGATACCTGCTTGGGAAAAACAGGTTCATTAAATTATATTCTTGTATCAAATTACATCCGAACTACCAAAGCTGTTGGAGAAATCGGACAAGCCGCTCCTAAACATACCCATTCCGGTACATTTTTAACAAACCGCGGGAAAGCTCATGGACCCAAACCAAGGAAATCAAACTCACGCAACAGAGGGCACCTGGCAACAAAATGAAACAGTCTCTATTTCACTAAACACACACTAACTTATCAAGCTGATTCTTTGTCTCGTCCAAATTCCCCCGGTCTACTAATAATCGCACCGTATATTTATTCTCTGAACCAGAAAACTCGTTTACGCAAAATTTTTCTCGCCAGGACGTTAGATAGGACGTCAGGCATCTTCAAATCTTTCAAAATATAATTAAAATGCAATTTTAGGCCTAATCTATCTATATAAATAAAAATCAATTCCATGAGTGGTAAACACAGGACGTTGTTCCAATGTTAACCTTACCTATCTATATAAATGAAAACAATCCTATTTCTTTGTAATTCAATAACTTTTTTTATTTGTGCACCAAACTGGATAATTTTGTTTTGTTTTCTTCGTATTTTTTTAGGACAAGGTTTGTGTAAAATAAAATTTTTAATTCGACCTTAGGGCTCTGTCCTACTGGCCTATGAGGTTAGTTGACATGTATGCATTCTGTGGAGTAACTTGAAAACTATTTGAAATTATAACCATATGACCATATGTTGACATGCAAACAAATGTGAATTTGAAATATGTGTTTATTTATTTACACTTTGATTATTTACGACTTGGATTATTAGAGTTCAAGGATTTTGTGAAGTTAAATCAAAAGTTAATTTTTGTGTTTGAAGAATTCTGATTACATGACACGTGAATCTACCTTTTTATCTAACTAACCTTTTATAGAATGTACAGAAATGAAGATAAATCCTCATAGTTTTGTTTGGTTTTTTTTTTATTGCGAGCTAGTATGAGTAGAAAACTGCAGTTTTTTATTTGACCAGAGAGGTTGAGAAGTGTTTGAGCTTTAGTTCACCATAATCATGACTATATTTTAAGTTTATTATAACATGGATTTAGTATTAATCTGATCCTTGAAATTGCCACTTTACCCTCGACGCAACAACCCGACGCGGCCGTAGAGAACGCAGTGCTGTGAATGTAAGACACTTCGGGCAAGTCAAAATGAGAAGCAAAATGAGGCTCGAAATGGAGATGAACGTGCTTTATTTAATCTAAACCATCAACGAGGAGATCTTGCATTCAATCCCCATTGAGCTGCGTTCAATTATAACGCGACGATTGATTACAGTTTATTGCTAGTAGTTGCTGTTGGCTCAATAAACATTGTGTCTCAGCAGTTGCAATTATTTTAGGTTTAAAAATGAAACCCCTGTATGTGCTGGACCAGTGGCCAACTACAATTGACACCATTGGCATTTCAGGATGAACCAGGCAAAACTCCGTTCCGTGGAATACGTACATCTTCGGGATCATTATATTAGCTGATATTACATAATCGATTTCATTCGGTTTTATCCCCTCAACCAACCAAACAAGGATGTGGGCGTGTGGCAACCCGTGTTCTTGCCATTCTATACTGAATACATCCAACAATGCGTCTCGCCGAACACGCAGTGGTTAACAATAAAATCCATGGGTAACTTTGACTTTCTTTTAAAAACTCTTGTGGTAGTATGGCGATCAACGGGAGATTGGCCAGGAAATAATTCTTGTAGAATTTCTGACCAATTTTAATTTCTCGTGAACGTAATAAACAACTTAGCATCCTGAGCGTTACTCATGCATATGTCGCGGACTTCCGACGTATGTTGCTGGGAGAATAGGCACTCTATGCCATCATTAAATGCATTTCCTCTGTATTTGTAGCAAACTACAAAGGTGAAGACGTGTAATTCGGTATGTTTCGGGGTAAACCAAATATATTTTTGATTAAGAAACGTAATTACTCTTCGTCGAGATCGTATTGCCTAAATCCCCTCACCAGAGTGGCGTAACACATAATCGATCTTACAACAGCATTGAAACATTCCAATTTTGATTTTCCGGAAATATGCTTGTTTAAAAAACATTTAACCACATTGAATTTATTGCATTTTTTGATAAAGACAATTTTGCATAAAAATGATTCTTAAAGGAAAATTTTGATGAAAAAATTACCCCAAGATATTTTTTATACATTAACACATTTAACTAATTGTCCACTATAACGACACAGCTCGTCCGCACTCAATCTGCCGCATTCCTAAAAACTACTATTTTGGACTTGCGCAGGTTAAGTTTTAAATTCCACATGTCGCAGGATGACTGCAAATTATTAATCATGAGTTGTAAACCAACCACAAAAGGCGAAACCAGAACAATGTCATCTGCGTATAATAACACTTTTACCTTATTACCCCCAAAAATAAAACATCCCTTCTAAGACCTCGCGCGGGTAATTCGTTGAAAAATAATGGATAAAACAAATGACTACCCAGACATCCTTGGCGCAAGCCTTTTCAGGGCCGGATCAAGGGGGGAGGTAGGGGGGCACCTGCCCCGGGCGGCAGATTTTGGGGGGGGCGGCAAAAAATTAAGTAAATAACCAAAATTTATAATTATAACATATTTTTAAAAATTATGCAAAAAGTTCCAGATAAATATAGTGATGTGGTTTCAAAATGTATATGATCTTAAATGAATTTTTACCGTAAAAAATGTTTATTATTATTTGTGGGCTGGATGGGGGCGGATGGAGTATAAAAGTACATAAAAAATAGAAGCCTTCTAGTTCAAGGACAAAATGCGTGTGCGTGCACATCTCTTGTAATCTCTCTCTTTCTTTGTTCCCTTATTATAAGATATTTGAAGACTTTCCAGCGTCATTCAAACAATATTAATGTTTACAACAGTGTTGAATAACAACTAACTGGGTTGCTCATTGCAATTTATAATCTCAAATTACTACATTGCAAGTTGAAGAAGACAAAATTTGACAATTTTTAGCGAATTCCCCTATTCCCCTATAGGGAAGAAGCTATTATGTACCATAGGTCTCATGGTAAGACCTAAGCCAGAGACCATGATAACTTTTCGTTTTGGGGCCACCAGAAGCAAAAAACAACATTCGTTCGAATTTATATATATACAGGGTGTCTGTAAAGTCCGCCACCAAACTCCATAAATTGGTTTATTGGGTCAAAATAAGCAAAAAAGTTCCTGTGAAGTCCTAAATGCATATTTACCCAGATAACCGCCATTTTGTATTTTTCACAAAATATTTTTTATCTCCAAAGTTTGTGAATCGATTTTTTTGAAACTTAGTATGTACCTATAACTAGTCAAGGTCAGTTTATGAAAAAATAATCAGAATGATCAAATGGTAAATTTCAAAATGGCGGCCGCTTAAAATTTTTAATTTGAAATACCAGAAAAACGTTACGTAGTACAAAAAATATGAAGGATTGAAATTTTTAGAAAATTTAATTTCCAGTCTAATGACACCAGAATTATGAAAATCGGTCAATAAATAACTGAGTTATGGTCGAATTTATCCAACGAGGCAGCATGAATTGGAAGGAAAATGGCCCATTGTTGCATTGAATCATGCACTGACATATGTCAATTACGCTACCTCAGTAGATAAATTTGACCATAACTCAGTTATTTATTAACCGATTTTCATAATTCTGGTGTCAATAGACAGGAAATTAAATTTTCTAAAAATTTTAATTCTTCATATTTTTTTGTACTACGTAAAGTTTTTCCGATATTTCAAATTAAAGGTTTCTAACGGCCGCCATTTTGAAATTTACTATTCGATCATGCTGATTATTTTTTCATAAACTAACCTTGAATAGTTATAGGTACATACCAAGTTTCAAAAAAATCAATTCACAAACTTCGAAGATAAAAAATATTTTCTGAAAAATACAAAATTGCGGATATCTGGGTAAATATGCATTTTAGGACATATCTTCACAGGAACTTTTTTGCTTATTTTGACCCAATAAACAAAGTTATGGCGTTTGGTGACGGACTTTACAGACACCCTGTAAGTTTATGTTTATTTTTTATGATAACGATTTTTATATTATTCTTTTATTTTATATACTGTAATGTCAGCAGCAGTTGAATGGCGTGATGTGTAAACTCTGGGGAAATCACAGTAAATACCTTGTGAACGGGAACGGCGCCCATCTTGCTGTTTTTGATTTAATGTTAAAAATATTTTAAAACTAATAAACGTTGTATTATCTTTATTACTTTCCACGAAAAATAAGAAGGATTTAAGTCTTCAAATTGATGTAAGCTCAAGCCTAATTTTTCCCAAATTTACATCGTAACGTGAAAGGCCCCGAATGAAGTTTGGAATCTGATTACACTTTAAAGCTGCCATAAAATGTTACTAATTTTCTTTAAAACGTATAAGTTTCTATTTGTATAAAACTTAAAAGAGAATGATCACAAATTCCAATAACTTTCCAATCATTTTTAATAATATGTTGTACCCTCCATAACCGTTGGTCTCTTTTTTTAATATTAGGAAACAGGGGGCGGCAAATTCGGCTTTGCCCCCCTGACAAATTTCTGAGTTCCGGCCCTGCCTTTGGTTGTTTCAAAGCACTCTGACTCGCCATCTTTACACCAAACAGCCGCTAACGTACCAATATAAAAAGCTTGCAAAACACGTATTGCATTCTTAGTCGAAAATTCCTATACTATACAGTTTAAAAAGAAAGGGTTCCTATATAAATTCGACCAAAAGCTGCGGAAAATCCACAAAAAAGAATATAATTTTCCTTTTTTAGTAGATAATCTTAAATTAATCATGGCTGACAGAGAGAATATGTTATCAACCGTACAGTAACCTTTGTGGAAACCCGCTTGATATTCACGAAGTATATTTTTATCAGAAACCCAAATTTTTTAACGCTTCAAAATTATGTCCACAAATAATTTGGATACTGCATCCTTAAAGTATATTCTCCGATAGTTTGAAACCACCCCAATGTTTACTTTCTTGTGTAGAGGATAGACAATAGATTTTTCAAAACTGTCTAACACCTCTCCCGTATTAAGAATAGCGTTAAACAATTTAACTAACAGTTCTGACAACTTATTAGGGCCAAACGTAAAAAAAACGAATGGTATGCGATCGAAACCCGCTGTTTTTTTTTATTTTACAAACTTCAAAACTTGTTTTGGCTCAGATAACTCGATTTCCTTAGTCCAACAGTGGGTCAACAATAAAAAAAAACTATGTACCGTACCGGATCGAGTGGCCTTTTAAAGTGTTCCACCCGGTTAGCGCCCACGATCTTCGATTTTGATGTTAGCGCCCACGAAATGTTTTTTGTGTTTTCGGATGTCTGATTGCACCCCTAAATTCATTATTATTTTTAACATTATTTTCAATGAGGTCACCATTGTATTGTAACTGTTTAACTTGCGACAAATTTTTATATGCTCGGTTTGCCTCTACATATAAGCTATGCGCAAAATCGGCATTGACTTTGCGATAGCATTTAAGAGGTCTAAAGCTTTTTTTCCTAGCCTTGCCGCAGTCATGATCGTACCATGGTTTTTGCAGCGGCGCCGGAGCCCTGCCCGCCCCGGAATGCCGCGGCCTTCACGCATGCTGTTAACTTATCTAAAAGAACACTCGGACCAACATCATCAAATGGCCCACTGCGTTTGAGCAGAATGAAAATTTGTCTTTATCCAACAGTTCGTCTTAAAAACTCCATATCATTTTAGGCAACAAGGGAATTATTTTTGGATTAATGAGGAGTTTGTTTTCTCCTTTATCTAAAAATTAAAACCCCGACACGGTTTTTATACTATTTTTAAGTCCTATTCAAAGCTAAATTATAGTTTTGGTCATGAGTTTATAAATTAAAATTATATGGGATCGTTATATTTTAAAGCTAAACTTCATCCATTTATCCCCAAGATATATTTTTAAACCTTATTTGCCCATTGCCATGGACCAATAAGTGCGTAAATGAGCTATCTACCATTGCGTCAAACCATGAAAACTATTTTTATAATAGAAATACAATTTAGCCCTAATAAACTATAAACTACAAGAAAAAACAAAATAGACGTTTACAATTATTTACTTATACAATAGGTGAATAACTTTATAAAGGTTTAGGAGTGTTTTGTTCAGAGACGAATTTTGTCCAGAATGAACTACATTTCTTCAAGCCAACGTTATTATTACTATCCATGGCTTCACCCCAGCCATGGGTTTCCGGCCTTACAGGAATTTTACCCTCGCTCATTGTACTACCTGGACTGTTGCCCGCTCTACGTAATGCACTGGGAATTCCAAAAGAACCCCTTTTAAAGTATGAAACACGTGGTGGTGATAGCTCGGTTATTGAACTAGAACTAAATAGGACCGACTGGTAGAACATTACCAGTTTAAAGAAAATAATTATACGTTCTGTACGTGAAGTTAATGTGGAAATTGTTTATCACTAAATTTAAAACTTAAGTAAGAAAAAACCAAACGTAGACTGAATGTTATTAGTAGTAACAATTAAACTTGTTCATATCGAAAAGTGAGTAACATTATAACACTTCAATCCAAAAGATTTTAGGACAATTTCAGACACCAGTGTAGCCAAAAGACTGAACCCGCTTTTTGACTGGTTCAAATTAAATTATTAGCTTATATTTTCCTAAACTGTATACCTTGGTCTGCAGAAGGTGTTTTTCATTAAACCCTCCGGCATATAAATAAGTTTAAATCCAATATTAAAATTACTTTACAGTCAATACTGTACATCCACCGCAGTTTTCTGACGGCCCGTAATACCAACTTCAACGAGATTAAGAGGTGTCAAATTACTTGAAATTTTATAATGCTGTTCATTTTCCTTTAGGTGAAAAAAGCGTTGCCTAATTGGGCATATATGTAACCCACAAATTGATATGTATTTCTTATGGAAGGGACATTTTTTAATATTAATAAAATTAGTGTTTTCCTTATAAATATTTGGACCAAAGTAGACATATTATATACTTTTCTTACAGGAAATTTTTTTTAATTTTTAAATTTGATAGGGCATACCAAAAATTGATAGTTTTCAATATATTTAGGAAAAACCAAAAATTGTACTTTTGGACCCCTCTCCCTCCCCCCGCTCAAGGGCTACGGCATAGCCGCCTCTAACGAAGGCCGTGGCGAGGGAGAACTGGCAACGCCGCGCTGGGTGCCTAGCATTTCCCGTCACTCCACTGTAGTTGCATGGGGATTAGCAAGCTTGCCCTTGTTTATACGCTTTTTTGTGCGAAAAATTCGTTTGTTATTTAATGTATGATCACTACAGTGACAGACGGCGTTGCCGAAAAATTGTGTTGTGCCAAATTCTAAATGACAAGCACAATTATTAATGATAAACGGCCTCTAACTTTTTAAACGTATTCACCTTCAAACGCCCTTCACAAGTTTAGTGGATAAAAACTTAGTATTTTTGCAAGTTTGCCTTATGTGGCTATAAATTTGAAAAACAAAAGATAAACCAAATCCAGATAGAAAATTCTTAACAAATAAGCCATACGGTACACTTTATGAAACTACAGTTCTTACGTTTTACGGGAGATCATAATTTATATATTAAAATTGTAGGCATTAATTAAGTTTAGGCTTGGAAACTACACCAAACATTCATATATATTAACTGTTAAATTTCAGACAGATCAGTTAGAATCAAGATTTGGTCAATACCGACAGTAAACAGGGGGAATTATAATATTTCAGCTACGAAAGTGCCACAAGTGATGGAAGCCGAGAAGAAAATACGCTAAGAAAGTGAGCTTGGTCCATTCCACTAGGCACGGGGAAATTAGGTTTTATAACGAAGTGATTGTATCCTCTATTGATTATGGCAAAGATAGCCTTTCTTCAGGGGAAATTTTAAACCAAAGTTTAGCTATTCTTGAGGATACATTATATATGATATTCAGAAAAGAGTTTGTTGAGAAATCCAGTTTGATGAATCAGGTTTAATTTATGCTCGTGGGTATATTGCATTTAAGCATTGTCGAAAAAAAATTCGAAGAAAGCTTAAACTTACTAAGAAAAATGAAAATCCCAATGAAATGTATTTCTATGAAATTAACAGGGGCAGTCTTTCAGTCCCTTCTGATTTTTTTCAATGTGTAAACATGTTGGGATTGTCCAGATTTTAGTTTCGCAAGAATATGACAATATTTTGTTAATGCTGCAGTCGAAAAAAATTCCAGAAATTAAGCTTATTAATGATTTCTTCTGATGTTGTACATACAAAAAGTCTAGGGAACTTGTGTTTGTGGAATAAAAGTTAAGGATGTGGTTTCGAATATTGTCCTTACAATGGCATACATTTTATTAAACAATTGACTCAATAGTAAGAAACGAGAAAATGAGCTTTAAAAATAATCGTGGAAATATTGTCATTCCTACTTAGATTTAATATAGTTTGTTTCACTGACTTTACTAACAAAATTTGTTTCTTATGAAATGTTATTTGGTCTTTGTACTAAATGGTTTAAAGGAATTATAAAATGTGTTAATATTGATTTCCTTGCTTCCATCATTAGAAAATCAAATGAAATGTGCACTGTAAAATAACTAATTAAGTATTTAATCGCTTTAACAAATCGAAAACCTTGAGCATTACGGCGCCCGGGGCAAGCGTAGAGTAGTCAACCGCTCCAGCGGCAGCGCGGCGTTGCCACTTCGAATGCCGCGGCCTTCGTTAGAGGCGGCTATGGCTACGGGCGGGGACTTTTGATATGTTCACCTCCTAACAAGTCCAAACAAAGCTGCAAAGTCAAAAATTGTGTTCCAAAAAATTCCCTCTATACCTTTTCATTGCCTGGACATATGAACATGTATATTTGAAAACGTGTCTTCATTCATGCCCTGGTTTATGCATCAAGTAAAGCATTTTTAAACAAGAGTGGGTGAATAGTAAAAAAAATAAATCCGAACTTATTAAGCAAAAACTTAGTACAGTTAGATTTTTCTAACAAGAAATGTTCAAGACGAGGTGGAATATCTTTGACAATAAACTTCTTTGTTTGTTGTATAATCACGTGTTTCTAGTTTCTTCTTGCCGAGGTTTGGTCTTGGTGAAATCAAAACAAACAATAATCTAAGACATTTTGTAATTATTTTATTTTTTTATAATAAACAATAGCATGACGGTAACAGTACGGTATAACAGTAATACATTATTTTACTTTAAACAAAAGAAGTTCATTGTCTGTGATATTCCCCTTTATCCTTACCACTACTAGACCGTTAAAAAAATATAAACACTTATTATGACTTACTAGAACTTATTCAATATTATTATTGGGAAATAGAATATAAGAGGTCTATTACTATTTGAAAAACAGGTATCGACGACCCTAATTGGGATTACGGTCTTAAATCATTGTTTTTATAGCCCTCTTCGCGTCAGTTGAATTCGTGAGCTAGCTTCAGCCAAGTCTAAATGGAAACACTGCGACGCTGCGCTGGGCGGCTGTTCCACAGCACGCACATCCTCCCCATTCGGTAAGATAAGATTCTGCGCTATAACCCAAATTGACACTTCGGTGTTATAACACAGATCGTCATTTCTTTCCTATACAACATATTTACAATTATTGTTATTTTTGCTCTATAGCACAGAATCTCATTTTACCGAATGTCCAAATTGTTGCATAGCACCGAAAGAAATGGCATTCTGTGTT
Source organism: Flexamia atlantica (assembly GCA_035578135.1). NCBI lineage: Eukaryota > Metazoa > Arthropoda > Insecta > Hemiptera > Cicadellidae > Flexamia > Flexamia atlantica. Next base: position 160,783,074 of record JAQJVK010000001.1, read on the forward strand.
ATAACACAGAATCCATTCGGCGCTATGCACCGTTTGTATTTTCGGAGCTATAACACAAAATCTGCTTTCGGCGCTATGAGATTCGGCGCTATGAGGCCACACGCAATAAGCCTGTGCGGCGATCTAAAGACAGCGAGGTACCGTAGCGGCAATAGTCACATAGGCCAGCCAGAGGTGACCGCTCATGATGGAACATAGTACGTGTGGTTAGCGTAACTTTTCACCAAAATCTTGCACTCTGTGATACAGCTTAGCCACTTGGTATGTGTATAGAAGATACCAGTAGAAGTATTTTTGTCCGAAGATCCAACCTTGAATTCGTGTAGAACACACCCATATCAGCCATTAAAGGTGGCCGCCATTACATTCATAAATTGCTCTATAACTCCGGTAATAGTATTCCGATCTCGATAAACCTTTTTTGTTTGAAAGATAATTTTAAAATACAACTTTTTTGCATTTAACATTTTTTTCTAAAGTTAATAGTTTTCATTGTATATTTGAAAAACTAAATTTTCCATTTAATTCCATGGGAAAGTCTAATTTCTCAATAAAATGCGTTTTGAGGGGCTCAACAAGGCTATGGCTAAATTTAGAATATTCTCTAGGGTGAAAACTTATACGCACAGAAATTTTATTCCAATAGGTCAACTATTATCAGAATAATGGCCTCAAAAACATATACGCACAGGCCATTTTCCGAGTTAGCCTAGTTTTTTCGGTATTTTATGGAGTAAAAAAAACTATTATTGAGGCAAAACTTGAATAAAACTTGAATAAAAATAAAGAAAAATAACTAAGCGACCGAGAAAAATCTATCATAATATTATAATTCTAGTTTTTCATCCATTTTGAAGGTCCAAAAGAAGTTTTTGGCCACCCCATGTTAAGCATAGGGAACAAGGACAGGCTCAGACTTTTATCGTAATAAATACTTTATCCGTCGGTAGAAATGAATAAAAATTCATGAACTTATTTAACATATACATTTGAACGATATAGCCTAAAAAACCTTAGATAAATAATCGCCAAACAGAATTTATACGTATTTTAAAATGATTTTTAGTAGCAAAATTATGCTCTGCTGCTAGCGTCCCTGTGGGAAAATAATCGCAACACAGTAAATAGTAGTGAAATTCAGTCTTGCTGCTGGCGCACTCTTTTGGAATTTGGCGCAAGCGTGCCTAGCGCCGACTATGCGTGTTCGCGAGCACTTCACCAAAAATCTCTTCAATTAAACTGCTAAAAATAACTTTTATTTTAGATATTTTTTTATATCTTTACGATATTTTCGTTAAACATTTTCAAGACTCAAAAACAAATTTCATAATTATTATGCTTTTTTAATTGAAGGGATTCGGCGTATCCCTCTCAAATACGTGTGGTTAGTACCAGCCACGCTTGCGCCGAATTCCACAGTGGGCGCTAGCAGCGAGGCTTAATTTTACCACTAAAATTCATTTTTAAACACAAATAAATTCTGTTTAGCGATTATATATCTAGGATTTTTTTAGGCTATATCGTTCAAATGTTTATGTTAACATTTATTTATTCTACCGACGGATAAAGTATTTATTACGATAAAAGTCTGAGCCTGTCCTTTTTCCCTATGCTTAACATGGGGCGACCAAAAATTTCTTTTGGACCTTCAAAATTATTGAAAAACTAGAATTATACTATTACGATCGATTTTTCGCGGTCGTTTAGTTATTTTTCTTCATTTTTATTCAGGTTTCACCTCAATAATAGTTTTTTTTACTCCATAAAATACCGAAAAAACTAGGCAAACTCGGAAAATGGCCTGTACGTATATCTCTTTGAGGCCATTATTCTGATAATAGTTGACCTATTGGAATAAAATTTCTGTGCGTATAAGTTTTCAACCTAGAGAATATTCTAAATTTAGCCATAGCCTTGTTGAGCCCCTCGAAACGCATTTTATTGAGGAATTTGACATTTCCATGGAATTAAATGGAAATTTTCGTTTTTCAAGCATACAACGAAAACTATTGACTTTAGAAAAAATGTTAAAAGCAAAAAAGTTGTATTTTAAAATTATCTTTCAAACAAAAAAAGGTTTATCGAGATCGGAATACTATTACCGGAGTTATAGAGCAATTTATGAATGTAATGGCGGCCATCTTTAATGGCTGACTAGTGGATCCGAGCGCACGGAATCGTGCGCTACTCTAGCAGAGCGATAATTCAAATGGCGACAAATTTAAAACACAATCATGCTAACACGATCCGTCTTGAGGGTTATGTTTACACAAATTAAAAAATAACAGCAATTAAATTATCCAGCTGATCAAAATGTAAACAATTACGTTCTTCATAAGGATAACATGGGAACTTTAAAAGCCAATGGGGCAGAGCCAAGGGACTTTTTCAAAAATGTAAGGCCAGTTTGCAAATCTACGCGACACGCTCTTTCCAATGAGCCGTCAATGATCAAAATCGGTTAAGAAATGACGGAGGAGTTCATAAGACAAATTTCGTGTTGGCGTATTAATTATATAGATATGGGTGTGTTCTACACGAATTCAAGGTTGGATCTTCGGACAAAAATACTTCAACAGGTATCTTCTATACACATACCAAGTGGCTAAGCTGTATCAAAAAGTGCAAGGTTTTTACGCTAACCACACGTACTAACAGGAGTCGCCCGCCGCTGGGATCGAACCAGCGACGTTTGAAACGTGAAGCTAGCGCTTTACCTCTGTGCTATCGCCTCGGTTACTATTTTATTGTAAAAATAACTTTTTTATTTTTAATTGTTTATTTTAGTCAGAACTTATAAAACACAAAATTCACTATCCAATTACGGCGTAGGCTAATTATATTTTCTAAAGATTTTAATAATGAAGGTAATTAAAACCAATATTAATATTTTTTTATTTGAAAAAAATATTTAAAAGTTTACTACACTATTTTTGAATTATTTTCCTGCACTATAACATAAATGGCGTATAAAACCTATCTTATCTTGTTCTTGTTGCTACCCAGGGCAGTGACACTGTGACATCCCTGGGGGCTTTGTCGGCGGGCGCTGAATCTACTCGCAGAGGAAGGCCTGAGGCAGTCACAGCAGACATCATTACTTAGTACTTAAAATTATTTATGACTGTACTTTGTGAAATAGTCCGATCCTAAAATAAATGTGAAAATCAAAACAACATTTTATTCAGATTTTAGAATATTAATTTTAGAATATTGAGATAAATTTGCGAGGTCTAATTTATTCCGTCGTATAAAATTGGAATCGAGGAAGAATTATCGATTAAAATACATATATGGGTAGAATCGAACATACTCCGCACTGACGTCAGCATCAGTCATGTGAGTTGTAAACCTGACAAGCGTCCGATTGATTTTGAAAGCGTTATGATAGGGGCAACCCTCTGACCCCAGAACCCAAACCGGGGGTGAAGGAATATTGGAAAATAGCGGTCAATTAGAAGAAAATATAATTCACATTTTAAATGTCTTTAAAAAGTAGGTGAAGCTCCCATTTAAAGTTTTCTCTATATCCAATAGTTTCTGAGACACCAATAGTAGCGAAGTTAAGTTGGACACCTTGTTTAATTTCACGCGAAAAAGTTAACTTAATAATAAGTGAGAGTTAAAAGTTGTGCAATTTCTTAGAGTTTTAGGTCAGATACTCCTCATGATTTATTTAAATCCTATAACTTATAAACAATATAGATTTTGAATGATTTGAAACCGACATGATGAGGATACGAGAATTGCGCTCAATAAAGTATCGTATGGAATATTGTATAGCCTCAGACTAAGACCTACAAAAGAGGGGCTCAGAGTTGATTCCTTCTCTCTAACTGGTGGAGTTCCCCTCCAATGAAAAGACAGATAAAAAAGGAAGGAGTATGAGGGCGGGACTTATAACAATGAAAACGGACAGAGCTCCAGACGGACAGAACCGCGGGGGTACGTACACCCTAGTAGCGCGGACCGGAAGTCAATATTTGCCTGTTTTTAGCTTTATGGGAATTTAACATTGGCGGACCGAGTGCGGGACTGCGGGAGGGACTGACTTGTGCGTTCCCATAGGAAAAAGTGAAACCTTACTGAAGGATTGTCACCGACCTTCAAACACAAACGTCAAAGACTTGAAAACATAAACATGATTCTAATTTCGTTTGTCGTTGTTTTTGAATCATCAAAATGTTATATAATAAAAACAAAAAATAGTTTTCAATTATATTGCTATCGTTTTATAATTTAATTATCACTTATCTTACATCGTAGGCGACATCGATAAATATTTAATATTAGATTAAATAGTTTTAGTACTAATTTAAAATGTGTGACCCATGTGATTTTTTTTTCAATTTTATATGTATTGCTGCAACTAATTTTGTCAAAATAAAGAATTTTTGATTGATTGGTTGATTGATTGAAATAATATTTCAACTAGTAATACAAGTCGACTCTCGCTAACTCGAAATACCACGGGACTGCGATTTTTCTTCGTGTTACGTATAGTTCGTCGTAGGCATAGTTCGAGTTATAGAGGTAAACCAAATGAAAATTCGTGATACAGAGGTAAAAAAATATGTAGTTTATTCCCTATACATATTATTCAATGGAAATTACAGTATTTATAATATATAACCTGTAAAACACAAAGCAGATAAGATCACATTAATTCTTAATAAAAAAAAGTCCGTAATCTGTCTCTGCTTAAACATGTAAAAACAATTACAGTATCGCTCATAATTTTTATTAAAACAATAATACAAAGAAACTTTACTGTATCCCCTACAGCTACAAAAATTAACTTTTAACTTTCATTAACTCCACTGATTAAAAAGTCCGTAAACTTCCTGTTTGTAATAAAGAAAACTTTACTGTATCCCCTACTGCTACAAAAATAAACTTATAACTTATTACTGTATTAATAAATAATACTTACAGTTCGGTGTACACAACAAAAAACGTATGAAATAGAGTAAACGGTTCAGTCCACGTTACTGCAATCCCACTAATTGAAAAAGTGATTCACCGACTGGTTGCATCCTGAACGCTAGAATTTCGTATTGCAGAGGTCCATTCTGAAAACTTCGTGGTATGGAGATAAACTTCGAGTCATAGAGAGGTAAAGCGCGAATCGAATTCATCTTATCTACCGAACTTCGTGTTATAGAGGTACTTTTTGTGTCCCTTCGAGTTATAGAGGTAAAATATAACTGGAAAATTAGTTCGTGTTATGTATAGTAATTTCTTCGTGTTAGACAGGTTTTTCCAAGGGGATTAAAAATAATTCGTGATGTCGAGGATTTCGTGATATCAAGGTTCGTGTTAACAAGAGTCGACTGTATTGAAAAACATAACTAATTTATAAATAACCATGATAATTCAGTACCGGATCGTCGCTCGCTGCTTTAGAATGCTGTAGTATAAGTCATTTTAGACGCAATTCCTTGTAACATTGATCCACGCATTTCTACACCCGTAACATAATCCATAAAAATTTAGGTACCGTATCAGTCTAAATTATAGCAATGCTATAATAATATTTTGCGCTTATAGTTCCGTCCAAATCATTAGGCGGGTGAGTGAGTGCGCTGCTGGCGTTCAAAATATGTTTTTGGCCAATCATTTACCCATCTGAAGTTATAGACAGTTATGCCCTTTGCTTATGTTCTCCAAATCAGCTGAGTAAGTTCTTCAAACGATACCCAAGTAAATGTGCCTCTCTCTGTTGGAAATATGTTCAACTAATTAACTATGTAGAGGAGCGGAGGTGTCATTAACATCAAGTCATGTATACAGCTGGAGTTTCCATTTTTCGCCACCCGCCTAATAATTTGGCCGGAACAATAGTTTTAAAATGTTTGTGAACGTTATCCTATACTCTTATATGAGCAATGTTATCTTGTATGTATGCTTGCTTGCTTGCTTGCTTGCACAACGATCTCAAAAACGGCTCCGAGGATTTCCTTCAAAGTCTGGAAATAAGTAATTTATGACTCAAAAACGTCTTTTATGCAGAATACTTGGCCAGAGAAAATCTAATAACGTAATAAATCGAATTTTAAAGTTGTAAAATTTTAACATTGGCCTTATGGGTTGCCGTGATAGCAACGAAAATAAACAAGGAAAGTGTAAACAAATGAAGTAATCATAACAGCTGTTTGGAATCTACAGCCATTAAGGGAAAATTCAGCAAGTGGGATGAAGAGACCATAGAGCAATAAAAAAGGTTTCTATTTATCAATTTTATGACATTGAAATATTTTATAGTAACTGGATGAACTGGTAAACATGAAATAACACCGAGCAAGGCTCGGTCCACCAGGTACTAACTAGTAACTAGTAAAACAGTCATGTTGATCTACTTTATAGAAACTCATTCTGCAACCAAAAATACAGTAAGCTCGATCATATATCCAAATAATCACCTGTTTATTGTTGACATAATTCACGTTTAAACCAAAGAGGTTAGACCACCCTACTGAAGGTATCGTTCAATAGTATTGCTTCGGCCCTCTAATTTTGTTAGGTTAGCAATATAAGTGGAATTAATTTCGTACTCTACATTAACAAACGAAAAACGAACGATTCAGCGATGGGAATGGAACCATTTAATTGATCGAATTTAAAAACTTATTTTCAAAGAGTCGACGTAATTAAATTAGTTTTGTCGTCATCTTACTTTAATTAAATAAAATACGCAAAAAGTATTAAGATTTATAAATCTGTACAGCATTTCTGACATATTTTAAAAACTTATTCGAATCTTTAGTCGTCTTCAAAAGACTCGTTTCGTTTTAAATTACTGTTCAAAGAACGCCAAGTCTTAAATTACTATATTACTCCCCCCCACATTGCCTATCTTTTCATCAACCGCTTTTTCATCAACAAATGCATTGTGGCAATAACTCCAGTATGAAAGACTCTAACCTCCTTGTTTTGAATAATTTAAAGGTCGATGAAGTGTTTTGTGACGTCGAGAGTTTTCCGGTGACGTCCGTGAGTTTTCCGGTGACGTCCGTGAGTTTTCCGGTTTGCTCGTTTTTTTAGATAATAGCCAACATGGCAGCGCCCAAAAGATTTTACCAAAATAGACAAAGCCAAAAGATTTTACCCAATAGTGATAAAATAAAAATATTTCAAATAAAACTTGAGAAATAAAAAAACTTGGAAGTCAAAGGGTTGGTATTGAAACAACAATAACATTTTCCGACAGCTCAACACTTATTATCAACACTTTATGCTCTTCTATATGGACATACTTTAGGCCTACATGAGGTGTATCCGAATCATTTATTCACACATTTGAAATTCTCTGAGTATGCAAGTCTGTTGCAACAGGGGTATTTCAAAGTTTGGTACCTTATAATTTCTAAATATCTACATACTCAATAGAATAAGGGCTTTCTATGTTACAACCCTTTTTCAGCCGTTCTACTGAACAGATTTCAACGATTGAGGTGTCATTTTAAAGCTTATATGTAGCGCACCGGCGATTGGTAAATAAAATGGGCACTTCTTTTCGGCTTCAACCCCCAAACCTTTGATTTATTTCAAGAGGGCGCTTTGAACGATCAAGTGCTGAACAACTTCCGTTATGACGGTTTTGAAATGTGATTGTAATAAAACAGCTGATTACCTTCAGATGAATTTTTAACCTAAGTCAGATTGTAAAACAAAACAGATAGGCCTAGTCTACAATTCTAAACAAGATTTAATATATTTTATGATTTTTTTTGTAATTTTAACCTAATTAAGGTGGGAAATTTATTCTTTGTGGTACAGAAAAAAGTAGGAGACAAAGAGAAAAGTGAGTCGATGAGATGAAGGAAAAACATACATAACCTTTGACAAGAACAGAGAATGCCGAGGGTCAAAGACTGATAGAACATCAGAGGGACAAACGAATTTAAAGCCATACAATATCTTTTAATCATAGGCGAGTTCCTCGCAAACGGAAATAATGTTAAAATGTGTCTAGGACACATCAGAGCATTTTTATGTCTAGTTTCATAAGTATGGCAGTGACTGTTGGAAAGAAGGCTATAGTAGTGTAACAGTGGGGCTTCTGGGCCAAAACGCATTAATCAAAAGTGATAGCTACATCCGGTCACGTGACCGGAAGTGACGTCACAGGCTTTGACGTAGCTGTGACGTGTTGGGGATGGTATTTAAAGTTTAAATGCCCAGCTGTGCTCGTATTTAAATTTTAAATGTCCGGAAAAGGGTCAAGGTCGGCCGGAGATGTTTTTAAAAAATATCTTGCATTTTCGGAAAATCCGAAAATGCAAGATAATTTTTTGTTTCTTTTTACAAACTGCTTCTTAATTGTTGGTTTGTTGATTTTCATTTCTGTTAAAGTACCATGTAAAAATAGAATCGATAAGTTAACAGAAAAATATCCTGCTACAAAGTATCCAAATAAAAATGCAATTACGTATGACCCGATAATTTTTAGCCCTCAACGATTTTTCCTTTTTTAAATCAAAATCGATCGATTTAGCTAAAGAATTATTCGGGCAAATAAAAGAAGAATTTGTTGCAAGTAAACAAACACGCATTCCAGCGTGATACCACTTTAGAAATATAATTTATCAAGCTTCCAAATCAAAACAAACGCTATTGAAATTAAATCTGTTATCGGTTTTCCAAAAATTAAGAAATGTGATATTTTCTAAAGTATAAATAGTTTAAACATATTTTGCGTCGTCCGTACATATTTTGACCAGATTAAATTCATATCAGTTATCAAAGAAAATAACAGAACCAGTCATGTGACCTATGGGCGGAGCATGTTACCATGTCAACTATTACCATAGCAACAGGTTTATCATTGGTCGAGAGTTAAGAATCTCCAGGGAGGGGAAACCAATCAAAGATAGTATAATTGCATTATGGGAAATTTGTTCACCGGGAACTTTTTAAATTTTTAAAGAAGTCATTCTCAACTTAGTCGCCGAAAGAATAAGGTTAGTCTTAATGTTAAGATCTTGTTAAACTATTACAAAAATATTGGGAAGTGGGAACTATTAATCATTTAAATAGTCACAGTTAACAGTCTCAATAATTTTTAATGTTAACGAGTAAAAAGGATCAAATTTTCTAAATTAAAAAAAAAATTAAATAAATAAACTTTGTAGAGTTGGTAAAATGTTTAAGAGAGTTTACAGTACCGATTTAAAATTGATAGCTTTGCTTTTGATTAAAGTTGAAATATATATATAGTTTTAAATAAAAGGTTTTCAGCAACTTATAAAGTATTTAAAAAATATATATATAAAGGTTTAATTGGTCCTGTATTTTCAAACAGGCGAACCTGAGACCGGGGATAATTCAACCCTCTTGCGGATGAATCCATAGAAAGATTAATCGGTAATTGGATTAAAGAATATGACGTGATCCATATTGGGACAAAATTTTTTAAATTAACTTTGTGGGTAGACATATTTCATTGGTAGAATAAATACATCAAAATGTTATTAATAGTTAAGTGGAGAAAACACTGTGTAAATTGTTGAAAGGGTAACAATGTCAAAATAAAGTATTGTATGGGTTAGTTGCTGGAGTTTAACTGATGCACCTCTACCCACACCCTTATCATTAGACAATTATTGAAGTTATAAAATAGTAAATTAAATAATCTTTTGCTGGTGTCAAGTAGATAAGATTCTTATAATTGTAAGGTGACGATCTACCACACTGGGGTGCCCGAATGAAAGAGAACGGATGTATGTTTTTAATCGAAATTTCAGTTATTGTTTGCTGATTTATTTGAACTTGGATAATTAAAAATCACGAGTCATGGTGTGAGGTCATTTGTGTGTTATCTATTTAAGTGGAGGGCAAATCTCACCCCCATAGTTGGTAGATCCAACCCCAACCCCTTCAAGTTGTACTAGGTTAAAATTTTAAAGAAATAACAAATAAAAATCGAAATAAATAGTGCAAATTGGAGGAGGGAGTCACATAATTAAATGAGCTACGCCCCCTATTCCTTAGAGACAATAAAACTTGATAACAACAATGTACATCCATTGAAAACATTTCTGTGTAGTCTGGTTTTTTGTGTCACAAATATTTATATTCCAAAACACGCCAGGCAAAACGGGGCTTTTATAAGAATCTTAGCTTTGTCTTCGAGTACAGCAGGGTTAAATCCCGGGATAGAGATTCAATTTTGGGGAAAATATGGGAGATCTGGGAGAGGCATCACGACGACGAAAGTAACTAACCCGTTTGTCTCTAACACTTAAATCTTTCTTTGATCACGTCATATTTTTTAAGATAGTTTTAATTACATGTATTTTTTATTTAAGGTTTCATGTGTTTGTGTGAAAGTGGTATTTTAAATGAATTTTTTAGATAAATTTATTAGGATGCTTCTTAAGGAAAAATTTTAAGGTGACAGGTTAGGGATTAGGGAATTTTTTTAAAGTAAAATCAAAAAAGTAAATTAACAATATGACTTATACATACAGTTTAGATTTTCTGTCAAAGAACGACTTGAGATTCGAACTCAAAATGAGAGGAATCCCAGTCGAGGATAACTGGAAGGTGGCTCAATTGCGAAAAGTCTTGAGACAGGTCTTTAGAAGTATAAAGCCTGATGTTTCTAAATATCAGGATTACGATTTAAGTAGTGAAGTAGAGTATGTCAATAAAGAGATACAGGAGGTGGTAACTAAACGGAACGAACTGGAGTCTAAGGGTTTCACTTCGGGATTGTTATCTTGCAAGCATAAATGCGGCGCTTTGTTGACTAGGTTAGAAACTGTAACTACACTAGCACTTTCTGAGACAGTTTTGACTAAGGTTAGGAAAAATTGCGAGATAATCAAGCAGGCGTATGAGTATTTTGATCAGGCATTAAAACAAGCGCCCCAAGAGAGGATTTTACAGTTAGAGAGTAAATTACGAGAAAAGCATACCGGGGATGAGAGTAATTACGAACTCGAGGAAGGGAATTATAGTTTCAAGGAGGGAGATTTAGCAATTGACACACCGGAAAGGGGTTTAGAGTTCGGGGAAATTTGCCAAGAAGCAGAAGAAATATGGGAGCGGGAATGTAAGACAGACGTTAAGCAGGGTGACGCCGCGGTAGAGATACAAATACAGGAATGGGATCCGGAAGTTTTTAATTTTGGCCCAAGGGTTAAAAGATCAGAAGGGGAAAATAGTGGGGAAACAGATAAGGACAAGGAAGAGTATAAAAGGGAATTTAATGTACATAGGGATTATACTAGTACGCCTGTGGTAAGTCGACCCGTAATGTCTAACCGGACAGAGTTTCATGACTATAACTTGTTCAATAAACTAAGCAATCCTCTGGAACACTTGGTTAAAGAATTTGAAATAACTGACGGCCTAGACCAGGCTAAATTAAGAAAGTTTTTGGGTAACGTGATAAAAATAAGGAAGAATTCAGATCTCAGTACGAAAAAGCTTTTACAAATAGCTTCTTCGTACACAAAGGGACCGTTACGAGAAAGGGTCGAGATTAGTATTTTTAGAAACCATAACTGGGAACAGGTCCATGAGAGTTTGTTACAATATTTTATTCCGAGGGCCCAGAGAGATCGCTTAGTGCAGGAATTTGTGTGCAGACCTCAATCCAGGGGGGAGGACATTTCGGTGTACTTATCAAGCATTACTGAACATTCCGAAGTGTTAAACACGCAGTACACTCCGCGGGAGCTTATTGATTTTTTTATGACTGGGTTAAACCCTGACGAACGAAATAGGCTAGTAATGAGTAGCTACCCTAAGAATTTGATGGAACTTGAACAAATTTGTATCATGTCTAATAATGTTAGGTACAGCGATCTTGAACGACAAAGACGGGAACAGGAAAATCAAAAGGGGAATCAAGCTAGGGATTTTTTTAGAGGTAACACTGGTAATAGACATAACAGAGAAATAAGGTGTTACATTTGTTCAAAAATGGGTCACATAGCTAGGGAGTGTAGATCAAACAGAAACAATGAGGAGCATATACAAAGAGGTAATTATAATCAAAACAGGGGTAACAGGGGTAGTTACAGGGGAAATAATTACAGAGGGAATCAGGGAAATTATGGGCAAAATCCAAAAAACTAAATTATTGGGACCATTATAGGAAATGGGTCCCAGAACAAAAACGGTATTTCCAAAAAAGCGAGGCGGCAAACAAAGGGAACCTTTTTAAATATCCAAGTGATAAGAATAAACGGGTTTTAAATGATAAAAAAATTCGCAGGCAAATTAAAGTCCATAAACGTTCAATTAAAAACAAAGAAAGGAAACTCAGGGAAAAGTTTTGGTTCTTGGCAAAAAATCAATGTCAAAAAATAGCCGGAAGTACCTTACCTTGCATTCAGGTAGAATTAAACAAAGGGCTAACTTATAATGCATTATTGGACAGCGGTGCTTCCGTAAATTTAATTAATAAGGAAACTTTTGACTCATTAATGGAACTGAATTTAATTAAAATTTATGAGGAAAAACCAATTGTTTGCCACGCCGCTAACCAGTCAGAAATAGAGATTGTCGGTACGTGTGTAGTAAAGATTAAAATTTTGGATTTTAGTTGGAAGACAAAGTTTTTAGTAGCCAATACATTAAACTGGGGAATGATTTTAGGTTATCAGTTTATCAGGGAAACAAATATGGTTTTAGATTTGTCAAACAATGAAGGGTATTTTAAATTTAATACGGCTAAAGTTTTTAAAGTTGTAAGCACAGTTTCTGCGGGAAAAATAAATTATAGTAGAGTGGACAGAACTGAAGGTTTAACTATTGGGACACCAGCGGCTTCCACTAAAGTACATCAGCTGATAGATCAATTCTCTGATCTGTTTAGTGACAGGGTGGGACTTGTTAAAAATTTTCAGATCGATTTAAAAGTAATAGATCCCACTCCAGTAAGGTTAAAACCGTATCCTATGTCTCCCCCAAAGATTAAAATTATGAGGGAGATTATTGATCAGTTATTGGAGCAAGGGGTGATTGAAAAAGCCCACAGTGAATATAACTCGCCTAGCTTTGTAATTCCGAAACCGGGATCTGGTGAATATCGTTTGGTAGTTAATTATTCTAAACTGAATGAAAAACTAGAAAAATTAAACTGGCCCGTAGGCGACGTTCCGTCCACTTTTCACCACCTTACCGACAGTGCCTTTTACACGACGCTGGATTTAACTTCTGCCTACCACCAATTAGAGATTAGTCCTAGAAGTAGACATCTTACTAATTTTTCGACTCCCTTTGGCTGTTTTAATTATAAAAGACTACCGTTCGGAATTCACGCAGGAAGTTTCGGACTTTGCTCTGCGATTGATGGAATTTTGGGTGATTTAAAGTTTAAGATTTGTACCAATTTTCTAGACGATTTAATTATTTACTCGCCAGACCTAGAGACTCATTATAATGATCTCCAGACAGTTTTTAAAAGATTGAGGGATAATGGCATCACCATTAACCCCAAGAAATCAAAGTTTGCTTTCACAGAAATTTCATATTTGGGACACATAATTTCTAAGAACAAAATCAAAATTGATCCAGAGCGCACAGTCCGAATTACCGAGTGTGAACCTCCCAAAAATGTCAAAGCTTTAGTCAGGTTTTTAGCCAGTGTACAGTATTATTCGCGATACATACCAAATTTTGCAGTTGTGTGCGCACCACTAGCAAAATTGCGTAAAAAGAACGCAAGGTGGGTCTGGGACCATCAGTGTGAGGACGCTTTTCAAAAACTCAAGGAGGCAATTACAAATCCTCCTATTTTAGCTATGGCTAATTTCGATAAAACAATGTACCTCAACACGGATGCTAGCCAGCTAGGAACCGGTGCCTGCTTGGGACAGTTGGACGACAATGGTGTTATGTTGCCAATAGCGTATTTTTCTAAAAGATTTAATGATAATGAGGTTAATTATTCTGTTTATGAAAAAGAAGCACTTGCGGCTATTTGGGCCATTGAAAAGTTTAAACCGTTCTTGGAGCACCGACCTTTCGTTTTGAGAACAGACAACAGCGCCCTATCTTTTGTTTTATCACAAAAACAAAAGCTGGGACGACTGGGTAGGTGGAGCGAGCGATTACTGGCATTACCTTTCACTACCGAGTTTGTACCCGGACACCAAAACAAAATGGCAGACTTTCTGTCCAGAATGTTTGAAGGGGAATCAGGAAACAATAATGAGGGGAAAAATGTTTGTGGGGAAGAGATAGTGTCACAGATAAAGCCTGAAAAGAAGCAAAGGTGCGTAAATAAAAAGGGTAACAAAAAGTCAGGGGTAAAACAGGAAAGGAAGAACTCTGAGGTAGTGCTTAATAACATAAAACACTGCCCAGAGGCTTTTCAAAGTATTGGGGATTTTCAAAAAAGGGATCCTGAGACCTTATTTGTAATAAATCAACTAGAAAACGGCCAAAGAGTTGATAATTATAGTATGAACCGCGGAATTTTGTTTTTTCAACCAAAATTTAATGTAACGCCAAAAATAGTTGTGCCAAACAATGTAAAAGATATGATTTTTAATTACTATCACAATGAACCGATTTCAGGACACCCTGGCGTAAAACGCACTACGGAGCGAATAAAAAGATTTTTCTTTTGGCACAACATGAGGCGAGAAATATCGGAACGCGTAAGAGGGTGTACCGTCTGTCAGCGCTCTAAAGCAGCACAGAAAAAGTTCGCGGGAGACTTAATCTCCCATGAGCCTAAATTTGTCATGCAAAAAGTTTATTGTGATATTATGGGCCCTCTTTTAAAGAGTTCAAAACAAAACGAATATGTGCTAGTGCTGACAGAAGCGGTAAGCAGATATACGTGGCTTGTTCCGTTACGGGTGGCCAAAAGCTTACCGATTATTGAAAAGATCAAAACGGTAATTTTTCAAAATTTTGGGCAATTTGAGATTCTTGTAACTGACAATGGCCGACAATTTGTAAGCAAAGCCTTTCGAAATTTTACTTTTGCCCACGGAATAAAGCACGTAAAATTAATTCCTTACCGGCCCAATCCCAACTATGCGGAGAGATACATTAAAAATCTCAAAGCATTGTTGATAGCATACTATAACGATCAACACACTAAGTGGGATTCGGATTTGTATAATTTGCAGATGTGTCTGAACACTGCAAAAAACGAAAACACCGGGTTTTCCGCTTTTGACCTACTAATGGGCTATGAGCCAGCTAACACGCTGACCAATTTGTGGAACTTAAGAGAGATTTGTGAGGCGGATCAATTGAGTATCGAGGCACGAGAAAAGTTTAAAACCGCAATAGAAACACACAAAGCCAAATTAGTCCAAGCGCGAAAACGGGCTATTTACCAAGATGGTAAAAAGCACCCATTCGTTGTAGGCAGCACGGTGTATTTAAAGTCACACCATCTCAGTTCAAAGGTGAAGAAACAAATGGCAAAATTATTTTTCCGTTACGACGGCCCTTTTACAATAAAGTTATTTCTCTCAGAAGTAAGCTGCATTCTACAACACCAAATCCATTTAGAAGACATTCGTCGTTGCCACATACACCAGCTAAAGCTGGGATAGATTCCTAACAAATCCGAATCTCATCAATTGTGAATGAAAGAAAAATTGGTAAATTATTTTATTGAAAACTTTTATGAGTGTAAAGGGTTATATTTAGATTTAGATGTGTGTAATTGGTATCAAAATCTTTGTTATAAATTAAAAGATGGAATTTATGGTTGGGAACGCCACTAACCTCTGTGGATGGTAACCTTGATCAAGTTATTAGCCGTGGAGACCCTTTGAGCGAAGCCCAGGTATTTTCCATCACAAATACAACCATTAATTGGTAAATTAGAAGTTATTCACGCGCGGAAGTGCACACCGTGATGTGAATAAAGTCAATTTAAAGTTGCGCAGCGGTATGGAACGCACTAAATTGTTTATCTGTAGTAAGCATGGGCTAATAATAATAATTAGCGTTGTGACCCGAAAGCAATGGTGTAGCGAAGCCTGGTTGTATTTAGCAACGACCAATTGTGGAACAATAAATTAAAGGAACAAAATTAAATAATTTTTAGGGCTTTATTTTGATGTAATTTCATGTTTTATTGTTGTGCTATTTAGGAGTATTGTTTATAAAATAAGCAAATTCAACCAGTGATTAGAGAGAAGTTAAATACCACAGGAAATACCGTATATCATGGGTTTATGAAATTTTTCTCTGGGTTGAGTGAATTCTGCACACGATTTTAAAACTTAAGTCGTGAAAAACATAATAGGAATTTTGAGAGGCATTGGGCATTAATGCTATGATAGGTCCATTAAATGGAATCTAGCTAATAGGGGAGATGATTGGGGGGGGATTTAGGTAAAAGGCGGAAGGATAACGCGGTAAGACGAGCGGAGTGCGGACAGTTTATATAGACTTTTACTAGAATAATGCGAGCAGTGGGATAATTTTGAAATTACAACAACGAACAATGACTACCTACTCTGAGGTTACTGACTAGGAAGAACTGACTAGAAACTTTCTCAAACTGGAGCTACTGAATAATTACTAATACTGACTATGAAATTACTATAATAAACTAAGGAAAACTACTGAGCTCAAAACTAATTTTGTTAACTTAGACTTTAACGATAAATGTAGACAAAGAAATAGATACACTTACTTAAACACTAGTAAACTTTACTAAATACTGAACTAAAGGGAATAGATTACTAAATTGAAAAACTAGTAGTTAACTAGGAAAATTACAAAACAAAAGAAGTAGGGTACTAGGGGATATAAAGTATAATTATTTAAGCAATAGAAAGAATAACCAGAAGTGAGTTGTCAAAGAAATAAAGAGATTTATATCAAACCATAATTTATGATAAATAATTAGGAGAAAATAATTTCGAAACTCATAAAGAAACTTATTTCATTGGAAAGCAAGAGAGCCATATTAAGTTAGTTGGAAAAGTAATTTTTGTATATTAAGTTAAGCATTGTAGAACCTTTTTAATCTTGCAAAGAAAATGGTGTAAGATATTTGTAAACAACAGTTTATCATTACATGGTAAAAGAAAATATTTTCAAAACAAAATTGTTATTAAATGATAATAACGGTTCACGGCTATTCATAGCTGTCAGATAACAGCTGTCAATTATAAACTCTAAAAATAAAAGGTCACTGAAATTTGTATAAACTGTAACTTTAAGTTTCAAAATGTATGTAAACGTGATCAAAGATCCTATTTTAGAGACGTTTAAGGTATAAATGAAAATTATAAACTGTAAATTAAAAGAAAAATAGGAAAACTTAAAGGTGCAACTTTTAACACTTTAATGAAAGGTCAGAAATTAATATGTTCAGTATTTAAGTAACTTTGTGACTACCAATGATATACAAATAGTACTTTTGCAAAAAAAAGGGGTAAAAGCAATAACAAAATTATGGGAGAATAATATTCTAGTAAACAGGCTATTAATCAACTTTACCGCTATGCACCGGAAGTCTCGCGTAGTGAATCTTACAAGTGAAAAATCCACGAAAGAAATAATCAAGAGGTATACAGCAAGTACATTTTGGTAACTAAGATTGTTACTGAAGTGGAGAACTTAAAAGTTGTCAGAAAACCAATATATACCAATTAATTATACTTTATAGAAAATGGAATGGAACTTTAATAAGGGTTTTGTAAATGAAAGTGAGTACATCCATCAGTGAGAAGCATATCTCATTAGCGAGTTCAGTAAGACTTTATGAATAAAGGAATTCAATGCAAATGAAATCAGTCAGTTATCTCTGACATCGTTGTATGGTAAAATCAGTGGTACTAACGCTGGGACACTACTAAAATTTAGTGCAGTGCGCGATTGGCTACATTTGTAAATATTAAACGGTGAACACAAACATTTGTTAAAAAAAAAAAAGAACTCGCTGAAATCAAAGATTAATATCATAAGAGTGCTAACACTGAACTTAAATGTTAGGCAGTGCATCACCAATTTGGTATAGTAGTAATCATAAACTTTTCTACAAAAATTTACCAACCAACAAACAGCCATCCCTGGGTATCCTCCACTGGACAAGAAGACACTTCCGCACCGGAGAAGTAAGAAAACATCAACTCCAACACTAAGGTGTATGATCACGAAATAGCCTGTCATTTACTTATGAGGAAACTTTCAGTTCGGGGGAAATAACTTCTTTTAAATGAAAGTAAAGTAAAACAGCAAAAGTACTAATCAATAAAAAAAGGGTATTAATTAGGAAATGTTTGAAATGAGTTATTACTCCAAAGAAATTTTAGTTTTTTTAACTTGTGTTTATAAAGAGTTTAGAATTTTTGTGAGAAAATTGTATAGTTTTATTTAATAACTACTGAAAAATGAAAAAGGCGTGAATGAGTTGTATGATTGTAGGAGTGAGACCTTACACTTTAAGTTAAGATAATTAATTAATAAAAAAATAAATAAATTGTACTCATCACTTTACTAAAGGAAGAAACACCGCACTACCGACACACAATCGCGATCCCGACTCATCACAGACTGGGGAAAAAACCTCATGGGTAGTAAAGGCAACACAGGTGGCGTGATGCCGATACGTCACGTCCGGTTCACCGTGAGAAACAAAATATCATTCCAAAAACCCCCCGATAATTTGGGTTAGAAAACTCTCGTATTAAAGTCGTCACCATAATTAAACCATTCCAAATTTAAAGTTCACACTTGCACTGTTTTGAAATACGTTTAATGTAAAAAAATTAGATACCGATAACTTCATGAAAATAATTTGGATGTATTTATAATTTGAGTTTTAAAAATAGTTTACCGCGCTAGACAAAATCTGCAAAGACACTGGTAGACATTTTCTCTCTCTCTCTGACCGCTACCTCTGTCCCCATTACTCATGCTACCTCTCACCGCGAGATTGAGGAGCCAAATGACATTCGCACCTGTTTAAGATTAAACATTTCTAAAATCACCAAATCTGAGAAAATGTATGATTGGGAACTACAGACCAACACGCACACTCAAATATTCAACAAAATTATCACATATCAAGCTACACAAAACAAAAAGGGATTTGTCTCATTTGGATTATGTTAACATTTTTAAATTCTATTTATTAAGTAAAAAAAAAAAAAACAGAAACTGCTGCTTGTTGTACGTATGTTCCCAGGAGTTGTATTCTAGACACCCGTAGCTTGGAACGCTGCCCATTTAACTGATTCAACAACCGATTGCAACGCCATGCTTCGACTCCACTACAAGTGCTCCGGCGTCGGGAGACATCTCAGAAAGGCGCTTAACGCTTTTTGAATATTGGATATTGTAATTCTAAGAAAAACATATTTATATACATATATGTATTAATGTAAGACTTTTGTATTGTAACAGGAGGCTTTTCATGAACTTATAATTTTTTTGAATTCATAGGCATTTAAAATTGTATGACTTATAGAATTGTAGTGTTAACTTAGAAATATCTTAGAGACAGTGAGAAATTTAAATTTTTCAAAATTAGACCACACAGGGGAGTTTATGACCCGATAATTTTTAGCCCTCAACGATTTTTCCTTTTTTAAATCAAAATCGATCGATTTAGCTAAAGAATTATTCGGGCAAATAAAAGAAGAATTTGTTGCAAGTAAACAAACACGCATTCCAGCGTGATACCACTTTAGAAATATAATTTATCAAGCTTCCAAATCAAAACAAACGCTATTGAAATTAAATCTGTTATCGGTTTTCCAAAAATTAAGAAATGTGATATTTTCTAAAGTATAAATAGTTTAAACATATTTTGCGTCGTCCGTACATATTTTGACCAGATTAAATTCATATCAGTTATCAAAGAAAATAACAGAACCAGTCATGTGACCTATGGGCGGAGCATGTTACCATGTCAACTATTACCATAGCAACAGGTTTATCATTGGTCGAGAGTTAAGAATCTCCAGGGAGGGGAAACCAATCAAAGATAGTATAATTGCATTATGGGAAATTTGTTCACCGGGAACTTTTTAAATTTTTAAAGAAGTCATTCTCAACTTAGTCGCCGAAAGAATAAGGTTAGTCTTAATGTTAAGATCTTGTTAAACTATTACAAAAATATTGGGAAGTGGGAACTATTAATCATTTAAATAGTCACAGTTAACAGTCTCAATAATTTTTAATGTTAACGAGTAAAAAGGATCAAATTTTCTAAATTAAAAAAAAAATTAAATAAATAAACTTTGTAGAGTTGGTAAAATGTTTAAGAGAGTTTACAGTACCGATTTAAAATTGATAGCTTTGCTTTTGATTAAAGTTGAAATATATATATAGTTTTAAATAAAAGGTTTTCAGCAACTTATAAAGTATTTAAAAAATATATATATAAAGGTTTAATTGGTCCTGTATTTTCAAACAGGCGAACCTGAGACCGGGGATAATTCAACCCTCTTGCGGATGAATCCATAGAAAGATTAATCGGTAATTGGATTAAAGAATATGACGTGATCCATATTGGGACAAAATTTTTTAAATTAACTTTGTGGGTAGACATATTTCATTGGTAGAATAAATACATCAAAATGTTATTAATAGTTAAGTGGAGAAAACACTGTGTAAATTGTTGAAAGGGTAACAATGTCAAAATAAAGTATTGTATGGGTTAGTTGCTGGAGTTTAACTGATGCACCTCTACCCACACCCTTATCATTAGACAATTATTGAAGTTATAAAATAGTAAATTAAATAATCTTTTGCTGGTGTCAAGTAGATAAGATTCTTATAATTGTAAGGTGACGATCTACCACACTGGGGTGCCCGAATGAAAGAGAACGGATGTATGTTTTTAATCGAAATTTCAGTTATTGTTTGCTGATTTATTTGAACTTGGATAATTAAAAATCACGAGTCATGGTGTGAGGTCATTTGTGTGTTATCTATTTAAGTGGAGGGCAAATCTCACCCCCATAGTTGGTAGATCCAACCCCAACCCCTTCAAGTTGTACTAGGTTAAAATTTTAAAGAAATAACAAATAAAAATCGAAATAAATAGTGCAAATTGGAGGAGGGAGTCACACGTAAACATAAACTTTAAAATATAGCGAATGTTCTTCTTCTTTATCTGTTAGCATTTCATGAACAAGGTAACCAAAATTGTAACCACATATAAATGAAAGTAGGCAAATAATAAATTTCGACGGGTTCACAAAAACCAAGTTGTAAAGTAGCGAATTTCTTTCTTCTTCCATTGTTGAATTTTTAGTCGAAACCAATCAATGATAACATTATTGCTTGTGCATCAGAAGTAACAGTTGATGAAATTTCATTTACTTGTATACTTGTAGTAGTTTCATTTGTAGTAGGTATAGATTGTTCGGAAGTTGGTGTAGATGTAGAAGAAACAGTATTATCTTGAAGCTCAGAGTCCATGTGTGCTCGGGTGAAGAGCTGAAGCTTTAATGACGTGTGGTAGCCCTGTCCTACTCCGTGTCAGCAGTTGTTGGTGGTGGTGGGTCGTTAGGTTCATGCACTGAAATGTAGATGGAATCATAATTTTCTGGAGGATGTACTAAAATTTGTTGTATAGGATCTGCATCAAAAGTAAAACTTTGCGTTTCAATGCAAAGTCCATCTTTAATAAAAGAAACATATAAAACAGAACTCATGTTTATTTAGATGTTTACTCTGCGAGTCCTACCTGCAAACTGATGTGTCGGTTGTGGCGCAGCGACCTCCCTCGAAATGACATGGACAGCACGGAACATCTTCCGCGCACCTGCCTTCCCCCACTACCATGAGAGACTCCTCGCAATATTTTGGATATGTAGTGTTAGTCGCACTGTTACTCTTGTTGAGTGAACATGTCGGTATTAAACAATCGTTCTTAACTTTTGGTTTTAAAATATTTGCAATAAAATATCGTTTTTAACACTTATTTAACTTTGTACAAGTTACAATATTTTAAAGATGCTACTTTATTAAATCACCTTGATACTTCTAAAAATATTTAGTTGCAGAAATGCAAAATAAACTACAGTTGCGATTAAATATAAACTTGGTTAAAGATATGAAATTGGTTTCTGTGTTAAAAAACACAAAGTGTTGAAGGGTCGCCAAGCCCTAAACATATGTGATATCAAAGTGCATACCAAGTCAATTTAATTTCCTGTAGTCCAACAATGTTCATTAGAATACATAATTAAATTTGTTTGAATGCTATTGTTCTGAATACTGATTATAATTCTTCTACATGTACTTGGCCAGCAGCTTAACAGACGCTAAATTAGTTATACGTTTGTATTTTCCAAAGTGACCTACATAGAAGACTTTTAACATAAGTATATAAATTCATAAGCTGCTGGCCAAGTACATGTAGAAGAATTATAATCAGTATTCAGAACAATAGCATTCAAACAAATTTAATTATGTATTCTAATGAACATTGTTGGACTACAGGAAATTAAATTGACTTGGTATGCACTTTGATATCACATATTTTTAGGGCTTGGCGACCCTTCAACACTTTGTGTTTTTGGGAATGATATCACTGTTTTTTTAATAGATAAATATAGTAAAATATAACATTTAAAGTAAATCTTTATATAAATAAAAAAAAAATATTTAATATAGACAGTATATAGTTTGAATGCAATAACCGATGTATTCTAGTTGTTCTCATAGATGTTTTAGGCGGTCTTTTAAAAATAATATTACGTAAACATTCTTTGCGCCATATAGTCACTTCTTGATATTTAGGTACAAAGAAAGATTTAGAAAGATTTGGCAAGTCGTAGAAAGATGGGAGTGGGCTCAAATTAAAGGTACCTCTACCGTGATGGCGGGAAAGATTCTGAAATTGCTTGAAATTTTCCAGAAAACAAGAAATAACGTAAAATATCTGCACTGGGATCTAAAAACTACAGCTTTGTTTACATAAAACATGTGATGCCGAAATGTGATTGAAAACCATGAGCTATATCTAACAAATAGTAGATTTAAAAGCAAGTTTGCTATGAGGGTATTTCGTCCTAGGCGTATCCTATCCTATACTCTTATATGAGTATTGTGCTTGTATGCTTGTTTGCTTGCTTGCATAATTATCTCAAAAACGGCTCCGATAATTTCCTTCAAAGTCTGTAAATAAGTAATTTATGACTCAAAAACGCCTTTTATGCAGATTACTTGGCCAGAGAAAATCTAATAACGCAATAAATCGAATTTTAAAGTTGTAAAATTTTAACATTGGCCTTATGGGTTGCCGTGATAGCAACGAAAATAAACAAGGAAAGTGTAAACAAATGAAGTAATCATAACAGCTTTTTTGGTATCTACAGCCATCAAGGGAAAATACAGCAAATGGGATGAAGAGTCCATGGAGCAATAAAAAAGGTTTATATTTATCAGTTTTATGACATCGAAATATTTTATAGTAACTGGATGAACTGGTAAATATGAAATAACACCGAGCAAGGCTCGGTCCACCAGGTACTATATATTAACTGAGGATCGTTTGAATGTCTTCTTATTAGGGACGTTTAGTCCCTTCAAGCCACTAGTGAAATATAATAACCACATTTTGTAGTTTCTCCTAAATTTAATATAGCATGTTTCACTTTGAATGTGTTTCCAATTATTTTAATATCTGTATTTTTAAGCCCTCGTATGAGAAGATTTGTAATTTTCATGTTGAATGAATTCCGCAGTTGTAATTGAAAAATCAAACAGTTACTTTTGCTTGAAATTACTGTTTTAGCGAATTTCCTTAGAAATAAGCTATTACCGTCGTTTTAACAGAACAGAATGGACAAAAAAATATCCGTTCAGGGTAACCTCAGCAATTATATTTATATTTATATTATTTGTCAGCTTTTTATGTGTACTTTCTGGATATGAAGCGAGTTTATTGTTAAAACGCATTTTTCCAGCAAAAATCACGATTTGTTTCAAAATTTAACATGGGCTTATATGGGAAATAGAATTTTCATTTTTTGAGTGTCTGTAAGCACGATAACTCTCGTAAATATCCTCCGATCGCACCAAAATTTGGTACAGACATGTAAAACTAGAATCTCATGGACGAGTTCGTAAACCAGCCAGATCGACATATCCTAAGTGGGGTAAAGGCTCGATTTTACCCCCCAAAAATGGGTTTTTTGAGTTTTTCAAATTGAAAAATTATATTTATCCAATTATTGTTTGCACCATTGGATTTAGCTTGAAAAAACAAACAATTTGGTATTTTAAATCATTCCTCTAAGTCTATAGGTCTCCGGGTTCTCATTTTCCCCCTGTTTTTATAGTAATAGGGCAGCAGAATGTTGGCTTAGTCAATTTCCCATTTACTCTTTACTGAGGTTTTCAAGGAATCGCTTTGAGTAATTTCTCAGTTTATCAATTTATTGAATAGAATTTTGGTTTTTAAACAATTTTATGTTAATATAATTTAAAAAATAAACATTCTTGCCTACTTCATTATATGAAATTTTTGTGTTTTGTCATCTAAGTCATTTACCAATATTTTTTTACAATGGGTTTGTAAAACAAGCTATAATAGCTATAATTTTAATATATAAATATATCACTTGTTTATTTTTCTTTTTTTAATAGCCTAATGGATTAATTACTGGATATTTTGTAATTGAAAATTCGCTGAGTATGCAGGTTTGCTGCGACGTGGGTATTTTGTAAGTAGTTGCGGATGCAACGATAGGTACACTTTGAGTCCACAATTGGTTGCCATTTTTCACACTGACGGTTGAATAATTCTTCAAATTTGCTTTTTTAGTGTTGTGAGGAATTGAAATTGGAAAAATAAAGTTACTCGCATTACATCCACATTGTGGTTGCAGTTTGAACATGTTGTCGTAATTTTTAGCATATATTTGAAATGAAATTCAAGGGGTTGATACAATGTTATTAGTTGAATGAAAAATTCAGCACAATCTTGTTGTTCGATTGCGTTAAAAGGAGGTCCGAACTGATTTCTGATATTTATTGAACTTAAAATTTGGTCGTTTTTTGGTGGGATATGGCTAATTTAATCATAGGGGAATCAATGTCATAGTTTGTTATGGAGGTTGTGATAAGTTGGCAGTTTAAAATACACTGTATTTTTGCATTTGCATAGTACGATACATTATCAGAATTTTAAAAACCAAATAAATATTATTTACCAGATGCTGGATGCTGGATGCTGGACTAGTGTGGCCTTGATAAGGCGCTGTAATATACAGCCAATGGAATTGAAATTAATTAACTTGAAACAGTTGTGTATGTGTTTAACCTATAAGTACAATATTCAATGAAACTCTAGATGCAAACGGTACTTAACCCTTGGTAGTTTGGGTATTCTTAGGACCAGGATTAGTAGTTACAATGGACATGCATTGCAGATATTCAGCTTAATATGCATGCACCCGAAAGGTTGCGGTAATATCACAAAACAAATTGCTATTATTTATTGGCGAGATTTAACCCTGGGTGCTGGGGATCGATGTTCCTCGCTCTACCACCAGTGGACATACTTTGTGACAAAATCGTGAACCCTCAAACTTTGGATAATTCTTGAATTAGGATTTTTTATGATAGACCTTATCAAACATTCGGCACTATGACTATAATCTTTGACTTTTTCCAATTTGTGAATAAACTCATCTTTAAATATAAAATGTTTAAGAGTTGAATTGCCGTTTTCTACCTTTGTAAGATTAGGCCTACTTGCGTCTGCAACCAAACTTCGTATTTATACGTGATAGAAGTCATTAATTATAGTTAATGTATGAATCTGTACTTTTTTACCTGACAACTTTTCCGCAAACAGCTGATATTGCTTCTGTTCAAAAAGGGAGATTAGAGTATTTACTGGAGGTACTGTGACGATGACTTTGTTGATGAAAACCGGCCCTTTCATTTTGGCAGACTTTAGTAATTTAGTAATGAAATACCATTCTTTGAACATAAATTTAAAACGATTCGAATCTTGAACATGAGTTTAGGTTGGGTAAAACGGAAATAGACTATATAAGACACACATTCATTATAATTTATATAGGTATTTGTAAAACTATATAAATAGGTTTCATTGTTACAGAACCCTGAAATAATAGTTTAAAAAAAAACCTATCACAATATTAAGAAATAATAAATTAAACAAATCAAGCCTATCTCCTGTCCTACCGTCCTCTTCAATACGCTTAAAACTTACCAGCTGATCAAAGTTTTACTGACGAAATAGTTTCTTCGTGGACTAAGCTTGTTTACAATTTGAAATGTCAACGATGATTTGAAATGAAAATTTAAAAAGTTACTAGTTTTGATATCTAGTGCTTTCAAACTTTCTTCAGACTATCAAAAGGCACTACTACGAGAAAAAATAGGAGTGAGTGTGAAGTTTCATTCAATTCTGATGAGAAACAAAGTTGCTAGGCTTTCTGAACAAATCGAGGTGGAGGATTCGTTCAAAAGTGCAAAACCGGTAACTTTTTTGGTGACTTTTAACGTTTATTATTAACTTAATAGAAGTATTTAAAACAAACTGACGTGTTTTTTGAAGTTTTTTTGGCCAGTTTATAATGTTGAAGCGAAGTTATATTAAATCAAGGCTCTAATTTTCTTTTTTGAAAAGTGAAAAATCGGCTCCTAATCTGCGCTGTTAATATAGTCACTTACGTCGTTCATTCGTCGTCTGCTGGTGGACTTGGCGACGAGACACGACCGTGCCTCTAGATAACAAATGTTACCGAAGTTTTTGTTCGTCTCATTATTCTGCATTATTGAAGTAACACACGATAGGGTTCGGAAACATATAAAATAAAATATAAGATGTAGACAAATATTTTTTTTACGTTATAACTTTTATACCGTTGGTTTTATAAAGAATTTTACTGAACCTTTTTTGTATCTCTTTTAAATCTAAGTATTTTGAGTATCTGCATGATAGGGTTTGAAAAGATATAAAGTAAAATATAATGTAAAGAAAGATAATTTTTGAGTTTTTGTGTTATAACTTTTATACCGTTGGTTGTATTGAAAAATGTTACTGGACCTTTTTTGTTTGTCTTTTCATTTTGCGTATTTTGAATACCTACATGATAGGATTTGGAAACATATAATGAAAAATATGATTTAAAAAATTTTCTTTTCAGTTTTTGAGCTATAACTTTTATACCTTTGGTTTTATCGAAAAATGTTACTGGATCTTTTTTGTTTGCCTTTTTATTATGCGTAATTTGAGTGCCCGCACGATAGATTTAGAGCATTTTTGTTATATCCACTGCCACCGTGTATGTCGACGCAGCTCAAAAATTGAACGGCGACGAGATCAAGTGGGGGGCCCCCCATTTCGCAAAATTACTCTAAACCTATTGTGCGGGTACTCAAATTATGCGGAATGAAAAGACAAACACAAAAGGTCCAGTAACATTTTTCGATAAATCCAACGGTATAAAAGTTATAACGAAAAAACTAAAATTTCAAGGTCATTTAAAACTTTTACAAAACCTATCGAGCGGGTTCTCAAATTACATGGAATTAAAAGACAAACAAAAAGGTCCTGTAACATTTTCCAATAAAACCAACGTTATGGCAGTTATAACGCAAAAACTAAAAAAATATATATATATTTTACTTTATAAGTTTCCAAACCCTATTTTGTGAGTACTTAAATTATACAAAATTATGGGCAGAGTAGAATAGGTTAACATACCTCAACGTCCAACATTTCAAATAGTAGATGAATCCATGTTTCAAAGTAATAACTCCATTACAAAAGGGTTTTAAAAAAACGTTCATCCGGGTCGGAGTGGTCAGGACACAACAGCTAACACGCACAATACACACACATATTTAATACAGTACAAATATACAAACATTGCAGTAGACCAACTGTACCCGAGCCCTGGCAGGAAGCAGACTGGCGAAAATTATTTATCCAAAGCAGGGAATGAGCTGTTGAGTGTGTTAGCAGACGCAACAAGGTCGACCACTCGCATTGCCAACTGGTTACTACCAGTGCAACCCCCCCCCCCCGGCAAAATGGGGGGGGCTGCAAAATTACTCAAAACCTATTTTGTGGGTACTCAAATTATTTGGAATAAAAAGACGAACAAAACAGGTCCAGTAACATTTTTTGATAAAACCAACGGTATAGAAGTTATAACGCAAAAACTAAAAAAAGTATTTTCCAACATTTTATATTTTACGTTATAAGTTTCCAACCCTTATTTTGTGAGTACTTAAATTATGAGACAAACAACAAGCTTCGGTAACATTTGTTATGAAATCAACAATATTTTGTAAAAGTTTTAAATTACCTTAAAGCAATTTTGTAACCTGGACGGTTTTGTAACCTGGATGGTTTTAAAACTTAAGTAAATTGCTCCAAACCTATTATGCAGATACTCAAATTATTCGGAATAAAAAGACGAACAAAACAGGTCTAGAAACATGTTTTGATAAAACCAACGGTATAGAAGTTATAAAGCAAAAACTAAAAAAAAGTATTTTCCAACATTTTATATTTTACTTTATAAGTTTTCAACCCCTATTTTGTGAGTACTTAAATTATACAAAATTATGAGACAAACAACAATGTATATGTATATATACATATATATATATATAGTATATATATCTATATATATATATATATATATATATGTCTGTGAGCACGATAGCGGCCGCAAAAATGGTCCGATCTTAATGAAATTTGGTACAGACATGTAAAGTGGTAATCCCTCGGACGAGTTCGGAAACCAGCCCAATCGGACCACCGAAAGGGGGGGTAAAGGGGGATAAACCCCCCAAAATGGGTTTTTTGGGTTTCTTACATAGGAAAATAAAATTTATCGAATTTTGGTTGGCACCATTGAATTCAGCTCAAAAAAACAAACAATTTAGTATTTTGAATCACTGCTCTATGTCCAATGGTTACCGAGATATTGAAAGTGGTAAACACAGTACGTTGTCCCAATGTTAACCTTATGGGAAATAAGTAAAATTCTACCTCTCGGTTATTTCTCAACATATCTTGATAAAATGGCTTTTTCTAGTTCATATCTACTAAATATTGAATTAAAACCACCCAGTTTTAATATACCCGTAGCAGCAAACCTGCGTACTCATTCCCCATGTTATTCTTATGGAGCTTACCAAAACATGTCAAATCTCGCTATGTTGGATTGTAATATGTTGTTTTGCATTTGAAATTCCCTGAGTATGCAGGTCTGCTGCAACGGGGGTATTTATTTGGTGGTTTGGTAGTTAGTATTAATCTTTCTTTTACTTACAATATATTTTGCCTGGAGTGTTTAAGTATAAAGTGGTGGAGTGTTTAAGTTTAAAGTAATATTTTAAGAATGTTATATGATATGTTTTTAATACCTTTCTATTCCAACTTCCTTTTTCCACAAGCTTGTTTAGAGGGCATTCCCTCCCTTGTCTTGTACTCCTTTTTAGTTTGGGACACCTTTCAATTCCAATTTCCTTTCCTTTTTTCCTTCCTTCTTTTGGAGTATGGTAAATCCAATTTATGGAAAAACCAGCTCCCGCTTTTGTAGTGATTACGGTCCACCACACCGAGTCACTTACAACCTCTATACGTGCTGGATGGGTAGTTCGCCTACCTCCGGAGTTTCGCTAGACCTCAGCTGTACTACGTCGCTAATGGCGAGTCACTGGCTCCTTTAGTGTTAGGAAATAAAAACATATTTGTATAACATTTTTCCTAAATTTAATTAAGCAAATTGCTATTTCAGAATAACATTTTTTGTTTTAGCTTAGCGTTGTGCGCTTATGGTGAGGTGTGTGAGATTGCCTACGTGATGATCACACTGTAATCATGATGTGCAGCGCTGGGTTGTCTAGCTATTTTTTTAAACTTAATTTTATTTGACATTTTTTGTTTTAGCTTAGCGTTGTACGCTTATGGTGAGGTGTGTGAGATTGCCTACGTGATGATCACACTGTAATCATGATGTGCAGCGCTGAGCTGTCTAGCTATTTTACTTAATTTTATTTATACTTTTTTTATTTTTATTAATTTTTAAATTCTAGGCAAATTGTATTGTAAATTAGCTTTTCTTCTGTTAGGTTTCCAGGGGTGTACGGTTCTGTAAAACCGTGAACCCCCATTTTCTTTTTAATTATTGAATGACCTTAACCTACTTATTTTCAAGGTCAACAAAAGAGTTAGCATAAATTTCTAAGTCTCAAGGTCATTTTTGTAAAAGTTTAAATGACTTTGAAACTTTAGTTTTTGCGTTATAACTTTTATGCCATTATATTTATCGAAAAATGTTACTGGATCTTTTTTGTTTGTCTTTTCATTCCTTGTAATTTGAGTACCCGCACAATAGGTTTTGAGTAATTTTGAAACCCCCCCAGCAAAATGGGGAGCCCCCCCCCGGCAAAAATGAGGACACTCCCCCCGGCAAAATGGGGACACCCCCCCGGCAAAAATGGGGAGCCCCCCCCGGCAAAATGGGGGGGGGGTTGCGAAATTACTCAAAACCTATTGTGCGGGTACTCAAATTATTCGGAATAAAAAGACGAACAAAACAGTTCCAGTAACATTTTTTGATAAAACCAACGGTATAGAAGTTATAACGCAAAAACTAAAAAAGTATTTACCAACATTAAATATTTTACTTTATAAGTTTCCAACCCTTATTTTGTGAGTACTTAAATTATGAGACAAACAACAAGCTTCGGTAACATTTGATATGAAATCAACAATATTTTGTAAAAGTTTTAAATTACCTTAAAGAAATTTTGTAACCTGGACGGTTTTAAAACTTAAGTAAATTGCTCCAATCCTATCATGCAGATACTCAAATTATTCGGAAATAGTTTCAAACCCATCATGTGGGTATTCAAATTATGTGGAATGAAAAGACAAACAAAAAGGTCCAGTAACATCTTTGATAAAACCAACGTTATAAAAGTTATAACGCAAAAACGCAAAAAATGTCTGCATTTTATATTTTACTCTGTAAGTTTCCAAACCCTATCTTGTGGGTACTTAAATTATACAGAATGATGAGTCGAACAAAAAGTTTCGGTAGCATTTGTTATTTAACCAACAGTGTAAAAGTTATAACACAAAACCTGATTTACATCTTTTAAATTTTCAACCATGTTTATATTTAATTGCAAGTGTCGTTTATTTTGCATTTATTCAACTAGATATTTTTAAAATAATTTGAATACCCACATGATAGGGTTCGGAACAATTTACATAAAGATAACCTTGGGACTTAGAAATTTTCGCTAACTCTTTTGGTTGACCTTGAAAATAAGTAGGTCAAGGTCATTCAATAATTAAAAAGAAAATGGGGGTGTACGGTTTTACAGAACCGTACACCCCCGGAAACCTAAAAGAAGAAAAGCTAATTTACAATACAACCTGCCTAGAGTTGATCAATTAAGAAAAAAATTAAGTTAAAAGAAATAATAAATAAAAAGTAAAAGATAAGTAAAAAAAAGCTAAACAGCCCAGCGCTGCACATCATGATTACGGTGTGATCATCGCGTAAGCGAACTCACACACTTCATCATAAGCGCACAACGCTAAGCTAAAACAAAAAATGTTATTCTGAAATAACAAGTTGCTTAATTAAATTTAGGAAAAATGTTATACAAATATGTTTTTATTTCCTAACACTAAAAGAGCCAGTGACTCGCCATTAGCGACGCAGTACAGCTGAGGTCTAGCGAAACTCCGGAGGTAGGCGAACTACCCATCCAGCACGTATAGAGGTTGTAAGTGACTCGGTGTGGTGGACCGTAATCACTACAAAAGCGGGAACTGGTTTTTCCATAAATTGGATTTACCATACTCCAAAAGAAGGAAGGAAAAAAGGAAAGGAAATTGGAATTGAAAGGTGTCCCTAACTAAAAAGGAGTACAAGACAAGAGAGGGAATGCCCTCAACAAGCTTGTGGAAAAAGGAAGTTGGAATAGAAAGGTATTAAAAACATATCATATAACATTCTTAAAATATTACTTTAAACTTAAACACTCCACCGCTTTATACTTAAACACTCCAGGCAAAGTATATTGTAAGTTAAAGAAGGATTAATACTAACTACCAAACCACCAAATAAAAAAACAAACTACAAACCCTAGGGTATCTACAAGCACAAACAACTACCATGCTTAAACTATCATGCCTTAAAATCAATCAGTCCTACGTCAAGATGTTATTATACAAATAACACCAAGATATTTTCACTAAACAGTAAAAATGATAAAATGTTCAGGGCGCCTTCTGAACATGTTACCACCTCACTGTCTAATGAGCAACTGATGTCAAAGCACAAGCGCAGACCCCGGACCCGAACTCGGCTCGAGGTCATCCCCCCCCTCCCAAACCACAGGAGCCTTGCAGCGAGTTTGGTTTGCATCATTCTTTCGCCACTGTTCCAACAGGCAACAACACTTATTTCTTTATTTTACTTTACATGGGACTTTTAAAATTTTAAGTGTTAAAACTTCCCAATAATTAATTTTTTTGGACTTAGAAAATTTTTCAAACATTTGCTTCAACATTTATTTTACAATATTAAGGGTCTTTTATGCTGCGAGTTTGGTTTCCATCATTCTTTCGCCACTGTTCCAACAGGCAACAACACTTCTTTTTATTTTACTTAACATTGGACTTGTAAAAGTTTTAAGTGTTAAAACTTCTCAATAATTAATATTTTAGGATTTAGAAAATTTTTTAAACCCATCATTCTTTTGTTACTGTTCCAACAAGCAACAACGTTTCTTTATTTTACTTTACATTGGACTTGTAAAAATGTTAAGTGTTAAAACTTCCCCTTAATTAATATTTTAGGACTTGGAAAGTATTTCAAACATTTGCTTCAACATTCACTTTCCAACGAGTTTTTTTTTTAACTTGCATTATTTGACCTTGACACTTAGATTTCTTTTGAAACTTACATTGGATGGTCTTAATACTTAGGGGTTTTGAAATATAAAAAAATTTAGCAGTTATTTACACTTTTTGTGTTTAATACAGAAAAAAAGATTTTTTCTAAAAAACTTGCATTATTTGCCCTTGACACTTGGATTGGAGGATACAAATGCGCATAAGAAAAATTATTCTAAAAATTTCAATGTTCATAGAAATGCATCAGAAAAATATAAAACTATTATTGCTAAACTTTTCCCACCAAAAAGAAGGGAACCCATAAAAATAAAATCATTATCTTCTGCTGAAATAAATATTTTACATAAAAGGAGAAAAACAAATCAATCAAGTTTATCAGGAAAAGGATTATTGAAAAACTTGTATGATACTAATATAATATACTACAACGATATAAACAAATTGGTTGATAGAATGAAGTTGATATATGAAGCTAAACAAGCCGGACATAGCGGTTTAGAAAACGAATGGGTAGCTTTGGTCGGCGAATTGCGAAATCTAGGAGTAATTGCATAAAAATATGAGTATATAGAATACAAGTATAACCGATTAAATATTCAGTATAACCATGAGTGTGGATAAGTTTGGACGGTATTCCGAAACTGGAAGCAAATCAGGATCTTATGGAAAAAGAGGTGGTTTACCACTAACATCCGATGGAGATTATGATATAAGTAACAAACGTTTAAAGTTTGTAAATGATCCAAAAGATGATAATGATGCAATAAATTTCAAAACTTTAAAAAGTGAAACATTACCTAGCTTAAAGCTTCAAAATGAAGTGTATAACGCTAATTTTTATAGAATTATAAATCTTCCAAAACCAATAGATAAAAATGATTCGGTAAATAAAGAATATTTAATGTGGTACATAAACAAAACCTTAAGATATGATCCTAAAAGTAATGATAAAGTATATGATGCAAAAGATCTTAGAATAGCCAATATAGCAAATCCTGTTAATGATCAAGATTCAATTACAAAAGAGTATTTACATTCAGTCATCCCTGAAAAAACAGATAAATTTTCCTTTTACAACTTTGTAATACATTATATTGGAGACCCTAAAGATATGAAAGATGCTGTAAACCTTCAATATATTACCGATCATTGTATTACACATGATATTAACACAATTGATTGCAAAAATAAAGTGTTGACTAACGTTAAGGAAGGAACTGCAAAATCAGCTACAATAAGTCAAATAATAAAATCAAAAAATAACAAATGGGATGCTGATGCAAAAATAATTACTAATGTTAAAAAAGGGTCGGATGAAACTGATGTAGCAACAATTGGACAAGTTCCTGTATTACAAGAATATGAAACAGGTCGTCGACAAGTCTTTGATTGCAAAGGAAGACCACTAGTTAATGTTGGAACAGGAATAGCAGACGGTGATGCAGTTACAGTAGAAGAATGGCGTAAAAGAAGCCTGAGAAAAGATCGGCATAAGGAGTATTTTAATTGTGAATACTTGCGATTAAGCAACTTAGATGACCCTCGCAACTTTAATGATGCTGTTAATGTAAATTACATTGTAAGACTATTAAGCGTAGTATTATATGATGTGTATAACACAATAAACCCTATAAAATCTGATCAAAAACTACATTGGGTTAAACAAAATGTTATGGAAAAATATTTTTTAAATAAGGAAACTAATACTTTAAGATCTTCTACAAATAATAATGAAGAAGATACAATCATACCGCAAGGTGGGATAACACTTTATTACCCATAAACAAACATACTTTTACATGTTTATTATAAACAAACAATGTCAAAGGATAAGTGAATCATTCATTATAAAGCATTTATAAAATAAACAAGTATTGGCATTTCCTTTCACTATAAAAGACCATGTTGAAAGTTCAACGCATCAGTCATAATCGACACGTTATAAAGAGAGGAAGAGGAATAGCATCAACAGCACTTTCTCTTATTACTAAGCCGGTTGGAGCTATAGTTAATAAAGCTATCGATTTAATACCTGTAGAACTACATTTACCAGGAGGTTATCAATATTGTGGTCCTGGAACAAAATTGAAAAAAAGACTTGCTAGAGGAGATTTTGGAATAAATAAACTTGATCAAGCCTGCAAACAACACGATATAGCATATTCAAAGTTTGCAGATACAAAAAATAGATCAATAGCGGATAGAGCACTTGCTGAAAAAGCTTGGCAAAGAGTAACATCCAGTGACGCTAGTATCGGTGAAAAAGCAGCAGCTTTAGCAGTATCAGCAGCAATGAAGGGTAAAACGATGTTTGGAGGTGGAAAGAAGAAAGGAGGTGGAAAAAGGAGGAGAAAACCTGCAAAGAAACGTGGAGGAAATATAAGAAGAAAACGACGATCCACCGCAGGTAAAAATAAAAAGAATCAAACAATATGGTCAATGATAAAAAAAGGAGGAGGATTATACCTAAGACCGTATCGTGTGAATTAAACAGAAAAAAACAATTACTAATTCCAAATAAAGAATTAACAAATAAAGAATTAATTACTTATGTTTCTTGTTTAAAAATTCCATTTTTTAGAGGAGTGTTTATGAAAGATGCATTACCTGTTAAAATTTGGAAAAATGAAACCGGAATAGTAAATTTAGATAATAGTAAAGGATCAGGCACTCATTGGGTATGTTATAAGAAACTAGGATCAACTATTTACTACTTTGATAGTTTTGGTAATCTCCCACCACCAAAAGAACTACAATATTACTTTAAAACAGCTAAAAATGTACTATACAATTATAAAAGAGAGCAACCTGATGATACGGTAATCTGTGGACATTTATGTTTAGATTTTTTAACAAAAAGCGTTAGTCAACTTTAAGATGTCTTCCTATACAGTATCATTAACTGGAACTTCATCTACTTTGCGAAGTGTTCTTTTCCCTGCGTTACGTTTGGAAAAAGATAAATGATGGGAAGCCGCATTATTAGATATAACAACTTATAATTCTATTCCCAACGTTACTGAAAATGTTAATGACAAAATACATTATTACAAAACAAAAGATAAAAATACAAACAAATATTCAGATATACAAGTATTTAGTTTACCCACTGGAGCATATGAAATTGATGATATAAATGAAGCGATACAAAATCATATGGGAAAAGATAATATAACAATAAAAGGAAATAACAATACTATGAAAGCTGAAATTAAATGTAAATATTATATAGATTTTAGCAAAGAACATTCAATTGGTAGTTTATTAGGATTTCCTAAAACAACAAAAATTTTAGAACCTAATATTAACCATTCAGGTGCTAGAACTGTGACAATAATGAAAGTTAACAGTATAGATGTTACATGTAATATTATACATGGTTCTTATAGAGATGGTGAAAATACTCATATATTACACACATTCTATCCAACTGTCGCTCCGGGTTTTAAAATTGTGGAAAAGCCACAAAACTTAGTGTACCTACCGTTAAATACCAGTTTTATTTCAGACATTGTGGTGAACATACTAGATCAAGACGGAAATCATACTGATTTTAGAGACGAACCTATAACTATACGAATACATATAAAATCAACCGTATAACAAAGGGGTTATCATTTAAAAAGAAAGAGCTGACTGGTAAACAAGTCAGTAGCACTTCAGCTATAGAAGGATTAACAAGTTATAACATTCGTTTTCTAGAAGAAATTGGATTAAAACTTATTAATAATGGAAATATTGGATATAGCGCAGGGTCCGAAATTCGACGAAACCTTATGGGAAAAGGAATATCATACGCACAACCCTTACGCTTCATCAAAATTAAATAATAATGATGAAATTAGAATTCCCATACAACAACAAGATATTTATACACTTCCATGTGAAAGTTATTTGTATATCGAAGGAAGAGTAACAAAAAGAGATGGAAGCACTGCAAGCACTGTTCCATTCATACATAACCCCATGGCATATTTGTTTGATGAAATAAGATATGAAATTTCCGGAGTTACAGTAGATTCAACAAAAAAGGTGGGAATCACAAGTACATTAAAAGGATTAGCATCTTTAACACCGAGTGAAAAAAAATATGCTGGCCGCCGCAGGATGGGTAGCACCTGATTCCAGTACAATCACTCCAAACAGTTCAGGCAATTTTGACTTTTACATTCCTTTAAGATTACTTTTAGGCTTTGCCGAAGATTACCGGAAAATAATAATAAACGTAAAACAAGAATTAGGTTTGTTAAGATCATCAAACGACAAAGATATTATTATGGCGCCTGATGGAACAACGGAAGCTACTTTAGATTGGAAAATGAAATTAGACAAGATTGTTTGGAGAGTACCGCATGTACGGTTAAACGATCAAAATAGAATTTCATTATTAAGAACTTTAAAATCAGATCGTGATATCGTAATACCATTTAGAAGTTGGGAGTTTCATGAATATCCGGTTTTACCGGAAACTAAACGTCATACATGGACTGTAAAAACTTCTACTCATTTGGAAAAGGCAAGATATGTAATATTTGTATTACAAACAAAAAGAAGAAATGAAATAACTAAACATGCTGGTGAATTTGATCATTGCAAACTTACAAATTTTAAGGTGTTTCTAAACTCGCAATCCTTTCCATACGACAACTTCAACATAAACTTTACAAAAGAGAGGTTTAGCGTTTTGTACGATATGTACGCAAGATTCCAAAATTCATATTATGGAAAAACAAACACACCTTTATTAACGCCAAACCAATTTAAATCTACCTATCCGATTGTTGTAGTTGATTGTTCTAAACAAAATGAATCTGTAAAATCTTCTAGTGTAGATATAAAAATAGAAATGGAATTCGAACAAAATGTGCCCAAAGATACATCTGCTTATTGTTTAATTTTACATGATAAAATTGTTACATATACACCTTTAACCGGTATTGTAAAAGCAGTGTTGTAAAATAAAAAGAAAAAATACCCCCCCCCCCACCACTCGGCTATAAAAGCGGGAGCGGGAACGCAAATTGTTTAGTTGACTGTCTACAGTTGTATGGGTAACATCGTCTACAGCATTATAAACAATATGAGTTCTTTATCAGTTGTACAAGGCGTTTCCGAAACAACACCTTTATTGGAAAATGATGATGATAAACATTTTGAAGAAAATGTTGTAAAGGAAATTGATGACTTTTTAAAGTTTGGAAAACAAAATAAAAAGTTGGAAAATAATAAAACAAACGTAAGAAAGAAAAGAAAACTTGAAGAAAATATTCCATCAAACATTTTAACTGAAGTTTTCCTTCGCATCTTTTATCCTATTTCATCTTGCATGAGTAAAAGTGTGTCGATAGGATTGGTAAAATCATTAGACTACTCTCCCGCAGTAATACTAAGCATGGTACAAAGGTGGTTTTATTTTCAGAAAATGCTTGGGATTCCTTTTTATAACATCTACATCTTATTGAATGTTATTTAGCCAACAGTTTCTTTGGAAGAAAAACTAACATTCGACTTTTGGATTGTGACAATTAAATTGACATTATTAAACATCGTGGTCAACAACAAGTAAGAATTAGAGACTTGACACAGTTTGAAAATAAAATTCTACTAACACGTGAAGAATTCTACATTTTAAACTATGCAACATCACCTATTACCAGGTATATGAAACAATTAGTATTTTCAAGCTCTGTTATTAAGGAATATCTGGTAGATGCATGCGAAAAAGAACCAGACAGCACTTTACAATACGGACCAATAGATACATCCATCTTTAATAGAATACCTCACGAAGTGGAAATGTGGAGGCAGTTAAGAAACTTTGAACCTTTTACTGAAGTTGCAACGGAAGCTACAGAAGAAGAAACCAACAACAACAATACAGAAGAAGAAACCAACAACAACAACAATACAGAAGAAGAAACTTTGCTAGTTTAAAAAACTACAATGTAATTTAACAAAAGAATAAACCGTGGGGTAGGCCTACTGGGGACGGTGCCCACGTTAAACATACACCAACGCGCCTACAACTGTACGGCCTGGTTTATATATCTAACCTACCGTGGAGTGGAAAACAGTTGATCAGCAGACACCGTGATGAGCAGACAGGATAAAGAAATGGCAGCAAAACCTTGTGTAATTGAATTTCAAGCATTTCGCGGAAACGATGATAGATTTATTATAAAAGAATTGGTAATTTTAGATTTGCTCACACAAGTGGCGTACCCATTCTTATTTGAAGCACCGTGTTCTATCCATGCACTAAAGTCAAAAGCTAAAATAACAAACAGATGATTAACAAATAATTTTCATCACATCCATTGGTTTGAAGGTTTTCTACCGTACAACAATGTACAAAAAATTATGTTTCATTTTTGCAAAAAATTTACGCACATATACACCAGAGGATTGGAAAAAAAGGAATGGATACGACAGTACACGAACAAAGAAGTTTTAAACATAAAAGTGGACAAAAATGTTCACTTTGATGTTAGAAATATTTGCGTTTCTACAATAGATCCGAAACACAACCAATCTCAATGCGCATTACAAAACGCATATCACTTGGCTGCTTACTTACAAGAAAAAGAAGAATGTGGTGGGGGTTACGAAGGTTATAAATACGAGGAAGCAACGAACCCTGAGTATCACTCTAACTCCATACTCCGGACAGACAACATTTCCAGTGAAGAAGATGACATCACAACAGTTTCTCCAATGTTTAGTTGAACAATTCAACTTACATTCAAAATCAAATACTCTAATTATCAAGAAATGTTCAGAATTAAAAGAACAGAAACATTATATTGTTCATGAAATGAAGAAAGTTGATACAACGCATGGAGACGCAGTCGTCGCATCTTTATCCGATGCACCATTTACAACCAGGTGATGAACCAAAGTTTCAAGTATATCTTCCAAAACGATTCGTCCAGTTGCTGCAAAATGAAGATCTGCGGGAAATTCAGCCAGGATCATTATATTTGGTGTCACACGGAATGAGCGGAAACAACTCTACGGAACTTACTCTGCACATCGCACAAAAATAACTTTGTAAATATTGTATTGTAAATAATAAAAAGATAAAAACATATCAGTATATGTTATTTATATACTGATATGTTGTATTTTTTTAAAAAAAACCCAAACGGATGACCTTGAACTTTTAATCGATAGTATTATTCGATTATTTTAATCGATAGTTTTATTCGATTATTTTAATCGATAGTTTTATTCGAATACTTTTTATAAATACAAAACCTTAACATTGAGAGGCTCAGTTCTGTTTAAGACAAGCTACAACCAACATGTCATCCAAAAGAAATAATCTACCACTTTTATCTTATTGTTGCAAAGAAAAATGTTTTAAAATACCTGAAGATCAAGTTGGCGGAAAAGCTTGTACAAAATGTAATTCTTTCTGCTACTGTAAATGTGGTTGCAAAACATATCAAAAGAACCGGTTTGATAAACTAGAAGAATTGCAACATCGACTCGGTCTATTGTGGCAACGATTAAATGCAAAGTGATTAAACAAGCGTCTACCATTTTTTATCCCCACCACTACCCCCACCACTACTCCCATCACTACCCCTACTACCGACAGAGGTACCCGCACCACCGGCTTTGCAATAACCATTCCTGATACACCTCTAGTCGAGTAAACAACTCTAGTCATGTCTCTCAACATTCGCGGGATCCACTACAACACTATCAATGTTACAACTTACAAGGATTTGGAAATTTTTAGTGAAGAAGTGAAACAACTTATAACCACTGGGTTCGGCTTATCTTTGGAACTTTAAGCAACAAACAATCAAAACGAAAAAAATTTGTTTTTGCCAACTTACAACAACAAGAAAAATGAAAATAAGCAGGAAATTTCAGCACCGACAACAACCTACTTTTCAAATTTGGGAGCAAACTTTTCAAACTAAATGTAAAATGTAAAAAAAATAAATAAATAAATAAAAAAGAAAATATCCCCGGCCGACCTTGACCCTTTTCCGGACATTTAAAATTTAAATACCAGCACAGCTGGGCATTTAAACTTTAAATACCATCCCCGCTACGTCACAGCCTGTGACGTCACTTCCGGTCACGTGACCGGATGTAGCTGTCACTTTTGATTAATGCGTTTTGGCCCAGAGGCCCCACTATTACACTACTGGCTATCAACATTTGTTTTGGAGTAGAGGATTATTTTAAATATGTAAATGAAAGGAAGAGTGAGAATTTTCAGTTGTTTGAAACCCGGTCTTCAAGAGGAAATAAACGGTATCAAGAAGCTGACACATACTTTCTCCCTTAACCCGTGAGGACTGACTTAACCTTTCTAAAAGACCGGGTTAGTAGTTTTTTTGATAAAAATTATATTTTTTGGGTGACGGCAGAGCTGGCCGTCACTATACCTCTCGTATGTCTTTCCAGGAACATCATGACTCACTTCCCGTCATTTTCTAACCCTTACAGTCGGTTAAATGAAAGTTTCTATAGAGGTCTGATGTTTTTGACCGTGAGTGATGTAAGGCTTCATGTTACATATAAATATTTTGTGTGCACATATTTCTTATATAAAACATTCAAAATACTAATTTACAATACTTTTGTGGAGTTTTTGTTAGTATAAACACATCGTTGTACAACATTCGGACGTTTTTAACGCAATAACAATAATTATTGGTCGGCGTATCTACTGCAATACAAAATATACTTTTTTTATATTATATAAATATTTTGTATGCACATATATCCTATATAAAGTAGTCACAAAACTAATGTAAAAGACTTTAGAGGAGTTTTTGTGCAGATGAACTCATCATTTTTCAATATACTAATTTTTATATAAAACCTGGTCCAAAAGACCATGAGTCAGTCATCGCGTTTTCAAATCCAAGTCAGTTCTGCCGGATTAAAATCATTTAAAATTAGAAAACTTACATAATGAAATAAAAAAATTAACAATTAATTATTACACAAATACATACCAAATTATACCAAAATCGGTTTGTAAATAGTGGAGATATTGGTTTTTAGCGAATTTCCTTAGAAATAAGCTATTACCGTCGTTTTAACAGAACAGAATGGACAAAAAATATCCGTTCAGGGTAACCTCAGCAATCATATTAATATTTATATTAATTGACAGCCTTTTATGTGTATTTTCTGGATATGAAGTGAGTTTATTGTGAAAACGCATTTTACCTGCAAAAATCACGATTTGTTTCAAAATTTAACATGGGCTTATATGGGAAATAGAATTTTCATTTTTTGAGTTTTGTTAGCACGATAACTCTCGTAAATATCCTCCGATCGTAATGAAATTTAGTACAGACATGTAAAACTAGATTCTCTTGGACAAGTTCGTAAACCAGCCAGATCGACATACCCAAAGTGGGGTAAAGGCCCCATTTTACCCCCCAAAAATGGGTTTTTT
The DNA here is from genome assembly GCA_035578135.1 of Flexamia atlantica. Classification (NCBI taxonomy): domain Eukaryota; kingdom Metazoa; phylum Arthropoda; class Insecta; order Hemiptera; family Cicadellidae; genus Flexamia; species Flexamia atlantica. Next base: position 160,825,346 of record JAQJVK010000001.1, read on the forward strand.
GAGTTTTTCAAATTGAAAAATTATATTTATCCAATTATTGTTTGCACCATTGGATTCAGCTCGAAAAAACAAACAATTTGGTACTTTAAATCATTTCTCTAAGTCCATTGGTCTTCAAGATATAAGCAAAAATACCTCTGGAAGGCCCCTTTTTGCCAACCAAAAAATGGGTTTTTGAGATTTTCAAATTGAAAAATCAAAGTTATCAAATTATAGCTTTCACCTTTGGATTCAGCTCGAAAAAACAAACAATTTGGTAGCTTCAATCATTGCTCTAGGTCCATTGGTTTCTGAGTTATTAGCGAATTTCCTTAGAAGTAAGCTATTACCGCGTCGTTTTAACAGAACAGAATGGACAAAAAATATACGTTCAGGGTAACCTCAGCAATCATATTAATATTTATATTAATTGACAGCTTTTTATGTGTACTTTCTGGATATGAAGTGAGTTTATTGTGAAAACGCATTTTTACCTGCAAAAATCACGATTTGTTTCAAAATTTAACATAAGCTTATATGGGAAATAGAATTTTCTTTTCTTGAGTGTCTTTAAGCACGATAACTCTCGTAAATATCCTCCGATCGTAACAAAATTTGGTACAGACATGTAAAACTAGATTCTCTTGGACGAGTTCGTAAACCAGCCAGATCGACATATCCAAAGTGGGGTAAAGGTCCCATTTTACCCCCCAAATATGGGTTTTTTGAGTTTTTCAAATTGAAACATTATATTTATCCAATTATTGGTTGCACCATTGGATTTAGCTCGAAAAAACAAACAATTTGGTATCCTAAATCATTCCTCTAAGTCCATTGGTCTCCGAGATATTTTTTCCCCTGTGTTTTTAATATCAGGGCAGCAGAATGTTGGCTTACCCAATTCCCTATTTACTCTCTACTGAGGTTTTCAAGGAATCGCTTTGAGTAATTTCTCAAACGAGCTCTATAATATATAAATATATCACTTGTTTATTATTCTTTTTTTCGTAATAATGGATTAATTACTGGATATTTTGTACTTGGAAATTCGCTGAGTACGCAGGAGTAGATCCCGTTGGGGGTAGCCAGCTCAGCTGACATAAGCATAAAATGATAAAATAGTGTCGTAATAGTGACGTATGTGTGACGTGTTTTTGACGTATTGGTGACGTATTTGATGACGGATGTGTTACGTAGTGATGATGTCACTGAGGCGATGACGTGTAGGTTTAAAGGGGTGGGTTTTGAAGTGACGATGTCGGGTTGGACGGCGCGACGGCGCCGCGGAGAGGCCGGTGCGACGGGGGACGGGGCACGCCGCGCCAAGAGGACGGTGCACAGCGCCGCGCGCCGGCCGGCAGTGCAGTGCGGCCGGGCTGACCGGTCGTACTGTGAGTGGCCAGGTCGGTTATACATTGATGGTTTTAACGTAAAGTTGTATTTTCGAAGTGTTGCGATGTTGCTTAATACAGTATGAAATATAGTCGAAATAGTGTTATGTTTAGTTTTTTAATGTATACCATAGCGTCAACGCCAAAATAGTACTGAAACTTCCCGAGGACTCTAAATGAAATATATATATATATTTCCGTATACGTACTATTGCGTGCTCGCACTTAAGAGTCGTAGTGCGTTAAACATGGTGTTATGTTGAGTTTTGATGCAAAGCGTAGCGTCGTCGGTGAAAATTATACAAATCGTAGCCTAAATATTAATGTAACTCTCCGAATACGCGAAAATTAAATATATGTTTACTATATACGCACTTGTGCATGCTCGCACTTAGAGTCTTAGTGGGTTTAATGTAGCGACGGCGTGAAATAGTGATAGGTAAATTTATTTTATTAGGTAAATTTATTGTATTAACAAATAAAACACCCAAACGATTATTGTTTTAGAAACATGTTTGTAACATACTTGCTTCAAACATATATTATATCCCTAGGGATGCAGATAACAGTATTTTTAAAAAAATGAGCAAAATAGGCCTCCACATTTTAATTTGATCGGTGAATTTCCGACAATAAATTCATCCAGTCAATTGTGACGTGTATCCCGTTTTGCCCACTCCTTTTACGCCGACCCAACTGGATCAATTTATCATCGGAATTCACCGATCAAATTTTAGGCCCCCAGTGACAGGATCGAACCATCACTCACACGTACATCGTTGGCCAGACAGTGCACGTGCGGTAGCCATATAGCTACAGGGACCTACGAGATAAGTTAGGAACTGTCTCATTTAACATGCAGTTATCGCGACAGACAACATTATCTATATGCTTGGAAGCACATCGTTGCGCATTCTGGTGTTTGCAGCGTACAACATGTGTCCAACTTGTTAGTGTCGCTGTTTAGCAGTAATTTATCAAACTAATTGCTTGCCTACATCACCACCAGGAGTCTCTGTGTTTCTCTGTCTGTAACGAAGTGTTTGCTCAAATCGCCGCAGGATAGCGTGCGAGTTAACTTTCGGAAAAATAAAATAATTTAGTGGATATTTTTACAATTTATTTAAAGAGAGGCTACGAGCATAATAAATTATAGGATAGTTTACGTAAATTTAATATATTTTATCAACTTGACTTAACAAAACATCTAAGTATTAAAAGTATGACTTGTATTGAAACATTTTTAATATTTTCAGACGATCGCTGAAAAAATCTTGGGTATTTGATAGTAGTTGCGAAACCGGGATTCTAGTACACAGTTTTGTTAAAACTATGGTGTTTGATCGTAGATGCACAAATTAGGTACGAGCATAAAATTTATTATTTAAACCTTGGTGTTTCAGAGTAGATGTAAAACTGACGTTCTGGCACACAGTTATTTTTGAAGGTTGAGTAAATTAATTTTCAAAGATTGACTGGGGCCCGCAGCTGCGAGTACTCGTTACGCGTGAAGTTTGGTAATTTTTTGTAACGAACATGTTCAAACAGGTTCAAGGTCATTTGACAATGTTAAAAAAGAAGGATCCCGACTGTACCAACTTCACGTCGGCGACCAGTCAGGAAAGGAAGGGTCTACCATAGTGCCTTCACGGCACCGACTGGAGACCCCTAGGGGGTTTTTGGGCGGCAGCAAACACATTGCTGTAACCGCCCGGGCTTTTAGGATGTGACGGGAGAAAGGTAATGGGACACAGTTTAAGTTTTACACTTTGGGAAAACAATATTAGTAGTAGTAGTTATACGAGTACCCCATGCAAAGCGCAAGCCAAATAGCAGAAAAAGACAGAAAAGAGAGAAGGCAAGGCATCGACTCGACAGGGCCAAACTGCACCGGGATCAGACAAGCAGCTTCAGCTCCGCAGCAGACTTGTCCAACGGAGGGGCTGTATTTCCCAGGCATGGCAACAACACCCCGACGATGTCGCAAGTCAGCTCAAGAGGCCCACGGCGATCGCGACGGAAAGCCGCGTAGGTCAGAAGCGTTGAGCGCAGTGACCTACACTGTTACTGTGGTATGCGCGAGGTTCCATCCAAGGCGGTTACCACGCAGCGGGGATGCGTCTCGAAGTGGGATCTCGCCTCGCTTCTTCCTCGAAGATCTCCGCCGTTTCGCTGCAGGTCTTCTGTGGAGGTCTGAAGATGCTTGGCTTGCCCCAGTGCAGTCGGCCCGTCGAGTGATGGGATCGCAGTGTGCGACCCAGTTTTGTCAACTTTCCCGCTGAGTCAGCAGAAAATACAGCCTCCTCATTGGTTACAATGTCTCGACCAATAAGAGACGGGATGTGGTCAACGACTAGCACCGTGGCTCTGGGAGACAATTACTGCTGCTCTGACGCACCTACCAACATGTTGAGGAAGCCTACCCGTCCAAAGATGGTCACCCTGCCCCGCCGAGACCCATCTCAGCAGCTAGCCGCCAAGCAGGTCAAGTCTATTTTACGACGCCCCGTCCTGCAACCATCTGGCGACCGTCCGAGTACCGAGCCACGCAAGCGGGTGCATTTCGCCGACCTGCCACGCCGGATATTAGTTTCCTGCTATGCCGCAGATGCCCACAGCATACTCCGGGAGATTCTTTCCGAGAGTCACGGTCCGGAAGCGGCCAAGATTTACAAGCTGCACGCTAGTACAGTGCTGCCGTATAGCAACCTGTTGATTCCCGAGGACGGCTATCGGATCCCGGTGATTGAGCCTTCGCATCGCAGAGCTGATCGTCACACTTGGTCGACAGCGTTTCCCGGAGTAAGAGGCCACCGCTTTTGGAAGCTGAAGTCGGGACAATATCGCCTGGTTGACTACCGAACAAATGGAGAGCGCAGAGAAGTTTTACTCGGGCGCGGGAAGGATCTCGTCCGAACTACTCTACCTGTCGGCGTGGTTGGACCATCAGAGACAAGTGCAAACACCTACCTCGAGATTGAAGAGTTTCGAGATGGGTACTGTCGCAAGAAAGTCAGAGCGAAGTGGGTATCAGTATAATTTTACTGGTATATAAAAACGGCCTTTGTAAAGGCCACCAATTGTTCTCGTATTTGAACTCAGACACGCTAACTGGCAACACCCGATTTTTTCAATCCTTGCATTCAGTATTCCCCTCCTAAGACTATTACATTTGACCGTGGTCATCTTTAAAATTATGTTAAGGCCTCCAATAGTTATAGTTTATAACTCAAACTAACGACCTACACCCGATACTTTCAAAAATTCCATCAGTAACACTCCGACTAACTATTACACTTTAATTATATTTGACCGTGAATATTGTACACTTGCGGTCAACTTGAAATATATACCCCTGGTATCTAAAATATGAACTGTAAAAAACGGTCTTTCTAAAGGCCACCGTTTAAAATGCTGAGTCAGTGTCTTTTCAGCGCACCAATGGGAAGCTAGCAGCCGTGCATAAAACACGTACCGGTTGCGATGTCTCACCATTCGTTCCAGCGACACTGAAGATAGAAGATGGGCTCCTCAGAGACACCTCGGAAGACTATTCTACGACGCCCCGACCTGCAGCCATCTGGCGACCGTCCGGGTTCTGAGCCACGCAAGCGGGTGCATTTCGCCGCAGATGTCTACAGCGACCCGACTCTGCAACGGATCCTGACCGAGATGACTGCCCCGCCAACCTTGCTGTCACCGATCATAGAGGACGACGTGGACAAGATTATTGCCTCGGCCTCCAAGCGGAAACGTAAGCTGCTGGAGCGACGGTTTTTGACCCCGTTCAAGATTAAGTTCGCCGGGGTGCAGTTTTACCGGCTGTGGCGGTTGCGACCCGGACACTACGATCTTGTCTGGTTCGACTACATACTTGGCGAGGCTTTACTACGGCGGGGATCCTCGACGCCCATGATCAAAGTCCGCCTGCCTTTGTGGATGGCGACTCATCTCGAGGTCGGATGTCGGAGCGCAAAACTCGGTCGGCGGATGGCGAGTTGGATTCGCCGCTAGTCTTCTAGCTACATAAAAAACGGCCTTTCTAAAGGCCACCATTTTGTCACTCGTTTTTAACTTAGTTTGCGTACATCATGGGCGAGGGCTAAATGTTGTAGAGTCAAGTTAATCTACCCTACTTTTAATCCTTGCTTTCAGTGGCATCCGCCCTCTAACTAATTCCACTAAAAATTCGGGCTTAAAAATTATATTTGACCTGACTTGTAAAAATAGTGGGCAACTCAAAAACTATCCTCCCTGCTTTGTAAAAAATAACATAGTAAAAACGGCCTTTGTAAAGGCCACCAAGTTGACATCGGTTTTAACTCAGACTAGCTAACATTTAACGCCCGACCAATAGAAAGAGAGTGCTGAGTAAGCAAAGTGTATATAAGGAGAGACAGTTGTCACATGAAATCATTCTTCCTTCGCATCGACAACTGCACTCATCGCAGCAACCATGGCAGACGTCTCCGAGCAAGAGCTTGGTAAAGCCGTTGCGTCGATCTTCGATCCCCCGGACGAAGCTCCCGCATCCCCCCATCTGATCAGCCCCACGAGTCCACTACGTTTCGGCCCAGCTGAGGATCAATCGTCCGACGAAGAGACACGGATTTTCATCTCGAAGAACGACGGGTTCGTCCCGAAGGAGGCTAAAACACCGAGAGTAATGTTTCGCAAGACCCCTCGGTTGAAAAATGCCCCGATCTGTAGTGCAACCATCAAAAGGGGAGACAGAAAAGGAGAAGTCTGCGGAAACTACTGCAAAATTGGAGAGGAATTGGGTTGCTCCAGGCACACGAAGAAACCAACCATTGACTATGAAACTTTTGCGGTAAATACTAGCTTTAAACGGCTGAAAGTATCAAAGAGGTACAGACTACTGAAACCTTTGGCTGCGTATAGTGTCATACTTGAATGTGATGGACGAATTTTACGGGTAAGACTGCCCAAACCATTATTACCGATACCTAAGACTGGGTACTTGAAATTTGAGAGAGCGACAAGTGGATCACGTCCGATGGGGATGTGGGATTAAATCTCGGATGTAGCAGCACTTTAAACGGCCTTTCTAAAGGCCACCATGTATTTCAATCGTATTTAACTTATGCCTTGCCAAAGTGTCTTGTTGTTACCGTCCATACCAACAGCCTGGTGCTATTTGTTCAATGAGAAGTATTTCCCTGAGGGCTAAACGTTGTAGATTCAAGTTGATCTAACTTTATTTTTTGTATTCGGTAGCAACCGCCCTCTAACTATTACCGCTAAACACTCGGCTATAAAATTATGTTTCACCGTGACTCCCGTAAAATAGTGGACATTTAAAAACTATCCCCCTACTTTCTAAAAACGGCCTTTGTAAAGGCCACCAAGTATTTCAATCGTTTGTATGACAAAGTGTCTAGTTGCTACCGTCCACATAACAGACTGATCCTTATCTCCCATTAACACTTACATCAGCACTTATCCCCCCTTAAATCGCCTATAAAAGGGGTTCCTCACATGTTGTAAAATCATTCAGCTGCTTGCACCAGGACGGATAGTCTCGAGATATGGCGCCGAAGGAGAACATCTTCCCTCTACCCAGCACAATTGTTGGTATAATGAAAAATCTTCCAGTGGTTACCCACCCAGAAGAAGAGGAAGAAGAGGAAGGCGAAGTGATTGACAACGCACTGATTGACAACGCAGTGACTGACGACGCAGTGATTGACGAGCAGAGTGAAGCTGGAAGTGTTGAAGGTGGAGGAATGGAAGAAATAGAGGAATTGAGTGATGTAGACTCTGAAACAATGAGTATATATCAACAACTACTCTGTTTCGAAGACATCAAGAATTCCTGCTCCTTCGACCAAGAGACTCCAAGTACCAGCAATTGTGATGGGCTTGCTTTCGATGCCATGAGGGGAGTGTACTACGTTCCTCGTCGCTTATTCCCTCCGGATGAGTCTGACGATGAATCCAACTAACTTCGGCGGCCACTGCAAGCAGCCACAAACGGCCTTTCTAAAGGCCACCAATGTTTCCAATCGTTATTACTCTCAGCTTGTAGCTAACCAGAACTATATTATTTGTTGCAATAATTAATTGTAAACTTAATAGAAGAGGTGACGTTTTCTTCACAAAACGTAATGTATACCTCAAAACCAAAGTTTTAAAAGTAAATCCGACTAACTTCGGCGGCCACAACGGCCACCAATGTTTCCAATCGTTATTACTCTCAGCTTGTAGCTAACAAGAACTATATTAATTGTAAACTAAGTCGAAGAGGTGACATTTCTTCACAAAACCAAAGTTTCAAAAGTAAATATACGTATCTACTGCTTATTGTCATCACTTTTTTTCTGCTGACTAAGGTGGAGTGATTTAATTGGTCATTTTATTTTGCTTACTAATCATGTTTATATGGTATAAATAGCAGTACTCCCTACAAGACCCTCATTCACTCACTGCAGCTCGGCCGCCAGGATGGTGTACACCATTACATACTACCAAACTGCCGGGAGGGTTCCTCGCCAACCGCTGTCTGTGAAGACCCTTAGCCAACATGTCCCAATTTATTGGGAAATGCAGGTTAAGCCGTGGGACAAACGGGATGTTCGAGCCGTGAGGAACATGCTGGGTCGCATCCAATTCGACGGCCGAGAGAAGACCATCACGCTAAAGGTGGAGGCCAAGCTGAACATCACGCCTACACCATTGGATGAAGACTTAACACTCAGGGCGAATGTCATGAACGACCTAAGACGGCTTTTACATCTACGGCGAAAGGTGGCAGTTTCCATCATCGTCGAAGACTAAACGGCGGCCGCTGCAGCCCTCTACAAACGGCCTTTCTAAAGGCCACCATTATTTTCAATCGTATTAAACTCTCCGCTTGTTGCTCGATCTAAAATATTGACTAACTTTAGTTGTATTTGTTGTTTATTTTACTAAAACCATATAGAAGTTTTATTTGTAAAACATTATCTAAGGAGTAACGTATGTCTCATACCTAACTTTTTCAACATATTATCAAGTCCCTTCGCCCAGTTACTTATTATTATTATTGTCGTCATCACTTTAATCAGCTGACTAAGGGGCTGTTATATTATTGGTTCATGTTTTTGCTTACTCATCACAATTATAGAGTTAAAAAGCCATACGAAAGACGCGATCCTCACTATTTGCTGCTCGTCTCTCCTAGCACCATGGCTCCTAAAGACGTACCACACCACTGGCATAGCACAGAGGATATTTTGACAGATACTCTTCTATTAGCAGCAGATGTTCCAGATGACGAATCTGTTGTTTCTGAAAGCTCGGAAGATATTTTCGATATTTTTGACGAATCTTCCGACGAATTGGAACTCCTACTGGTTGAAGATATTTCTGATACCGATGATGATAGTATTATATATTTCCAGCTTCAAGACCAGTCTGAAGACGTCTCTCATGAACACTCCGGTAGATCTACTCCAGCACTCCCTGAAGAGCAAACAGTAAGGAGGCGGCTTTTTGAAGAGTGTAGCAGTGACGATGAAGATGATGATGATGGAGTAGCATACTTAGACAACTAAAAAATCACTTTTATAAAACGGCCTTTCTAAAGGCCACCATATTGTTCACTCGTATTTAATCTCAGCTATGCAATGTTAACTTAGTTATGGAATAGGTAAATACTATAAAAATAATTCGTGGATTGTTAACTTACCAAGACATTATTCCTAAATTCAAGTGGAAAATATAATATGAGAGTACGATATAAAAATGAGTAAATTCCAACGCAAATAATTTGTACTACTGGTGAATTAACTTGTAACTTGTGTTTGTAATAAAGTATACAAAAGGTTTGATAACACGCACCATCAATGCTCAAGTACAGTTGTTTATGGCAGCGAGCTGAGTCACATACGATTAGATCTATTGGCGGCCTTTAAAAAGGCCTTTTGTAGCTGGTGTATTTCAACATACAGCGAGAATAATATCGAGTAAACCTTGTACTTTATTATTCTCTGAGTTGTGAAGATGGTGTGGATGTGAGTGTTTCAGACTCCTCCAACTGTTGCTGTAGGATTTTAATGTACTTGATAGCCATCACTAGAGTTTGATATTCCGATTGAATATTGTAGGCCAAAGGTATAACAGACCTCAATTTTACAAATCCGTTTTTCCTTTCATTTCTTAGTCTACTTTGACGTTCTCTCTCTCTCCTTAGTCTTCTTTCTCTCTGATCAAACGAATGGTGAGGAGGGCGATCCATGGTTTTAGTGTTTGTACTCTCCTGAGGTTAACACCACAATGAGTCGTTAAACAAAAAGCAGCTTTATAAAAGCACAACCCCCCCCCCCCAGTTTCCTCGAAACATTAACGTTTTGATGTACTGTAGTAAGTAAAATATTGAATTTTAAAAAAGAAATCAAGTAAAATGTATTGTGTCCGGTTAAGCGAATGTTTTTCAATAGTATTTCATTTAACTAACCATCACCTTCATTGTCAGACAAGTGGTCTGCGCCTAACAACCTTTCCATTGCTGCTATTGCATCCCTTGAATGTAATGGGATTGTGCTTGAAACTTTGTTTTCCTGGATAGGCTGGTCTTCACTGATACGATTTGGGACGGATGGTTCTTGTTGAAACGGTGGGGTAGTGGTAGATACTTCTGAGACTTGCACAGCTTGAGACATCTCTCCTCAAGTGATACCATTGAAATGGCGAGTCATTTGCTTGTCAAATTGATGCAAGATAATGTTTAAACCATCCAATCAAAAGAAAGTGCTGATGTAGCAAACAAAATAACCAATGGGAAGGTAGTGATGATGTCAGCATTTGTTATAAAGCCGCGAAATGTGAAATTTTATCTTCATTATCCTATCTGCAGCCATAGATATCACATCGAAACATAATTTTGCTACCCCAAGATGTATTACTGTCACATTTGCAACGAAGAATTTACAGATGAGACTATTTATCTCTCTCACTGTGAATTATTTCATAACGTACCTCAGGTAGACTTATCTGACTGTGAGACCCATCCTGATTTTGAGGATTTTCTCAACGACACAGAAGAAACTCAACAGTACAACAGACCCAGCGTTATTGCTTATGCTCCTCCCAGAGAGCAACAAGAACATTCAGACCAGCAAACCAATAGTGAATCTGATGTAACAGTTGAACTGTTAGCTCAAGCTTTTGAGGGCTCCGTAGTAAGACACTATCGAGTAAGAAATGACAGTTCTCTCGATTTAGACACATTTTTGGCTAGGGTGAAGACTCTTATTCTAGAACGATTGCAGTATGAGCGTAATCGATTATATTTTATGAAATTCGGATTGCTCTTGGATACTACTTTTAACAATATCGATGGAGAGGAATCTAACAGGGGCTTTATTTCTAGAAATCGAAATGTTATCGAAATCACTGATTTGACTGAAGTTGTGGAAGAATGCATTCAAGAAATAATTCTTAAAATAACGGAGCACGAAGCACGTGGTTCAGGATGGTCCTTGTCAACCGTAAATAGTCTGGATTTGCGAGTGCATAAACATGGATACGGAGATCGTGGGAGTAGTTACATTCCCTTACCCAAGAAGATAAGGAGTACTGGTGCATGTATTAATGTTCAAAACCACGATAACGAATGTTTCCGATATTCAATGTTGGTAAAATTCTTAATAAATGACAATGAACGTAACGTATACAGACCAAATGCAAGATTCCAAGTTTACAATAATAGATACAACTTCAATGGCCTAAACTATCCTGTATCACTGGCAGATATTAAGCGATTTGAAAAAAAGAATCCAGGTGTTTCAGTAAATGTGTTCGGTCTAGATGATAGAAACAATGTATACCCTTTGAAAGTTGTTCCTCAAGAGTTAGCTGATCACACTGATTTGCTGTTAGTTACCAGTGATAACGTTTCGCATTATGTGTACATTAAAGATTTTAACAGACTCATACATAAACAGTTATCAAAAAGACGTTATTCAATTACAGTATGCAAAAGATGTTTCTGTTTCAAAAGCAATGATAGGGGAGGTCGTAGATGGTTGTCAGAACACACAAGACTTTGTGGCAACCATTCTGCTGTAAAGGTTGTACTACCTACAAGAGAGAGATCGATATTAAAATTTAACAAAGTACATAACCAGTACAAAATTCCAATTGTTATCTATGCAGACTTTGAATCTTGTCTAATACCCATGCAGAATGAAGATCCTGATGCACCAGACAACGGAAAATACCAAAAACATGAACCAAATAGCTTCTGTATTCTGGTTAAATCGACCCTTTCAAATGAATGTCTCCAACAATACAACATTCCAACAGAACCTATACTTTATCGTGGGCAAGAAGCTGTAAAGAGATTCGTAGCTGACCTTTACAGTATAGCTGAAAAAGTATCATCGTTGTACAGTATCATTGTTCCAATGAAAGACCTTACAGATCTACAAGAACTATCTCACCAAGTTTCCGACACTTGTTACTTATGCGGACATGAATTTACTGATAACAACATTAAAGTCTACGAGCACGATCATTTGACAGGAGACTATAGAGGAGCGGCTTGCAACGCTTGTAATATTAACTATAAAATACCTAAATTTGTTCCTGTAGTGTTGCATAATTTAAGTGGATATGATGCGCACTTTATTATACCGCAACTTGGGGAGGAAAAGGGTCGTATTGACGTACTAGCCTTGACAACGGAAAAATTTATTAGTTTCACGAAAACTTATAAAGATATAAAATTACGATTCATCGATTCCTTGAGATTTCTACCCTTTAGTTTGAGCACTCTTTCCAAAAACCTGCAGATGGATGACTTTGTTGAAACAAGAAAGCTGGTTCCCGACGACAAGATGGATCTGGTGCTGAGAAAGGGAGTTTTTCCTTACGATTATATAGATTCCCTGGAGAGATTCGAAGAAACGTCCCTACCGCCTCCGGAAATGTTTTACAACAAACTGAATGAATCGGAAATTGACCCAGAAGACTACGACCACGCCATGAGAGTTTGGAGAGAGCTCAACATGTCAACCTTAGGAGACTACAACGATTTCTATGTCCGATTGGATGTTACTTTACTTTGTGATGTTATGGAACAGTTTCGAAATGTGTGTATGTCAGCTTATGGACTAGATTGCTTTTATTACTATACCTCTCCAGGATTAGCTTGGCAAGCCATGATGAAAGAGACGAAATGTGAACTTCAACTTCTGACGGATATTGACATGGTTCTCATGGTGGAAGCCGGAGTTCGAGGTGGGCTTACAAATGCTGTTACTAGATATGTTAAAGCGAATAATAAGGATCTTCCGAATTTCAAACCCAACGAAGAGTCAGTCTACATAGGTTACTTCGATGCAAATAACCTGTACGGACTTAGCATGTGTCAGCCACTTCCACACGGTGGCTTTTGTTGGGTAGATCCTAATAATCTAGGGGACATTCTTAGCATTCCTAAATATGGTGATGTAGGGTATATTTTGGACTTTGAATATCCTGAACATCTTCACGACGAACATTATGATTTGCCCCTACTACCGAGGTCAGAAATTCCTCCCACGGGAAAGCATAAAAAACTTTTGACCACCCTAGAAAACAAGAACAATTATATTGCTCACTACTGGACCGTGCAACAAGCTATAGATTTAGGAATAAGAATTTTGAAGGTTAATCGAGTACTCCAATTTTCACAGAGCTGTTGGCTGAAGAAATACATTGATTCAAACACCTCTAGAAGAGCAGCTGCAACGTCAACTTTTCAAAAGGAATTCTTCAAACTTATGAATAACAGCGTCTATGGAAAATGTCTAGAGAACAAAAGAAATCATATGAATATAAGACTTGTTAATGACAAAAAGAAGTTTTTGAAATTAGTTCAAAAAGCAAACTTCAAAACGTCTATTATTATAAATGACTCTCTCGTGGCTGTATGTATGAATAAGACAAATATTGTGTTGGATAGACCTCTCTACGTTGGTATGTGCGTGCTTGATATTTCAAAGACGCACATGTATGATTTTCATTATAACAAGATGGTAAAATTTTACAAAAGAGATCGAATTGGTATCAGCTATATGGACACAGACGGAATCATTTATTGGATAAAGACTCTGGACTTATACGAAGATCTGAGGACCTTCCCTTACAGGGGTGATTTCGACTTTTCCGACTATCCGACTGATCATAAAACATACGATAATTCAGTCAACAAGAAAGTTCTTGGGAAGTTTAAGGATGAGACATGTGGAATACCCCTGGAAGAGGTTGTAGCACTCATGTCCAAAATGTATGCGTTAAAATTATTTATCAATGATACGTTAACTTCGAGACAAGTGGACGACGAAGAGAGAGGAGTAGTCAAAAAAGCAAAAGGAGTAAAGAAGTTATATCTTGCAAGAAATGTTAAATTCGAACACTACTACAACTGTCTCTTCAGAGGGACTGAGTACAATGCAACGTTCAACACAATTCGGAGCTTCAACCACAATCTATTTAGTATCACAGTGACTAAAAAATCACTCTCAGCAAACGATGACAAGCGAGTGATCCTTCACGATAACATACACACTCTTCCTTACGGTCATTATTCACTGAGGGAAATTAATTGAACATTTTGAAGAAAAACACTGTTTGATGCCCACTTAATACCCTACTTGCTAAATATCACCATAAAAAAGGTCTTTCTCAAGGCCAACAAATGTCACTCGTATAAAACTCACTTGCGCCCCTATGAAAGGCCTTAAAATCATACAACCCTCTGTCAGTTTTGTCATTACGCTTTCGTTGTAAATAAGAGTAGTACAATGGATAATAGAAATCTTGTTATTGAAGAATTGCACAAACCTGCCCGAAAAAACTTTCCTAGACGACAGACAGTCTTAAAAGGCATAAACGACCTATACCAAGGAGATCTCGTAGAATTAATACCCCACAGCAGGGAAAATAAAGGATTCAAATATATCTTAACCGTTCTTAATTGTTTTACGAAGGTAGCTTATGCTGTTCCTCTGAAAGATAAAAAAGGACAAACAATTACCAATGCAATGGAGGAGGTATTGAAAAACATTAAGGGACGTATTTTGAATCTTCAAACAGATGATGGGAAGGAGTTTTTCAATAAAGACTTTTCACGGTTAATGAAAAAATATAAAATAAACCATTACTCGACCTTTAGTGAAAAAAAGGCTGCTATTGTAGAACGCTTCAATCGTACTTTAAAAAGTGCAATGTACAAGAAGTTTTCAGAACGAGGATCATACGTATGGTATGATATCCTCCCCATGCTGATAAATGACTACAATAAAAGAAAACACCGTACAATCGGGATGAAACCTATTGAAGTAAAGAAAAAACACGAATCTGACTTGTTAAAACGCATTAAAAATAAAACCAAACCAGCCATTGACAAAAGAAAATCTCCCAAATTTGCTATAGGGGATAAAGTAAGATTGAGCAAATACAAACACGTGTTCGCTAAAGGATATCTTCCAAATTGGACAAACGAAGTATTTACCGTTCACAGAGTGCAACCTACTATCCCTGAAACTTATATACTTAAAGATAGTAGGGGTGAAATTTTGCAGGGAGGAATTTACGGTCATGAAATGTTGAAATCGAGATCAGGAAATGTTTATTTAGTGGAAAAGATTTTAAAAAGGAAAGGAGATCGAATTTTGGTCCGTTGGTTAGGATTTAATAAATCGGAAGATTCGTGGATAAACAAAAAGGACTTGCTTTAATATTATGTTGTCAGTAGGAAAGTAACACTAGATCGAGCAATTACAAGTTTAATTGTGAAATGGAGGTTATAAGGCAAAATGAAAAACTTGATATTAATAACATAGATCATTTGACTCCAGATAGCTTTAATAGCGCTTTAAGTAAGCACGGAACTTTGTTTCCAGACTCGGTTAGGTGTATTATCAGCGGACCATCAAACTGTGGAAAGACTAATGTAGTTTTTAATTTGATAACTAAACAAAACGGACTAAGTTTCGATAATATATATATATATTTTCGAAGTCTTTAAATCAACCAAAATACCTATTATTACAGAGGATTTTAGATGATGTGCCAGACGTTTCATTTTACAAGTTTGATGCTAGCAGTGAGATTATGGAACCAAATCAAGCTAAGCCGCACTCAATTTTTATTTTCGACGATGTTTCAAGTGAGAACCACGAAAGAATAAGATCGTATTTTTCAATGGGTAGACATAATCAAATCGATTCCATTTATATAGGACAAACGTACAGCAAGATACCAAAACAGTTAATCAGAGACAATGTAAACTTTTTAATTGCTTTCAAGCAGGATGAGAAAAATCTTAAACATGTGTACAATGATCACGTTGGAGCTGACATGAGTTTTGAGAAATTTCGTGAAATTTGTGGAAAAGCTTGGAAAGAAAAATACGGGTTTATTGTTATCGACAAAGAAAGACCAATGGATAAAGGTCGCTACAGGATTGGATTCGATCACTTTGTAATTGTACATTGAAAGTATATAAGTATATTTAATCTTTAGTATGTCTTTCGAAGTCGTGGAGTAAAGAGGACAATAATCATGACGGGTCGAAAGGAGTTGCTAAGTGAAATAAAAGCGCTAAGTGACTCAATACGAAAGAAACATAAAGCGTTAAAAGTAGGGCTTACTGAAAGAAACCGGTTTTTAGAAGAAACATTTAAACCGATTGTCGACCCTCTTAACAAATTGAACGATACGTTAAAAAAACCATCTCTATTGACAGATGAAATATCACCTAAAAAAGAACTTAAGACAACCGAAACGGAAAGTTCTGCTAATGATACAGAATCGTTTAGTAAATCAAGTGACATTATAGAGGAGGAGGAGGAGGAAGAAGAGGAAGAGGAAGAGGAAAAAGAAGGGAACTTAACAGAAGAGGGACATCATGAGCATTCTGAAGGTCAACCTGAATCACCAACAAACATCAGTATTTTGAGTCAGGAAATCGGGAATAAAGGACCATTGTCAAGAAAATATATATTAAAAATGTTACACAGTGGTCGTAAAAGTGCAAAATATCACGTGTACGGTGCACGTCTAGAAAACGATGGACTCAGGATAGGTGATAGTAACTTATCTGTCGATGAGAAAGATAATATAATTATAAAAGGCCAAACATTTAAAGGTACGGCTGGGTTGTTCGAGTTGATATTCAAACCTATTCCTACAAAGTATTCGAGAAATGATTTAAATAACTTCAAAAAAATTTGTATACTAACGAATTCTCATAGGAAGGCGTACTCTCCTTCCACCCCTATACACAGGAACAGATCTGAAAAGTACAGAAACATAATCGCAAAGCTGTTTTCTAAATATAGAGGTAAAAGTCGTTCCGTTAAAGGTAAGGGGGTGACGATGAAATCAATGTACGAGACTAATATAATTTATTATAACGATGTGAACAAACTGGTTGATAGAATGCGGTTGTTGTATGAATCAATTCAGGCTGGACACAATGGATTAGATAGTGAAATGGTAGCATTAACAGAGGAGTTGAAAAGTAGGGGGTTTATAGCGTAAACACTCAGTCTTAAAATGAGTGTGGATAAGTTCGGTCGCCACGAGTCCTCTGTTGCTCGTGAAGTTTTAAGAGGTCCTCCTGGTGAAGGATTCTATCTAACGGAGGACGGTCATTATGACCTGAAAAGGAAACGTATTTGTAATTTAGCAGATGCTATTGATAGTGAAGAAGCCGTAAACCTGAAAACTATCCGTACAATTTCCTTACATTGTGACAGTGACGATGGCATGTTTGATGCTAAAAACAAAATAATAAAAAACGTAGCTACTGCCGTAAATGACACGGACGCTGTAAATTTTGCACTTCTTTCTCAAGAAATCAACAAACTAAAACAAGACCTATACGATAAACTTGAAAAATTGTCATCTACAGTTCCACTTACCATTAGTTCCTTTGTTAAAAGTGACAAAGAAAACTCGAACAATATATATTACACATATAATGTTACAAATGAGAAAAATGACGCATTATCTCTTCCGCATTCACATGAAAAATCTCACGTTAATCTTATTGTATAAACTACAATGAGAAACGACAATGGATTCATTTGTTGTTCAACTCCCATGAGAAGAGGAGGAGGACTCACTAGTTCTGCAGTTTCTATTTTCAAAAAAGCCATTGACACTTTACCAACAGGAAATCTTGTGAACACAGCTATCGACGCCTTGCCCATAGAACTTCATATTCCGGGTGGATATCAGTATTGTGGACCAGGGACGAAATTACGTCAGCGATTGGCTCGTGGGGACCCTGGTATTAATAAATTGGACGAGGCCTGCAAGGAACACGATATAGCATATTCGAATTACACCGATACCGAAAGAAGAGCGATTGCTGACAGGGCTTTGGCCGAGAGAGCTTGGCAAAGAGTTAAGTCTAGTGACGCTAGTCTTGGTGAACGAGCAGCCGCTCTAGCGGTAACAGCAGCCATGAAAGCAAAGACTGCAGTGGGAGGTGGATCGAGAAGAAGAAAACGAAATGTACGCAAAAGAAAAGTTTCTGGAGGAGGCAAGAGAGCTAGAAATACTAATTCCCATGGCAAACGAAAGAGAAAAAGATCCTGTAAATGCTCTAAAAAAAAGGGAAGAGGCTTGTATTTAAAACCTTACCGTGTATACTGAGTGAGAAACATAAGTTAATAGTACCAAATAAAGCATTGAGCAACACGGATTTGGAAAGATACGCATTTTGTCTAAAAATTCCAATTTTTAGGGGGGTATTTATGCGCAATGACTTGCCAAATAATATTTGGAAAAACGAAACTGCAATTGTAAATCTTGATGATGCCAACGGTGTTGGTACACACTGGGTCTGTTACAAAAAAATCATGGATTCTGTTTATTATTTTGACAGTTTTGGAAATCTTCCCCCTCCAATAGAGCTAAAGCAATATTTCGGTGAAGGATCTAAAATATTTTACAACTACGATCAAAAGCAAAGTAGAGACTCGTCGGTTTGTGGACATTTATATTTGGAGTTTCTAGCTACTAGCGTTAGTCAACTTCATGATGGCGTCTTGTACAGTAACCATTAATGGTTGTTCGTCAACTTTACGGAGCACCCTTTTCCCACCATTGCAACTGACACCTAACAGACAGTGGGAAGTTGCACTGTTGGATTTTTCTACATATAATTCAATTCCAAACATAATAGAAGGAGTCAACAATAAGCTTCACTACATTCGTAATAAAAATAGTCAAGAATCGTATGGAGAGACTGAGGTTGTTGAGATTACAACCGGTTCATATGAAATTACAGATATTAACAAAGAATTCCAGAACCGTCTGGGAAATGATGTTATTGAACTGCGAGCTAATAACAACAACTTAAGAAGTGAAATTAAGTGCAAATATTTCATCGACTTTACTCAACCGGCTTCGAACGGTTCCTTGTTAGGATTTCCGCCCTTTTCATCAATACTTGAACCAAACGTTTATCACACAAGTCCAAAAACTGTAAATATTGTTAAAGTTAACGTAATCAATATTACCTGCAACATAGTTCAAGGTGCTTATAAGGATGGGTCAAATCAGCATATATTACATTCGTTTTACCCAACTGTACCGCCAGGATTTAAGATAGTTGAAAAACCACATAACCTAATTTATCTCCCATTAAACACCAGTCACATATCGGACATCGTGCTGAACGTACGAGATCAAGACGGAGACGAAGTAGATTTTAGAGGAGAAGTAATAACTATACGCCTACATATTAGACAAGTGTTGATAGGTAACGATGGGTCTTAATTTCGTATATAATACCAAAGAAACTTCAGAGAAGGTCAGTACCACTCGGAACGAGGAGGGACTAAGTAGAGAGAACGTGCAATTTCTGGAAAGACTCGGATTTACAGTTAACAAATATGGACATACTGGACATAAAAAATGGTCCAGTTTTCGACGAAACGTTATGGGAGAAGGAGTATCACACACACAACCCTTACGCTTCATCGAAATTGGGAAACAATGATGAGATACGAATTCCAATACAACATCAAGATGCTTATACATTGCCTTGCGAAAGCTATATTTATATTGAAGGAAGAGTAACAACGACAAATGGGGACGCTGGATCAAAAGTGCCTTTCACTAACAATCCCATGGCTTTTTTATTTGAAGAAATTCGATACGAATTATCAGGGATCGTTGTTGACTCCACAAAGAAAGTTGGAGTTAGCAGTACAATAAAAGGATTGGTTTCACTGTCACCAATTGAATCAAACTCTTTGATAACAAGTGGATGGGTATTGCCAAGTGAAACGAAATTCACACCAAATACAAATGGTTATTTCGATTTTTGCGTTCCTTTAAAACTTTTATTAGGATTTGCTGAGGACTACAAAAGGATAATAATTAATGTTAAGCAAGAATTGGTTTTATTGCGATCATCCTGCGATACGGATGTGATAGTAGCTGACTCTGGAACGTCAGCAACAACACTTGATTGGAAGCTAACTCTAGATAAAGTTGTTTGGAGAGTGCCGCATGTACGATTGGCTGACGAACGGAGAGTAGGACTATTGCAGATGCTCAATTCTGACAGAGATATAGTTGTCCCGTTTAGAAACTGGGAAATGCATGAATGGCCAATACTACCGACAACACAGCGTCAGACCTGGGCTGTAAAGACATCAAGCCAATTAGAAAAACCTAGATATGTGATCTTTGCGTTACAGACCAACAAAAAGTCGAATATCACAGCTAACGCAGGTAGTTTTGACCACTGTAAACTAACAAACGTCAAGTTGTTCCTAAATTCACAATTCTTTCCTTACGACAACTTGAATGTTATGTTTTCAAAGGATAGATTTGGAATTTTGTATGATATGTACGCCAGATTACAATCGTCATATTATGGAAGAACGAATTCGCCTCTTCTGAACCCTAAAATGTTTAAGGACATTGCACCTATTGTAGTAATAGACTGTTCAAAACAAAACGAATCTGTTAAAACGTCTACAGTTGATGTTCGGATAGAATTTGAGTTGGAGGAAAACATTCCTGAACAGACAACAGCATATTGCTTGATACTTCATGATACAATCATAACGTATACCCCCTTGACAGGAGTTGTAAGGAGAATGTTATAGATTTCATTATTTCCCCCCCACCATCAACACCGAGCTCATAAAAGCGAAGTCAATCGTTGGTACATTAGTTTATCTTCTGTCAGCAGAGTGGTAACATCGCATCTAAACAATGGATAATACACCGTTAGATAATGCAAAGGAAATCTTAACCGACAAAAACTTGGAGCCGACCACAACATCCACTGGAAATCCGATGAGTCGTGATCCTAGAAAAATTGAAGCAGACGCAAGTTCGAATGAAAATGTTGATAATACAAACACTGAAGCTCCTTCTACAACGACAGTTTTGGAAAACAAGTCTACTGAGGAACTCATCGTAAACGATGAAACAAGATCTTCAAAAGAAATCAAAGAGGAACTACTAGAGCTTATAAAGTTCAATGAAAATAATCCTCCAACAAAAAGGAAGAGATCTGAAGATGAAGACCATTTAATGTTAACAACGGGTATATTTCTACGAGCTATGTACCCGTTGAACGAAAACATGGATAAAACTATCACGGCTGGAGTATTTAAATCGTTGAACTTTAAACCCGCGGTTCTTCTTAACCAAAGTGGAAAAACATCTATAGTGCTTACCGTTGAAATGTGGGACAGATTTACCAAATACATCTCCATTATTGAAGCATATCTTTTCAACAATTTGACTGGGAGAAAAACAGCGATGGGGTTTGACGAATCAGACTTGGAAATCGACAATATCCGACTCAGAGGAACCCAATATGTGAGATTCAGGGACTTGTCCAGACACAACAAAAAGATACTTTTGACTTATGAGGAATTTTGTATCCTCTCCAATCTGACACCTGTAATAATCAGATCCTTACAACAGCTCACGTCATACAGTTCGATTATCTTTGACTATCTCGATAGTTGTATGATCAGAAACCCTAAAGTCCCATTGCTCTACGGGCCGTTGGATAGCTCTGTATACAACCGCTTGCCTCAAGAAGTGTCGTTTTACAGAAAAACAGAAATTTTGCGCAATCAGCTCAAAAGCGAAATCGTCAAACCGGAAGACTCTACAACTAACGGCCCTGAAGACAAGAATGAAGAACCCGCTACGAACGATCATGAAGACGAGAGCAAAAATGAGGCCAATGAAAATAACACTTTGTAAGTGTTAAAATACTGAAATGCCCGCTTTTTTAAAACTCCTTTTGCATGACCTTGAAAAATAAACAATGCAAAAAAATTATTATTATTATTACTCTCTCCTGTAATAAATATGGTGCAAGTCGAAAACTTTGTCAGTCTTTACTCAGTGATCATGGAGAAGAACTCTCAAACAGGTATGATCAGATACTGTTGTGAAAGTAAGTGTTTTACTCGGCCCATATGTCAAGTAGATGGGATGGCGTGTAGGCGTTGTGAGAATTTTGGTTTTTGCAGATGTCTTTGCGTATCGTTTAAAGCTGAAACACCAAAGCCTGTCACTCTAAAAATCTTCAAGACTCCACATTTTTGGACTTGCTGCGAAGAAACGTGTTCCAAGTTTCATTATGAAGATTTATCGTATCCTTGTTCCACTTGTTTTCCTAAACCGCTCTGTGAATGTAAATTAAAACATTGTAAAAATAGAAACGATTGGTCCTCTTAAATAAGGCAGTGGTTAAAACATATTACTCTTCCATATTTGTGTCAGTGTCATCAAGTTGCTCACAAAAATGGACAGGACGGTTACATTTTATGATGAAATCACACCACCTCCCAAAAGATGTGCTGTAGAATTTCAGGCATTTAGGAACAATCGAAACCAGTTTGTAATTAAAGAGCTTGCATTTTTCGATATATCAACTAATGTTGTAAATTATTTTCTATTTAAACCGCCTTACCCTTTTAGACTTTTGAACAGTAAGAGTGCAAGAACCAACATTTGGATAACAACACATCTCAACCACATCGAATGGGATGAAGGTTTTACACAGTACAAGGAGCTCCACAATATAATGCGTCACTACTGTCGACAGTACGACGAAATTTACACTACCGGAAGTGAAAAAACCAAATGGATCGAAAAATACTGTAAGTGTAACGTAACAAATGTTACACTAGACAAAGACTTTGCAACGCATTTAAACGGTCTATGCATCGGAGTGAAAAATCCTCATCATAAGAACACTAATTGTGCATTATCTCGTGCGTACAAGGTCGGTGCGTTGATGTCCAGCAACTAGTGGAGGGGGAAATACCACATATATACGTAACAAGACTTGTGGTATAATCATTCTTACCCAGCTCGCCACACGGGAAACATCTATTATCTCACCATGACATCGATGGAAAAATTGCAATCCCTAGCCGATAAGTTCAACCAACATTCAAAATCCGACCTCATAACTATAAAAAAATGCAGCGAACTACAAGAGAAGAAACACTACGCAGTTCACGCGATGAGGAAAATGGACACATCAGTTGGCGAAGCGGTCCTCGCTGTTCTTGGCGATTCACCGTACAAAGAAGGCGATTCACCAAAGTTCCAAGTCTACCTTCCGAAACGATTTGTCAGTGTGCTTATGAACGAGGACTTAGATGCTATTAAGCCAGGTTCATTCTACTTAGTCTCACACGGCCCTTCAGCGAACAACTCTACCGAGATTACTCTCCATGTAAATAGTTCATCTTAGTTTTACTCATGTTTACTCTTTATGTAAATAAATAATTGTAGTTTAGTTATTTCGTACTCATGTTTATTTCCGTAGGTTTAGTATTTTTATGTATCATTTTGCTTTAGCGATATTCAATTACATAGTTTTTTAAAAACCTCCTACGGTGACCTTGAAACAGTGCCTAGAGAACACGTGTCCCCCCCACCCCCCCCCCCACCCCTTCATGCATAAATACGCGGATTGCACGTCGCCAGTCGCCATTCTTCCCTCGACAGCGGACCTGCCGACATCAGCGATCCCCAAGACCCCGCACCGCCAAGCACCATGCAGTTCCAACTGGTCATTTGTGACGAGATCGATCTAGGAATTCTACATGAGACACTTCTACACTTAATAGCGGACCATCCACCGATACAACTGAAGGTCACCGTGGAGTTCGACAGCAATCTTTGCGGATGGGTAGATTCTTCGTCGTCGTCTTGTTCTCAACACGCCCCCGAATGGTCTCCGGAACCCACAGCGTCACCTACGATTGAAGTTGAAGTGTCAACAACCGAAAACGTTCCACCGGAAGAATCAACAGGCACCGACGACGGGACTTCGGATCCCGTGCACCCACCTAATGATGTGCCGCAAAACACCGGACCAGACCAAACAGAATAATTCAACTTACAACTCACTGTGGCTTATTGTCGTGTTTCCCAAATTTGTAAATTACTTAGCTATAACAAATTCTGTATTGTAGTTTTGAAAAAAATAAATGTTTTTTTAAAAACAACCCTAGGTGGCCTTGACCCACATTTTACAACAGTTCGGTAAAAACTTAAATTAGTTTCCAAGTCCAAATTCTCCGAACGGTAGTTTTGACACCGACGATACGGTAACCGCCCGGCACCGCACTGCAACTCCGACCGTCCCCCGTCGCACCGGCCTCTCCGCGGCGCCGTCGCGCCGTCGCGCCGTCCAACCCGACATCGTCACTTCAAAACCCACCCCTTTAAACCTACACGTCATCGCCTCAGTGACATCATCACTACGTAACACATCCGTCATCAAATACGTCACCAATACGTCAAAAACACGTCACACATACGTCACTATTACGACACTATTTTATCATTTTATGCTTATGTCAGCTGAGCTGGCTACCCCCAACGGGATCTACTCGCAGGTTTGCTGCGACGGGGGTATTATATATTTGCCATAAGAATAACATTGGACAACGTACTGCGTTTACCGCCGAACTAAAATATCAATTATCTCTGCAACCAGTTGACGTAGACTAATGATTCAAGATACTGGATTATTTAGTTTTTAAAGCCAAATTTAATGGTTGCAAATATATTTTCTTTAGAAATTAATGATTTTGTGAAATTTGAAAATATGAATGTTTTTACATTTAAAACCCCCATAAGTTCCGAACCTGAATTTTTACAGACATGCGGGTGGTGTCATTATGTTCGTCAGCTTAAGCACTAAAACCATGAAATTGTTATCAAAATAAATAGAGCTATTTTTGAGAAATTTGGATTTTTGTCATTTTTTAAGGGGTAAAAACCCTTTAAAATAAAAAATTAAAACGCCTGGAGATATTATGGCTTTATATGCCAAATGTCATGAAAATCGGGCCACTGGTGTCGTCTCTAGCTTTGTTTAAACACATCCAGGCAGACACCACTCCGAAAACCATTTTTTTTATTCAGGGAGCACTAAAACGAATATTTCCACTAACACTTAAATTCAAAAATTTTAACGAAAAGCAATATTTCTTCATATAATATGTATAGGGAGGAGAAAGTAAAAAGGGTAAAATACATATTTTTCTTACAATTTTCTTTTGTAAGGTGAAACGCTTACTGCTTCCCACACTTAATTTATTCCACATCTCCTCCCACACTTATTTATCCCACACCTAGCATATTTTATTCACATATTAAGCAATTTTACTCAGTAAAAATAAAGGCAGTTTGGTTTTATTTGCCAAAAATTGGTCATTAGGCCATAAGTTTATATATTACTAGGGGCCCCATGCGCAAATTGCGCATTTTAAAATTATTATTTTTGTTTCTTGAGAAACTCGCCTACGATAAGAAGAAGTAGGAGAAATATTTACTAAACAGGCGAACACTATGATGGATATTAAAACTTAAATACCAAAACTCACTTCAAAGCCTGCAAAAACTCTCTTGTTTAAAGGTCCTTTCATATGTGTTTTTGGTTTTTCAAGTTTTCTGCGCGTTAAAGCTTTGAACTCGCCGTTATTACTCAAGTTAACATTTCAAGTGTAATTTAAAGGTCTGACATAAACAAATAAAAGCTTAGCTGAAAAACACACACACATTGTTCATCACCTTAGCATTAGGTATTTTAATTTGTCTTCTGGCACAACCGTAGTATACTGGAAGTTTTTGTTCGCGTATTCATGCCCTAACATCTTCTTTAAGTTGCTTCAAGTAGATAGGTGGTGCAGTGTCCCTCTGATGTTCTATCAGTCTTTGTCTCTAGGCAGTTCTCTGTGCTCTTGACAAAGGTTACGTATGTTTTTCGCTAAACTCATCGACTCGGTTTTCTCTTGCCTTCCACTTCTTTCTGCACCATTAAGAATGATTTTCCTACCTCAATTAGTCTACAATTGTCAAAAGAGTGTCCCATTTTAGTTTTCATCAAATGAATCAAATCTTGTAGACTTTCTATTTTTGTTTACGATCTGACTTAGGTTAAAAATCGATCTAAAGGTAATCAGCTGTAAAATTACAATCACATTTTAAATCCATGTTAACGCAAGTTGCTCAGCACTGGAGCGTTGAAAGCGCCTTCTAGAAATAAATCAAAGGCTTGGGGGACGAAGCCGCAAAAGAAATGCCAATTTTAATTATCAGTCGCCGCGCCGGTGCGCTACATTATAAGCTTTAAAATGACACCTCGATCGTAAAAATCGGTTCTGTAGGACGCCTGAAAAAGGGATCTAACAGAAAAAAACCTTATTGTATTAAGTATATAGATATATGTCAACCTATCGAATTTATTGAACATTATGGCTTAACCCTAGAATCATAATCATTAGTCTGACAGACGATGCGACATTGCCAAAATCAGCTGATCCGGTGGTTGTAGATTAGTCTGAATGCCATCCTTCCCTCTAGTTGTCTCTTTTTGTCCCCTGACAGTCCTGCGGCAGTTTTCAGTGCGTGAAGGTCAGCAGTTTTTAGGTTAGGAATTTTTAATTTTTGTCGTAGTCTGGGAGACGAATGATTACGATTGGTGTTTGTGCAGTTTTTCAGTAGTAGCACAGAGAAGAAATAAGACAGAGGTCGCATCTAATGTTGCGCTAAATATGGTGTCTAGCAGTGCCGTGAGCGGGCGCGGGGGGTAGGGGGGCGCCCCGAAGTCTATTGTCTTCCTATTGTTTTACTTCCTGGTGTTAGGCAGTTGTCCGCAACACTACTGCCATATGAATGCGACCTCTGTTTATTTCTTCTCTGTGGTAGTAGTCTGTGAGACGAATCATTATGATTTGCGTTTGTGATTTTTTCTGTAATCTGTAAAAACTAGTGGCTCCGAGCGCACGGAATCGTGCGCTACTCTAGCAGAGCGATAATTCAAATGGCGACAAATTTAAAACACAATCATGCTAACACGATCCGTCTTGAGGGTTATGTTTACACAAATTAAAAAATAACAGCAATTAAATTATCCAGCTGATCAAAATGTAAACAATTATGTTCTTCATAAGGATAACATGGGAACTTTAAAAGCCAATGGGGCAGAGCCCAAGGGACTTTTTCAAAAATGTAAGGCCAGTTTGCAAATCTACGCGACACGCTCTTTCCAATGAGCCGTCAATGATCAAAATCGGTTAAGAAATGACGAAGGAGTTCATAAGACAAATTTCGTGTTGGCGTATTAATTATATAGAAGATGTTGTAAAATTAATCAAGACTTAAAATATGCCTCCACACAAAATAGGCCCTATTATTAATTTTGCTTTACATTTATAGAAGAAACATTGCAACTTTGTTTAAAATGTATTTTTTTGCAAATTTTTGAACTTAGTAGTATCCCAGATGAATGATTACTATTAAGTGTCATGAGCAATATGTGTGAAAAATCAATGATTTTTCCACGTTTTCAAACTTCTGCAAACATATTTTTTCAATGGAATTGAATGTCAAGGCCTGTATAGTAATTCTACACTAATTTACTTCGCAATGATGTGGGGACAAAACATCTCTTAATAGAAATTCATTTATTACGGCTTTTTAAAAAATTAGGCCTACATCGCAAAATAGAAAATATACCTTATAGCATTTTAGGGGAAAATGTGCAAAACTATTGTCAAGTCAATTAAGACATAAGTTAAAATATGGTTTCACACAAAAGTTTATTAAATTTGCTTTACTTCCATAAAAAAACATATGTGAGGTGGAAAGCGAAAAGGGACCTCTTGTCGGCAAAGAAAATTTACAGTACAGCCGATATAACCGATTAGGGTCAAAAATATCTAAATTTGGGTCTCTATCGGTTGTTATACCTCATTCATCATAGAACAGGCCTGTATTGGTTAAAATATCGAATTGAAGTTATAAAAGGTCGAAATAAATCTTTTTAATGAATGCATGGCTTGAGAAAAGGGACTTCTTGTCGCTCAATGTTATTTCAACAATTTATAAACAGGTTTACGTACCTCCAGGGGCGTACCCAAGGGGGGGGATATCGGGATATATCCCCCCCCGAAATTTTTGGGGATTATGGAAATTTTTGGGGATTATGGAAGATTAATTTCTCGTTCATAATGAAGGCGGTGGTATCACTAAACTTGCCATAAAACAGAGAACACTACACATTATAATTAATCCCTAAACTTTTATAAGGGTTTTAATTAAATGGTTAAACTACATTATTTTAAAGATAATTGATTCGGGGATTATATATTGGATTAGCGTATTTTTGCCTAATGCGGTTATCGTGAGTAATTGGTGGGAGTAGGCATATCAGAAAAAAAGGCAAGTAAAAACTACTGATGACAACAGTGGCCATTAATGGTGTCCGCCATCGCCATCGTCGTCAGGATGTGGTAGAAGACTCATCATATTACGCGAAATATTCATGGTAAAAAAGACACGATTTTAAAATGCGGCATACGAATATTGTCGTATTCTCACAGCCGTGTCCTTTACACTATTCGTCTGTCGGACGATCTTGTAGCAGCATCGCGGCAGACGAAAATCGTCTACCTACGTTGCGTGAAAACGAAGTCTCGCCGTCAAATCTACGAAGATCAAACTTTTTCCGGTGATCTCCACTGTTTGACATACCACTATTATGTGATTATTATATTAGCCTTCGATGCTTGCATCCTTACATCATAGTTTTGCGGTTGCGTTCTGGGACTTGAGAAACAGTACAGAAGTGAGACAACCTGCATTTTCTAATTCTATTCATCAACCTCGCTTGGATACTCTAGGATCTGGATACTTTAGAACCAGAAGGTCCGAGGTGCCATTAAATGAGAATATGAGATATAGTTTTTACTTTGAAAAAAAAAAGAAAATCATTCTTTTTCTCCAAGGTTAAGAACGTGTAATTCTTGAATTAATCTGTCTTTTCTCATCTGTCATATGTATTTTAATGTAAGGCCTACTAAATAGATATGTTAATTCTTTGATTGTGTAAAAACATTTTGCTAAAATTCCAATGTGATCTAACATTTTCAGAATTAATCTGTGAGCAACCTTAAATTAATTCAAATTTCGGGAGTTATTCTGTTTGTTGCTATGCCTCTAGATTGCCTAAAAACGCGAATTTACAGTAGTAATTTGTGAAAATTTCCCGGGGGAGGGCCCCCGGACCCCCCCCTCCCTCCTTAGGGGGTATTCAACACCCCCCCGGCATCCCGGTGTATCCCTCCCCGAAAATAAATCCTGCGTACGCCACTGCGTACCTCCGTCGTCAATCCTAAATAATCATAAATTGATTACTGCAGTTTCGAGACTCAAGGTCTCATTGTCAAATCTTCAAAGACGTCAAGAATCACATTTAAACACATAGTTTTACATTACAATTCACGAAACACGAAAAAACATTTAAATAAATTAATCGCGTGGCCGGCCAAGACAGTCCCAGACACCGCACACATTGAAGGTTACAACCCGACTATCCGATGCCTGCTTGGTTTCGATGACCTTGGGGAGGGGGAAACAGCTGATTGTTGTGATTATTGATAATCCTTTGGTGACACAGAGCTTCCAGTCTGTCAAATAATACGTTAGAGCCAAAATTTAATTTGTCGTTTAAGACGTCACTGGGCGATGTTTTCAAGGCTTTGTATATTTCGTAATTCTCATATACGTTCATGATGGGGCCTTTTTTGCACTTATATAAAATGCTCATATTCTCACTGCAGCTCTTTACGCTATGGTTCTCATTAGCTAGATGTTCTGCGAAACTGGAGCGTTGACTTTTTAATTTATTTTTAGGCAGGTGTTCGCCAAATCTTACTCTAAAGGAACGCCCAGTTTGTCCTACGTAAACTTTCGGACAGTCGCTGCAGGATAATTTGTACACGCCAGTGCAGTCTAAGCTGTTGTTATCTTTAATATGACGGACCGTGCTCAAGTTTTGTTCTATTTTATTAGAAGTTTTATTTGCCAAGACTATGTTATGTTTCTTTAGCTCGTTTTTCAACGTGTAATGTAAATGGGGCCCATATTCTATTGATACAAACTTGCTATTGTTTACCGTTCTGGTTTGATTTTTATTTATCTGTTTACTAATGATGGAATCTATGATGTTACTGGGATAACCATTGCTGACTGCAATTTGTTTCAATATTAAATATTCATTATTGTAGTCAGGTTGTGATAGTGGAACCTTTAATAGTCTATTAACAAAACTATTATATGCGGCCATTTTATGGGATTGGGGGTGATTTGAAGTGGCGTGTATTGTATGGTCCGTGGTAGTAGGTTTTCTATATATTTTGAAATTAAGGCTATTGTTACTTTTCGTTAATGTTAAGTCCAGAAAATTTATCGATTTGTTTTCTTCTGTCTCCAGGGTGAACTGTAAATTTTGTGTGATGCTGTTCAGGAAACTGTTAAACAGATTTAATTGTCTTAAATTCCCATTGAATATTACGACTGTATCGTCCACATATCGTTTGTAAAATATTATTTTGTTGGCAAACTTATTCATGTCAGAAAAGATAAATTGATTTTCAAAAAAATGCAGATATATTTCTGACAGAATACTGGATAAAGGCGACCCCATAGCTAGGCCTTCGTTTTGAATATAAAATTTCTCATTGAACGTAAAATAATTCTGGTTCAAAATAGTTTCTAGGAGGCAGATTAGTTCATTGATGGCGGCATTGCTAAGTTCGGAATGAGCAAGCAGATTATCTCTAGTGATATCTAAAGTTTTCTGAATTGGAATGTTGGTATACAAGTTAACGATGTCAAACGAAGCTAGAGTATATCTGTTTTCAATCCTCATGTTATGTGTTAATTCAACTAGCTCTAGGCTATTTTTCAAGCTATGATTATTTTCAAGTTTTATATGGTTCCTGAGTAATTTGTCTATAGTCTTGGAAAGTTTATATGTTGGGGCGGTGGTGAAATTTACAAGTGGTCTGACAGGCATAAGATCTTTGTGGATTTTTGGTAACCCTCTAAGTACAGGGGCACTCGGCTTCATCATTTTTAAGTGATTACTCTTTTTGCCGTCTAAAATATGTTTGGTTTTATTCAAAGCATTTTTTAAGGTTGTCTGGAACATGTCAGTCGGGTCGTTGGGTACTTCACTTATGTTATTACTATTAATAAAATCTAAAACCTTATCACTGTAATCACTCTGTCTTATAACTACAATGCATTGACCTTTATCAGCTTTTGTAATGATGCATTCATTGGCTATTAACTTTTCTTTAATAGATTTTATATACTGGATGTCAGATCTAGTAGACTTCTGTTTGTATTTATTATTAGTAAGAATAGAATTTACTTTCTTATCGATTAAATGTCTTACAAAATTTCTTGAGTTCTCATCATTAATAGAGTTAATAGCTATTTCAGCGTTTAATATTTCTGAAGTTAAGTTCCTATTCCAGTTGCCACATAGAATATTGTGCTTAAGTCCTTTGTTTAGAACCCTTAGTTCGCTTTCATTAAAAACTATGTCAGTGCAATTTTTAACTCTAGGAAAGAAGGTATGATTAATAATGAATTGTTCTATTGGTTTTGATTGCCTTTCAATTAAGTTGTTTATTTTCTTTTCCTGAGTTTTCTTCTTTTTAAAAATAAGCTTATTTATCTGATTGTTAATGTTATTTACGACTGTGTCATGTTGAGCAGGGTGCAAGGTATTCAAAAGTTCAATATGAGTTTTCATGAGCAATGTGTTCAACATATTTTTCTTTCGGTACAAATATTTAATCTCATTTTTAACCCAAGCAGTTTCCGCTATCGATTTAGCTTTCTTAGCTGCAAAACTTTTGTTCTTTATTTTAACTTGAACGTAATTTGGAACAATGTTCAGGTCCAAGCATGATTTATTAAATTTTATGTTTTGACATGTATTCAAAAGTTTCAATTTGACGTTCTTGAATTTGTAGGCAATTTTAGCCTGACTGGCATTTAATTTATTCATTTTTGCCTCCAGGATTGATAATCGACAATTTATAAACAGGTTTACGTACCTCCGTCGTCAATCCTAAATAATCATAAATTGATTACTGCAGTTTCGAGACTCAAGGTCTCATTGTCAAATCTTCAAAGACGTCAAGAATCACATTTAAACACATAGTTTTACATTACAATTCACGAAACACGAAAAAACATTTAAATAAATTAATCGCGTGGCCGGCCAAGACAGTCCCAGACACCGCACACATTGAAGGTTACAACCCGACTATCCGATGCCTGCTTGGTTTCGATGACCTTGGGGAGGGGGAAACAGCTGATTGTTGTGATTATTGATAATCCTTTGGTGACACAGAGCTTCCAGTCTGTCAAATAATACGTTAGAGCCAAAATTTAATTTGTCGTTTAAGACGTCACTGGGCGATGTTTTCAAGGCTTTGTATATTTCGTAATTCTCATATACGTTCATGATGGGGCCTTTTTTGCACTTATATAAAATGCTCATATTCTCACTGCAGCTCTTTACGCTATGGTTCTCATTAGCTACAAAATCATTAGCTACAAATTCAAGAACGTCAAATTGAAACTTTTGAATACATGTCAAAACATAAAATTTAATAAATCATGCTTGGACCTGAACATTCTTCCAAATTACGTTCAAGTTAAAATAAAGAACAAAAGTTTTGCAGCTAAGAAAGCTAAATCGATAGCGGGAACTGCTTGGGTTAAAAATGAGATTAAATATTTGTACCGAAAGAAAAATATGTTGAACACATTGCTCATGAAAACTCATATTGAACTTTTGAATACCTTGCACCCTGCTCAACATGACACAGTCGTAAATAACATTAACAATCAGATAAATAAGCTTATTTTTAAAAAGAAGAAAACTCAGGAAAAGAAAATAAACAACTTAATTGAAAGGCAATCAAAACCAATAGAACAATTCATTATTAATCATACCTTCTTTCCTAGAGTTAAAAATTGCACTGACATAGTTTTTAATGAAAGCGAACTAAGGGTTCTAAACAAAGGACTTAAGCACAATATTCTATGTGGCAACTGGAATAGGAACTTAACGTCAGAAATATTAAACGCTGAAATAGCTATTAACTCTATTAATGATGAGAACTCAAGAAATTTTGTAAGACATTTAATCGATAAGAAAGTAAATTCTATTCTTACTAATAATAAATACAAACAGAAGTCTACTAGATCTGACATCCAGTATATAAAATCTATTAAAGAAAAGTTAATAGCCAATGAATGCATCATTACAAAAGCTGATAAAGGTCAATGCATTGTAGTTATAAGACAGAGTGATTACAGTGATAAGGTTTTAGATTTTATTAATAGTAATAACATAAGTGAAGTACCCAACGACCCGACTGACATGTTCCAGACAACCTTAAAAAATGCTTTGAATAAAACCAAACATATTTTAGACGGCAAAAAGAGTAATCACTTAAAAATGATGAAGCCGAGTGCCCCTGTACTTAGAGGGTTACCAAAAATCCACAAAGATCTTATGCCTGTCAGACCACTTGTAAATTTCACCACCGCCCCAACATATAAACTTTCCAAGACTATAGACAAATTACTCAGGAACCATATAAAACTTGAAAATAATCATAGCTTGAAAAATAGCCTAGAGCTAGTTGAATTAACACATAACATGAGGATTGAAAACAGATATACTCTAGCTTCGTTTGACATCGTTAACTTGTATACCAACATTCCAATTCAGAAAACTTTAGATATCACTAGAGATAATCTGCTTGCTCATTCCGAACTTAGCAATGCCGCCATCAATGAACTAATCTGCCTCCTAGAAACTATTTTGAACCAGAATTATTTTACGTTCAATGAGAAATTTTATATTCAAAACGAAGGCCTAGCTATGGGGTCGCCTTTATCCAGTATTCTGTCAGAAATATATCTGCATTTTTTTGAAAATCAATTTATCTTTTCTGACATGAATAAGTTTGCCAACAAAATAATATTTTACAAACGATATGTGGACGATACAGTCGTAATATTCAATGGGAATTTAAGACAATTAAATCTGTTTAACAGTTTCCTGAACAGCATCACACAAAATTTACAGTTCACCCTGGAGACAGAAGAAAACAAATCGATAAATTTTCTGGACTTAACATTAACGAAAAGTAACAATAGCCTTAATTTCAAAATATATAGAAAACCTACTACCACGGACCATACAATACACGCCACTTCAAATCACCCCCAATCCCATAAAATGGCCGCATATAATAGTTTTGTTAATAGACTATTAAAGGTTCCACTATCACAACCTGACTACAATAATGAATATTTAATATTGAAACAAATTGCAGTCAGCAATGGTTATCCCAGTAACATCATAGATTCCATCATTAGTAAACAGATAAATAAAAATCAAACCAGAACGGTAAACAATAGCAAGTTTGTATCAATAGAATATGGGCCCCATTTACATTACACGTTGAAAAACGAGCTAAAGAAACATAACATAGTCTTGGCAAATAAAACTTCTAATAAAATAGAACAAAACTTGAGCACGGTCCGTCATATTAAAGATAACAACAGCTTAGACTGCACTGGCGTGTACAAATTATCCTGCAGCGACTGTCCGAAAGTTTACGTAGGACAAACTGGGCGTTCCTTTAGAGTAAGATTTGGCGAACACCTGCCTAAAAATAAATTAAAAAGTCAACGCTCCAGTTTCGCAGAACATCTAGCTAATGAGAACCATAGCGTAAAGAGCTGCAGTGAGAATATGAGCATTTTATATAAGTGCAAAAAAGGCCCCATCATGAACGTATATGAGAATTACGAAATATACAAAGCCTTGAAAACATCGCCCAGTGACGTCTTAAACGACAAATTAAATTTTGGCTCTAACGTATTATTTGACAGACTGGAAGCTCTGTGTCACCAAAGGATTATCAATAATCACAACAATCAGCTGTTTCCCCCTCCCCAAGGTCATCGAAACCAAGCAGGCATCGGATAGTCGGGTTGTAACCTTCAATGTGTGCGGTGTCTGGGACTGTCTTGGCCGGCCACGCGATTAATTTATTTAAATGTTTTTTCGTGTTTCGTGAATTGTAATGTAAAACTATGTGTTTAAATGTGATTCTTGACGTCTTTGAAGATTTGACAATGAGACCTTGAGTCTCGAAACTGCAGTAATCAATTTATGATTATTTAGGATTGACGACGGAGGTACGTAAACCTGTTTATAAATTGTCGATTATCAATCCTGGAGGCAAAAATGAATAAAATGTTATTTCGCCATAACGACAAGAGGTCCCATTTCTAAGATGCACTTTGTAGGCTAAGCAGACTTTGGTCCAAAAAATGAACTCTCCTAAATTCTAGCGGAATTTTAGAGAACTACAACGAAGTTTGGTGTAAAAAGAACAAGATTTCTCACCAATTTCATACGGCCCCGACAAGAGTTCCCTTTTTATAAACGATATTTTGGCTACTACTTAACTTTGTCTTTTCAAGAGACTATTTATACGTAGGGTAATAATAGTTATTTTTAATTTAATAAATGAGCAATTAATTATTATTTTGCTCCTTGAATGCCTCAATTTTGGGCAAAATCAAATATTAACATGGTAATTTGATTACAAAAGATAGTGTTGGATATTTTTGTTTTTGTGGCTGCAGAACTGATAGCGATGCAGCCTGTCAGGTGAACCAGTGTTATCGCGGTAGGTGATGTCTTATCAGTGCGGGTTCTACGGTTGTTTGATGATAAAAAAAACTTTATAAAACAATGAGATAACAGTAAAATATTCAGTTTTAAAAAGGGGCCTCTTGTCATTATGGAAAATAACATAGCACCGACAAGAGGTCCCTTTTCTGGAATACGACTTTTTACGAAATGCTTCGATAAAAATATTATTTTCCTGAAAACTACTGTGAGTTAAGACAAAAATGGGTATTCCCTTGAAAGAAAACATTATAAGCTTCTTTCGAAACAAAAATCATTTCTTAAATATAGGTTTTACGCTTATTTGAAATTTTCAAATTGATTTTTCTCAAAATGACCCATTTCCCTCACAAAATTTCTAAGTCCTAGATCTTTACCTACAAAAAAAATCTTAGACTCATGAGACTTGTGCCATATTGTTAGGAATTAAATGAGGAATTCAAAAATACTAATAGGCCCAACTCAAAATCGAAAATTCCCGACAAGAGGTCCCTTTTTGCTTTCCACCTCACAATATGGAGATTTTAATTTAAAATGCATTTTTTTACAAATTTTTAAACTTGAGTAATCTCTCAGACGAATGATTATGATTCATAGGCACAAAAAATGATTAAACAATTCTAGGGTTGATTAATTGATATTAATCTTACTCTGTCCAGAGTTAATAAAAAATACTAACGAAATGAAATATCTTTAGTAATAAATGCTATGCTTATTTTGGGTGGTTATTAAAATCCAAAATATCTAATATTTAAGATTAATTAAACAT
Source organism: Flexamia atlantica (assembly GCA_035578135.1). NCBI lineage: Eukaryota > Metazoa > Arthropoda > Insecta > Hemiptera > Cicadellidae > Flexamia > Flexamia atlantica. Next base: position 160,861,587 of record JAQJVK010000001.1, read on the forward strand.
TACATTACAAATAAATGTTAACCTATACAGACAAGGGGCTAGAGCCTTCACCTAGTTTTAAAGAGGCACTAATTTTTACCTTAAATAGTTAAGAAGTATACAGGGCCGCCGAGAGCCAAGTCGGGCCCCAAGTCTGCACACATCACGGGCCCTCCGTGGGGTCGGGGGGGGGGTATGGAATACCCCCCAGCGAAAGGGGGGTCCGGGGGTTCTCCCCCGGAAAATTTTTGAGTATTAGGTCTCTAAATTCGCGATTTTAGGCAGTCTAGAGGTGGAACATCATACATATCCGAACATCCAAAAAAAACCAATAATCCGAACCAAATGAGGCTGAATGGTCGGTCGAACTTAGAAAATAGTCAACTCTGATTAGAAATCAAAAACTTAAAAGTTATCAGCGATCCCGCACTATTGCATTTCCCATTCATTCGTTTCTTTCCCATAACTTCCGCGTTCGTTCCACTCACAAAGTTACTCTTCCGTTTTTTTGCGATCAGTGTGTACGATTGTTTTTCCCGGCCATCTTCATTTATTGCAACATATGTTGTGCTCTTCTTGACTACCGTCGTGGATAATTACCTAACGTATCTAAGTTGTTGTTAATGTATTTTAATTCAGAGGGATGGAGAGGGAGGTAGACAACTCGCTGGCCGCCACTGCCGTAGCTAGTGTACAGTACAGTCAGCCGCAAACATAAAAGTAGACAGACAGGCAGACAGACAAAACGATCGCTTTTGCCTTAACTAAATACTGTATTATCAAAGTAATTTGTCTGATAAAGTTAGACATTTTATTTTTTAACATTTAGGCCAAATTTTATTTCTAAGAAGTTGTTAACAATATTTCCTCAATCTAAAAAAAAATCCGCTCATCCCGGGCCCCTTCGGAGCCCAGGCCCCAAGTTTCAGACTTGGCTGACATGGCCTCTCGGCGGCCCTGTAGAGATCACTTGATCACTTGATCACTTTAATAAGACAGGTACCTCATGGAGGACGTTACCCTGAATATGAGTGCAGGATGAGTGTGATGATCGTGATGATAGTGGCGCGATCTTGTAGCCTTGTTACTGACTAAGGTAATGCGTCATTTACGCGTTGTTGACACAAAGGAAAGGTTCCCTACAAAGACAGCCGTTCCTTATAATTCCTGTTTTGGGGATAGCTAAAAAGGTGCAGATGCAGTCCCTAAACAAATGAGGTCTTTGCTCACGGTGCAAGTGTTTGCTCTCGGTCAGCTTCATGTTGTTGAAAGCATAGCTCGATCTTTTGACGGTATTAAAATATACATTTCAGAATAAGGAGGACATGGAAAATGATAATGCTTCCCAAAAAATCGTTAACCGGAAACTCCAGCGGCAATTCAAATGAACTTTTAGAGTTTCAATGGCCTAGCCATAATTGTGTCATTGAATTTAGCCCTTTAATCAAATTTTAAAAGTATACAGGTAAGCTATTTATTCTTTATTCTTTTACTATATGATTTTTGCTCGATTTCGAGGTACGTGTTATCTAGTATTGCTGAAATTGCTTAATGTTCTTTAAAAAGCCACTGGAGTAAGAACTAACGTTAAACATTGTTGAGTTTGATAGTAGGCTACTGAATGTAAACTTAGAGAACTCCACTTGAAATTATTTTTCGAAGTCCAGTTTAGTGAGTCGGTGGCTCAGTCGGTTGGGTAATATGGGCCTTAACTATGCAACTTTTAACTATTTTCAGTTAACTATTATCAGTTATTTCATTAATCGATCTTTAAATTAATTTGAAAACATTAAATTATAACGCCCAGGAGTTTTTGTTGATATTAACTTACGTTAAAAAAGTAACCTCAGATGATGAATACATTTTCAATAATAATTACAACATCATTTCGATGAGATTATTTTCACACGAAGCTTTAACCTAAAAATTGTAAACAAAATAGAAAACAATAAAACTGAGCAGACTACGACGACGACAAAATGGTGGCTTTGTAGTTCTGTACAATTTCACCAGGCAGCGCCACTGTCCTATAAAAGGCCACCGAGTTAACATGGGAGTGCCAACTCTTAACGAAGTTATTATTATTACTCTATGGTGCCAACTCTTAACGAAGTTCATTATTACTCTATGCTCTGACCTCCTTGGCTTTGGATGATTGTCTAGTCAGCTGATCAAGATCAACTGTCACTAATCAACAAGCTTCAATGCAATGCAAGCGTCAACCAGTGTGTCCACAGCTTGTACAATTGTACAAGATCTTGTACATTTTGATTGGATCTAGTACCCTTGTACATTTTTCACTGGATCTTGTACATTTTACTCAAAATCGATTTTAATAAATTTGAGAATATACTAGTTTATGAATTTTTTTATTTTATAAATAGTTTTTCAGTTTTGCAGGTCTTGGTTGGTTTAATATGTTAAGAGCATGCTCTATGTAAACATAAAAATTAATTAATGTTTACTCTACGATATTTAACCGCACAGAAGGGTAGTGGTACCAACTATTCAGCCAAATGATATAGCCCAGACCTGTCTGATATTTTTGGACAGAACTACACGTTTTTTAACCATACAAACTTTTAACTCGTTTTGGAAAGAACCGCTATGATCTGGTTTTGGTCTGAGAAACAGCCATAGAGTAAGATTGTGCTTTTGCCTGAAATGCCCTTTTATATATTATATATTTAGATTTATATATTTTATATATTTAGATATTTTCTTGAATTTGTTGCAGCTGTAGTTACACTTAAAAGAAAGAAAGGTGCCTGCCCTCACTGCTGTAGAATGTTATAACAATATTGTCTAGTTTAGTCTGTTCATAAAAGATTAAATTAAAATGTAAAAAAATCTGTATCCTAATGTACTTTTCTTTTTTAAACTGATTGACCTCGTCGACGAGCTCTACATAATTTGGTAAGACCATGTCCTTGTCCTTATAAATCATTCGAAATTAATATTTTAATTTTAATTTCAATGCAATATATACATAATGCCTAATATACAGAATAATCCTTTTATAAAACGATGGAAATTGCCACAACCAAAGAGGATTATTTTATTTATGCCACATCTTTACAATCTAACTCAGAAAGTAATCTTACACTATGTTTTGTGAAATCTTGTACTTTTTGAGAAAATCTTGTACCTTTTTCGGGGAAATTTAGTACCAAAATGCTGGACCCCTGTGGACACACTGGCGTCAACACAACACAGACACTTATCAACTATTAACTTACAAGTTTGTTTGAAAATGTCAATCATTTACTCTGAACTAAGTCATAACTCTCATCGACTTAATTAGTGAGAATAATAATTTATTTGTCATTTGAGTGTTATACTTCGTAACTATTTAAGGTAAAAATTAGTGCCTCTTTAAAACTAGGTGAAGGCCCACCTGTTATAACAAACAATTACAAAACAGTGTAGCCCCTTGTCTGTATAGGTTAACATTTATTTGAAATGTAATGTTTAATTAATCTTAAATATTAGATATTTTGGATTTTAATAACCACCCAAAATAAGCATAGCATTTATTACTAAAGATATTTCATTTGTTAGTATTTTTTATTAACTCTGGACAGAGTAAGATTAAGGCTAAACATCCCAGAAAAAGTTGTGTTTCTGGCCCGATAGATAGCAGCACCTCTGTGGCAAATTTGTATTAAAGATAATATGCAAAGTTATCGACCGATTTTTGTTTTGTAAGTTTTGTTGTATATAACATGAACAAGAAATGTATGCTATATGAGTAAAAAAAATTTTAGTTATTTAATAAAAATATTTTAGAGAAGAATACGATTACTATCATCATTTTTCTAAATCGCAGGTAGTCATTTTGTAAACAAAAATTTTAAAATAATTTTGGCGTTTTCAGATTTGAAATCGGTCAAATGGTCGCATCGGAATCGTTTTTTAAAGATATTACCATTATTTCTCTCACGACCGCGCCGCCCCCCCCCCAGCGCACCGCCATACTACCCGGCCGCTCTGACGCGTGGCGCTGCTATTTAGTATCGTTCGTCATAGTGATGGGACAAACGACTGATTTTAACCATCCAATGGTTCATCCGATGGTTTTTCTTTCATCCGTTAGTTTTCAGATGGATGATTCATCCGATGTTTTTCTTGTGTAGTGGGGTGGGGAGCGGATTGGCTCGCGCTATGTGCGGAGATGGGAGGAACTATCCGACTAGTGGATGATGGATGAAAAAACCATCTGTTCGCGAGCCTGATTCAGATGGATAGTTTTCATGGGTTTTGTGGTGTATCCATCCGGATAAAAATATATACTGTCGAGCCGCTGAGCAGATGGTTCACCTGCAAATGGATAAATGAATAATTTTTTAACCTTAAACATTTTGAATTTAGGTTGAAGTATTTAAATAAGGTAAAAGATTAACCTATTAGTGCTAACATAGGTTGTTTTATCTTTGGCGCAAATACTCGGCAATTAACAGAACAGTTTCAGTAATTAAATAACTGACTCGTAGTTTTCAAACGAATGAAAATAAGGGACGAATTGTTTCAAAATTGAATGAAAACATAGACGGATGGTTTTGAGGTAGATGGATAATAATGCCGTTCAGTTGATTCGCTTGCGAACTAATGGATGGTTCATCCGGATGAAAATTGAAGTAACCATCTGATAAATCGGTTGGAGCGCAACAACTGGATGAATCGTTTGTTTCTATCGGATAGTTCCCATCACTAGTTCGTCAACTCAGTAGTTGCATTCGCACTCTGGCCGGGCACACTAGACCAGACTCTTGTAATTAATCCTCTGATTACAAGGAAGATGATTTATGAAATTATCTAGGGGTTCATTGTTCAATATTAATATTACCACAAACAAAATTACCATTATTTTTGTTGCTTTAAAACACCATGTTAAATGAAATGATTAATTAGTTAAGTCACTTGCTTAAAATAAAAGTTACCTTTCAGTACATGAAAATGATAAATAAATAAACAATAATTACTGCAAAAGACCTTCATTTACTTAATGCACAAAATGCACAGTATAAAAATATACAGGAAACATGTTTACAAATGTTACTTGACTTAAGCTATTTGCCCCTTGATGTTTTCGGCTCGAATTCGAAAAGTCGACAGGTGGGGGGAGAGCCCAATGAGTCACCCGGCCCTGAATCCGTTTCGTGTTTCCCGCGCGCTCATATTCCATTTATTAAAAATATATATAAAACATGATACCGATTTAACCAATAGACCGATATTTAATGTGTAAAATTAATTAAAAAATATTGTCTACAAAATGACTACCTGCAAATGTTTACAAGGATATATGTTACGTGGCTTAGGCTGTTTGCCCATTGATGTTTCGCCATTGAAAGTCAATTCTGCATGTGGAATTTGAGGAATTGGAACAGGGTGGTGGCACTATTTCTCTCCATACACAACTATTTCTAGGTAATGTATTTATAAATCTGCCCTATTATTTTACCGGTTACAATTGCAACGGTTTATTTTCCCTATTCTTAAGTATAACTCAGGTATGCAACACTGTTTTGGTTACAAAGTACATATTAGGTTTAGGAATTATCGTAGAATTAACAACAGCTGTTGATGCTTAGCTAAAAAAAGAAACAACAGCAGACGTGTTGAAATCCCAGTGTTTTTAAATGGCAGATATTTTTCGTTATTTATCATTTTCTAGTGGATTTTGACATAATCTGCTGTTTTTACCGACCCCTGAAGCTAAGTCCTTTAATTTGAACCCTCTCCCATCATCCTACGACCTGCCAAACTTTCAAAATTTTTATTAAAAAATTGCTTATAGAATTATTAATATAGATAGCCTAGATAGATTGTCCAAGCATAAGCATACAAGCAAACATTGGTCGTACACAAGAGTATAAGATTATAGGTTAACTTTCAATCTAATCTACACGTAATATGTTTATTCCAAATTGAAACTAGCAACTGTAACGTGGTTGAAAGCCTAATTCATAGCAATGGAATTTGTATTTCAATTAGCTTGAAACAGCTGTTATTGCTTCTGCTCTTTAAAACAGCGTGAACCAACTATCATTCAGTGAAGCTAACTAATCTGCTTCGATTATTGAAGCAGAACATCGTCCATTTGATTTTAAATAACTCCGTAGTCTTTATTCCGAAATGGTTGTATATGTATAAATACAGGTAGGTTTTCTACCTGTTGTTTTTGACAGAGATTATTTGGTTTTGTTGGTGAATCAGTCGGACTAGAAGCACACAAAATCATGACGTGTTTGTTATTTTCTATTATTGTCAATTATTGTCATCATTTTAGAGGCAATTTAACAATTTATATAAAATACGAACTTGAAATATAGAACATAGTCAAATAAAACTACCCTATAGCCTTTTAAAGAGCAACACAGTTCTTCCGTATTTTTAAAAGTAGTTTTTAACACATTTATTTATACATTTAAGCAAAGATAAACATATATTTTTCAGATTTAGCATAAGAAATTTCAGAAAAAATACTCTGAATGTGTTGACATTGATCACTTTAATTACTGCAGTACCCAATCTTAAATCTATTTTCGTGTAAAGTTTAAGACTTGGCAGTTAGAACCCTAATGTTCCAAGCCCTCGAAATATCATTATAGCTTAATAATAATAATAGATGTAACATATTTTAACAAGAAATGAATGAATGAATGAATGAAAGAAAAGTTTATTCCCATACAAACTTAAGCTACTGACATGAAAAATAACAAAATGCTTGTAAACATAAATCGTTTATAAATAATAAACTAAACTAAAATATACATAATTGTTGTAGCCTTTAGTGAAAATGAAAGATAAGGAAATCAGCAGACATAGGCAGGTACTGCCTGTGCGTCCGCTGGGTTGCTTTACAAATTATAACTAAGACCACAAAATTGGGAATAATTATGTTAATAAGAATAGTTGAGGTTGAAGTACGGTAGGGAGTTTAAAAGTTGCTATATCTGTTTTATGAAAAAATTCTTGACTACTCTCGGGTCAAAAAGTATAGATACTCGAGTTTGAGCTTTTATAGCAACGTAACTAGTAGACTTAGAAAAATACAAGTAACATATAAATTTTACTAATTTAATTCAACGTTTATGTGTCTTAGTTTCAAATTTTTTATGCAATTTCAACTTAGTCTTTCAGCGGGTTGAATGAAAAAAGTACACGTTTTTCGGCACTTTTCAAACAACGGCCGACTTTTAAATTTTATAACATGAAAACTACTGATCTAATCGTTATGAAATTTTGATAACTTTTAGAGCATATACTTCTTAATCATATTTATAAGTTTCAGAATTTTTCCGGCATTAAAAAAAAAATCTGTCGTGGTTTTTGTAAAACCATTTTATTTCAGGAACGGAACAAGATAGAAACGACAATGAAAGATTGACTTTAAGCTCTCAAAAAGATAAAAACAAACATTAAGTCATACATTAGCTAAGTGGTCTTAAATAATTTAAATGTACGTATAATGAAAGCGGAACTGAGGTGCAGTAGCGCGTGAAATTTGTACCGCTGAGCGACTCGCAGGCAGGGAGATTTCCCCGCCAGCGACCGGTTTTGACAGCTCGGACGCTCAGCTATGAGTCATACCTACCCTGTGAGGTCATCTACCACCGAATCACCCTTACCCCTGACCACTGAGTCACACTTAGATATGCACAATCCATTCCTACATTGTTGTTATTTGGGACAGAACTTATTTTCTTCACTCTGTCTGTGTTGTTCGTTTCGATCACATCAGACAAGATGCCGAGAGCGCCACACTTATCAGAAGGTGAAATCGCGATGATTATTAGTGCGATATGTTTTTTCAAGAATGAAGGTGTAAGATGTAATGACAAGCGATACCCAGTCTATCAGAAGGTTTCGGAGTGCGTTGGGAAGTCGATAGCGACGGTGAAGAGATGCGGCGCTACAATGAAGGAGAATAATGTGGATGAGAATAACAGTCAACCAAGCAAGAAACACTGTACGAGGACGGGCCGACCAAGTATTAAGCTGGACGATTTTACTCTTGGGGTGATAAGAAGAAATATTTATGATTTCTACCTTGATAAGACGTACCCTACGATCAGTAATTTGCACCGACAACTTGTTGATGCAGTGACTAATTTTCCTACTATGTCAAAAAACACCCTTAGGAAAATTGTACAAGGATTGGGATTTTCTTTCAGGAAACTCAACAAAAAACCAATCTTGATGGAATCAACAACTATCGCTGCTTCACGACATACATATTTAAGGAAAGTAAAGGACCTTCGATCAAAGGGTTATAAGTTATTTTTTACAGATGAAACTTGGTGTGGCCAAAATCATACTATGTCTTATGCTTGGCAAGAGAATGTTTTAACAGCGTTGAATAATAACTTCAACAATTACGACCAATACAGAGGCTGTATTCAACAGATCTACGGTTGGAGAGGAGGTTTTAAGACACCGTCAGGAGCAGGGAAGAGGATTATAATATTGCACATCGGTAGTGAAGATGGTTTCTTGCCTGGGGCTGAGTTGTCTTTCATCGGGAAGAAGAACACCGGAGATTACCATAATGAAATGAACTCCAAGCACTATGCAGAATGGTTTGAGAGGATACTAAGGCTACTCCCAGCTAAATCAGCGATAATTCTTGACCAGGCTCCTTATCACACGGCGGTCGACCCTAAAACAAAAAACCCAACGATGTCTTGGAAGAAAGATGGAATTATTAAGTTCCTTACAGAGAGAGATATTCCCCTTCCATCCAACATACCGGACTACCAGAAAATGACGAAAGCTGAGCTTATTGTCCACGCCAGACCACACTTCAAAACACCAGAAAAAGTGGTAGATCAGCTGGTTAAAAAAGTTGGACGTACTGATATTGAGCTCGTCTGGCTTCCAGTGGCTCATTGCGAACTTAATCCGATTGAGCTGATTTGGGCATACGTCAAGGGGAAAGTCGCTAAAGTTAATATGGCTAACCAGGCAGAAAAAGGAAGATCGATGGAAGTGATGAACACACTGTGTCAGGAAGCACTGCGGTCAGTCACTTCAGAATTGTGGAAGAAGTGTATCAGTCACTCTCAAACAATAGAAAAAAAATATTGGGAAACAGATAACATGATCGACTTACCTCCAGTTGAACCATTGACAATAAACTTAAACGATAGCTCAACAGAATACTCAGGCAGTGATTATTCGGATGAGTAATCTCTTACAAAACAAATGTAAATATTGTAAATATTGTCTACTCATGTATAAGAATTGTATATTTTGTAAATATTTGACAACGGCTATCTAGCAAGCAATCCATTTTTAAACCTGCCATTGGAGGTCCAAAGCCCTCATGAAAAAAGGTGATGGGAAATGGTCAATTATATAAAACAATTCACTATGGTTAGGGGCGGTGGCGGCGGAGGCTGCACTTTTTGTGCTGTCAAAACCGGTCGCTGGCGGGGAAATCTCCCTGCCTGCGAGTCGCTCAGCGGTACAAATTTCACGCGCTACTGCACCTCAGTTCCGCTTTCATTATACGTACATTTAAATTATTTAAGACCACTTAGCTAATGTATGACTTAATGTTTGTTTTTATCTTTTTGAGAGCTTAAAGTCAATCTTTCATTGTCGTTTCTATCTTGTTCCGTTCCTGAAATAAAATGGTTTTACAAAAACCACGACAGATTTTTTTTTAATGCCGGAAAAATTCTGAAACTTATAAATATGATTAAGAAGTATATGCTCTAAAAGTTATCAAAATTTCATAACGATTAGATCAGTAGTTTTCATGTTATAAAATTTAAAAGTCGGCCGTTGTTTGAAAAGTGCCGAAAAACGTGTACTTTTTTCATTCAACCCGCTGAAAGACTAAGTTGAAATTGCATAAAAAATTTGAAACTAAGACACATAAACGTTGAATTAAATTAGTAAAATTTAGATTTTACTTGTATTTTTCTAAGTCTACTAGTTACGTTGCTATAAAAGCTCAAACTCGAGTATCTATACTTTTTGACCCGAGAGTAACTCAGAACTTAAAATAAAAAAAAAACTTGAGTAAAAGTTGGTGGGAAATAACTATCCTGAATCCTGTCGGCAAGCTGGAGAGAGAGGTGCGGTCGGGGGGGGGGGGGGGGGGGAGAAACAGTAGGTGCAAAGGTCGGGTCAGACACGTATGTAATCGGCCGTGATGATAGCATCGGCGTTGTCCGTACCTAAGCTGAAGATAAATTCATTTACTCGGATTTTAAACAAACTTAGGGAGGGACATTCAAAAATCTTAAGGTTACTAAAAAAGTTACAAATATTGCGGTAAACTATGTGTGAGATGTAAAATGAGTTAGTCGTGGAAAAGGTGTAATTAATTGGCAAAACCGTGATTCCAATTTTTGAAGAATATCTAGTGTTGTGACTGTGGGAGATTTCTTGAAAAATGACGCCATGGTTTTTGAAAATATTAATTAAAATAATCTTTAGGTATAATTGACGAACTGTAAAGACAGATATTTCTGCAAACAGAGCGTCAGTCGGGTATCGTCTACATTTCCCAAACCCCATTTTTAAGACAGATTTTTGAGCTACATTTAAAGGTTCTAGTATACTTTTATAACACCCGCCCCATGCTATTATACCAAATGACAACAAAGATTGAACGTAGGCATAGTAAGCCATCTTTAATTCCTTAAATGTTAAAACTTCATTCATTTGTTTGAAAGCAAAAATAAATTTTCGGATTTTATTTCTCAAATAAAAAAAGTGATCGTTCCATTTTAATCGCTCATCAAAAAATACACCCAAATATTTATATGAGTTTACCTTTTCTATAAAATCACATTTACAAACAGTACTACGGTAATCGTCACAGTCGTGAATGATGAGGTTATCTAAATTGTAATCTGTATTCTTGTTTATAGATATTGGCATGAACTTTGTTTTGGAAACATTTAAGGAGAGAACATTTTGACTTAACCATTTTTTTACTATCATAAGATCATGCATAGCCTTTTCTTTTACCTCGGGCCAGGTCTTTCCCTGGAGGAAAATGAGGCTATCGTCTGCAAATAAAAATAATTTTCCAAATTCAAATTCGTCATCATTATTTTTTGAAACACGTGGGCCATGGAGAACATAAAAGTTTAACAAAATAACGTTACCAATAACAATAATAAACAGGCGAAGAAACAAACTCGTAAGAAGAATCATGGTAACTAATAACCGAGAGCACATGGATGGAAGGGCGGGAAGTCATCATCCACCACAAGGAGTGTTTGTACGACGAGCAACGGCTGAGCCGCGTGGTGGGGGGAGAGCTACAGTGAGTCACCTCCGGCCGGCCCTGCACTGCATAATTTTTTTGTCTCCCGCGCGCTATCTCATTAAATTTATAAAAATTGATACCAATTGAACCACTCGGGCGATTTTAAATATTAAAATTTTAAAATTAATTAAAAACTATTGCCTACAAAATGACCACCTGCGATTTGCATATTTCTTTTTGTAACATGAATATCTTGTTATTATTTTTTCAACCAGCAGCTTAATAAAAAATATGCCTGAATAGCGTGAATCATAATCTTATTCTGTTTACAAATCAGTTTATCAAATTAACATCGGACGAAAATTCCACCAATAAACTTTAATACAAAATGACTTCGTTTTGGTGCTGCGACGTGGTGGCAGAATTTATAACTAACCCTGGAATGTTTAGCCTTAATATCAATTAATTAACCCTAGAATTGTTTAATCATTTTTTTGTGCCTATGAATCATAATCATTCGTCTGAGAGATTACTCAAGTTTAAAAATTTTAAAAAAAATACATTTTAAATTAAAACCTCCATATTGTGAGGTGGAAAGCAAAAAGGGACCTCTTGTCGGGAATTTTCGATTTTGAGTTGGGCCTATTAATAGGCTATTTTTGAATTCCTCATTTAATTCCTAACAATATGGCACAAGTCTCATGAGTCTAAGATTTTTTTTGGTAGGTAAAGTTCTAGGACTTAGAAATTTTGTGAGAGAAATGGGTCATTTTGAGAAAAATCAATTTGAAAATTTCAAATAAGCGTAAAACCTATATTTAAGAAATGATTTTTGTTTCGAAAGAAGCTTATAATGTTTTCTTTCAAGGGAATACCCATTTTTGTCTTAACTCACAGTAGTTTTCAGGAAAATAATATTTTTATCGAAGCATGTCGTAAAAGGTCGTATTCCAGAAAAGGGACCTCTTGTCGGTGCTATGTTATTTTCCATAATGACAAGAGGCCCCTTTTTAAAACTGAATATTTTACTTTTATCTCATTGTTCTATAAAGTTTTTTTATCATCAAACAACCGTAGAACCCGCACTGATAAGACATCACCTACCGCGATAACACTGGTTCACCTGACAGGCTGCATCGCTATCAGTTCTGCAGCCACAAAAACAAAAATATCCAACACCATCTTTTGTAATCAAATTACCATGTTAATATTTAATTTTGCTCAAAATTGAGGCATTCAAGGAGCAAAATAACAATTAATTGCTCATTTATTAAATTAAAAATAACTATTATTACCCTACGTATAAATAGTCTCTTGAAAAGACAAAGTTTAGTAGTAGCCAAAATATCGTTAATAAAAAGGGAACTCTTGTCGGGGCCGTATAAAATTGGTGAGAAATCTTGTTCTTTTTACACCAAACTTCGTTGTAGTTCTCTAAAATTCCGCTAGAATTTAGGAGAGTTCATTTTTTGGACCAAAGTCTGCTTAGCCTACAAAGTGCGTGTTAGAAATGGGACCTCTTGTCGTTATGGCGAAATAACATTGAGCGACAAGAGGTCCCTTTTCTCAAGCCATGCAGAGGTTAACAAAAAGATTTATTTCGACCTTTTATAACTTCAATTCGATATTTTAACCAATACAGGCCTGTTCTATGATGAATGAGGTATAACAACCGATAGAGACCCAAATTTAGATATTTTTGACCCTAATCGGTTATATCGGCTGTACTGTAAATTTTTCTTTGCCGACAAGAGGTCCCTTTTCGCTTTCCACCTCACATATGTTTTTTTTTTTATGGAAGTAAAGCAAATTTAATAAACCTTTGTGTGAAACCATATTTTAACTTATGTCTTAATTTACTTGACAATAGTTTTGCACATTTTTCCCTAAAATGCTATAAGGTATATTTTCTATTTTGCGATGTAGGCCTAATTTTTTAAAAAGCCGTAATAAATGAATTTCTATTAAGAGATGTTTTGTCCCCACAACATTGCGAAGTAAATTAGTGTAGAATTACTATATAGGCCTTGACATTCAATTCCATTGAAAAAATATGTTTGCAGAAGTTTGAAAACGTGGAAAAATCATAGATTTTCCACATATATTTATAATGACACTTAATAGTAATCATTCATCTGGGATACTACTAAGTTCAAAAATTTGCAAAAAATACATTTTAAACAAAGTTGCAATGTTTCTTCCATAAATGTAAAGCAAAATTAATAATAGGGCCTATTTTGTGTGGAGGCATATTTTAAGTCTTGATTAATTTTACAACATTTTTACAGATTACAGAAAAAATCACAAACGCAAATCATAATGATTCGTCTCACAGACTACTACCACAGAGAAGAAATAAACAGAGGTCACATTCATATGGCAGTAGTGTTGCGGACAACTGCCTAACACCAGGAAGTAAAACAATAGGAAGACAATAGACTTCCGGGCGCCCCCCTACCCCACGCACCCGCTCACGGCACTGCTCGACACCATATTTAGCGCAACATTAGATGCGACCTCTGTCTTATTTCTTCTCTGTGCTACTACTGAAAAAACTGCACAAACACCAATTGTAATCATTCGTCTCCCAGACTACGACAAAAATTAAAAATTCCTAACCTAAAAACTGCTGACCTTCACGCACTGAAAACTGCCGCAGGAATGTCAGGGGACAAAAAGAGACAACTAGAGGGAAGGATGGCATTCAGACTAATCTACAACCACCTGATCAGCTGATTTCAGCAATGTCATATCGTCTCTCAGACTAATGATTATGATTCTAGGGCTAAGCCATAATGTTCAATAAATTTGATAGGTTGACATATATAATATATATACTTATGGCCTAATGACCAATTTTTGGCAAATAAAACCAAACTGCCTTTATTTGTACTGAGTAAAATTGCTTAATATGTGAATAAAATATACTAGGTGTGGGATAAATAAGTGTGGGAGGAGATGTGGAATAAATTAAGTGTGGGAAGCAGTAAGCGTTTCACCTTTCAAAAGAAAATTGTAAGAAAAATATGTATTTTACCCTTTTTACTTTCTCCTCCCTATACATATTATATGGAGAAAGTATTGCTTTTCGTTAAAATTTTTGAATTTGAGTGTTAGTGAAAATATTTGTTTTAGTGCTCCCTGAATAAAAAAAAATGGTTTTCGGAGTGGTGTCTGCCTGGATGTGTTTAAACAAAGTTAGAGACGACACCAGTGGCCCGATTTTCATGAAATTTGGCATATAGGTATAAAGCCATAATATCTCCAGGCGTTTTAATTTTTTTTAATTTTTTATTTTAAAGGGTTTTTACCCCATAAAAAATGACAAAAATCCAAAATTCTAAAAAATAGCTCTATTGATTTTGATAAAAATTTCATGGTTTTAGTGCCTAAGATGACGAACATAATGACACCACCCGCATGTCTGTAAAAATTCAGGTTCAGAACTTATGGGGGTTTTAAATGTAAAAACATTCATATTTTTCAAATTTCACAAAATCATTAATTTCTAAAGAAAATATATTTGCAACCATTAAATTTGGCTTTAAAAACTAAATAATCCAGTATCTTGAATCATTAGTCTACGTCAACTGGTTGCAGAGATAATTGATATTTTAGTTCGGCGGTAAACGCTGTACGTTGTCCAATGTTATTCTTATGGCAAATATATAAAAACCGATATCTCCACTATTTACAAACCGATTTTGGTATAATTTGGTATGTATTTGTGTAATAATTAATTGTTAATTTTTTTTATTTCATTATGTAAGTTTTCTAATTTTAAATGATTTTAATCCGGCAGAACTGACTTGGATTTGAAAACGCGATGACTGACTCATGGTCTTTTGGACCAGGTTTTATATAAAAATTAGTATATTGAATAATGATGAGTTTATCTGCACAAAAACTCCTCTAAAGTCTTTTACATTAGTTTTGTGACTACTTTATATAGGATATATGTGCATACAAAATATTTATATAATTTTAAAATAGTATATTTTGTATTGCAGTAGATACGCCGGCCAATAATTATTGTTATTGCGTTAAAAACGTCCGAATGTTGTACA
Source organism: Flexamia atlantica (assembly GCA_035578135.1). Lineage (NCBI taxonomy): Eukaryota > Metazoa > Arthropoda > Insecta > Hemiptera > Cicadellidae > Flexamia > Flexamia atlantica. The sequence continues at coordinate 160,876,869 of JAQJVK010000001.1, forward strand.
ACGATGTGTTTATACTAACAAAAACTCCACAAAAGTATTGTAAATTAGTATTTTGAATATTTTATATAAGAAATATGTGCACACAAAATATTTATATGTAACATGAAGCCTTACGTCACTCACGGTCAAAAACATCAGACCTCTATAGAAACTTTCATTTAACCGACTGTAAGGGTTAGAGAATGACGGGAAGTGAGTCATGATGTTCCTGGAAAGACATACGAGAGGTATAGTGACGGCCAGCTCTGCCGTCACCCAAAAAATATAATTTTTATCAAAAAAACTACTAACCCGGTCTTTTAGACAGGTTAAGTCAGTCCTCACGGGTTAAGGGAGAAAGTATGTGTCAGCTTCTTGATACCGTTTATTTCCTCTTGAAGACCGGGTTTCAAACAACTGAAAATTCTCACTCTTCCTTTCATTTACATATTCAAAATAATCCTCTACTCCAAAACAAATGTTGATAGCCTTCTTTCCAACAGTCACTGCCATACTTATGAAACTAGACATAGAAATGCTCTGATGTTTCCTAGACACATTTTAACATTATTTCCGTTTGCGAGGAACACGCCTATGATTAAAAGATATTGTATGGCTTTAAATTCGTTTGTCCCTCTGATGTTCTATCAGTCTTTGACCCTCGGCATTCTCTGTTCTTGTCAAAGGTTATGTATGTTTTTCCTTAATCTCATCGACTCACTTTTCTCTTTGCCTCCTACTTTTTTCTGTACCACAAAGAATAAATTTCCCACTTTAATTAGGTTAAAATTACAACAAAAATCGTAAAATATATTAAATCTTGTTTAGAATTATAGACTAGGCCTATCTGTTTTTGTTTTACAATCTGACTTAGGTTAAAAATTCATCTGAAGGTAATCAGCTGTTTTATTACAATCACATTTCAAAACCGTCTTAACGGATGTTGTTCAGCACTTGATCGTTTTAAAGCGCCCTCTTGAAATAAATCAAAGGTTTGGGGGTTGAAGCCGAAAAGAAGTGCCCATTTTATTTACCAATCGCCGGTGCGCTACATATAAGCTTTAAAATGACACCTCAATCGTTGAAATCTGTTCAGTAGAACGGCTGAAAAAGGGTTGTAACCAAAGAACTATACTACTGGAACGCGCGCTGGGCCTACAGAGCGAGCCGGAATCCGCGGTTGCGTTGGGGGCCTGCAGGAGCCAGGGCGGGGCAGGTACACAGGCTGCGCCAAGGCTCAGGCATTACGATAATGCTGTTGCAGCCTATTGCAGCACTTTAAACGCCTTGTAAACTCTGAAATACTGTATTGTCATATTTCAAAATGAATGTGTTGCTAACGTTTGATAATTGTTTTAACCAATTATATTTCATATTGATTATTTTAATGCAAAATATTATGACTTATTATAAGACGTTACTGGTAAATTTTACATTTTCTTGAAAATTAGGACTAAAATGTCTAAATATGTATTAGGTAAGATAAAACAATTTTTAAATATAAAATGTACTTTATTTTAAGACAAGTTTTACAGCGTATTTCACAAGAATCAGTTGCTTAATCTACAAGTTAGAAAAAAAATTAACACTGTCAACCTCTGCCTTAAACTCAACTTAGATTTGTTTGTGATTTCAAAAGTTTCCCGTTTGGCAATGTGATGTGATATAATTAAAAAAAAATACCCCCGTTGCAGCAGACCTGCATACTCAGTGAATTTCAAATGCAAAACAACATATTACAATCCAACATAGCGAGATTTGACATGTTTTGGTAAGCTCCATAAGAATAACATGGGGAATGAGTACGCAGGTTTGCTGCTACGGGTATATTAAAACTGGGTGGTTTTAATTCAATATTTAGTAGATATGAACTAGAAAAAGCCATTTTATCAAGATATGTTGAGAAATAACCGAGAGGTAGAACTTTACTCATTTCCCATAAGGTTAACATTGGGACAACGTACTGTGTTTACCACTTTCAATATCTCGGTAACCATTGGACATAGAGCAGTGATTCAAAATACTAAATTGTTTGTTTTTTTGAGCTGAATTCAATGGTGCCAACCAAAATTCGATAAATTTTATTTTCCTATGTAAAAAACCCAAAAAACCCATTTTGGGGGGGGTTTATCCCCCTTTACCCCCCCCTTCCGGTGGTCTGATCGGGCTGGTTTACGAACTCGTCCGAGGGATTACCACTTTACATGTCTGTACCAAATTTCGTTAAGATCGGACCATTTTTGCGGCCGCTATCGTGCTCACAGACACATATATATGAAAATTCGAACGAATAGTGTTTTCTGCTTCTGGTGGCCCCAAAACGAAAAGTTATCATGGTCCCGGGCTTAAGTCTTACCACGAGACCTACGGTAATAGCTTCTTCCCTATAGGGGAAATTCGCTAAAATTAGCTACGGATTTGATCAACAATAATTTGTGGCTTCCATGGAATTCGTCATTGCTTAAGTGATTTTTAAAAATAACACCTGTGAAATTGTTACATATTCTCAAGGTTAAATCGTTGGTGGTAGCCTTTTTTCAGTTAGCTTGAGTAAATCGATAAAACGTCGTTAGTCGTTTGCATATTAACGATTTTGAAAACACCATAATGTGCCGTAATTACTTTGCCTTTTGATTTAAAATCTGTAAACCTCGTGTGTGATCTAAGGTCATCATCACTTGTATGGAGTAATGAACTACATTCGCGGACGCGCCATCTTCTTGCTCCGTTTTAGCGCCCGCCCGGGTACAAATAAGGTAAAAAATTCCAAATAAGGCATTAAATTAAAGGTCTGAATCTCACAATTACTATGGTACCAATCATAAATGGTTTAGAGGCAGTTTTCACATCGTAACAATCGATAACCTAGAAGCTTGTCCTAACATTCCTTAGTTACTGCAACCACGGAATAAACTTGTAACGTTCCTACAATGTGCAAACTGTCTCTAAAACATATTTATATTTGGTACCATTGTAATTGTGAGATTCATACCTTTAATTTGATACTATAATTGTGTTTTTTTAGTTTACATTGTTTTTGTAAACATCAGTTTAGATTTGACCTTGTTTTTATCCTGGCGCAGCACCGATAAATTCTTTCACAAAAACTAAGTTAATAACCAAACTACGGCTACCATTTTTTTCAAAAAATATTATTTAAGAAATTCAATTCCTTAGCAACAATATCCACCGTTTTTTATTTTACCTGACCAAAAAACACAAAAAGTAGCAGCCGACTACTTTTTTCGTGTCAAGTTTTAAAGTTGAATAAAAACTTCTGACGTTTTCTCATGTTTTAAATTAGACAACAAATTATTTTTGAAATATAATTGATACTATTACCTTTCAAAACTAAAGGACTCCTCACATGCAAAATTTCAACCTTTTATCTCAGTGCTAAGTGGTATAAACTTCGAGTTAAGGCGAGAAGGCGGGAAGTCAAACCAGCATATCTACGATGGACGCGCCAGCTTCGTGCCCTTCTTCAGCCCGCGCGTCCCTGGATGCAATCGAAACACACCGCTGCATGCGCCCGGAATCTACAACACGCGGCTTATGGGCAGCGCGCGTTCCAGTAGTATAGTTCTTTGGTTGTAACATAGAAAGCCCTTATTCTATTGAGTATATAGATATTTTGAAATTATAAGGTACCAAACTTTGTAATACCCCCGTTGCAACAGACTTGCATACTCAGAGAATTTCAAATGTGTGAATAAATGATTCGGATACACCTCATGTAGGCCTAAAGTATGTCCATATAGATGAGCATAAAGTGTTGATAATAAGTTTTGAGCTGTCGGAAAATGTTATTGTTGTTTCAATACCAACCCTTTGACTTCCAAGTTTTTTTTATTTCTCAAGTTTTATTTGAAATATTTTTATTTTATCACTATTGGGTATAATCTTTTGGCTTTGTCTATTTCAGTTGCCCTCTTTGTTGACAATATGCAAAAATAACAAATTAAAAAATATAAAACGTGCCCCCTCCCATAAATGGGTCAAAAGAAGCAAAACAGGTGTCCACTGCAATCCCTATTAAACGTACATTAGCCGTCAACTTCGACCCAAGCCAGTCCCCTTTTGTTTAAAGGTCGGCCCTCCTACCAACTTTACCACACTATTGCAAGACAATAGACAAAAGACAACATTTCTTTATTAACATATTCTCCAGGAATAGTAATAGGATCACAAATTCAGAACAAGTTACATTAGATATTGTAAATTGAGTAATATATTGGAGTGGCAAAATTGACAGAAATAACAGATAATAAAGTTATTGATTAAACTCAATAAAAACAATTAAGTCAGGATGACAAAATGATAAAAAACCAAATTAGTAAAACTCATCAAGGACAGTGGTTAGTTTTAGATTAAATACCCCGTTGCAGCAGACCTGCATACTCAGCGAATTTCAAATGCAAAAGGACATAATCTAATCCAACATAACGAAATTTGACATTTTTAGCGAATTTCCCCTATAGGGAAGAAGCTGTTACCATAGTACTTATGATAAGACCTAAGCCCGAGACCATGATAACTTTTCGTTTTGGGGCCCCCAGAAGCAAAAAAAAACTATTCGTTCATTTTCATACATACATATAAATATATATCTATTAGCGAATTTCCCCTATAGGGAAAAAGCTGTTACCGTAGTACTCATGGTAAGACCTAAGCCCGAGACCATGATAACTTTTCATTTTGGGGCTCCCAGAAGCAAAAAACACCATTCGTATATATAAATAAATATATTATCAATAAAGTTAAATGTATAAGGGCTACTAATATTATTATTTTTAACATTTCAGAACACAGTACCCTGTTTTAAAATTATTTAATTAGACCAACATGTTTCGAAGCTTTAGCCCATGGTCACGGTCTTTAAATTATCTAACCTTATATAAACATATTTATATAGAGTTTTTATAAACACATTGCCAAATAAATTCGTCAGCTGTTTTCAGATAGACTTGATTACTTTTATCTTTGGGTTCTGGATGTTATAATTTTTTCATATATTAAATTCTTTTTGTTTACTTGCATTTTGTTGATTATATTCTTTGGATCTTTTTTATTATGATGGTAGATATGGAATTCTTCTTTGATATCTAGTTTTCTGCCTTTTATTCCATATTCTAAAATTTCTAAGTCTTCTTCTATGGTTTTAAATTCGTGTTTCTTTATCAGCATATGCTCGGCTACGTTTGATTTCATGCTTGTCATATTTTTGGATCTATAGGCCTGGATATGTTCTTTATATCTACTGCTAAACGATCTTCCGGTTTGACCTATATAATAGCTGTCACATTCTGAGCACTTGATTTTATATATCCCTGATTGGTTAAAGTTTCTTTTCGAAGGATCGTTTCTTTTAGTTTTATTTATTTTCTTGTTTAATATATCCAGAATGTTGTTTTTGGTCTTGTAGCTGATTGCATAGTTAGATTTGTGGAAGGTTTTGCGGATTGCTTTATTGAATGTCGTGTTGTATGGCATGCAGATGAATTCTTTTGGGATATTTTCCCCTTCATTTTCTTTTTCCTTTTGTTTCTTAATTTTATGTCTTATCATATTATCTATTATTTTTGGTTTATATCCATTTTTTATAGCAAGATATTTTATGATATTTTTTTCTTTATTGAAATTTTTGGGTGTCATTGGAATGTTGAGCAATCTGTAAATCATGGTGTGAAATGTATTCATTTTTTGTTGCCAAGGGTGGTTGGAGTTTGCAGGAATTATGTTATTGGTTGTGGTTTGTTTTCTATAAATTTCAAACGCGTGTTTATTATTTTGTTTTGATATAGTAATATCAAGAAAATTGATTTGCTTTGGTTGGATTTCTTCAGAGAATTGTATTTTACTACATAATGAATTAATATAATTTAATAAATCTTTTGCTTCTGATTTATTCCCCTCAAAAAGACAGATGACATCGTCCACATAGCGGAACCAATATATTATTTTATTTCTGAAGGGATTGATATCGTTAATAATTTGTTTTGATTCTAATTCGTTCATGTAGATATCTGCAAGGAGGCCTGAAAGAGGAGACCCCATTGCTAGACCGTCTTTTTGAATATAGTGATGTGATTTGTATGAAAAGTAGTTTTGTGATACAGCTAACTTTGTTAATTTTACTGTATCTTCTATTTCTTTTTTGTTTAACGTTTTGTTTTTGGTTAGTTCTGTTTGGAGAATTTTCAACGTTTTATCTGTGGGAATGTTAGTATACATGTTTTTCTCGTCGAATGACAAAAATAATGAATTGTTTGGTATATCTATATCTTTGATTTTAGAAATTAAATCGTATGTGCTAGTTACATTATATTTGTTTTCCTTACCTATGTTACTTTTTATTTTTCTCTGCAAATAACTGCTCAGTTTGTATGATGGTGCGCTTCTATAGTTTACAATTGGTCTGATTGGGATGCCTTCTTTATGCGTTTTTGGTAATCCTCGTAGTATAGGTGCTTTTGGTTTTATCATTTTCAGTTGACCTTGAATTATCTTTGATATACTTGAACATTTATTTATAGATGTATTTGTGGTTTTAGTAAACTCTTCCAATGCAAGTAAACAAAAAGAATTTAATATATGAAAAAATTATAACATCCAGAACCCAAAGATAAAAGTAATCAAGTCTATCTGAAAACAGCTGACGAATTTATTTGGCAATGTGTTTATAAAAACTCTATATAAATATGTTTATATAAGGTTAGATAATTTAAAGACCGTGACCATGGGCTAAAGCTTCGAAACATGTTGGTCTAATTAAATAATTTTAAAACAGGGTACTGTGTTCTGAAATGTTAAAAATAAATAAATATATATATATATGTGTGTCTTTAAGCACGATAGCTCGCGTAAAAATGGTCCGATCTGAATGAAATTTGGCATGGATGTGTAAAGTAGTAATTATTTGGACGAGTTCGTAAACCAGCCCGATCGGACTACCGGAAGGGGGGGTTAAGGGGGATAAACCCCTCCTAAAATGGGTTTTTTGAGCTTTTTACGTAGAAAAATAAAAAATAATCCATTTTTTGTTAGCACCATTGAATTCAGCTTATAAAAACAAACAACTTAGTATTTTGAATCACTGCTCTGTGTCCATTGGTTGCCGAGATATTGAAAGTGGTAAACACAGCACGTTGTCCCAATGTTAACCTTATGGGAAGTAAGTAAAATTCTATATCTCTTAATTCTCAACATATCTTGATAACACTTGGTAACTGGCTTTTTCTAGTTCAGATCTACTAATTATTGAATTAAAACCACCCAGTTTTAATATATACCTGTAGCAGCAAACCTGCATATTCATTTCCCATGCTATTCTTATGGAGCTTACAAAAACATGTCAAATCTCGCTATGTTGGATTGAAATATGTTGTTTTGCATTTGAAATTCGCTGAGTATGTAGGTCTGCTGCAACGGGGGTATTTTATAATCTCCATAACAATAACCTGGGGAATGAGTATGCAGGTTTGCTGCAACAGGTATGTCAAAACTGGTTGGTTTTAATTCATTATTTAGTAGATATTAACTAGAAGAAGCCATATAACGAGTTTTATCAAGAAATGTTAAAAAATAAGTAAGATATATGATTTTTTATTTCCGATAAGGATAACATGGGGAATGATTATGCAGGTTTGCTGTCACAGAAATGGAAATTTTGGGGATTTTAGATTAAAATACATTGAATCTCATCTAGATGAAGCCACAAACCAAGTTTTATTAAGATATGTTGAGAAATAAGCGAGATATAGAATTTTACTTATTTCCAATAAGGTTAACATTGGGACAACGTATTGTGTTTACCACTTTCAATATCTCAGTAACCAATGGACATAGAGCAATGATTCAAATACTAAACTGTTTGTTTTTTTTTGAGCTGAATTCAATGGTGCCAACAAAAATTTGATTAATTTTATTTTTCTACGTAAAAAACACAAAAAACCCATTTTTTGGTGGGTTCATCCAAGGCCCCACTGAAAATACAGGCCATGCTGCAGAGATCCCAGCGCTGCGCCACGTCACACAAGTAGGTAGGGAACTAACATCCTATGTTTACATTTTATTGCTAAATGTCAAATATCCCTTGTTTGTTTACGTTTTTTCTGTTTACATTTCATCACTAAACGTCAAAAATTACTTGTTTGTCTACGTTTTCTTGTTTTGATTTCAAAGAAATTGATGAGCAGCACAGCTGTGAGTCCTGAGCCAGACTTTCAGACCGCCTACTTGTTTGACGTCATAAATCCTGCAGCATGGCCTGTATATGTAGTGTGGCCTTGGTTCATCCCCCTTTACCCCCCCTTACGATGGTCCCATCGGGCTGGTTTATGACCTCGTCCAATTGATTACCATGTTAATTGTTTGTACCAAATTTCATTAAGATCGGACCATATTTACGACCGTGCTCACAGACATAAATATATATATCTATATAAATAAAAATCAATTCAATGAGTGGTAAACACAGTACGTTGTTCCAATGTTAATCTTACCTAAATAAATGAAAACAATCCTATTTCTTTAAACATCTACAACTTTTTTATTTGTGCATCAAACTGGACAATTCTTTTTTGTTTTCTTCGTATTTTTTAGGACTAGGTATGTGTGAAATAAAATTTTTAATTCGACCTTAGGGCTCTGTCCTACAGGCCTATAAGGTTACTTGACCATGTATGCATTCTGGTGGAGTAACTTGAGAATTATTTCAAATCATAACCATATGTTGACATGTAAAAAAATGTGAATCTGAAATATGTGTTTGTTTATTTACACTTGGATTATTTACTTTTGTAGTTCAAGGATTTTGTGAAACTAAAAAGTCTAATCTAAAGTTAATTTATGTATCTGAAGAATTCTGATTACCTGACATGGGGGTGAATCTACCTTTTTATCTAACTAACCTTTTAGGATGTACGGAAATGAAGATAAATCCTCATAGTTTTGTTTGGTTTTAGAAAAATTCATATTGCAAGCCTTATATTATGAGTGTGTGAAAAACTGCAGTTTTTTATTTGACCAGAGAGGTTGAGAAGTGTTTGAGTTCATAGTTCACCAAAATCATGACTATATTTTAAGTTTAATATAACATTGATTCAGTATTATTCTGATTCTTGAAAATGCCACGTTACCCTCGACGCAACAACCTGGGCTGTAGAGAACGCAGTGCTATGAGTGTAGGACACTTTCGGGCAAGTCAAAATGACAAGCAAAACGAGTCTCAATAATCTAAACTATCAACGAGGTTATCTTGCATTCAATCCCCATTGAGTTGCGTTCAATTATAACGTGACGATCGATTACAGTTTATTGCCAATAGTTGCTATTGGCTCGATGAACACTGTGTGTCAACAGTTGCAATGTTTTTTGGTTTAAAAATGAAGCCCCTGTAATGTGCTGCACCAGTGGCCAACTACAATTGACACGATTGGCATTTCAGGTTGAACCAGGCAAAACTCCGTTCTGTGGAATATGTACATCTTGGGGATTTTACCAATACTGATTGAAATGTATTTAAAGAAAGCAGAGTGACAACTATTCTCCCAGCAACATACGTCAAAAGTCCGCGACATATGAGCATGAGTGCGCTCATGATGCTAAGTTGGATGTACGTCATTATGGTACACTAGATTTGTTTATTACATTCACGTGCAATTCAAATTGGTCAGAAATTCTACAAGAATTATTTCCTGGCCAATCTCCCATTGATCGCCATATTACCAGAAGAGGTTTTAAAAGAAAATGAAGTTACTCATGGATTTTATTGCTATAAGCATTGCATGTTCGGTGAGACGCATTGTGGGATGTATTCTGTAGAATAGCAAAAACGCGGGTTGCAACACGCTCACATCCTTATTTGGTTGGTTGAGAGGATAGAACCGAATGAAATTGATTATGCGATATCAGCTTATATAATGAAGAATATCCATTCAGCTAAAAGTCGGTTCAGTAATTATTGTGTTGCGAAGCATTAACTCACTGCAGTTTTGAAATGGCTCTCAGCTGACGGTGAAAAAATTAATTACAACATAATTGAGGCAACGATTTCGCAGAAAAAAAACTACAAAGGATAAGACATTTTTATTCTACATAACCAAATAATTCAAAACGATACGCCCTTTGATTTTAAGCGGCAACAATTTCCAGCAGCTTGCATTTGCAATGTCCGAATGAAATGGACAGTCGTCGAATGTTTGTGGAAACAACCTTGAAAATCCATGATTTTCACATGGCCAATTGTATGTCGACTGTTCCCGTGTCAGAACACTGAAAAAATAATTTTTGCGCCAGAAAACAAAACTAACAATGTTGCATATTAAAAAAAGCTTTAGAAAAAAGCTATGTTTTTGGTGTGACTAGTTTGATATTTATTCAAACAAAAACAAATTATTCATAAAGAAGACAGGACAACGTCTGTCGGGTCATCTAGTATATATATATGGATAGATAGATAGATAGATAGATAGATAGATAGATATAAATTCGAACAAATGGTTTTTTTTTTGCTTCTGGTGGCCCCAAAATGAAAAGTTATCATGGTCTCGGGCTTAGTCAGTAACAAGACTACAAGATCGCGTCACAATCATCCTTCACTCATCTGTAATTCATACTTGACTTAAAATACCTACCTGGGTAGGTCGCCATTTCAAGAAAAGTATCTAAAGTATCTAAAGGTCTTACGTTTTGACCTAAGGTATTAGCTTTTTCCCTATGGGGGAAATTCGCTAAAAAAGATAACAATATTAATCAGAACAAGTCTTGATAAAATTTGTTAGTGATTAGGCTAAAGGAGTAAAATTACAATATAAAATTATCGTCATTGGGATTCAGACTAAAGAAATTTTGATATTTTTACTGAAAAACTTGTCTCCAACTTTCAAATTCTTCTACAGTGTAGCAGGGTCACTCTTGTAGCCATTTCACGATGTTTTAGCGAATTTCCCCTATAGGGAAGAAGCTATTACCGTAGGTCTCATGGTAAGACCTAAGCCCGAGACCATAACTTTTCGTTTTGGGGCCACCAGAAGCAGAAAACACCATTCGTTCGAATTTATATATATATATATATGTATATATATAGCCTATGTATATATATATATATATATATATATATATACAGGGTGAGTCAGACCACCCGTCCACCTCTAGTAGCGGGAGAACGGTTTGAGATAGAAACGTCAAATAAAATTATTCCCCACTAATTTGCATATGGAGAATTCATTAAAAATATTTTCATCGCAATTCATGAACAGGGTGTTCCAGAAATGAAGGTCATGGGTTCGAATCTCAAAATTTTCTTAAGTAAACCTATAGCAAATATTATATCATTTTAAAGGTCTTGTTAAAAGAAACATTTTGGTGAAAAGAGAACTAAATTATCTCAAGCCGTTTCAAAATGGCGGCCATTTTTGTGAAAAATTTCGGTATTTACAGAAACCCCTGTATTTTTCAAACCACTCAACATTTTTCAGTTCTGATTCAAAATTCTTAATCCTTGGTAACTCAGCTTTACTATGATATGTCACATGACAATATTTAAAAAAATTTGAAATAAATTATTTTTTGAAAATGTTGGCAGCCCTGAAAATAAAAAAATCAAGTAGCAACATATACCAAAAAGCATATAATTTTAAAGGTCTTCAAAATTCCTACAACTTTGTAATTTACACAAGTATTCTAACTTTTTTTTTAGTTATGGTCAAAAAACTCCATTTTCCCATATGAAGTGCATGTTATTTGCACGTCCATAGCAAACGGTCTGTGGGTACCCTTTGGTTATTATGAACTGCATAAATAACATGCACTTCATATGGGAAAATGGAGTTTTTTGACCATAACTAAAAAACTAAAAAAGTTAGAATACTTGTGTAAATTACAAAGTTGTAGAAATTTTAAAGACCTTTAAAATTATATGCTTTTTGGTAAATGTTGCTATTTGATTTTTTTTATTTTCAGGGCTGCCAACATTTTCAAAAAATAATTTTTTTTTCAAAATTTAAAATTTTTTTTAAATATTGTCATGTGACATATCATAGTAAAGCTGAGTTACCAAGGATTAAGAATTTTGAATCAGAACTGAAAAAAGTTGAGTGGTTTGAAAAATACAGGGGGTTCCGTAAATATCGAAAATTTTCACAAAAATGGCCGCCATTTTGAAACGGCTTGAGATAATTTAGTTCTGTTTTCACCAAAATGTTTCTTTTAACAAGACTTTTTAAAATGATATAATATTTGCTGTAGGTTTACTTAAGAAAATTTTGAGATTCGAACCCATGACCTTCATTTCTGGAACACCCTGTACATGAATCGCGATGAAAATATTTTTAATGAATTCTTCATGTGCAAATTAGTGGGGAATAATTTTATTTGACGTTTCTATGACAAACCGTTCTCCCGCTACATTAGGTGGACGGGTGGTCTGAATCACCCTGTATATATATACTAGCAGAACCCGTGGCTTCGCTCACGATAAAAATTATCGTCTAACCTTGATATGAAGAATCTAGGGGACTGAATAGAAAATATTTATATCAAGGAATATGTCATGTAGAGATATGTTTGTTTTATGGCGGAATATAGGATAAAATGTAGATGCCACAGTAGGATGTAGGATACCACAGTAGATAGTGAAGGTTTTCTTTTCACCGTTATAACTTGAAAACGGCCTCTTTTCACCGTTATAACTTGAAAACGGCCGGACCGATTTTAACACCAAATGTGTCGATTTTAAGGTACTTCTTTGTAGATTTACCATTACGTCCCTGGATTGCCTAGTAGGGCATCAATTAAGTACAGTAAAGGGCTGAATGTTCGAAACAGTTATGGTGCTATCCGTGGGCAGTATTTCAAACTCGATTCACGTAGTTTTTAACTTAAAATATGGACGGGTAGGAATATATTAAGATCAACCATTGATTGCAGCATTTATTTTTCCGTGAAAAGCCGGGACACCGTCGAATTAGATGAAAAAGGAATTTGCCAAATTATTATAACTGGCATGATTGTAATTAAAAACATGAAGGACGGCCTAAGGAAATAACTATAGCTCCCGCTGCCTAAAAAGATGGTACCACATAATGAGCTTATGATTGAAAGTATAAGGTACGAAACTAAACCAAATGTAACTTTTATATAGTACGAATAACCTAACAAAATCATCAAAACAACCATATAACCATGATAAAAGGAATCAAATTATAAATCAGTTGTAACAACGTATCCGTTTGTGAAGCTAATATGCTTGATTGAATAAAATTGGAAATTTAAACAAAAGATCATCCATTACATTAACATGGGGCATTTTCAAAGCATCAGCTCCACGAAAAACCTCTAAAAACCTCGAATTAAAAAATCCGTTCTTGGTGAATGCCAACACTCTGTAAGGAACGTCCATGCAAATTTTCAAGGTTCTAGGTTGAGTAGTTTTGGCTGTACATAGGGTAGGTCAGTGGTATTTGACAAAAATACAGTAGAAAAGATAGTATAAATATAACTTACAATCAGGGATTTGTATAATTTATAAATCTTTACATAAGTAGATCAAAGAATCATATCATTTCAGCACATTCTATTTGTGACTGAAAAACCACTGTTCTTTTCTCTTTCCATCTTACCGGGATTTAGTCTCAAGACTCAGCCACAAAAGGCAGTATGCTCTTCACATTTAAAACTGCGTAACTCCCGCTACCAAAATATAGATGGTGCCACTTAACTAATTAATGGTGGATTTTATCTAAACTAAATGTAACTTTTATATAGTACATAATTATGTCCTTGAAACAAATCAACAAAAATCATTGAAGCCATGATCAAAGAAATCAATTTATTATCATCTGTATCAACGTATACATTTCCGAAGCTTACTACCAGCTGATTGTTTTATGAACTTTAAAAGTGTAAACAAAAATCGTCCAACATACTTTAAAATGGGACAATTTGAAAACTTCGGCCTCGCCAAAAACCCCTTTATACTACGAATTTTGTAAAATCCGTTCTTAGCGGATGCCTACGCCCTAAGAGGAACATCCATGCAAAGATTCAAGGTTCTAGGTCAAGTAGTTTGGGCTGTACGATGTTTCCACTGAGTGGTATTTGACAAATATATAGTATATATATATATATATATATATATATATATATATATCATTTAAAAAACATTCATTTGCTAGGGCTACTATAGTTATGATTGAAATGAACATAATATTAACAAAGTACCCTTTTTTTATAATATTTTTATTTAATTTGACAACATGTTTCGGGTATTATCCCATCTTCATGGTCAGAATATAAATACTTAACCTCATAATATTTGGTAGTAAACATTTCATTCAAAATTCACCTGGTGTACTGGTCATGGTTTGGTTGTTCTTATTTATTTAATTTTATATTTCTTATTTTCATAAATATCGGGTTGTTGTCGTATATATGTGTGTTTAGAAGTTCATGGGGGTTTTCTTGGTATGCATCATATATTTGAAATTCTTCTTCAGCATTCATTTTTTCTCCTTTTGGCATACAGTTTATTATTTTTAAATTTTCTTCGATGCTCTTGTAATTGTGGTTTGTGGACACCTCTTGTCCACCTCTTGGACACCTCTTGTCCACAAACCACAATTACAAGAGCATCGAAGAAAATTTAAAAATAATAAACTGTATGCCAAAAGGAGAAAAAATGAATGCTGAAGAAGAATTTCAAATATATGATGCATACCAAGAAAACCCCCATGAACTTCTAAACACACATATATACGACAACAACCCGATATTTATGAAAATAAGAAATATAAAATTAAATAAATAAGAACAACCAAACCATGACAGTACACCAGGTGAATTTTGAATGAAATGTTTACTACCAAATATTATGAGGTTAAGTATTTATATTCTGACCATGAAGATGGGATAATACCCGAAACATGTTGTCAAATTAAATAAAAATATTATAAAAAAAGGGTACTTTGTTAATATTATGTTCATTTCAATCATATATATATATATATATTGTAATATTAAAATAAAAACAAAGTACCCTTTAACTTTCTTTATTAATATTTTAATATTACCATACGTAATAGTAGCCCTAACCTGTGAAAATAATTATCAAACTATATATCTATATATATACAGTAAAGTCCCGTAAACCCGGACTTCGATAACCCGGAGTTCTGGATAACTCGGAAAGCCTGCCAGAGCAATAAAGTGCACTGAGATTCAAGGCCAGAGCACGGTGTGACACATATAAAACGGTTTTGGTTTTTCTTTAAGTTTTTTTGTAACTGATAATGTAGTTTTTGTATTTCTTACTATGCAATAAATAAATGATTTCTTATAGAAATAACAGAAACTATTCTTATTTTTACTCATTTCCCGATAACTTGGAATTTTCACAAACCCAGACTCCGTTCGGTCCACATTAGTCCAGGTTTGTGGGACTCTACTGTATATATATATATATATATATATATATATGTCTGTGAGCATGATAGCGGCCGTAAAAATGGTCCGATCTTAATGAAATTTAGTAGAGACATGTAAAGTGGTAATTCCTCGGACGAGTTCGTAAACCAGCCCGATCGGACCACCGGAAGGGGGGGTAAAGGGGGATAAACCCCCCAGAAATGGGTTTTTTGAGTTTTTTACATAGGAAAATTAAAATTATTTAATTTTTCTTGGCACCATTGAATTCAGCTCAAAAACAAACAATTTAGTATTTTTAATTACTGCTCTATGTCCGTTGGTTACCGAGATATTGAAAGTGGTAAACACAGTATGTTGTCCCAATGTTAATCTTATGGGAAATAAGTAAAATTCTACATCTCGGTTATTTCACAACATATCTTGATAAAACTTGGTAAATAGCTTCTTCTAGTTCAGATCTACTGAATATTGAATTAAAACCGCCCAGTTTTAATATACCTGTAGCAGCAAACCTGCATACTCATTCCCCATGTTATTCTTAAGGAGCTTACCAAAACTTGTCAAATCTCGCTATGTTAGATTGAAATATTTTGTTTTGCATTTGAAATTCGCTGAGTATGCAGGTCTGCTGCAACGGGGGTATTTTCTCATTTTAAGGTTGCAGTTGGTATTCCTCACCTCACCTGGAAGGATTTTCAGGAACTTGGCTCCCAGATAGATGATGAATAGGGAGGATGATGTTGTTGGCCCTTCTCTTGTATTGTAATTGTGATGTCTGTTCCTCTCTGCAGGTTCTGTCTTTTTGCATGGAGGACTGTTTCTAGGATGAACAGGCACACCACAGTCAATACTTTAAATTGTCTAAAGGCATCACGACATGAGTCTCTAGGCCGAAGTCCTGCCAGTATGTGTATCGCCCTCTTCTGCAGTACCAGGGCTCTTTGCGTGTTTCTTTGGGATGAGTTTCCCCAAACAGTAGCCCATACCGAATATGTGCTGCAATCAGGGTGAAGTAAGCGGTTTTTAGAGTTTCATCATTAGATATTTGTTTATGCCTTCAAAGGACATACAAAGCTGAATTGAGTTTACAGCATAGCTTGCCTAGGTGGTCAGACCAGGTAAGTTTGACATCTATTATTACTCCCAAATATGTAGCTTCTGAAACTTCTCTGGTAATCCTCCTGTTTCCCTATTCTTTTTCCCAGTGATGAGCTGTTGACTTTTCTTTTCATTTAATACCAGGCTGCTTGACAATACTGCTGTGCTATGCCTAGAGCGATAAAAGTTTGTATTTCCAGATCAGAAGAATTTTTGTTTCTGAGTAGCAGGACAGTATCATCTGCGTACATCTATGTACTGCAGTAGTCAGTAAGGTAGTTCGGAAAATCACTTGTGGAAATTATGTATAGGACAGGTCCCAGTACAGAGCCTTGCGGAACCCCGAATTTAACTGGGAAGAGTTCAGATATTGTTTTCTCGAGCATTCCAGAGGTCATGTACTTGATTTCAACTGCTTGAGTTCTGTCTGTTAAGTAGGTTTTGAACCATTTTCTTGCGACACCCTTAATTCCCATTTTTTCCTGATTTTTCAGCAGTAAATCTAATAGGGATTGCAAGCCTAATAGGGATTGATCATGGGCGGGAATTGAACCTTTGACACTCCAAATGTTTTCAACGTTGACTTGTCAGTCAACGTCTTAGACTCCTCGGCCGCATACAACCAGTTGGATGGAGGCTTGTTTGACTCATAAACCGTAGGCTCTAGCGAACCGTGACGGCGATTCATTGAATTACTTTAGCAACTGGTCTGTTGGCAATTCATTGAACTACGTGAGTATGTAAGCATCAACAAAGGCTGCTGACGTGCTGGTGTGGCTGTGGTTCAAAGAGGTTAATGTTATTAAACTATGATACTGATACTGATACTGAATATGCCGGGGAAAGTTGCACTGTGACCAAAAATATCTAATGAACCCCCGCTTCTAGCCCCTTTAAAGCACCTCATCAAGCTTAATGTCCTTGATAAAGTGAATAAGTTAAGCTGATTGGTTTCTAGATGTGATGAATCCACAACGTCAGTCTTGTACTTTCCGAAACACTTGGCTTTTTGTCGTCCATCTGCATCCCATTCTGCCAGTAGATGTGTTGGGGTTTCCCTTTGTCCTGGCGAAATCTGCAGTCTTTTTCCCCTATTATTCTCATTTTCCTAAGATATCTCTTAAGCCTAAAATGACCAGAGAGTAATCCTGTCAGTATCCCCAAGTCGTTCTTGGTGGGTCTAATCATAGCCTCTGATCTCCTATGGTTGATGTTACCTAGTAGTTCCTTGGCCTGCCTACAGCCTAGAAGAGTTTCTCACCTTCGTGTTCTTTTAATCTCTTCCTCCTTAAAAGTTCTTATTTGAAGAAGGCATCGCCTAGTCCACACCCTGGTCTGGGCCAGTGAGAAGACCAGTAGCTGCCCCTTCTCTTGCTAGCATGTCTGCCTTTTCATTCCCTTCAATCCCCTCATGCCCAGGCACCCAGAGAAGAGATACTTTGTTTGTTCTTCCTAACATATCTACCTTACCTGCAACTCCACACCTTCCTAGAGCTGATAATTGGGGAGCTCAGCGCCTTGATGGCTGCTTATTGGCTGTCCGATAGGATCGCTATGTCCCTCTTCTTGTAACCCAGCCTAAGGTTGAACTTTACACAACACTCAATGACATTAATTTCTGCTTGGAAGATACTAGGGTATGTTCCCATGGGCTCGGAGTATCTGGTGCTAGGCCCAAACACACCGATCCCAGTTCCCCCACTCGTCTTTGACCCATCAGTGTACCATTTGATGGTGTGACATTTCATTGGATATTCTGATTCTTCTTCCCAGTTCTGCTTATTGCTTAGTCAAACATCGAAGTTTATCTCAAAGTTGTACTTTCTGATCATTTAGTCCCTTGGGAAGTTCAGAAAATCTTGCATTCCTTTCAGGAGAAAATCTCCACAGGATCTGGAGTTGATCTCCATGCCTATTTTTTGCATTCTCAACAGACCCTCTTTGACCACCCTCTGCACAACAAGGTGTAGAGGTGAAAGGTCCAGGATTACTTCTAGAGCCGATGTGGGGCAAGATCTCATAGCCCCCGTAATGATGGCGCAGGCCATCCTCTGTTCCTTCTCTACAGGCTTCTTACCGTTCTCAAGCTCAGTTTTACTTGCCCAAGCTATAGTCCCATATGTAAGGATTGGCCTTACAATCATGATGTACATCCACATCAATATCCGTGGGTTATAACCCCATCTCTTCCCTGCATAGGATCTGCAGGTCTTTAAGGCAGTCGTAGCCTTTTTTGGCACTACTTCCAAGTGTTTATTTCACAAAAGTTTCTTATCTAGTGTTACACCTGGATACTTCACCTCTTCTTTCCATTCAACCTGCACCCCACCAAGCTTAATGGGTTTCAATCTACCCAAATTTATTTTCCCTATATATAACTTAGCCCTATTAAAGAGCCTATGAACCTTCACCCTTCACCCTTAACCTAGATAGCTTAGGGATGTTCCACCAGGGAACCTCTCTTTTACTTACCCTGTCTTTAACGGGGTATCTAGATATGTAAGCATCCATTAGTGCCACATTTAAGGTTTCCCTGATACTTCTTACTCAGGGTGAGACTATGCCCTTGATTCTAATTGATCAGTGTTACACTTAAGGATATTTCAAAATTGTTCCCAGTCAGTGTGCCAGGGGTTTCTACCAGAATCGTTGCCCTTAAAGGAGCCTCCAGATTGAATTCTATCACCCTATGATCCGAAAGAGAGAGTTCTTTTGTAACCCTCCACCTTTTAATACTTGGTGTATGATATGTTACAACCATATGTTTGTTTGTATTGAAAACAATACTTCATTTCTGTAAAACAGATGTTTTATGTTTATGTTTTTACTAGATTAGTTCTGATTTTGTAAAACTACAATAAAGTTATTTTCTCTATCTTAACTGCATCATTTTAAATGGTGTCAGGGTGTTGAGCGAATCTCAACAAAATGTACAGCAAAACAGGGAGGAGACAAAAACAGTTTAACGAAATGACTGAAGAAGATTTTAATGAAAATGAAAATTTGCTTAGAACCACCAGGACAATAGGTAGGACTGTTGAAACCCCTATCTCAGGAACCTCCATAATACTTCATTTCTGTAAACCAGACGTTTTATGTTTGTGTTTTTTCTAGTTTAGTTTTGATGTTGTAAAACTACAATAAAGTTATTTTTTCTCCTAACTGCATTATTATAAACTCGGTCTAATACTAGAGCTACTCAATGTTAAGTCTAACACCTCTTTTCTGTTTTGGGTTACAAAAGTAGGTTTATTACCCATGTTTATGATCTCTAACCCTGACTTGCTTTCCTTCTGTTTGGCCGTAGTTTATTTGTTAATATAGAATCTTTATGCACATTCCAGTTCAGCTCGCTCTCCCCAACAATTTGTATAGTCATATTAACCATTCAGAAGGTAAAATTTAAAATGTTTTTAGCGAATTTCCCCTATAGGGAAGAAGCTATTACCGTAGGTCTCATGGTAAGACCTAAGCCCGAGACCATGATAACTTTTCGTTTTGGGGCCACCAGAAGCAAAAAACACCATTCGTTCGAATTTTTATATATCTATCTATCTATCTATCTATCTATCTATCTATCTATCTATATATATATATCTATGTGTCTGTAAGCACGATAGCGGCCGTAAATATGGTCCGATCTTAATGAAATTTGGTACAGAGATGTAAAGTGGTAATCGATTGGACGAGTTCGTGAACCAGCCCGATCGGACCATCGGAAGGGGGGGTAAAGGGGGATAAACCCCCCCAAAAATGGGTTTTTTGAGTTTTTTACATAGAAAAATAAAATTAATCAAATTTTTGTTGGCACCATTGAATTCAGCTCAAAAAAACAAACAATTTAGTATCTTGAATCATTGCTCTATCTCCATTGGTTACCGAGATATTGAAAGTGGTAAACACAGTACGTTGTCCCAATGTTAACCTTATGGGGAATAAGTAAAATTCTATATCTCGCTTATTTCTCAACATATCTTAATAAAACTTGGTTTGTGGCTTCATCTAGATGAGATCTAATGAATATTAGTCTAAAATCCCCTAAATTTCCATTTTTGTGGCAGCAAACCTGCGTACTCATTCACCATGTTATCCTTATAGGAAATAAAAAAATGCTATATCTTCCTTATTTTGTAACATTTCTTGATGAAACTTTGTATATGGCTTCTTCTAGTCAAGATCTACTAAATAATGAATTAAAACCAACCGGTTTTAACATACCTGTTGCAGCTAACCTGCATACTCATTCCCCATGTTATTCTTATGGAGATTACAAAACATGACAAATTTCGCTATGTTGGATTGAATTATGTTCATTTGCACTTGAAATTCGCTTAGTATGCAGGTCTGCTGCAACGGGTGTATTTAGTTTTTCCGGGCGTATCTGAAATGTTAAATAATGTATGTTAAATATTGATACAATATATTTAGTCGAGTAAAACCGTAAGACAACCCTAAAAAATTGCTTTAAATTGTTTTATTGGTTATTTCGACTAAGAATTATGTGAATTTACCAGTAAAAAAAGTCTAAGGAAATCGGAGTACCAGAAGTCTAAAATTCAAGATGGCGTCCAATATTAATATTTTGTCAAACACTTGCAGACCATGGGCTGCCAATATGAAACCCTCCCTCCCTGTGGTAATTTTCGACACATATTTCTTTCTGTTGCTACTGACATGTACTTTAAGGTTTTGCTTGTTTGCCACTTAAAAATTACAGCATAACCCAGGAAAAACAAAAAATACCATTGATAAATAGTTTTAAAAATTAACAAGGGATCTTTTTTGAAAAAAATTACCTCACATCATTTTTTACATGTTTTTTTAGATATATTGAGTCGAGACCAACGCCTATCATCGTTGGTTGGCTAATCCTTTATTTTGACAGGATAATAATTTTCGGCCGGCATCTTGGATTCGCCATACTGGATATCGACTTTATTTTTTAACGTAAATATGGTGTTGTGACACATCATTATGAACTAGATTTTTACGCTGATTACAATGCTGAACTCCGTTTTTGAAAATATGCATTCGTTAAAAAAACATGCTGAAATAAAAATTCATCCCCATACATTTCTTTTGAACGTTTAATTAAAAAAAAAACTATCATTTATGGAATCAGGGCATCATTTCCTATTTTTTTAAAAAAGGTTATTCATTTCTACTGCAGTACCCCATGCCGCATAATTACCAACTTGACTTCTAAAATAAATAATCCAATATATTTAAATTATTAGTATATGCCAAAGCCAAACAGAAGTATTAGGTTGCCGAGCTAATTGCTTGCATGATTGCTAGGGCACTTTTTAGTCCTTTCGACCGGCGATTTGATTGCCGGCAATCAAATTGCTCGTCGACGAGCGATCGAGTCGCCTAATGTATGGCCGGCTTAAGCAACTGGTCTGTTGGCAATTCATTGAACTACGTGAGTAAGTAAGCATCAACAGAGGCTGCTGACGCGCTGGAGAGCCCGTGGGATTAAAGAGGTTAATGTTATTAAACTATGATTCAACTACTTTTCTTACTAAAGACATAATTATTGGGAAAGATTAAAGCCAATTTATCACATAAATTGCTACAGTAATTCTAACTTTAATTTCTAATATTAAAAAAGTTACTTATGTATGGGCTTGTGTCTTAACCAGTCGCAATCGGTGAATTACCTTTCTTTAACAGGCTATTCTTCATGAGAATAACATGGGAAATGAGTTTTGTTTATTTGCTGCTGCAGAAATATGAAAATATAGGGTTTAAGGCTGTAATCCATTAGATATCAACTAGATGAAGCCACATCCCAAGTTTCATCATGACGACATCATGTTGATAAATACACAATTCTATTTATTTACTAGAAGGTTAGCACTGAAACAGTGTGCTGCATTCAACACCATTTTGATATCAGATTTTTATTTTCACTTCCTATTTATTTATTTATTTATTTATTTATTTATTAACGGACACACCATTTTTACAGGAGTTACAACATTGAAATTGTGAGAAAAATCAATAAAGATACTTCATCATAAAATGTAGCCTTAGTTAGAAAGTCTTAAGATATTATCATAGTGCATTTGATATAAAATAATAGTTAAAAGTGATATTGAACATGACAAAGAAAATAACAGCAGTATGAAAAACGAACCAATAAATTACAACCAAACAAATTTAACAACAATTGTGACACATGCCACAAATAAACTCAAATTCAAACATAACTGAACAACAAACAAGGTAACTTCAAAAATCCATGCAACCAGTAAAATATGCATTAACAGAAAAAAACAAATCTACAATAGATAAAAACTTTTTTCCTTCAAGGAACTTGCACAAGCAAAAGACAAGCACAAAAGACATTTAAGACAAGCACAAAATACCCCCGTTGCAGCAGACCTGCATACTCAGCGAATTTCAAATGCAAAACAACGTATTTCAAGCAAACATAGCAAGATTTGACATGTTTTGTTAAGCTCCATAAGAATAACATGGGAAATGAGTATGCAGGTTTGCTGCTACAGGTATATTAAAACTGGATGGTTTTAATTCAATATTTAGTAGATCTGAACTAGAAGAAGCCATTTACCAAGTTTTATCAAGATATGTTGAGAAATAAGCGAGATATAGAATTTTACTTATTTCCCATAAGGTTAACATTGGGACAACGTACTGTGTTTACCACTTTCAATATCTCGGTAACCAATGGGCATAGAGCAGTGATTCAAAATACTAAATTATTTGTTTTTTTGAGCTGAATTCAATGGTGCCCACAAAAATTTGATAAATTTTATTTTTCTATGTAAAAAACTCAAAAAACCCTTTTTTGGGGGGGTTTATCCCCCTTTACCCCCCCTTCCGGTGGTCCGATCGGGCTGGTTCACGAACTCGTCCAATTGATTACCACTTTACATGTCCGTACCAAATTTCATAAAGATCGGACCATTTTTGCGGCCACTATCGTGCTAACAGACACATAGATATATATATATATATATATATATATAAATTCGAACGAATAGTGTTTTTTGCTTCTGGGGGCCCCAAAACGAAAAGTTATAGTGGTCCCGAGCTTAGGTCTTATCATGAGACCTACGGTAATAGCTTCTTCCCTATAGGGGAAATTCGCTAAAAACAGAGAAAACTTTAACTTGAAAGCCGAATATAAAGAGCAAAATATAATTATTTTGCTACATAAAAAAACTCAGTAAGGCAAAAAAACTCAACATCAGCAATCATCGGAAAAACTACGTCAGAAAATAACATGCTACAATATTTAAAAAATCTGATCAAAACAACAGCTCTAGCATTGCAAGACAACAAAAATATAAAAAATTTCCTATTCAAGCATAAATAACCAGGGGTTAATTTCAGCTGGAGCACACCGAAGCATAGCTCCGGTACTTATAAGGATACCGGAGCTCACCGAAGCGGAGCACGTGCTCCGGCATTTCTCAACTCACAGGTGCGGCTCCGGACCATTTTTCTGGCCACGTTATTTGTTAATACTGTTTAGAAAACAATTTTCATAAAATTGTAAAACTCTTTCCAATTTGGGAATTACTTAAGTCAACTTTACAACCCTATTTTCCTCTACATAGTTTCATGTACGGTAATAGATGGTAAATTTTTAACCTTTATTCTCAATTCTGATCACTCGAGATCGGCTTTAGCGAGTGATGGTGGAAGTTTACTATCGTCGATCAAGGGAAAATCCAATCCTGGCAAATACGAGCATGTACTGGGTGTGTTCGGCATTGCTCATTTCTACCCCATTCTTATAAGGCCTCATGCGGCAACATAGCTCGTCAAATAAATGTTTTGACAAGTCAGATGCCCCCCTGTTCGACGACAGTAAATTATTGTACCCAATTCCTTTGCAACAAATTGGCACAATCGTTATTCCTTTTGAAAAAATTAAAAAACAATGTTAGCACTAAATTCATTCTTTTTTCATATTTTGCATTTTTTCATTCTCATCTGCAGTACGGTATTCTTTTATGGGGCAACTCAGTGGGATCAAAAACAGTCTTTAAATGGCAAAAAAAGGCTATCAGATGTATTCTGGGTTTAGAGCCTTGGATCTCTTGTAAAGATAATTTTAAAACCCTTAAATATTTAACCCTCCCAAGTATGTATATTTTCAGTTGTTTAATGCATGTAAAAGAAAACATCAATCAATTCATCCATAGATCAGAAATTCATAGCCATAATACAAGAAATAATCATTCCCTTAATTTGCCCCTGACAAGACTTACACTTACACACAATAGTTATAAATACCTCAGTGTACAATTTTTTAACAAATTACCTCCATCTGCATCAACTTCGCCCATGAATAAATTTAAAGCAGTTATTGACACTTGGTTAAAATGCAAAGCATTTTATTCTGTAGAAGAATTTTTAAATAGTGATTCTAGTGACTTGATTTTCTAATTTTAGAAAGTTACATATTTAGTTTTAAGATTTACTGTATTTTTTGACAATGTCGATTGCTTTGTGCTTAAAGACAATAAAGAGATTATTATTATTATTATTATTATTATTATTATTATTCCCACCATGAGTCATGAGTGGCGCTAACACACGTAGCGCTGGAGACCACAACCTTCACGATTACTATGGCACTAGTACACTCTAGCCGCAGCAGGGCAAGACCTAGCTAGCGCGAAAGTGAACACGGCCTGAATCATTAAATGTTAAAAAGACGCCAAATTTATCCGAAATTAAAAAAAAATTCGGGGGAGGGCCCCTGGAACCTTCATTCTGCTGGGGGCTTTTCAATACCTCCCGGCCCTCCGGTGTGCCATAGCTCCGGTACTTTTTTATTCAGAAACTAAGCCCTGTAAATAACTGATTAAACTCCGGTGCAGTATTAAATTTCCTATTAAATTCAGCTTGAAAAAACAAGCAATTAGTATTTTGAATTATCGCTTTTTGTCCATTGGACAGAGCTGGAGGCATTTCAGTTGACGGAAGATGTAAACAAACAAACTACTATCCTATTACATGACTTAAGGACAGAATTCAGTTTTAAAAACATTTGAAACACATGTGTGAAGATCTTTATATTCGAATATGTTTATATCCCAAAGACAAATTCTAAAATAAAATATAAATTTCAAGATGTTATAAATATTTAATATATGTAAAATATGTAAGATATGTAAAATAATCAGAAAAAACAATTTTTTTTAATGGTTTCAAAACTGTAAACGTCTTTAGTTTTCTAGCTTCCTAAAAAATAGTTCTTTAATTTATTTGTAAACCCAATTATTCCACAGAAATATTGTTTTTAAATTGCTTTCCTGATTAACATGAAGAATAAAGCATATGTGACCTTAAAAGAAAGTAAAATTAAAATTACTTGACAATTGAGAGTAGGGTGATAAAAAAACTTTAGGATATTCTTGCTCCAACTGCAACTAACCAAGATACCCCCGTTGCAGCAGACCTGCATACTCAGCGAATTTCAAATGCAAAACAACATATTTCAATCCAACATAGCGAGATTTTACATGTTTTTTGTAAGCTCCATAAGAATAACATGGGAAATGAGTATGTAGGTTTGCTGCTACAGGTATATTAAAACTGGGTGGTTTCAATTCAATAATTAGTAGATCTGAACTAGAAAAAGCCATTTACCAAGTTTTATCAAGATGTGTTGAGTAATAAGAGAGATATAGAATTTTACTTATTTCCCATATGGTTAACATAACATTGGGGCAACGTACTGTGTTAAACTTTCAATATCTCGGCAACCAATGGACATAGAGCAGTAATTCAAAATACTAAATTGTTTGTTTTTTTAAGCTGAATTCAATGGTGCTAGCAAAAATTGGATTATTTTTATTTTTCTATGTAAAAAGCTCAAAAACCCATTTTAAGGGGGGTTTATCCCCCTTAACCCCCCCTTCCGGTAGTCTGATCGGGCTGGTTTACGAACTCGTCCGAATAATTTCTACATTACACATCCATGCCAAATTTCATTAAGATTGGACCATTTTTACGTGAGCTATCTTGCTTAAAGGCACACACACACACACACACACACACACACACACACACACACACACACACACACACACACACACACACACACACACACACACACACACACATATATATATATATATATATATATTCACAGTGCTTGATTTGTGACGGAACGCGGCGGAACAGCGTTCCGGGACCTCTTTCTGCCGAAAGAGTCGATCGTTTGTAATCGGCCGGAGTGTGTTTTGCAAGAGACGTTCGCGGGTAATCGGATGGATGATTTGCCGCTAAATACAGTCGCGTCAAATCGGCTGGAGAATTTGCCACGAGAGAGGATCGTGTGTAATCGGCCGGAGAATTTGTCGTAAGAGATGATCGCGTGTAATCGGACGGAGACTTGGCCGCACTAGACAATCGCGTGAAATCGGCCGGAGAATTTGCCGCAAAAGACGATCGCGTATGATCGGCCGGAGAATTCGCCATAAGAGAGGATCATGAGTTACCGGCCGGAGTATTTGTCGGAAGTGTCACGCGCTTTTTGATGCTTTTATTTATTTTGTCGGGTTTGCGAATATTGCGGCCCTGATAGCCTAGTCGGGCTGGATTACTCCGGGGGTCGATGGTGGCCGATTTTCCCGCTTTACGAGGAAGATATCACTTTCCTGGCTCAGGCGGGATGTTTTGCCTCTTGGCTATTTAATCTTGCCTCATCATCGCCAGGAAGTGAGAGAACCGATGGAAATAAGAGAGAGAGAATTTTGGTAAATTCGCTGTGGTGTAAGCGTGGGAGATTCCCGTTTTTCCCTAGATCCGTATGCCACAGATGGAGCGGACAGAGTTGGGCGTCGTGACGGTCAATTTAACCCCAAAGGTTATACGAATGGCCAAGTTTAAAGGTTCGACAAGAAGAAAAGATAGAGATAGCGGCGGAAGAAATTATTTGGATTTATGAAAGGGCGAATAGGACAAAGGAAGAAGGTCACACAGGAAACACACACAGAGAAAATCAGAAGACTTAATACCAGATTTCCCAGAATAAATTTAAAACTAACTTAAAGCTATCTTAGTTCCGGTGTGCCCGAATTAACAGCGAAAGAAGGAGAGAAATAATTTTCTTTCGAACGGCTAGCAGCATAGGCTAACCGCCGACACCAAAGGAAAGAAGAATAAGAACTTAGGTTAACTTATTTCCGGATTTCCCGAAATAATAGCGAAATAAGAAAGAGGCAGTTTCCTGCGAAGGCTAGCAGTAGGCCCACACCAACAGTAAAGCAACCAAGAACTTAGGCTAACTTAAAGTTAACTTATTTCCGGTGTGCCCGAAATAATAGCGAAATAAGAAAGTTATTTTCCTTATGACAGCTAGCAATAAAAACTAGCCGCCTACTCCAAACACACAAACACCGTGCACTCAGATTAGTTCACACTAAGGCAAAGATCAGAAACCAAATGAATAATTGTGAAAGGAAAAGGAAAATGGGGTGAAATTCCTATTCCCAATGCCGAAACCGGTGAGATACTTCCGGGTTGACAAAACGTTCAGAGATCAAAGCCGAATCTACTATTTACAGAATAAAATTCCTCGGTTAATCGGTTTACACAATTTACTATCCAACAGTCCCCAATTAATTATTTGTTTAAAGTTTTATTCTGATCGTTCGCTGGGTCCATGATTCATTACCAAGGTCCATACCCCACGGACTGAGCGCAATACGTTATTAGCGGTATTGTAAAACTTAGGCTTTGGATATTCGAGTTACAAGGATTTGAAGCCCCTTCGTTAGGTTCTATGTTAGTAAGGCAGCATTCATGCATAGCATTAGTTCTACGACACCAAATAAGGATTAGCAGCCTTTTTGACAGCTCAATATCATACCCCTACAGTATCCCTGGTTAGTATATAACACACTACTGCACTACTATTATTCTACACAAGGCTGAAATAACAAGGTTAATAAATCACTAACTAATATTGTTCGACCCACAAGAAATATATCTAATGTTCGGCTTCAAATGAAACAGTGTAGCAAACAGTATCTACTGTGTTCACATTCAAATCAGTTTTAATTCAGCTCAACCTACGAATTCAGAAAACAACAACTCAAATATTCTACTTCAATTTACCATATATTACTTCTTTACATTAATCCAAACATTTAAACTCCAATCACTGAAAATAATAAAGTTTAAAATGAATATTCTATTCCATATCCTACACCCAAATATCGTGTTCAAAATATAAATAAATCAACAGTCTTAACTATGAATAAAACAGGGTGAATAAAATACTACCGTGCTTCCACGGGGAATAAAATCCAAACACAAAATCGTAAATATTTGCGATCCCCACGGGAGCGTGATTTATTAAAAAAAACTACCGGGTATTATTTCTCCGAGATGGCCAGTAACAATTTAAACTCACTTCAAAACAACCGAACGTTATTTAACGTCACGCCACCTTCCGCGGCCTTACTCAAAACAATAAAAATGACAAACAAAACAAAGCAGTAATTTAATACTGGAATAAGGTAAAAAAAAGTTAATTCTTTCGCCACTCCCGCGGCTCCTAAGAATGATAAAACAAAATAAACTTCTCTTTAATTGGCGTTAAAATAAGATAAATAACAAGTTAAAGAATTACGATCTTTAGAGAATCATAAATAAATTCACAGAATTTATTACAAGACCTAAGATTCTTAATTTTCGTTATTAATCCACTATCAATTCTTTAATACCGTCCCGTGGTTAAATGAATTCAGTATTGCGAATTAATGCGTGTACAAGAGCGACAAATAATAAGCGAAGCTTAGATGGGTGCGAGTGAATCGTACGTAGGCGTCCTACGAACAACAGTGATGTGCGATGACCACTTACTTGGGGCGGGGCGGTGCGTTGCGGGAGCTCGATGTGTTGTGGTGCCAATCGCTCGGCCGAGACTGACCAGTCGCCTCCGGGCGGCGAGGTACTCCCAGACGGCGCGTTCTGCGCATGCGCCATGGCCGCCGCCTTCCACGGCGCAGCCTGGCGGGGAGCGTCGGTACTGCTCGGAACAGCTGATCCGTCAATGACGGCTTCTGTCAGCGGCTATGTTTACATTTTTGTGGGTTTGTCTGTGTGAGTTAGCGGGGACGGTAAGGGGTTCAACCGAAATATAGAACACTAATTTTAAGACCCCTTACAGAAGAGACGTTAGCGTGTACTTAGCCGGATTAATCTTACGTAAAATAACAATCGCGAAAATTTACGGAAATTACGCGCGGAGTTTCGGCTTTAAATTAGCTTTTTTGTCTAGTCTTGAGGTAAGCCGAATGTTGAAAACGCTAAAACACCTGAATACACAAACAAGACGACATAAAAAATTTAGAAATTCTGTAGAGAATTTATGTTTTAGTAATATAATGCTTTGTTAGTTATAATTTACTTATCAAAAAATTGGAGTTGAATGAAATTTGACTTTTTAAATCTACATAATTATTCACATATACAAATAATACTTTGTTGAACGGAAGAATGATAATGGGGGGGGTTATGTACAAACTGGCAAATTACAGTTCCGGAACCTTAATTTTTACAAATCAAGCACTGTATATATATACTGTGTGTCCCAAAAGTCCCGGACCGGTTCAATATATTTTAAAGCAAGCCGGATATCAAAACAATATTTTGCAAACCTTTTAGTACTAAAAAAACTACTTTTTAATGTATGTGTCATTTCTGCCCCTGCCCCCAAAATTGGTTTTTGGGGGGTAGTCCCAAAATTTTAAATGTGAACCCTCATCATGCGACTGCTTATTTTAAAGGGTTTGTTAAAAGAAACACAATGCCGCAAACCGGAGGTCGATATCATGCTCCAGTCCAAAATGGCGACCATTCAAAAATTTAAAAATGCCATGCGTCAATTAAAATTTACTATTTTCTGTGTTCAGCAATTCACATTTAAATCGAATAAGAACTACCAGAACACATATTAACTACTTAAAAGATACAAAAATAATAATTTCTTGTTGTCATCATCAAGGCTCAACCCTCCAAAATGATTGGGGGGGGGGTTTGTCCAACCAACTCCAATATCAACTCACATCGTATGACCACTCGTTTTAATATGCTAATGAGTAAAAAAGTAAGCCAAAGCTTGTTTTGATCAAATTTTTAAAAAATAGTTATTCTTGTGGCGAATATTTGGTACTTCATGTATGGGGGTTTTCGTAAAAGATAACGCATAGACGACCCTCCGCAAGTATCGACCTTTGCCGCTGAGCCAAAGGTCGCATCAAGGCGGATATTTATTAGTAACTTTTTTACTAAATTGAGTATTTTCTGTGTTCGGCAATTCACATTTAAATCGAATAAGAACCACCAGAACACATTTTAACTAGCCTACTTAAAAGATACAAAAATAATAATTACTTGTCATCATCGGTGCTCAACCCTCCAAAATGGTTTTAGGGGGTGGGGAAACCCTACAAAATTTATAAGTATTAGATAACTGTTTTGAAATTTCATTGAAACAAGCTTTGGCTTATTTTTTACTCAGCAAATTAAAATGAGTGGTCATATGATGTGAGTTGATATTGGAGTTGGTTGGACAAACCCCCACCCCCCCCCCCCCCACAAACCATTTTGGAGGGTTGAACCTTGATGATGACAACAATAAATTATTTTTGTATCTTTTAAGTAGTTAAAATGTGTTCTGGTGATTCTTATTCGATTTATATGTGAATTGCCGAACACAGAAAATACTCAATTTTAATTGACGGACGGCATTTTTAAATTTTTGAATGGCCGCCATTTTGGACTGGAGCATGATATCGACCTCCGGTTTGCGGCATTGTGTTTCTTTCAACAAGCCCTTTAAAATAAGCAGTCGCACGATGGGGGTTTACATTTATTGGGGGCGGGGGCAGAAATGACACATACATCAAAAAGTAGTTTTTTTTAGTACTAAAAGGTATGCGAAATATTGTTTTGATATCTGGCTTACTTTAAAATATACTAAACCGGTCCGGGACTTTTGGGACACACAGTATATATATATATATATATATATATATGTAATATATATGTATGAAAATGAACGAATGGTTTTTTTTGCTTCTGGGGGCCCCAAAATGAAAAGTTATCATGGTCTTGGGCTTAGGTCTTACCATGAGTACTGTGGTAACAGCTTCTTCCCTATAGGGAAATTCGCTAATATGAAGCAAATTCCCAAATGAAATACATAGCAAGTATCCCTCAACCATAGTACTTTGATAAAAACTACCAAATTAGAATACCTGCACTTTTGATGTGCTAAACAACCCAAAATTTGACTTCTTGGGCCAAAAATGGGTCTCAAGCCTTTATAAAGGCGTCCCCTAACCTCAGCGTGCTTTGTGTGCGAACTCCTGTATTGACATGAATATTAGTCCTAACATTAAGGATGATTGATATTTGATTTTTAACATTATAAATCCTTGGTATTGTCATGTAGGGGTGCCCAGGCACTAAACCATCACACACTCCCTCATCCCAGCATGGACATTTGTTCAATTGAATTCATGGCTCCAAAAATCTCTCAAACTGATTCCAAGAACAGTAGAAATTGGAAAATCAGCACCACAAATCAATCACTGTCAACTGAGATAGACAGAACCCATTTCCAAAAAAAACAACTGCAAAAAAAAGTGAAAAAAGAACCTAGGACTAATCTCGTTATGTTCCAGGTTCTTTTCCACCTGAAGACGGGATCAGATTCCAAATCCTGAAACGTCATGAAACTTGTTTTTTACTAATCAGTGATGGCAAAGTCCGAAAAAATCAAAATATAAAAACAGGTGAAAAGGAGGTGGAAAAAATCATACAATCTTTAAAAAAGAAACACTCCGGTGGGTTTGATGAAGTCCTAGTCACAGTAATAAGAGCTGTACAAACCGTTATTAGTATAATTTTATATCATTTTATAAATTCTTCATTTGTATCTGGAATTTTTCCAAGCAAACTAAACTTGCAGAAATAATTCCTTTACATTAAAAAATTACCCTAAAAATATATCAGTTTATCAGTGCTGGACTGGCAGCTCTGTGGGCCCTTGGCAAAATGTGTGGAACCCACTTACTTGCGAAATTTTACACCCAATGTAATATGATGAAACTTTTTGGAACACATAATTCTCAATATATTTAATATCATATTTGTGCTAATTAACATAAGGCCTATTAAATAGAAAATATGTATCCGTTGACACTGGACAATTAGGTAATAAATTTGGTGATGTGTATATAATTTCATAGAAATAGATTTACTGTAAGCTATTTAAAAATAATAATAGTATAAATGTATCATTAATCGTCACGATAATAATGTTTTAGTAATTTAATGTCTAAGATTTAAAAAATTGTATTTAAATAATTTAGTATTTTTGAAGCTCGTAGGCCCCTTAGGGCCCTGGGCCCTCGGCATTTGCCGACCTGCCAACCTGGCCAGTCTGGTACTGCAAGTTATCGTCCAGTATCTGCGCTCCCTTCCATTTCTAAAGCACATGAAAAAGTAGTCAATTTACAGTCATCAGAATTTTTGGAAAAATTTAAAGTTTTCCATGATAATCAGCATGGGTTCCGGGATGGGAGATCAGTCGTAAGGGCTACTGTTTCTCTTATTGAATCTATTATTGAGTCCATTGACAAAGGAAAATATACAAACGGTATTTTATGGACCTGTCTAAAGTGTTCTATAATATTAAACATCATTTAATGTCAGAAAAACTTTATTTTATGGAATATCAAAAAGGTCTCTTAATTGGTTTTCTTCCAATTTGACAAACAGATATCAATCTGTAGAAATTACCCATTTGACAAATCATAGAACTATCAAATTATCCTCAACTTATATCAACCAATCAAATTTGGGGTGCCCTAAGGTTCAATTATAGGGCCTTTGGTATTTTTGTTGTTGTCATAGGGGCATGGCAGATACTTTATTGTACAGGTAAAATACAAAATTATGTTTTTATGCTAATGATTCTAACTTGATCATATCATCCAAATGATCAGAACAGAAAACAAAAACAGAAATTTTATCATTTGTGGAGTTGGAGAATATTGGAAAATATTTTTTCAATCACAACTTGAATTTCCAAAAAACCAAATATATGAATTTTAAAACCGCACGAAAACAAAATTACAAAGGAAGCAACAATAACTTACCATTCAAATAACATTGAACATCGAATTAATTTTTTAGGTTTAAAAATAGATGAGAATTTAAATTGGAATGTCCATGTACAGAAAATTTTAATCTAAATTAAATCCCGGAATCTATGCATTATCAAAAATGTCTTTTTATTGTAATTTGAAGACATTAAAAAGTATATATTTTGCCCATGTGCACTCCCATCTTTTACTCGGTATAGCATTACATGGATGAACAAAGGAGTTAAATATGAATTAATTTCTTTTTAAAGAAAAAAATTCTTCTTTCTTTTCTTTTCTTCTTTCTTACAAGAAAGAAGAAAAGAACTGTTGGGGGAGAATTTCTTTTATTATTTTCTTTTTTAGCGAATTTCCACTATAGGGAAGAAGCTATTACCGTAGGTCTCATGGTAGGACCTAAGCCTGAGACCACCGGGAGGGAGGGTAAAGGGGGATAAACCCCCCCCCCCAAAATGGGTTTTTTGAGTTTTTCACACAGAAAAATAAAATTAATCCAATTTTGGCTTGTACCATTTAATTCAGCTCAAAAAAACAAACAATTTGGCATTTTGAATCATTGCTCTATGTCCATTGGTTACTAAGATATTGAAAATGGTAAACATAGTACGTTGCCCCAATGTTAACCTTATAGGAAATAAGTAAAATCCTATATCTAGCTTATTACTCAACATATCGTAATAAAACTTGTTTTGTGGCTTCATATAGATTAGATTTAATGTATTTTCGTCTAAAATCCCAAAGTTTCCATTTTTGTGGCACCAAACCTGCATACTCATTCCCCATGTTGTCCTTATGGGAAATAACATGAATGCTATATCTTCCTTATTAGCGAATTTCCTCCCATAGGGAAGAAGCTATTATCGTAGGTCTCATGGTAAGACCTAAGCGCGAGACCATGATAACTTTTCGTTTTGGGGCCACCAGAAGCAAAAACACCATTCGTTCGAATTTATATATATATAAATGTGTGTGTCTGTGAGCACGATAGCGGCCGTAAATATGATCCGATCTTAATGAAATTTGGTACAGACATGTAAAGTGGTAATCAATTGGACAAGTTCGTAAGCCAGCCCGATCGGACCATCGGAAGGGGGGGGTAAAGGGGGGAAAACCCCCCCAAAAATGGGTTTTTTGATTTTTTTACATAGAAAAATAAAATTAATCAAATTTTTGTTGGCACCATTGAATTCAGCTCAAAAAAAAAACAAACAGTCTAGTATTTGAATCATTGCTCTATGTCCATTGGTTACTGAGATATTGAAAGAGGTAAACACAGTACGTTGTCCCAATGTTAACCTTATTGGAAATAAGTAAAATTCTATATCTCGCTTATTTCTCAACATATCTCAATAAAACTTGGTTTGTGGCTTCATCTAGATGAGATCTAATGAATATTAGACTAAAATCCCCTAAATTTCCATTTTTGTGGCAGCAAACCTGCGTACTCATTCACCATGTTATCCTTATAGGAAATAAAAAAATGCTATATCTTCCTTATTTTGTAACATTTCTTGATGAAACTTTGTATATGGCTTCTTCTAGTTAAGATCTACTAAGTAATGAATTAAAACCAACCAGTTTTAACATACCTGTTGCAGCAAACCTGCATACTCATTCCCCATGTAATTCTTATGGATATTACAAAAACATGTCAAATTTCGCTAAGTTGGATTGAATTATGCTATTTTGCATTAGAAATTTGCTGAGTATGCAGGTCTGCTGCAACAGCTGTATCAATAACATTTTATTGATACAGAAAAAAGCGCTGAGGATAATGACAAATTCACAAAAACTGGAACACTGTAGACCTTTTTTTAAAGAAACAGGTATCATGACAATAATAAATTTGTATATTTTTGATGTTTTATTGTTAATAAAGTCTAATTTAAACAATCATTTACAAATGAATCATTTTCATTCTTACTCTACTCGGGGAAATGATAAGTTAGCAATGAGCAGATGTAGACTGACTAAGACTGTGAATTATCATACAAATTTAGCTGTTAAATTATATAACAAATTACCCTCATACCTTTGTTCTTTGCCATTAAATTCTTTCAAAAACAAATTGCAAGACTGGCTAATTAAGAATCCATTTTATGATATCAGAGAATTTTTTGAAATAAAATTAGATAAGGAGACATTTTAAAATCTGTAATCTATTTCATGAATATGTGTTTAATTTTGTATAGGTACTTTATCGATGTATAAATTTATATGTATAAAAACCCATATGTTACATGTTATATGTTATTTTATTATAGTAATAAGAACTTTGACGAAGTCTATTGTAATTGTTGTAAATTACTGAATGACTAATAAATATTGACTATTGACTATTGACTTTTGATCTGCTGACTCATGAGCAAATTATTGGCACTCATGACAAAATTATGTAAAATTAACTGTTGCCGGAATTACTAGAATTAAACAAGATATCGTAGATATGGTACAATTACAAGCCTATCTTTTTCGCTGAATCCCTTTTAACAGTGTACAACCTGTTTATTTTGCAGTGCCATCTTGCCACCAAAAGAAAGCTTGATGCTCTCGACCTCAAGGGCGATATCAACAACCACTACAAAAGATAGAGAGGTAAACTGAACATACCTTATGTTAGACTTAATAAATCTCAGTTAAGTCAGGACATCATTGGACTTAAAACTCATGAATAAATTGCCTTGTACAGCTCGGAACCTACCAGCCTCAAAATTCCAAAATTTGGTGAGGGAACTACTCCTATTGGCCAATCCTCTTTACACTGTCTATGAGTTTTTTGAGTTGCCGGACGACAATGTAAGTAGTTATTTTTCTTAAGTGTGGTTTGATTTTCTTTGCATGGTTTGTCGCAGAATACTGTATGATTTTTAGGTTAAGTTGACTCTCTCTAAACATGTAATGCATTTACACGGAATAAATATTTCTCATTTCTCATTTGTACTGTTTTTGCAGGGATTGCTTATGATTTTATATATGCCTTTTTGGTTTTGAGACGATCGGTCTTTTGTGATATGCAAATTATGGTTAGATAATGGGTTGGTTTTAACTTTGTATGCAGGGGTATAGCCTGATTTTGGGTTTGTTCAAGGGGGAGGGGGGGTTATTGGACTGATGGCTTGTACAGCAGTAAGTCCCGCGGGGGAAGACCCGAGAGAGCTGAGGAGAGGAGCTGGAGTGTTGCCAGCAGTGCAATGACGGCGCTGGGTGAGGCGTGCAGTGAAAACAGAATGCATGTGATTCCTGCGCTGTAACTTATTTATTAACAAAGCTAGTTTAATACATTAAGTTAATACTTTTATTTTGATTATTGTTTACCAGTTATTTCGCGGACGAATGCAATAACTTCATATAAAAATGTCTCACTGATGCAGTTTCTTTTAAAATATGAAAATTAGTTAAAAATAAATCACGCTGCTCTGTGGTTCTACATAATATTTTTTAACTGATTTAGCTATCTAAGTTTATAGCCTCTGGATCGTTATTTAACATCATATTAGTACCTTAGGCTTACCTTTTGATAAGTATAGTGGTGAGAAAATACTGATATAGAATTTTTTGGTAAACTTTATACAACTAAATCTAGAGTTCTACGAGACAGATTTTAATCATTAACGGGTCGTAAGAAAACTTCATCCATGTAGATTTGCAAATAATTATTAAAGCTAGATTTTTTTAAGATTTATAGTGAAAACGTAAAAAACATATTTTCAATAAGAAATACAGGGTTATTACAAATGATGTTCCTGATTTTGATTATAAATATTACCTGGTAAATTTGTTTTAAGACTATTTCAGTTGGTACCATTGGAAAGAAAAACTCAAAATGTTTTATTTACATTGGTTTGGGAACGTACCAGCTGATTGTTAGGTCAATTGTTGTAAGTTTTGTAATGGCTGAATTTGAAGACAGGAAAGCTTTTTGTGTGTTGGATTATCACATTAACCAATCAGTTATTAGTGTGCAATGACACTTCGGGACCAGGTTTAATGAAGATCCTCCTAGTAACCATTTTTATTTTATTCTGCAATTGGATGGTGCACCTCCACATTACCACTTGGACGTTAGGGCTGAACTGAACAATTTGCTGCCTGAGAGGTGGATCGGGCGCACTGGTCCGAATGATGACGCTCCCCGGAACTGGCCCCCAAGATATCCAGACATCCCCGTGATTTTTTCTTGTGGGGGTACATCAAAGATAAGGTGTACAAACCACCACTACCAGAGAGCATATCTGAGATCCAGCAACGGATTATCATTGGCATTGAAACAATCGGTCAAGACACTCTGATCAAAGTTTGGCAAGAGCTTGAGTACAGGATTGACATCTGTCGTATCACAAGAGGTTCGCATATCGAACATTTATAGTTCTGAGCACCTGTGACAAAAATTTTTGAGTTTTTCTTAAATTGTAACAATTTGATTTCTTTGAATGACTAATAAAACTATATTTTATATATGCTTTAAATCATGAACATCATTTGTAATAACCCTGTACATTAAACAAAATATATATTTTTTAAAGTTTCTTTTTGTAGCCAAGTTTCAGCTGCCCGTTATCAGGATTTTCAAGAGATGTATATTACAAATTTGTAGTAAATTATATTCTCTTTCAGAATATCACCTTCCACTTAACCAATTTCCTCACCATTTAAAAGTGATTTGCAAAAAAGTCAGTGTTGGGGAAGCTACTTTTAAAATGTAGCTAGCTACAGCTACTAGCTACAGGTTGTAAAAAGTAGCTTTGCTACAGCTACAGCTATAGGTTTTAAAAAGTAGCTAGCTACAGCCACAAAAATCCTGCTACAGCTACAGCTACTTTTTTAGCTACTTTCATGAAATAATTCCCACTTTCCCTGTCTTTCACAGTAATCACAGTGGTGTATTGACTGAACTGAACACCCATCTGGCTTTTAGACGTATTACTCCAAGTGTAGTTGAAGTAAATAAATAAATAGATAAAAATCAATAAACTTACACTTGGCGCATTATATCTTGACCCTTGGCCTAGTCCATTGCTGGAGCTGTCAGATATTGTTTACTGTGGATGATTTTGGACAACAAAAAATGAAAAAACTAATTTCTACAAACATCAA
Source organism: Flexamia atlantica (assembly GCA_035578135.1). Classification (NCBI taxonomy): domain Eukaryota; kingdom Metazoa; phylum Arthropoda; class Insecta; order Hemiptera; family Cicadellidae; genus Flexamia; species Flexamia atlantica. The sequence continues at coordinate 160,915,640 of JAQJVK010000001.1, forward strand.
CTGTATTTTGTTTACAAATGACAATTAAGATTTACACTGACAGCTGTTGGAAAATGCTAACATGTCAGGCTAGTACAACTTTACGTATCAGCTGTGGTCTCCTAATGAATTTCACTCAACTCCAATTGCTTCAGGTGTAAAGTGTTCTCAAGGGTCAAGATATAATGCGCCAAGTGTACTTGTTTTTAAAAGTATTTGACATTATAGGCATGTTTAAAATATATTGTCTAAGTTTTGAATTAAAGTAATAAACACTAAAAGATTAATTTTGTGTTATATCATATTTGTATCTTTAAAATTTAAAATTATACAAATATCTGTTAGATATTTAAACAAAATGTATTGCTAGAATAATATTAGAAGGTCTATTTTAGATCATGCCTGTGTATTGAGACCTTCAGGCTAAATCATTTTTCACATTTTAATATATACGTAGGCTAGATCTACTTGAGGCTAACATGGCTAAAGACCTAGACCTACAGTTCGCACATTATATCTCCGGTCTCCGGCTATGGCAGAGTCAACTGGTTGCAAGGCGTGGGGGGAGAGGGGATACTTTCCTTAAAACATTGTTCTATAAAGGCCAATCTTTGTCAAAGGCTGTGTTTACCAAATTCATATTTTAAAAATATCATTTGATACGTTTATTAGCGTAGTACCGTAGCCATAGCCGGGGATATTATGCGCTAACTGCACTAGGCCTTACTTCCTTTGTTATTTAAATACCTTCCTCCTAAAGTGTTAAAAGTCAGTTTGACTAATAATTATTGTTTATTATTGAATGGCCATTAAACAAGTAAACAAATACAGTACTGTTGCTACACGCTTAATTTACGAATAATACTCGAATTGCGATTGCACATCGTCGTTTGTTTTTGCAGACGACTCCGTGTCAGTGGTTTTCGCCGCATTGATGGTCAGATAGCGTTGTTGTTTTGATTATTTCGATCTGTCGCGGTGTAAGTTCACTATCGTCGAACAAAGGTGGGGTGGATCCAGCGAATCCAGGCCAATGCGAAATTGTACTGATGCGTTCGCATGACTTGTTTTTGTTCTATGTCGTTCTCACAGGCCTCATGTTGTAAATAGTTGGCCGAATGTTTAGGCAAGTCAGTTTCGCCCTTGGACGACGATAGTGAACTCCCACAATCAAATGTTGGTCTTTGGTCAAAGGCAAACGATTACAGGAACAACAAAATCATTAACAATCACCAATCATTACAAAATAAAGAACATCACGATTTACTGAGAATCTTCGTATGGTTTGAAATGTTAAAACGGTTTGTGAAAAATATAAATCTTTGTATTGCGAAAGTAGCGGAAAAGTAGCGTCAAATTCCGCTACTCGCTACTCAATATAAAAGCTCGCTACAGCTACAAGCTACGCATTTTAAAAAGTAGCGGCGCTACGGCTTTCGTTACTAATAAAGTAGCTCGCTACTGTAGCGCCGCTACTTGTAGCGCGCTACTCCCCAACACTGAAAAAAGTTAAGCAACCTCCAAATTTGTAGTGGCGAGTAAATTCTGAATTAGAGATATTTCTGTTAAACTTTGTACAACTAAATCTAGAGTTCTACCAGACAGATTTTATTAATTAACGCATCGCATTGTTGGAAAGCTTTATCCATGTAGATTTGCAAATAATTATTGAAGTTAGATTTTTTAAAGATTTATGGTGAAAACGTAAAAACACATATTTTATATAAGAAATGCATTAAAAAAAACAGCTTTTTAAAAGTTTCTTTTTGTAGCCAAGTTTCGGCTGCCTGTTATCAGTATTTCCAACAATTGCATGTTAGCAAATTGTAGGAAATTTTATTCTCTTTCAGAATATCACCTTCCACTTTCACCGATTTCCTCACTATTTGTAAGTTATTTGCAAAAAAGCTAAGCAGCCTCCGAATTTATATTGGTGATAAAATACTGAATTAAAATTATTTTAGTTCAACTTTGTACAACTAAATCTAGAGATCTACCAGACAGATTTTAATAATTAAAGGGACGTTGGAAAGCTTCATCCGTGTAGATTTGCATATAATTATTAAAGTTTGATTTTTTTAAGATTTCTTGTGAAAAAGTAAAAACACATATTTTTTATAAGAAATACAATAAAAAAAGCTCGCTTTTTAAGTTTACAGGAAATGGATTACAGTGTTTTTTAGGAAATATTATTCTCTTTCAGAATATCACCTTCCACTTTGGTCGATTTCTTCTGCATTTTAAAGTTATTTGCAAACAAGCTAAGCAACCTCCGAATTTATAATGGTGAAAAAATACTGAGTTGGGGATTTTTGCAAAACTTTTTACAACTAAATCTACAGTTCTACCAGAGAGATTTTAATAATTAATAATTAAGCTGGAAAGCTTTCTCCCTGTAGATTTAGAAAATAATGGTGATAATTTGATTTTTACAAGATTTATGATGAAAAACTTTAAAAAAAAAATGTTATCCGGAAATAATTATCTGATCATGTTTTCTTCAAAACAATTTTATTTTTGAAAAAAATCAAATTATTTTTCAGGTATTTCACAGGAAAAAAGCATACATATACTATTTTTCTAGAGAGCGTTGTATTTAACCACAACGGTCTCTGAAGCTAGTGTTTAAAATGAACATTTCATCAATTTGTATTCAGCCATAAGGATAACATGGGATCTTTGAGAGGGTCCATGGCGAAGTCCAAGGGTCAGATCAGGATGAAAACTATTTAGTTGTCCTATTTTATGCCTAAAGAATGAGTGTACAAATTGACAGCCTTCTAGGAGTATGGGAAATAGGAGAATTTGTGATGAGTGAGTGGAATTTGCCTTTTATAGATATATATGCTGTAGAGATGATGTGTGCCAAATTTCAGCCCTCTACATATAATATTAAGTCAATTGGAACTGGAAAACCAAGAGAAGATCTTCGAAAATTGAAAGTTCTAGAGCTGTCTAAGGGTGAAAGATAAGAGATAGGGCAAAAAGTCGCAGGACCAAAGTTGTAGATAACGCAAAGTCTGTGGCACATGGTGCAGTTCGTTTTTTGGTAGGACCTCTAGTTTAACCGCTAAAGCCAAAAACTAAAAGTACTTTTTTTTCATTAGAGTTTTCGCTCCCTATTGGGGGGTGGGGTGGAAATGTTTCGTTTTGACAATTTTTTTTGTGGTTTGACCACCAAAGGGATATTCGTGCCAAATTTCAATTTTCTAGTTCATTGGGAAGTTGCTGGAGTTTGTATAGATGAGTCAGTCAGTTAGACATGCGACTGAAATGTCATTTTATAATCATAGGATTTAGCTCTATATTCATTAGAAGAATTTTCCACTTCTTACAGATAACTATAATTACAAAAATATTTGTACGCAGTAGCTTTATCTATGTGTGTTTGCCTTAAGTTAACTTGTTTTATCTTTACACTATTCACTGCACCACCAATGTTCATGACTATGAGTAAAGATGCTTGACAATTGACTATTGGCTATTGACCAATACGACAAACTCATAAACTTTCCACACTTATAATATCAGTAGAATTAAAAAGTGCTTTATCTTCCTTATTTCTTAATATATCCTAATAACAATTTATATATATGCCTTCATATAGTTCAGATCATCTACTGGATATTGCATTGAAAAATGTGATTCATTTGATATTTTATAATCATTCAGGCCTGGTGCAACGGCAGCATATCATCATACTTTATACTTTATACTTTCATTCCCCATGTTAGCCTTTTTAAATTTTCTAAACTAATCAGTCCTTGAAAAAATAGTTGTGATTATTGAATATTCTCAACCTATGGTGGATGATTTTCTGAGGGGTGGGGAATAATATGTGACAGATTGAACAAGAGCAGGTAATAAATATCTGAGAAATCATTAAATAAATTATTATCTATTATCTTAGGGCACACATAAAATCTTTGATTACATATTAAAATGAATTGTGGGAAATTATTAGTTATTGGGATAAATGATCTAAGAACAAGGGAAATAAATAATATTTACAACAATAAATAATATGGATGTGGTGAATGAAACATTACACTGTTGAATCGTGCTGTCTTTGTTGCTGTCCCATAAATATGGCTAGAACAAGAACATAAAACAAATCTATTGATTCATTGGGCGTGCTCAGCCACAGTCATCGGTGAGCAATCTACAAAACTGTAATAAGTGTACAGTAGTTGGGGGAGCGGCCTGGTGTAGTGGTTAGAACACGGGATTCTGGTCCCCGGGGCCCGGGTTCAAATTCCGCCGATCACCAGGACTATGTTATCCTATGCTATGTGTGTGTCACATAGCATCCGGGCCTTTTTGCTATGTTATAGTCCTAGCCTGAAGTAATGTGCATAAACAGTTCAGTGTAATTAAGTCTCACAAATTGATACGAAATTCCAGTGACCAGTAAAGTGTTATTTCACAAAATTACACATAATTTATATGAAATCATCTGGGCAACAATACAGAGGCTGTGCTGAGGACATCTACCTTTCTTCATCTTTTTCATGCTGCAGCCACAAAGTGTTAACTTATTCGATTTAACTTTGAGGATACCATTGCTCCTTTTATTATTTCACACCCCAGTATGTACTAGTTGTTAAATTCGCTAGTACCACTTAAATATGGACAAATATTGCCTTGATACATTTTAAAGCCAACCCCATTTGAAGCTTCAAGAAAAATATTAAGTACAAGGCGAAGAATTATGAATGCAGTCTGGTAACCACCATCTTGAATTCGCCAAGGACCTATGTTAAAACTTTCAAGTTAATTCATCAAAGCCTAATTTAGCCTACATCTCAAAATTTAATCAACCTACCTCAAGATTTTCTAAGTGTGACCTTTCTTTTATTCAAAGCAGTATATCAGAACTTTAATAAAATTTTTATTAAGCCATATTTCAATTTGAGCCAATTGGCATTGTTAATTTTGAATACAAAACTATCTACATTTGGAAATAATTATTAGGCTTTATATCAAGAGCTAAGATTATTCCGGCACGAGTTCCCCTCCCCAAGAGTCATAATATCTTGATAATTAGAAGGACATTTTATCAATCAGTAGAGTACCAAATAGGTTAATTGTTAGTTTTCTTAAGCAGAGGAAGAAAAGTGATCATATTTATTTCTCAACAGCTCCATATATAATTTGTCAGACCCATTGCTCTCCCCTTATATGTATAGAAAATCAATTGTATCATGTATTTCAACTAATAAATATTCTTAGACATAACAGAGTAAAGGTGGTTATAGTTAAGAATCCAGTCTACATTAAAGACGCCTTTGGCGTCACTCGTACACAACACCAAGACAGAAAAATAAAATAAGTTACTGAGTATAATAAATCTATAACTCCCCGTTGCAGCAGTCCTGCATACTCAGCGAATTTCTGATACATAGAATCACATTTCAACACAACATAAGTGATACATGACAATTCTTTTCCTCCATAAAAATATCATGGGGAATGAGTTAAAGAGTATGCAGGTCTGCTGCAATAGGTATGGGAAAATTTGGCGGTTTCAAATCAATATCCAGTGGATAAAAGTTCATCATGGTCTGGGTCTTAGGTCTCAACATGAGTACTACGGTAACACAGCTTCTTCCCTACAGGAGACATTCGCTAAAACTAAGAAATAATTTGAAAAATAAAATAGTACAATATTTATTTATTCAAAGAAAATATCAATAAACATTGTAATATAAATATTCCATCAACCTGTCTGACTTATTTATAGTACAATATTTATTTATTCAAAGAAAATATCAATAAACATTGTAATATAAATATTCCATCAACCTGCCTGACTTATTTTTCCTTTTTTGTTTTATTTAATCAGATGTTCATATTGTAATCTGAATATTTACAAACTCATGTTTCTTTGCAATACCATGTTTGTTTCTGTGAATTAAAAACCTAATTTAATTTAGGTAAATCATTCTTTTTATTCTCTCACTTATATGTAAATTTTAATTCACATATGTACTAGATTTAATTGAAACATGGATAGAATTTTAAGATCTGAAAGATTTTGTGTAAATCCAAATGATGTAAATGCTTGTCAGGAATGGAGGCATTTCTTAATGACGTTTGAAAATTTCGTAGCCTTAGCTGAAATAAAGGAACAAGACAAGTTTAGAGTATTAATTAATTTTATTTCACCTTCAGTTTATGAATATGTAAACGACTGTAAAGACTATTCTGATGCTACTGATGTTCTTAAACGATTGTATTTAAAGTCTGTCAATGAGATGTTCGCACGCCACAAACTCAAAACCCGACATCAAGAACCCGGGGAGTCCATTGACGCTTACATAGATTCTCTCATAGATTGTCTAAAGATTGTAATTTTAAAGCTGTCAGTGCTGAAACGAGTAGGGATGAGTATGTAAGAGACACATTTATAGAAGGATTGTATGCATCACATACAGAGATTGTTGGAGAACTTTACTTTAACTCTAGATGAAGCCGTTTCTCAAGCTAGTGCTTTAGAACTTGCAAAGCACCAATCTCAGCAGTATTTACAAGGGTTTTCTCAACCTACTGTTAACTCGGTAACTTCAAACTCCTGTAATAATAAAGATCAAACTCCTAGCACTTATACATTTAAATTAAGACCTCCTACTCCTGAAAATGAAAACGAAGTTGTTTCTTCTATCAGTCAACCGTGTTATTTCTGTGGATTACGAAAACACAACAGGGCTGTGTGTCCCGCTAGAGATGCGATTTGCATGGGATGTGGCATTAAGGGCCACCACAAAAAAGGTCTGCAGGAGGAGTAAAAGTCAGTCTTTAAAATCAAATGCATTAATTCAATCAAAATGTATAGCTTCAGTTCCTTCCTGCCTTAGTAAAGCTGTAGTTCCGATTACATTAAACAAAATAGAGGCGTATGCTTTAGTAGATACAGGGAGTTCTGGAAGTTTCATAAATCAAAGTTCGGCTCATAGATTCAATATTCCTATAATCCCGTATAAAGGAAGAGAAGAAGTTTCTATGGCTTCTACTACTTTGCATTCTTCTATTAAAGGACATTGTAAGATCGATTTGAAACTACAGGATTTCACTTATAAAGGGGTAATGTTAAGTGTCCTTAAAGACTTGTGCTCTGACGTGATTGTGGGTCATGACATTTTAAAGAGACACTCAAGCTTACAAGTTCAGTTTGGAGGAAAAGAGTCCTCTCTAAACATTTGTAGTGTAGCTGTAGCCAATGTAGAACCAGCTGAATTGTTTTCAAATCTATCTCCAGATTGTAAACCTATCTCAATGAAATCGCGAAGACATTCTGCTTTTGATACTAAATTCATTGAAAATGAAATCCAGTCCTTGTTGAAAGAAGGAATAATCGAGGAATCTAAGTCTCCTTGGCGTGCACAAGTCCTTGTTGTATCATCTGAAAACCATAAACGACGTATGGTCGTGGATTATTCTCAGACTATCAATCGCTTTACAGAACTTGATGCTTTCCCGCTCCCTCGAATGGACGATATTGTAAATAAAGTAGCTACTTACAAGATCTATAGTTCCATCGATCTAAAGAGTGCATATCATCAAATCCCGATCCAAGAAAAAGACAAACAATATACAGCTTTTGAAGCTTGTGGGAAATTATATCAATTTACACGTGTTCCTTTTGGAGTTAGGAATGGGGTTCCAGCTTTCCAGCGAATCTTATCCAACATAATTACATCTGAAAATCTTGAAGGTGTCCTAGTTTACTTGGATGACATAACAGTCTGTGGCCACGATCAATCTGAACAAAAACTTGGACAACTTCATGAAAGCTGTTGCTAAGTACAATCTTACCCTAAATGAAAAGAAATGCTGTTTTTCCACAACTACCATTCACCTTCTAGGGTTTGTAATAAGTCATAAATCTGTAAGACCTGATCCAGATCGTTTGCAGCTCCTGCGAGATTTGCCTATTCCTAACAATGCCGGTTCCTTGCGTAGAGCTCTTGGAATGTTCTCACATTATTCTCAATTTATTCCCAAGTTCTCAGAAAAGAGTAGTTGCTTGAACAGGAGCTCTTTTCCGCTAACTGACTCAGCTAAAACAGTTTTTAATCAGCTTATACAGGACATTTTAAATGCTGTAGTTTCTTCCATTGATGATGAAGGTATGTTGACAGTTGAAACTGATGCGTCTGATCACGCTATAGGGGCTGCATTGACTGTAGATGGTCGGCCTGTTGCCTTCTTCTCAAGGACGCTCACAAGCTCTGAACAAAGGCACTCATCAGTTGAAAAAGAGGCTTACGCAATTGTGGAAGCAGTAAGGAAATGGAGACACTATCTTATGGGTAGACATTTTCGTTTGATAACTGATCAACGTTCAGTATCTTATATGTTTGATGATCGTCACTATGGAAAAATAAAAAATGATAAAATAATGAGGTGGAGAATCGAGTTGTCCTGTTTCAAATATGAGATTATTTATAGAAACGGAAAGGAAAACAAAACAGCAGACACATTATCCAGAATTTGTTCTTCTGTAGGTACAAACTTATCTCAACTCATATCACTTCATGAGGCATTATGTCATCCAGGGGTGACAGAGATGTATCACTGGTCTCGCAGTAAAAATCTCCCCTATTCTCTGGAAGAGATCAGGAAGATAACTTCTTCTTGTCGAGTTTGTTCGGAAGTCAAGCCTCGATTCCACAAACATGAAGGACATCTTATTAAAGCTACACAACCATTTGAGAGGCTCAACTTAGATTTTAAAGGTCCACTTCCATCATCTACAAGAAATCATTATTCACTAATTATCGTAGATGAATATTCATGGTTTCCTTTTGCCTTTCCAACACAAGACATGACTGCTAGTACGGTAATATCCAAGCTTAAGGAGCTCTTCTCCATTTTTGGTATGCCAGCTTATATACATTAAGATAGAGGAACAAGTTTTATGTCTCTAGAATTGAAATCATTCTTAAGTGCTTTGGGAGTAGCTATAAGTCGCACTACAGCATTCAATCCACAAGGTAACGGACAAGCTGAAAGATACGTAGGTGTCATTTGGAAGTCAGTTGAGTTAGCTTTGAGAAGCAAACATTTACGAATCAATGACTGGGAAGAAGTTTATCAAGAGGCTCTACATTCCATCCGTTCACTTCTGTGCACATCTACTAACACGACACCTCATGAAAGATTGTTCCTCTTCCCTCGTAGATGTAGTAATGGAAATACCACACCTTCTTGGTTGATGAACCCTGGACCAGTCCTCATGAAACGACCCGTGGGCCATTCAAAATACGAGCCGTTGGTTGAAGAGGTATTTCTACTTGAAGGAATCCCCTAATATTCCCATGTGCGATTTCCAGATGGAAGAGAAACAACTGTCAGTTCAAGACATTTAGCTCCAGTGGGAGAATCACAAGATACTGCACATAAAACGCTTGATAACCAAACAGAAATGATTTCTGAGGAACCTGAAAAACTTTCGGAAGGCAATCCTGAGGTGGTTCCAATCAGAAGATGCTCTAGAGACAGACGTCCACCTAGGCGATTATATGATTACAATATCTCCTAGGAAGGGAAGAATGTAATATAAATATTCCATCAACCTGTCTGACTTATTTTTCCTTTTTTGTTTTATTTAATCAGATGTTCATATTGTAATCTGAATATTTACAAACTCATGTTTCTTTGCAATACCATGTTTGTTTCTGTGAATTAAAAACCTAATTTAATTCAGGTAAATCATTCTTTTTATCCTCTCACTTATATATCAAACATAAACAGTGAGATTTAACAGAAACGCCCGCATTGAATGGGCCTGACAACGAAAATGGATACAAGTTAGTTAGTTACTCCAACTTCTTCACAATCTTAGTCAAAGTCAGTATTTATTTATAAGAAGGTTAAAAACATGAAACTATGTATTTGGATCGTTGTTTAACCTACAGAAAATGACACATTTCCTTAATGTTTAGAAGCACATGGAAATATTTTCTTAAATGTTGCAAAAACAAAGATACCCCCGTTGCAGCAGACCTGCATAATCAGCGAATTTTAAATGCATTAAAACATATTTCAGTTCAACGGAGTGAAATTTCACATGTTTTTTCAGCTCTATAAGAATAACATGGGAAATGAGTATGCAGGTTTGCTGCAGCTGTGTTAAAACTGGGTGGTTTTAATTCAATATTTAGTAGATCTGAACTAGAAGAAGCCATTTGCCAAGTTTCATCAAGATATGTTGAGAAATAAGGAAGATATTGAATTTGTTGTATTTCTCATAAGGATAACTTTGGGAATGAGTATGCAGATTTGCTGCCACAAAAATGGAAATATTGGGGGTTTTATACTAATTTACATTAGATCTCACCTAGATGAAGTCACAAACCAAGTTTTATCACGATTTGTTGAGAAGTAAGCAAGATAAAGAATTTTAATTATTTCCCTTAAGGTTAACATTGGGGCAACGTACTGTGTTTACCACTTTCAATATCTCTGTAACTAATGGGCATAGAACAATGTTTCAAGATACTAAATTGTTTGCTTTTTATGAGCTGAATTCAATGGTGTAAACTAAAATTAGATCACTTTAATTTTTTTATGTAAAAACGTCAAAAAACACATTTTTATGAGTTTAACCCCCTTTACCCCCCCCCCCCCTTACAGTGGGCCGATGGGGCTGGTTTACGAACTCGTCCGAGGGATTACCACTTTACATGTCTGTACCAAATTTCATTATGATCGGACCATTTAACAGCTGCTATCGTGCTCACAGACATATATATACATATATATATATATATATATATATATATATATATATTTATTTATTTATTTATTTATTTATTTAAAAATTCAAACAAATTGTATTTTTTTTACTTCTGGGGGCCCCAAAACGAAAAGTTATCATGGTCTCTGGCTTAGGTCTTACCATGAGACCTACGGTAATAGCTTCTTCCCTATAAGGGAAATTAGCTAAAACCAGCTAATGCTTTGCATAAATATGTTAACATTTTTATTTCCTAAGGAAACTCTCCGTAAAAAATTGCAGCGCATAATTATGTAGTGTAAATTAAACAAAATGTAAACAATGTTTTGACAGTTCGACCAAAACATGTGTTTATTTAGCAGACAGTTTAGGAGATTACAATTTTTGCCACCCGCCAGTAAGGCTGTCCAGAACTTTAGTTGAGATATTGAAATTGGTGGTTATCTTGTAAATGGTAGAACCATATTAAACACATGATATACTTTTCTTGTAGGAAATTCAATTCCTATGATTTGCCAATGAAGTGTGTGTTAAAGTTGATAGGTTTAATGATATTTAGGAAAAACCTAAATCATAACCTAAAATCCAAGAAGGCGGCCACTTTTTGACCATCCACTTATAGGCCTTTTTGGTTTATTGAAATAGGACATTATAAAGCTATTTCTAGAACTATAAGATATTTTCTTTTTCCAGGATCTTAAATGACTTGTTTAGAAGCAGAAAACTGCATATACACTTCCCATTTAATTATTTTGGAGATCACAACAAATTTCATTTAAAACTTATAATTGGGTGAAATATGATTACAAGCACTTGAAATTCACTGAGTATGCTGGTCTGCTGTATGGGGTTATTTTAGTAATAATTTTGCTTTGTAGTTGTAAATCCAAAAAGGGCCTGGTACTATAATAATTTTGTATCAAGATTCACCTTAATATTGACAACAGATTTGACAATCGTTTGATCTAAAAGATTGTTTTTAAAACTTATTAAATAATGCATTATGTTATTTTAAGTTTTTTGATTGTTGTAAAAACAAATGTTATCTAAAATATTTTTTTGCTGGTCAAATAATGTATGAAACTATTTAAATCTTTGAAGGGTTTGTTATCAATGTTTATTTTGGTTCTACTAATTCCTGTGGTTCTGGGAATCAGTTATCTCTACTTCCAATAGAGTAATGGGAAGTCTCACCCACTCTATCCTGATAAGCTGATCATAATATTGTTGTTGTTGAGAATGTTCAGTGGTCTCGCCATGGTGCTGGTAGCAGTCCTACTTATTGGCTGGATCAATGTTTTTCCCAGCCTAGCTCTCTCGTCTTCTCCGCTGGTGCTGAATCTCGGTTCACAATCATGGTCTTTGCAGAACGCCAACTCCAGTACGTACTGTAGATTAGACATTTTCTTAAATTTTTTCAAAGTAAATCAAATCTTATTACCATGCATATAAAAATAACTGTAGGCATAATTTTATTAATTTAAAACATGAAGTTAAAATCACTTAAACATTTAAATTTTTTTCCATTTCATCCATAACATAAATATGAGCCCTGTATTAGAAAATACTCCCGTTGCAGCAGACCTGCATACTCAGCGAATTTCAAATGCAAAACAACATATTTCGATCCAACGTAGCGAGATTTGACATGTTTTTTTAAGCCCCATAAGAATAACATGGGGAATGAGTATGCAAGCTGCTACGGGTACATTAAAACTGGGTGGTTTTAATTCAATATTTAGTATATCTGACCTATAAGAAGCCATTTACCAAGTTTTACCAAGATATGTTGAGAAATAAGCGAGATATCGAATTTTTATTATTTTCCCATAAGGTTAACATTGGGACAACGTACTGTGTTTACCACTTTCAATATCTCGGTAACCAATGGACATAGAGCAGTGATTCAAACTACTAAATTGTTTGTTTTTTTGAGCTGAATTCAATGGTGCTAACAAAAATTTGATAATTTTTATTTTTATATATAAAGAACTCAAAATACCCATTTTTGGGGGGGTTTATCCCCCTTTACCCCCCCTTCTGGTAGTCCGATCGGGCTGGTTTACGAACTCGTCCGAATAATTACTACTTTACACGTCCATGCCAAATTTCATTAAGATTGGACCATTTTTACGCGAGTTATCGTGCTTAAAGACACACATATATATATATATATATATATATATAGATATATAGATATACTAGGAGAACCCGTGGCTTCGCTCACGATTTAAATTAAACATACCCTATCACCCATCAATTATATAGTTTTGCTTTCCCATTTATTTTTCTTGTTGTGAAATCTACTTCTTTGAACATATCAAATGTACTTCCATAACCAAAAAAAGTTTTTAGAAATTCGCTCTTCGTACGCAGGTCTGCTACGACGGGGGTATTCTATTCCTGCATAAAGTGCCTATCTATATAAAAAATGTGACCATATCTAACACCCCACCAACAAAGCCCCAAATGGTGTTGCTGCCCTGGCTAGGCTCATGCCTAATATCGGCGGTTCTTCCTCTTGCAAGTGATTTTTGCTTGTATCGGCTGTCCAGTCGATCTTGCTATCAGGTGAAGAGGATTGCGCTCACACACTCAAGAGGCCAATTTACAGAGACGAACGCCGAGAAGCATTTATGGTCGTTTCTGCTTAACCTGAGCTTGCCCTGATGATGATCATGGGGCACAAATAAGGAACGGCACCCTTGGCTTTTTCGACGGCACTTTGAATCTGCTCGCGTATGTTACCCTTAATTCAGGGACGTAGCCAAGGGGGGGGTCCGTGGGGTCCGGATCCCCCCCTTCCCGCTAATTATTTTAATAATTATTATATTTATTCAATCCAGTTACGAATTACACTTTCTCTTTTTATCAGTGCATGGCGCAAAAATAATATAAGCAATATTAAGGTAAAGAGTACAAAAGTACAAAGTACAAACAAAATTTAACCTTCCGATTTTCATGCCAAAAATACAAACTCCTCGATCCCTACAAAAGTGGTGTTATCGCAATTGAAGCTGACGCCTGCTATCTGTCCTGTTGCGTTCCCAGGCCAGTTCTTGGAAGCAGACGATATTAACAGTTCTTATCTTATTTTCGTATTCTTTATTTCTTGCCTACCTTTTTACATTAGATTAGATTATTTACAACCACTGAATGTAATCCACGTTGGGAGAATCAGTTATAATCGATTCTTCACCAGAGTAACTACGTGCGTTTTATTGTGTGGCATTTAACGAGTAATGTTTAGAAAGAATACCCCCGTTGCAGCAGACCTGCATACTCAGCGAATTTCAAATGCAAAAGAATATATTTCAATCCAACATAACGAGATTTGACATGTTTTGTAATCTCCATAAGAATAACATGGGGAATGATTATGCAGGTTTGCTGCCACTAAAAAGGAAGTTTCGGGGATTTTAGACTATTAAACATTAGATCTCATCTAGATGAAGCCACAAACCAAGTTTTATTTAGATGTGTTGAGAAATAAGAGAGATACAGAATTTTACTTATTCCCCATAAGGTTAACATTGGGACAACGTACTGTATTTACCACTTTCAATATCTCGGTAACCATTAGACATAGAGCAATGATTCAAAATACTTAATTGTTTGTGTTTTTGAGCTGAATTCAATGGTGCCAACAAAAATTATATAATTTATATTTTTGCGTGTAAAAAACTCAAAAACCCATTTTTGGAGGGGTTTATCCCCCTTTACCCCCCCCTCCCGGTGGTCCGATCGGGCTGGTTTACGAACTCGTCCAATCGATTACCACTTTACATGTCTGTATCAAATTTCATTAAGATCGGTCCATATTTACGGCCGCTATCGTGCTGACAGACACACACACACACACACACACACACACACACACACACACACACACACACACACATATATATATATAGATAGATAGATATATAAAAATTCGGACGAATGGTGTTTTTTGCTTCTGGTGGCCCCAAAACGAAAAGTTATCATGGTCTCGGACTTAGGTCTTACCATGAGACCTACGGTAATAGCTTCTTCCCTATAGGGGAAATTCGCTAAAAATGAACGCTTATGTGATAAGGAAGAAAATAAGTATTTTTTCAGTGATTTTAAAGAGGTAAGAAGTAAAAGATAAAATTTACAAATAGTTTTAATTATAGTTATTAAAATATTACTACATTCTTGTAAAGAAGAACATCGACTATCCGGCGGATCAACGAAGGCCTTAAACCTAACCTGACTATTAATGGCTTAATATACTTTAGGAGAAATATAAACTTTAAAATTGCCGTAAAACGAATGATTAGTGTTAAATGTCATTTACACGCATTATAATAATGATTTAAAAATAAATTTAAACCTGCGTTTCCAAAGCAGTAAAGAGTTTTTAATCGAGAGTTAATGAAGGCAAAATAAATAATGTTGATCGAGAGCTCGACGAGATACGCAAGAGCAAATCCTATCTTTATTCACACGTCCATGGCTGTCTCTTCGCGTACTCACAACTATAGTATACCCTACTGGTCTTGTGCCGTAACGTAACACACTGACAAATCTCATGATTAGGAATCGGTCACAATGGTAAACTAGCGTAACCCACTGTGCTCTCTAGACATAACAAGTTTTGAGTGAAAGGGAAGAATTAGAATGATAATACTGTACTGTAACCCTAAAAAAACTGAAACGCATTATTGGCGACAGTTTTAAGTCTCCAAACCTGATTACTGTATGGGGCATTTCATTTACACAACTTTTAAATTTATCTCTTCCACAAATAACAATTTCAATTACAGATCATTACCCACCTGTGATTGACTCAACTCTTCCCGACCCGAATTTACTCTTTACTTCGTAAAATATATTTTTTTAAATACAATATAATCGGTACTTTTTGAGTTTTACAAAAAGGTAAAAAATAAACAAAAATAAATAATATCAGATTTTTTATGTAAACATTTTAAATTATTAATAAATATAATGACATATTTTTGGAAATGAACTTATTATATTTAAGTGCTAAAGTAGCTAATTGTGGTATTTTATAACTACGTAGTTCTCAGCACTGTTACGCGGGTCGAATTTCACTATTATTTTGTCAACTACTTGAGTTGTAATATTATCCTCTTATTTACTGATAAATTCTTTTGTATTTTAATATCAGAGTCTAATATTAATTGTTCATTCTTCAATGACATTGGTTTAAGAGTAAAGTTTAGATAATGATGCCTAATAGTCTACCAAGCAGTATCTACTACCTGTTACGCATAATCTCGTGTCCTCAAACTCACGACCCTCTCGTTAAAAAAATGGGGGGGTTACGTCGTCTGGACCCCCCCCTTCCCGAAATCCTGGCTACGTCCCTGCTTAATTAGAACTTTATTATGCACCCCCGTCACAGCAGACCTGCGTATTAGAAATCCTGTTTCTAATGAAGGCATACATGTTAGAGGAACCATAGAACATGGCTTGAAGTTTTATTCACTGTAAAAGATCATTTTCTTAAGGTTTTAGGGCGTACCTTGAACAAAAAATTACAATGCCACTCCAGCAATTATTAAAAAGTGCTGTCTTACGTTTTTAGACTCTATATTGAACAAAAAGATTGAATGAGCCGTCCCGGCAATTTTTAAAGTGCTGTAGATGAAATTAATTCTTTACAGTAGCACACTCTTCCTCTTTAAATAGCAGTTAGTTGTCATAAAAAAGAATTCCTCCAAGTATAAGTGATCATTGAACACTGGAGTCCTTCAGTAATCAGTTATTTATTTTATGTTATTCTACATACCAGCATTTTATATAGTGTATTGCACTTTGAAAAAATGTAAATGTCTAATTCATTAACCACCGGGCACCAAGTGACAAATCTTCATGTAAACAAATGCAATTAAATAGCAGAAATAAATAACATTAATTTAAATCACCTGTTTTAAATTTTACTTTCATATGTTTTGTTAGTAAACAAATCTAACTCAAATTCTTTCAAAATCCCTGACATAGGTATCTTTAAGACGGTCCCAGGGCTTAAGCCCTGAAAGTTGTCACGAAATTGATGGTGTATAAACGTACTCCATGACATTCTACATGTATCTACCAAGTTACGTGTCCAATCGGTCCAGCGGTGTCTGAGTTTATCAATGCTATATATATACCAACATCCTCTTTTATACTTATAGATATATAGATATATATATATATGTATTTATGTAAATGGACGAATAGTGTTTTTGGCATCTGGGGACCTCAAAAAGAAAAGTTATGATGGTCTCAGGCTTAGGTCTTACCATGAGACCTACGGTAACAGCTTCTTCCCTATAGGGGAAATTCACTAAAAGGAAATTTTGATTATTTTTGGAACTGAATGATTCTGATAACACTTTATAAATAGTATTACCAGTGAAATTAGGTTTATTTATTTGTCCACTGCAATCCCTATTAAACGTACAAATGCCATCAGCTTCCACCGGCTTGGGTGGAAGCTGACGGCATTTGTACGTATAATAGTGATTGCAGTGGACACCTGTTTTGCTTCTTTTTTACCCTTGTATAGAGGAGGAGGACTTTTTTATTTTTAACTAATTAGTTCAGCATATTGTCAATTCATAATACAATTGGACAATCAAAAAGGACATAACCAAAATATTAGACCAAATACAGACAAAATAAATATATTAAAGTGAGAAATAAAAAAATTGTATGTAAAAGGGTTAAAATGGTATATTATATTTGTATTTTATTCCAAACCGTTGCTAAAAATTTGCCAAAAAAGTGTAGCAATACACAGCAATGCTGTTATTTTATGGATTATGAAAATTAATAGTACAGCTTTAAAATTATTTAAGTGCCTATTTAATGTAATTAATGTATTTTTATAAAAATATAAATAAATTTTCCCTATTTTATGAGTATACATTTTTCAATTAATTTTAAAACCCACCTTTTGGAAAAGGCACTCTTTAAGGTATAATTGTAAGATAAATTTCAAACACTAAGTAAAGGCAATGTAGACCGGTCGCCGAGCCATGTGACCTTGAAGTGGGGCCCAGCTCAAAATTTATTACCGACTGATTCTAGTAATATTTATTTGGTGTACTGGATAGAATTTGGCGGATGCCATAGTAGCATCCTCGGGCTACTGCGAATATCGAAGGTCAAAAGTTCATAGGGCCAAAAATATAGAAACAGATACAGTATTGAAAAAAATTATATTTATGGTATCCAAACAAATATTTCCCAAGAAATTGATTTAAACCCACCACTGATAGTTGCTGGATGGTAAATACTTCATTTTGATCAGGCATTAATTTTTGCCGCCATCTTGGATCCGCCATATTGGATACAAGATTATTGTTTTTATGTGAATTTGGTGTTGTGGCACATCAGTACAGGTTAGATTTCAACGCTGATTACCAGGGGTGCGGATCCCCCCAAGAGCTATGACACCGATCCCCCCCAAAGATTTCCAGAATCTATCAAATATCCCCCCCTCCGCACAACATATATTTATGACATCCTATTTAAGCACAGGACATTAAAAATAATCTGGGTTGATTTAAGTTACATCACTTTCAAATTATAAACATTTTTCCGACTAAAAGTTAACTATATTTATTACTTAAAAATTATCATTTTTATTAAACTTCGATTTTATTAGTTGTCAGTTATTTCCGGGACACTGTCTGGGGGAAGAAGACAAGTATAGCCTTTTACATTCTTGAGCCTTGGCCCGAAAATCAGCTGTAATTTACTTACATTTAAACAACACAGTAATATAACTGTATGAAATTAAAAAAGGTTTTAACCAAGGAGGAGAGGCGACCAAATGATTTTGGTTACCTAATGACGTTTCTTTGTTACCATGACAAAAAATTTTATCATCGTCATTAGGCCTAACCTCTAAGTTCGTTATTAGACTCACGGGGTACATAATAGTTATTTATGTATTAAGAGCGTAAAGTAGGTCTTTCTCGCTTGAGCTAAACAAATATTATTTAGCGAAAGCGAGGAATCAGTATTTAAAATTAGTATTTTTAGCGAAAGCGAGAAAGACGGTTTACACGCGAAATACAAACTAAATTTTTCCTACAACTGCAGTTCTAATTTCCCAAACGATAAATACAATCACAGTTACTCACGTCCATTGTAGCTGAATGCGCCATTATGATTGCATAAATTACTCATATTTCTCTTCGTAAAGGTTTATAGATTTACGAGGTAATAAGTTTCATGAAACTTCTTTTACTAATTCACTAATATCAGTTGGAGTAAGTCCGAATTCGTCATCACTTATTACATCCATTGTAGGTAAGTGCGTCAGTTTGAGGTTATAAACAAGTCGAGCCCCAGTCGGAAGCGGAAAGGAGCGATGTTGCTTTCCGCAACAGTGTAAACTGACACTTTACGCACCGAAAACCAATCGTAAAACAGCTGTTTACTGAGGAGCGAGTGATTAAGCTTTGAAGGTCTTTCTAGCGAGCGTAAAGTATTTTACGCTCGCCATGTGATTACTTTACGCTCGCCAGCTGATTGCATTGTTGCTCGGCGCGCTACAGCGCTCCCATCCGCTTCCGATTGAGCTCAACTTGTTTATAACCTCAAATTGGTGCACTCAGCTACAATGGATGTAATAGGTGATGACGAATTCGTGTTCCTATTATTTATAAGCTAAAATATGTATTCAATAAATCGTGTTTGTTCTTGTGAAAATCTTTATTTTTATTCATTGTTTATAACCTCAAAATCATAATGGCACATTCAGCTACAATGGACTTGAGTAACTGTGATTGTAGCCTATTTATCGTTTGGGAATTTAAAACTCCAGTTGTAGGAAAACTTTAGTATGTATTTCACCTGTAAATAGCTTTCTCGCTTTCGCTAAAAATACCGCGCTCCGCTTCGCGTCACGCGGTAACTGTTTAGCTCAAGCGAGAAAGGCCTACTTTACGCTCTTAATACATAAATAACTATTGTGAAAGAATGTGTTAATAAACCTTATAAGAAAGTGTTCTCCATTTTACTTGCTTTTCTTGAGTTACGTTTCTTATAAATGTGTGTTTACGTTTAAAGCTATTTAAGAGAAGTGAAATGACAACTTTGACAACAATAGTTATTATTACACTATTATTTCATCCTTTTTGGCGAAAATATGTCATTTTGTCATGAAGCTGTTATTACTGCATTTTTTTAATAATTAAAGTTTTACGATTTTTACAATCCCCTGCTCCTAAATATTTAAAAACTTTTTAACGCCCCCTTCGCTCCTAGAAATAAATAATCTTTAAAACGTCAACGCGATATTGGGAGGAATAATTAATTTTGCTAATGGATGACCGATTAAAATTTTGCCTTTTCACAAGTTTTACTTCCCCCCCCTAAAATGTGATGGTTCTTTTCAAAGTCCCTCTCTAGAAATAACCTGTGAAACGTCAAGGCTATATGGAAGGGGGGATAATTAGTTTTGCTATTAGTTGACTGAAGTTTTAGTTGTATTACCATTTTTTCATTTCTTTCCTTAAAAGGACCTGTTCATTTAAACACACCTATCCCCCCAAAAAATAATTTTTATGACGTCAAAGCTATATTGGGGGGGAATCATTAATGTTGCTTTTAGGTGACCAATTGAAGACTTTGTTGTGTTACCAGTTTTAAATTCCCCGCTAAAAAGTAACTGTCCATTTCAACACAACCTTCCCCCTAAAAATAATCCTTAAAACGTCAATGCTGTATTGGGGGGATTCATTTTGCTATTAGATGACTGAATGAAGATTTTGTTGTGTTGCCAGTTTTACATTTCCACGGTAAAAAGTAATTACTGTATACATTTCAAAGCACCCTCCCTCCTAAAAATAAGTTTTAAATCGTCAAAGCTATATTGGGGGGGGGGGGGGGCAATTATTAATTTTACTTTTTGAAGTATACCAAAGCAAATTTGCATTTCCCCCTAGAAGTAGTTTGAATAATTTATCGATAGGAAACAGGTTGAAAGAATGAATTTATTTGTGACCGGTTGAAGAGAGTCTCCTGGACTGTGCCAGTGAGCTGCTTGCGTGCTGCGGCCGCCACGGAAGAAACAAGTGTACGAGTGAAATTTTTTATCGTGCCCTTTAATGTCCCTGGCCTCTTATCTCGTAGATACTGTTTTTTTAGTATCATATTATGTGTTTTAATATTTTTTGGGACGGGGGCAACATTTTGCAAATATTTATTTGGTTGTTAATGGGTTCTAGGTATTTTTCCGTATTTTCGAAGTCCCGAATGTCACGACCGTAACTTGTCCCTAGGGTCCATTCTTCAACTTTCATGCTATTTTTAGAACAATTATGCTTGCTTAAATAAATAATGCTTTTTTTATATCATCACTAATTATTAAACTTACAAAAAAGAGTATTTAATATTTTTTTTTATTTATTGCCAACTGAGTATTACAACAAAATAAGTCTGTCCCTCGATTTTAAATCCCGACTGTAATGGCAAAATTTGGAACTTTGGAACACGACAGGGGCGAGCCTGGTGGCGATAGAGTCTGTTGGTTTGAAGAGACAGAGGTGAACGGGAGTGTTTTACATTGCTCCAGAGTATTTTCTTTGTTTTTAAACTTACCAAGGTTGATAAAGGTAAGTTTATGTTTTTGGTAATTTTGATGTGTCCAAGACCGTACTAGTCGTTTGTTACAGTAGACATGGTGTTAATGTTGATATGATATTTTAATTGCTACGGTTACCTAGAAGTCCACGTTGTCTTCTCAAACACGAGGTGTAGGGCTACCACCAGAACAGGGACAGATAATTGTAATGTCACTGACCGTATTTGTCACGACCGAAACCATTTTTGTCACGACCACGATAGCCTTATCGATTGTAGGGGGGTACGGTCGAGATGATAAATATAAATTTCGTCGTAAATTGCACTATTCAGTTGAAGTGAAAGACAATTTTATCTTATAACAGTACAATTGAAGGATTTATGAAAAAGTAAAATTGTAGTTTTTGAAATATGTAAATATTGAGGGTAATAATGCTTATATTTTATTATAAATCTTTGTGGAGTAGAGTACAGTCAACTCCCAAATAACCAGGGTATTGGCCCATTAAAGTGCCAAGGATAATTTAAAATGATAATTTAAAACAAAGGCATTAAATAAATTGAGTAAATCGACCGGCGATTCTCGTTTGTCCCAGACCGTACCCCTTGTCCCTGACCGTATCTATCATGATTTGGGTTATAAAAAATACAAAAATTGATATATCATCATATAAAACTATAATCACACACAAAACAGACGCCTCTATGAGGACATAAAGGTTTTTCATATAACAGGAACGATTGCTTGGAGCTAGACAAACTTTAAGAGATTATTTTGCTTTTTTTTGATTTTTTTGTTTTTTGAATTTTTTTTAGAAATACCAAATTCAATAAAGGCTTAATGAGCTGTTTATTGCAATATTGCCCTAAACCTAAATGTATTTATAGTAAAACATATTGATCAAACCACATTAAATATTTTTAATCTTCATTTTTATGTTGGTTACGGTCAGTGACAAAAATTCATGTTCTTTCATGAAAGATGCTGTATCATTGAATATACACACAAGATTTTGCGTTACCTTGGCTAATCTATGAATCTTCAAATGTCAATCGATAAAAAAAATCAAAAACGTTTTGAAAAAAAAGAAAAAGATTTTCGCAAATGTTTTTCCTAAAAGGGCACGATAAAAAATTTTCACTCGTTCAGGAACGCTGACGGTATACACTGGACAGTCGTGCCGTGCGGGCATGTCCATGTTGTATATCCCTATTTCGTACAAATTTTTAATTTATATACAAATTTAAATAGTGTAGCAATTAATTTATTTTTGACGATTTATTGGTAAAATTAGTAGTAGTACGTTTTACCTTAAGAGTAAACAAAAAAAAATCCTCCCCAAAAAATTCTATGACGCCATTGGCGTCATAATCCCCCCCTGTAGACACCCCTGGTGATTACAATGCTGCAATCTGTATCTGAAAATGTTGTTTCGTTCTCGAGATATTCTCAAATATAAATTCTCAAATATAAATCCTTCCTAGTACATTCTTATGGGTGTTTCCGAATACAACTATTTTTTGTTTTGTTTTTCTTATATCTCTGGTTCTATAATCACAGTATGAGGTTGGCTGACTTGCTATAAAAAGGTGAGGTTCTTTTTGGACTTAAAAGATTCAGGGCCGGTTTCGGAGCTTGGGGTTATCTTAATCCCGGAGTTAGTTAACCCGTGGACTAAGATACTCTTAGCATGAAAAATCGGATTTCGGAGCTCGGGGATAAGTTTCTTAACTCTTGGGTTATCTCAATCTGAGGATAATTCTATCTTTGGACTTATGCAAGGAGTTACCGAGGTATTTTGGAGAATTTTTATATTTGGGTAGTGGTGGGTACTGTGTGCAGACGCATTTTACTTGTTCTTTCTTCTCTTCTCGATTGAATTTGGCTCTTGCTGTGTTCGGGTTATGCCTCCCGAATTACCTCTCGGGTTAAAGATATTCTTGGAGTTAGTTATCCTTGAGCTCCGAAACCCGATTTCTACAGTTCGAGGATAAAAACCGGTTCAAACTGGTATTTAGTCTGAGGATAAAGATAACCCCGAGCTCCGAAACTGGCCCTCAGTGATTTAATGGTTTTAATTTGAACTATTGATAATTTAAATACGATCAGTCAAAGATGATTTATAAAGCCGCATTTAATAGAAATTTTTTTCTTAATAAATTTTTACTTAATAATTTATACTTCGGATTATAATTACATCTCATTATTCATTCTGGTCTTAAAACACTTATGTTACTTTGGCTTTCATTTGAGCCGTTGATTATCTAAATCCGACGGAGCAGGAATGAGATATGATTCTTCTAAGATAATGAAATTTTATTGGTTCTGAACATTAAATTCAATTTAAGACGTTTATCGCAAGTTCTAAGCAAGATGATTTGCTTCTTAAATAGCACAGCTTTTGTTTGGGGTCCTGATAAGTTTTATCAAAATAAGGTTCAGGCGAGTTATAAGATTTAAACTAAATTATCATTTGAGAAACAAATGAAATTTATAATCTTTGGATAGTACTAACTCTTTTTCACAAAGTCTGATTTAAATTAAAATTAGCTCAAATCAAAGCCAAAGATCACTTGAGTGTTTTAATACCAGAACGAATATGAGGACACATTTAGAACCTGAAATATAAAAACCTGAAATATAAATCTATATTATATATAAAAGTAAAAAAAAAACAACTAAAAATTGCACATGGCGTAATATGTTTTCATTGGAATTAGTTATTATTTCAGCGGGCAAAGCTGCGGGTATCTCTGCTAGTAATAGATAAAATTAATTTTTATAAAATACATATTCTGTTTAATGTCTCTGACTGGTCGTATCCAAACAATCAATACTTAAAATTAAAGCCATTAAAACACTGAATCTTTAAAGACTATAACGAAAGTCATACTGTGATTAGAACCGGAGATACAAGGAAACGAAAACAAAAAAAAATAGTTAAATTCGGAAACGCCCATAACGAATGTACAAGGAAGAATTCATATTTGAGTATATATTGTAAACAAAAGAAACTTTTCAAATTTAGCACGTAATGATGCGTCACAACACCATATTCGCATAAAAAAATAATCTTGTATCCAATATGGCGGCTTATAATTAGTACTCGCTAAAGTATAAAAAGTATTTGCCATCAAAGTATTTAGTATCAAAAATGATCGAAGTATTTACTATCCAGCAACTATTGGCAGTGAGTTTAAATCAATATCTGGGGAAATATTTGTTTGGATACAATAAAGATAATTTTTTTCAATATCCGTTTTATAATTTTTTGACTCACCGTCTTCTAAGCAATCCAAATGTCTGCATTAAGCGTGGACAATTGTTCTGCCCCTCTATCCCAAGGGCATCATCAGCACGTACAAGTCTTGAGGTTAAATCATACCAGTAGACAATTGGTTCTTGTCAAAAGTTAAAATATAACATAAAACATCAATGGACACAAAACACAAACGTAAAAGACACATATCTACACGGCTACTTTCAAATCAAATCAAATCAAATTTATTTCCACATAAAAAATAACAATTACAATTTTCAAAATATTTACATTAATTGCTTAAATAACTTAAATGGAAGCAAGAAAACAACTTAAAAATAAATTTACAAAAAACCTACAATAAAATAAAAATTACCTTGCTTCTGAAAAAAAATAAACAAAGGAAATGAGTCTACATGGACCAATTGGTGGTCTGTGCGTAGACTCGAGTTGATTAAGAAGGTACTTTTTTTTTTAAAAAAAAAAGGAGCAATTCATTATATATGAACAGGTAAAAAAGAGCTGAAATTTAAGCTAATTATGATGGTGTGTAGAAAAATAAATAATGTTGGATACTGTGGGGAATGATGCTCTAGCATAGATGTAATGGTGTGAAGCGAGGTGCAGGAAGAGGAAGATTTCCAGAGTAGTCAGTGTAGATAATGGTTGATGGTGTCAGTACAAAGCAGGTCGTCCACATTCAGCTGAGATGAGCGCCAAGGCCTCCTCGTCGCTGATAACCAATAGCCACTCCTTAAGCCTTTTTTAAATACATTTAATGAAGGAGAATAAAATAAACTGAAATTATTAAAACAAGAAGAAAAATTGCGGTACAAAATATGAGTAATGTAAAAGCAATTTGTTTTAGAAAAAGATTTGTGCTGTTGAATTGTAATGATTCCGACTTTATTTGCATATCTTGTGTGAATGTAAAATAGAAGAAAAAATTGAGTCGAAATGTTTAAAAATGTGAATGAATAAATCTTTAATAAACTATTTTTGGATAGGAAAAATATTAGTTTCTTTAAATAGCAGATCAGTAGGATATCTTTTACATTTCTTAAAACCGGCCTTAATTATAGATTTTTGAACCACAGTCAGACTATGAAGATGCGATCTAAAGGCCCCTCCCCAAGCTAATATTCCATATGAGAAAATGGACTAAACGTATGCAAAATATGCCAATTTTATCTCTGTAAAATTTAAAAAATCACTAAGTTTTCGAAATGCAAAAATATATTTTCTAGTTTTAGTTTTTAAAAAAATGACATGCTCTGTCCATTTCAAACGGAAATCAAAAATAACCCCTAAGTACTTGTACGATGAAACCCTTTCAATTGGCTCACAAGCACAGTCACTGATCTGATGGTTAATACAGCTGTGTAAAATTAAATCATTTAAGTTATAATCAGATTGAGGTGAAAGAGACACAGGCATAAATTTAGTTTTGGAAATATTTAGAGACAAAACGTTTTGATCAAGCCATTTCTTTACTAACTTAAGGTCAGATAAAGATTTTTCCCTTACACTTTCCCATGATTTGTCATTGATAAGAATTAATGTGTCATCTGCAAAAAGAAATAATTTTCCGAAAATTGGAAGTTTTGAAATGTTATTTATATAGATTAGAAATAAAATTGGGCTAAGGGTACTTCCTTGAACCACCCCATAGTCAACAGGAAGCTCATCGCTGTTAATTCCGCATACAGATACAGTTTGACCCCTATTAGTGAAGTAACTGTTGAACCACGAAAAAGCATTTCCAGTTACACCTACGGCAGATAGTTTTGCAAGTAATCTACGTCTATCTACACTATCAAAAGCCTTTTTGAGATCTAAGAAAACTAAAATGGAACGTAAATTGTTGAACAGAGCATAAAAAATTTCTTTGTTTACGTCAAAAAGAACATCAGATACGTTTTTATCTGCTCTAAAGCCATATTAACAATTCGCTAAAATCTGATTGTGATTCAAATAATCCACCAACTGTTCTTTTACTATTCTCTCAAGCACCTTAGAGAATACACTTAAAAGAGAAATTGGGCGGAAATTATTTTTATCTGTGAATGAGTTTGCTTTATGCAAAGGAACAATTTTTGCCAATTTAAAGCTATCAGGAAAAATTCCATATGCTAAACTTATATTGATTATATGCAACAGCGGCTTGGACACTGATGTTATCTTTGAGAACGGCAGCCGAGACACCATCACAGCCGGGGGCGGACCCGCCACGTAAAGCAGTAACATGTCTGATAACGTCAAGTTCAGTAACAGTCCGTAATGTAAACACAGTGTCCTGCCTGTAATCAGCATCATTGATAACGAGAGGACCGCCGCTATCAATCGAGCTGGCAAGGTTGTAGCCGACAGCAGCAAAAAATGTATTAAAATTGTCGGTCACTTGTTCACAAATACCAGTTGTAATACTGGGTATGTTATTAAGAAATTTATGGATGGGAAAAGAATCTTTATTATAAATCCTACCAGCCAGCCAGTTAGTAATAGTAAGGGGGGAAACAAACCACCAAATCCCATTGACGATTTGGCTAAGAACGGAACTAGACTGTTGACAGTGCGGCTGATCAAGAGACACTAAACCAGCCCTTCGCAACTTTCTTAAATGTGGCAACGCCGGGGAGAACCACCGCCGGTCATTGGGCGAGCCCTTCCTGATGTAGCCGACAACAAGCGCCCCTCAATACTAAAGCAGTTAAAAACAGACTATAGGGCGTGATTGTAATACGTTAAAGATGTCCTAAGGGAAAAATTAACTCCCGCTGCCTAAATAAAGATTGCTCCACACTTTATGGTTAAACAGACTAAGGTACAAAGACTAACGGTGAATTAAACCTAAAATATAAATGCAACTTTCATAAAGTACATATTACTTAAAAAGATTGACAATATAACTTAAAAAATACGATGAATAATTATAACTAACATTCAGGGATTTGTATAAATTAGGGTTTTTTACATGAATAGATCAAAGAATTAATTACCTTTCTCTTTTAGTTTTGTCGAGATTTAGTCTCAACCAGAAAAGTAGCACGCTCTTCAGGATTTAAGCTATAAAGGTCGAATTAGATGAAACGCCAAATCATCGTAACAGGCATAATTGTATTAACACATTAGGGACGCCCTCAGGGAAAAACGTAACTCCCGCTGCCGAAAGAAAGTTGGTCCCATATACTGATCGTATGATTAGACAAATCAGGTACCAAAATTAAACTAAATGTGAATTTTGTATAGTACACAATTATGTCCTAAAAGTAAATCAATAATAAACCATGACGAAGTTATATTCAGCTGTAACAGCGTATACATTTGTGAAGCTTACTACCAGCTGACTGATTGAATGAACATTGAAAATGTAAACAAAAGATCGTCCATAACACTTTTATATGGGAAAATTTGAAAAATTCGACCTCGCCAAAAACCCGTTGAAACTTTGAATTTTGTAAAATCCGTTCTTAGCGGATGCCTACGCCCCAAAAGGAATGTCCATGCAAAGTTTCGAGGTTCTAGGTCATGTAGTTTGGGCTGTGCGATGATGGGTGAGTGGTATTTGGTATTTGACAAATATATATATATATATATATATATATATATATATACGGCCCCCTCATCTATAGCCACCCCAGGCCCCCAACTATGTCATTATGCCACTGACTGGAAAATGCCACTTTCAATAGGCATTTTTACTAGATGTTAATTTTATGTTATTTTTGAGGTTATCCAATTACATGATAAAAGAGCAAACTCCTAGTTTATAGTAGTTTATTTTATGGAAAGATATTCTGTTCAATTAGTCTGGTTGCAGTTGAAAAAACCTGTAAGTGAGGTCCACCCGAAGTTTTTTG
Source organism: Flexamia atlantica (assembly GCA_035578135.1). NCBI lineage: Eukaryota > Metazoa > Arthropoda > Insecta > Hemiptera > Cicadellidae > Flexamia > Flexamia atlantica. The sequence continues at coordinate 160,944,055 of JAQJVK010000001.1, forward strand.
TTGATTCCTGTTTCTTCAAGACCTACATAATTCAGATCTGCCGGGTGCCACTTTGTCACCCTTGAGCAAATTCAAATATCAAGATGGCGGCCAAGATGGCTTAAAACCGAATAATTAAAAAAAAAGGTTTCCTCACTGCATTTTTACGTGCATTTTTTGAGATATTGACCAACGCCTATCATCGTTAGGTGGCTAATCCTACATTTTGACAAGATAATATTTTTCGGCCGCCATATTGGATATCAACTTTATTTTTTTAAATGTAAAGATGGTGTTGTGACGCATCATTATGAACTAGATTTTTACGCTGATTACAATGCTGAAATCCGTTTTTGAAAATATGCATCCGTTAAAAAGATATAACTCAAATAAAATTTTATCCCTATACATTTCTTATGGACGTTTCGTATTTTCAATATTTGTTGGGATTATTTTCCTGCTATCTTTCATTATAATAAAGATATGTATTTTGTTTTGGTCTTAAAATACTCAGTGAAATACCGGCTTTCACTTGAGATACCGTATTAATAAACATCGGACAAGTGACAGATGAGCTATAAGGCTAAATGGAATTAAAAAACCAAATTTTTCTGAAATTTGTTTTTAATCAAGTATGTATATCTCCGGTTCTAAATGAGGTATTTAGTTAATTTTGATCTTAAAATATGCAGTGATATGTTGGCTTTTATTTACAATATTGATTCGTGAAATTGGTTAAGCTGTAAACTAATTTTAAGGCTCATTACGACATAAAGATTAGTTATTTTTAAATTTTACGCTTAATAGTGGATTGTAACTCACCCCGAACTTGTTCGAATTAAATTATCACGGTCTCAAATGAAAGCTGATATTTTACTGAGTCTTTTAAAAATATCCAGAAATTTCCTGGAACTGGAGACATGAGTCTTTATATAAACGAAAATGTCTGAAAATATTAATTTTAATGGGTTTTAGAACCACATTCCTCCTGAAACTCAATTTTTTAAAAATAATTTATGACTTAAATGAAAGCCAATAATCTACTAAGTCAATTAAGACCTTTACGATTTTTGAGTCTTCTTTGAAACTACAGAAATCCTTAAAGAAATGTAAAATTATGTAAGTAAAACAAATTTATGTTGAGTGAAAGCTCATATAAAGTCATATAATCTTTAGTCCGATCTTATTGAGAGTCAGCTTACTTGAGACCTGATAGTTTACTGAGTGATTTAAGACCAAAATGAATTTAATACCTCATTTAGAACCGGATATATGAATACTTAACTAAAAAAGAATTTCTGAAAAATTTATTTTTAACTTAAATTGAGCATTATAGTTCATTTGCCACTCGCCCGATGTTGATAATTGAAATCTCAAATGAAAGCCGGTATTTCACTGAGTATTTTAAGACCAAAACGAACTATCTTTATATTAATAGACAAGCATTTTTTCCATAAGGTTTTTGTACTCCTTTTTTCTCAGCCTGTGTGCAACGTAGCAAAAATCTAAGCACACCGGCAGAATTGTATTTTCCTGTAGATGTGCAGAATCCCATTGAAATTTATATTAGTCTTTTAGAAATGTAGAAAATTCAATTTAAAATTTCAAAAAAATTAACATTAGCCTTGAGTTGCTGTTTTGGTGATATTATAACAACCAAATGTAAACAAAGTTAGCATCATGTTTAGCTGTTATCACTTGCTATTTTTCGTAGAGTAAAGATTTGATGTAGAAACATAAAGCCACAGTTAATTGGGGCATGGAGTGAAAATATAGAATTTGATTGAATTCAGGACTACTTAGAGTAGATTAGGGATATTATACTCAAATGTGTTCCATTTTACATATATATGGAAAAAAAAAGTTTACTTGCTTAAATAAGATTAAGAGATAAAAATTTTCTGATAAAAAGGGGAAAAAAGTACATTAAGGGGCGGTTTGGGAGCTCGGGCCCAGCTAGTACGCGCCTAGCTTTATGCGCGCCTAACTTTAGTCCACGTAGCAAAAGTCGGGCTTGGGAGCTCGTGACCAAGTTGAAATGGTTCGGTATCATCTTTAGTCGGTACTAAGTGGCAGTGTGGCTAGATGGACAGGGAATTGCGGGGAATTTTGGTTTTGGGGCTCGTGGCGGCAACTGCGAAACACCTGATCGACGACGACAACAAAAGCGCCCTATGTTGTGCGTGGTGAGGGGAGTTTACAGTCCTCTTTATCATTTTTCTATGAAGTGTTCGGGTAGGTGGATGACACAGTGAGAGTACTTTTAAATTTGTAGTTTTAATTTGTTGTTTTTATGGGTTTTTTTTCAGTTAAATAATTGTGCCTATTAAAAAGTGTTCATAGGCGTAATTCGGGGGGGGGGCAAGGGGGGGCAGCTGCCCCCCCGAAAATTTGAAAATTAAAATTAATTTTTAGGTATAAATAACGAAAAGTGACATGGTTTTTAATCATGTTTTTTCAAGTTGTAAAATTACATTATTATTGACATAAATTTTTCATTAATATGAGTCTCTTCGATATACCGTAAAAGTACGCTGGTGGCGTAGTTTTGTTTGAAGTCCGATTGCAAATTTGCAAGGATACGTTTAGCGAACAAATACAGACATACACGCTATCCACTATGGCGTGCCGGTCGACGAGAACCCACTCCCACGCCAAATGACACGTCCACCAATGAACTAACGCTCCACGATGGCCAACCTCTAAAATCTGTAGTGCTGTTCAGAGCCAGTGTAAGTTAGTTGCCTGTCATAAGACACTGTTCACCAGGGGTGCCCAGAAGGGGGGGAATGGCGCAATTTTCGCCATCAAAATTTTTGGGGGCATGATTTTTTGGGCGGAATATAGGTTTTGTGAGGAATTTTGAACCAGCGAATAAGGGAAAATTACAAAAAAATAAACTATCATAACCATACGCAACAGTTAAAAGTACTGTTTATTTATCTAACCATTTCATCAGGATTACCATCACTGAACTCGTCATATATTCCAGTTTGCTATGTAAACCATCCATTGAATCTCCAAGTCAATCCATGTGTTAAGTTATTTTGAAGGGTGGTTGACAATGGGTCGACTGGACTGGCAACCCTGTCTGACATCGGGCCCAGAAGACATAGTGTCAGACAGGGTCTGTGGCCCCGGTCTGACACAGACGTTAGCAATGTTACCAAAACCGGGTATTTACCCGGTTTTCGGGTATTTTGGAGGCCGTGCGGAGTTTTGGCAGTGATTAAGAAAAACTGGGTATAACTGGGGATTTAAGACTTGGGTTGAGGAAATTTACACATCAACCTGGATATTAAACAATGGGTGAAATCGGGGATTTTTGACGATCGAGGTACAAGGATTTTTTGGAACCCTAGATATTTTATTTTTCAAACGAAAGTTGGTGTTGTGCATTTGGTTTGGTTGTTTTGGTTATTTCGTTGCAGTGTAACCAGAAACTGGGTAATAGCCCGGTTAGTGGGTTTTTTGTTGGCCGTTCGGGGACTTAATTAACATGATTAAGAAAATCGAGCAAAATCGGGGATTTTAGACTTGAGCTGCGGCGATTTACTCGGCATCCTAAATACATAAAAAACGGGTAAAGCCGGGGATTTTCGAACTGTGATTTGCTTTGCAAATATTCAATGACCATGTAAGGTGAAAAAAAGTCCGGTATTTGGTGTTTTTAAAGTCATTAGGTGGTTTTTCGGCTAACTACCCGGATTTTGGTCCTTGGGGGGGATTTTGCAGGGATTAGTGCCGAAAAACCGGGTAAAAGTGAGGATTATCAATGGAGTTGGCGGGTAAATAATAAATGCCAAATCCTGTGTAATGCAACACTGGACGTTAGAGATAAGAGTATAGCAATAACAGTCAATCGCCAGTCGTATGAAGCACAGTTGGTGTGCCTGCTTTGACTGCAGTGAGGCAGTTTTACAAATAAATAGTACAATTACTGACTGAAGTTAAGGCCATAGCCAATGTTGAAATTGCACTTAAATGAAAGGTTAGAAAGTTATTTTTTTCACTTCCTGTAACCGCGGAGCCCAAACCCCCCAATTTTTTTTCTGGTTACGGCTTTGAGTGAAGTGAATGGTGATTACAAGTTCACATTGTGTTGTGATATCGTGGTTGGATATTAACTTTAGCTAGTTAGATATAAAGAAAATAATATGCATTGGCAGTGTATATACCCCATAGATACTTTGGTATTATACGGAGGCCACTATTTTAGAGATTTTTTATTGATTACCAAAAATAACTTTGTAATTGGAAAGAACATGCTTTAATTGACTTACTTTCCAAATTGAACATAATTATGATAAGCGGTCTTTGTTTTCTGCTTCCCAGAAGACAGCGATGTTGGTAAGGATTGAGTTGATCGAGTCGCCGCCGCCACTAGCGACTTCACCCGATCGCCACCCTCATTCAGCGCGCTGCGGCGGTTATGTATAGTTAGGTTATCATAAATATGTTAGTAGGACTTTCCTTGTTTCGTTACAACGAACGATAGCAGATGAGTCATACTTTCGCCTGCTAAATCCCTTGACAGGTGATGCGAGCGCTCTGATCAACGACGTGACCTTGGCCTATTTCAAGGATATTTGGCGGGCAAAAGAATGACTCATCTGGTATCGTTCGATTCGTAACGAAACGAGGAAAGTACTATTAACATATTAATGATAAACTGACCTAACATAACCGCCGCAGCGCGCTGTATAAGGGTGGCCTTCGTGAAGTACCAAAGTACCAACCCATATTCTTCAGTACAAACTGCTAGTGTAAAGGGGGGGGGGTATATGGTGTATGCAATCAAATCAGGATGAGGCAATGAATGACCTAGAAGATCTTGCCCCCCCAATCGAAATCTGAAATTACGCCTATGAAAGTGTTGTTACTTTTTCATTTGTTTTTCAAATTGTTACTGCTACTTAATGAGCATGAAAATGAGTTACAAATAATTTTAATACACTTTTAAAACATTTCAACAAGAATGTTTTAAAACAATTTTAACAAGACTAAAACCAATTTGAACTGTTTTAATACAAGTTATTTGACTTCAAACTCTACAAGTTTTGTTTTCAGTTTTAACACTTTTAAAATTGTTTTGAAATAATTTTAATATGTGTTTTCCAAATTACATTAATACTAGTTTCAATATAAGTTTGAAACATTTTAAAAATTGTTCTGATATAAGTTATTTAACTATCGCCATTGATACTAGATCGTAATAATTTTTAAGTTGTTTTAATAAAAGTTCCAAACAATTTTAAAATTATTTAAAAAGTTTTTAACTCGTATTGATATGAAATCGTTGCCAAGTTTCGATGTATTGATAACAGTTTTAATACGAGTATGAACTTATTTTTAGCTATTTTTTTTGCTCATTTGGATTTGAGTAAGTGCGAGAGAACATGGCTGATAAAGAGAAGAAGCGAACACAAAATTGAATGGATTGTAATTTTGATGACGAGCTGGTTGTATCCGAGGTGGATATATCCTAACATAGTCCAAATAGTCGAGGTACTCCATGTTGATTTCACCGGCACAAACTCACCCTACACTCCGCTCAGTGACAACGCGCCTGGCTTTCAGAGTAGTATAAAACGGAACTCAACTGATAACGACTGCTCAGCGCTTCTGCGCAGTTTCGTTGAAATGTTTTTTGCCTCAATATCTTCACTCTTTTGCGTAAGGGGGGAGCGGGTGTACGTTTCTAATGTCAGACTTTAAAGTAGAATTGAATCATAAGTTACAGGGTGTTTTTTCAAACGCAACCCAAAACTTAATTTTATCAATGACGGACTATCCCCCCCTCCAAGATTCCCGGGTTTGTCCCCAATATATAATTTTCTTTGGGGATACATAAAAATTAAGGGCTACGAAAAAATTCACAGGATATTCAGCACCTCAAAACAAACAAATCAAATTTAATGCAAGAAATTCAAAGACGTACCTAGCAACACGTGTTCAGGAATTTGATGGAGAGAACACAACTTTGTACAAATGCCAATTACGGATTGTTTGAATACATATAATGTAAACTAAATGTGATCAAACTTAAATAATAAGTAGTATAAAATGTAAGGATTAATAAAACAATACTTTTTCATATATATATGTGCAATATTCAATCTTAAAAATGGGTTGCGTTTAAAAAAAACACCCTGTATTATTTGCTTAGCTTAACGATGTTAAAAGCCGCGATATTTTGTAACCCTGATAAGTATCGTAAAAAGTGTTTACAATCCAAAATATGCTTTGTTGAATAGTAATTTATAATTGGAATGTTGTGAATTTTGTGCGTATTTGCTATTTTTCTTGTAGCTAAATCATACACCATATTTAGTTATAAAATTGTATTAATTTATTTATCAACAGAAAATAAATTACTATACCCGAATTTTTATGGCCAATTTGTTTGATATTACCGTTGATTAGTCAAAATCTTAACTAAAGCAAAGTAATCTACGCGATCTCTAGTACAATGTGAACATCAGGAACCAAAAATGAATTATTTTAAAATACTTAAGGGTAATGGAATTGTTCGGAATTTAATGACTAATCCAAATATAACAATCGTTTGGTTAAAGTGAAATTAATAAACAAGATAATTAGATAAAACCAACATGATGTTTACTTAGACCTGCCCCCTAGCAGGTCTAACTTTTGAGCCTAAAATCGACAGTTATGATGACAAAAAAAATTTATTAGGCCCGAACTTGGACTCCCAAACCCAACTAGATTATCTCTTAGGCGTGAGCCCAAGGCTACTTGACTCCCAAACCCAAAAAAGTTAGGCGCGAGATTATCCCTGCGCCAGTTAGGCTCGAGATCAACTAATACCGAGCTCCCAAACCGATTTTTTGGACGCCAGCCTAAATACTGGATATAACCGGTTCTTAGGCTCGGACTAGCGCTAATACCGAGCTCCCAAACCGCCCCTAAGTTTCTACCATCCAATGTACTAACTGACATGCAACTGGCAGGGCCGGCGACGGGGGGGGGGGGTGGCAAATGCACAGGGGCCTGGGCTCACAGGGGGCCCGGATCCACACGAGATTAGTAAAAATGGGGCCCAGAATCGAGATGAGGAAAAAAAAAGGCGGGTTTCTCAATTGCACAGGGGCCCGAAAATCCTGTCTCCGGGCTTGGCAACCGGAGTATAAATGGACACATTATATTCAAATTTTGTTTTTATTGGTGGATAATGGGTAAAATATATATTACATTTTAGTGATAATAATAGGAAGAGAGGGAAGGAGGGAAGGGAAAAAGTTCCAAATGGTAGGAAAGAAGGGAGGAGAGATGGTAAGAAGAGAATGAAGGAGAAAAGGAGGGTAAAGTGGAAAGAAGGTCGGAAGTAGTGAGGAATTAATGGAGGGAGGGAGAGAACTGTGGTAGGGGGTGTACAGGATAAACTGATCTGATGACTGAAGTTTTACTTTCCTCTGATTCAATAATTATTCTTTAAAAAAATCTTAATAAAATAGTCATTATCTTAATAAAATACTAATTACTAAAACCCATGCCATAAGCCAGAAATGAAGTAAAATAATTAGTCAAAGACTGAGTCTTTCTCTTTTATTTTTGGGCCCCCAGTTTGGTTATATTATGTGGTTACATGGAAAATATGACCTATATGAAATGTATTTGGAAACGCATTGGTTTATGAGGGGATTATTTATAAAATTAGCTATCCCTATTTGTCTCTTTGAAAATTGGTCGAATTTTCGACCACTGGCGATCTCTAGTATAACTTTATTATAATGAGAGATAGCAGGAGAATAATCCCAAAAAATATTGAAAATACGAAATGTCCATAAGAAATATATAGGGACTAGCTGATATACCCGCAGCTTCGCCCGCTGAAAGGATAGCTCGTTTTAATTCAATTATATTATGCCGTGTGCAATTTTTAGGAATAATTAACAAATGGACTAATTTATTTGGGTCATGTGCGTGCAATTAAACCCTTAAGATGCAGCTTATAATTCCACTCTAGATGAAAATGAGAAAGTGTAACGCTTCCTCTAAACATGTTCCCCCCCTCATGATTAGCAAATGGTATAAATTAACTTTATAATTTTACACAGACAGATATTAAATATATTAAATTATTAATGTTGAATATTTACATAAGATTTCACAAAATGGTATTTCACTGGATAAGAGTGTTCTATCATAGTTTATTGGAAATTATTGATACACTGTCATACTCATAATACAACTTCTTTGTTTCGTTCTTCATTTCGTTGATCTGGAGGTTCAATATACTACTGACTTGAAGTTTTGAGGCTTTTCTACACGAAGTTCATGTTGATATTTGTTACAAAGACCTGGCTTTTCTGAGAATACGTGGTTGTATTTAAATAATAAATTACATAGCAAATTCCTCTGTTGTTCATTTATATGTTGGTTCGGTGATATCGCATCATAGATTGATTCTTTAGTTATGGACGTTGTGTTGTTGCAATTTGTTTTGTACCCGTTTACATAATGTTCATTATTTACATAGTTATATTCATCATACATAAAATTATCATCATCATTATCAATATTATAATGGGTTGACATTTCGTCTTTATTTAGCCTATGGCGGGGATTTGTAGTGATATGACATAATTGACCTTCATTTAGTACCATGTCAAACTTCAATATAATATTTGTGTTATTTACCAACATATTTATAGTATTATTATCGAAGTTTATATCCATCTTCATAATAGCTAACGTATCTACTCCTAATATCACTGGTTTAATTAAATTGGGCACTATTAAAAATTGCAAGAATATAGTTTGTCCTTCTATGTTGACTGGGGCATAAATAATGCGAGATATCCTTTTTGATTTATCACGGGTTGCGGTTTTAATGATAGTGTTTGTAAGAGGAAGTTCTCCGAATAGTTTTAAGTTTTGTTGGTTTTCCTTAAACCACGATTCTGAAATACATGTTACTGAGGAACCTGTGTCGATAAAAGCCTTAATTTTTGTGTTATTTATCTCAACTATAATTTCAGGACAAATTATTTGAATCGGTTTTGTACTAGGTTTAATATCTGGTGTTTCATTTAAAAGAAAATCCTTATCGCACATAATGTTATTAATTTCACAATTATACTCTGTGTCAATGAAATGAAGTCCGAGGTGTTGATCGATTATTTGCGCTGCGGTTGCATTATTTGTATGTACAGTATTTATTTGACCTCGGTTCGCAATCACAGCACGTTGGCATTTCCCAGCTGTGGCGATTGGGGAGTGCCGCTGTCATTGGCTGGAGTGTTGGATATATTTGGTGGAGGATGACTCATCGCTTCTGCGAATCTGTCGCTCTGTCCGATGATTGCTAGCACTTGCGCTTGTTCGCTTGACGGATAGCGTCGATCTTGCTGTTGTTCTCCGTTTCTTCTTTGGAATTCCCGATCCCTGGGGTATGGTTTATACTCTATTTGTTGTCTGTTGTGGTTGTTTTCTGATTTGTAGTTATTCTGGTGTCGTTCGTGATAATTGCCTCGGTTTCGTCATATCCTTGGTTTCGATTCTGGTGATGGTTGTTCGAATTTCATTTCGGCTGGTATGCTTGATGGTTTATCTTCGTTTCATACGGAGAGTTCCGTCCGTTTTGTGGGCTGTATGGTCTCTGTTGATGGTTTTCCCTTGAGTGGTCTTGTTGGTTTTTGTGTCTTTTTGGTCCTTCTCGAATATCCTCCTTTTGTAGTAAACGTTCGAACCCTATTATTGTGACGATGTTTTGAACCGATCTGCTATCTTGTATTATTTTTTCAAACCTCTCGGATAGGAGTACAACTATTTCTTCTTCGGTCATAGTAGGCGTGATAGCTTGCAATAGCAGAACTCTTTTGGTAAAATATTCTGTTCGGGTAAGATTGCCATTTGGACGATATTTGTCAGCTTCTATTTTTGCTCGTATTCCCCGTTGTACTTCTCTACTCCAGTATTTTGACGTAAATTCCGCTACGAAAGTTGACCAACTCGTAATGTCTGCTTTGATTAATTGCAACCATCTGGATGCGGGACATTCAAAACTAATCTCTAACGTGTCTCGGAGATGTTCTACTGGATCGAGTGTTGGTTGGCGTTCCAAACATTTTTCATAGTATCGTTTAGTTTCTGTAGATATTCGTTTGGATTGCCTGATCGACCGTTGAATTTTGGCAAATTTCTATCTGTATTGTCGCTGCCGTGACAAAGAATTTGTATAGGTCCGCTGATGTTTCCCAGATTTTGTGATGAATTTTTCAATGTTTCGACATCGGAAGAAATTTTGTCTAGTTTCTTTCCCTGTTCGAGGATCGATTGTGCGTTCGCATGAATAGATAGCATTAGGTCGCCGTGTAATGAACGAATATATGCCTTGATTTGGTCTTCAGTTTCAGTACGAGTGAATTTAATTTGTTCTTAAATATTTTGTTCTATTTTTTGTTAGGTAGATTCCAATTTTTGTTCGATGATCTCTATCGTGTTGTGTTGGTTTTGTCGTAATTTGTCTTCTAGGTTAGATTTTTGTTCAGTGATTATGTTGTCGATACAGAATTTTGTGTTTTGTTGGGTTTCATTAATCTGATAGTTGAATTTTTGTTCGATTTGAGTCATTTCTGCGGCCTGAACTTGTTGTGTGGATTTGATTTTACTCAATTCATTTTGAAATTTTGACTGAGTTTCACGCATTTCGTGGATTTGATTTTCTAACGTGTGACGGCATGCTTTGATTTCTTGATTAGTTTCATTTATTTTAGCATTGTTTTCTTCCAATTTTGAATTTAAGTTAGTATTAGTTTCTTCTAGTTTCAAATTTAGGTTGGTACTGGTTTCTTCTAGTTTTGAGTTTAGGTTAGCATGGGTTTCTTCTAATTTTGAGTTTAAGATAGTACTGGTTTCATTCAGTTTAATGTTGTTTTCTTCCAATTTCAAATTTATTTGTTGTAAATAATTTAAAATTGCATTCAAATCTGTGTTTGGTGTGGTTTCGGTGTTACAGACATTTGAATTTGCCGCCATAGTTGGTACACTTGCCATCGGAATGCAGGTGTGTCGGGTTTCGACTGTCTGATCAGCTGTTAGTCCGTTGCCGTCTGATCGGGAACCTTCGGATTCGCTCGGGTCGCTTGTGTGACTTCCGATTGATACTAGCCAGTCGGCGTGTTGTAGTGGCACGATTGAGGCGTTCGTGTCACTTGGCGTTGCCATGGTGACGGGACTGTGGTGAATGCGAGAATTGAATTGGCTGTTCGTCTCGTCTCCTGTTTGCATATTTGATGACGTATGGCTTTGTGGCGATGTTGTCGGATTCGTTACGAAGCTGCTGTCATGGCCGACAGTGTTTGTGTTTTCAGTATTAATGCCGGTTGTGTTTACGTTTGGATTAACTGTATTTTCGTCCCTATTCATATTTATTGGATATCGTTTCGGTCGTCGTAAATTATAAGACATTGATTTATGAGGGGAATAAATTACGGAACAACTTAATAAATAAATATCTTAAAATTATGAATATCTTATTTGACTAAATAGTAGCCTAGATTTATTGAGAGTTGTAATCTTTTGACCAAGAGCTAAGATTATTTGCCCCACGTTGGGCGCCAATTACAAATACATTATCTATATATTTATTTTATCATTATTGTTTATTTATTTATTGTGTTCATAAAGGAATGCCTTGTTCTATTTTTAATCTTCTCCTCTGCCACGACGGTGCTCTTGTCGTTGGTGCCGTGTGCAGCAAAAGGAACACCTTGGCTCTTTGATGATGCTAAAACCTACTTAACTATTTCTAATACTATTAAAATAAAGAAATCTGTAATGTATTCACATAAGTAAAGAATATTTATTAATGAAATAGAAATACAATGGACATGGACTCTTAAATTTTCAGGGAAAGGTTCGTGCTGGTAAATAACCTTAGCTCTTTTGGTAAGTAATAAAGTAAAGCCAATTTTGTTTGAATTTTGAATGCAGATATAAAATATGCCAATGGTCTCAAAATTGAAATAGGCCTAATAAAAGTTGAATTAATTTGAGTTCACAATTACTATAAGAAAGTTCACATGGATAACATCTTCAGGTAGGTTACTTGAAATAATTAATTAGGCTTGATCAAATAGATAGATTGAAAGTATGATAGTCTTTGTTGGAATCAAAATGGTGGTTACCAATCTGCTCACAAAATTTCTTCACCTGGTACTTATTGGATCTTGATGTTAAGCAAAGGGTTTGACTCTAAATGGTACCCAGGCAAAGTTCCCTAGTTAAAACAGAACTAGACTATGCAAATTCTAGTTCAACTGGGCCTAATTTTGAAATGGAGAATTGTATCCCCAGAATTTATAAATTCATTTTAACACTTTTCCTTGATGATGCTGGAGGCTGAATGAAGCTCAGGTATGTGTCCAAGTACACAATAGTATTGTTGTCCAGATGGTCTTGTAGGATAAAGAAATATACTTCACTGGTCACTGGAATTTTGTATCAACTATGAGACTTAATTTTGAATTTAATATTATATGAAATTATTTTTAATTACAACTCTCTAACATTATATTATTACTAAAGGGGTATGTTATTTTTGGGTAGGGCTAGTATTAATAAATCATTTTCATCTTTTAAGAATATAAATTTTCTAACACTTAATTTTAAATAAGAATTATGATTTTTAATATTCTTAACTTATAATGAATGGATGTTTTTCTGAGGGGTGATGAATAAAATGACAAATAATAACAGGTATTGGCATTGAAACTCATTAATTAATTAACTATCATGTGTACTTATCTTATTTGGTTACATATTAAATAAATTATGGAACTTGTGATAAATGATTTAAGGAAACAAGGAAATAATAATATTTACAATATCAGATATGGATGAGGCGAATGAAACATTACAACTTCCTCCATTTCCCTATACATAGAATGAGGATAACCCGGAATATAAAATAAAATTGAAAATAAACCGAAAACTGTAAGAAAAAGTAGGAGGTAAATATCTTGGCCAAAAACCCATTTCCCCAAAAAGTTTCTCATTAAATTTTAAAATTTTATTCTTTCAGTAGATTAGTTCTCATACCTTTTCTGTTCCCTGAAAATATTCTACAGGACTCCCATCCATTGTTAGGAAAAACTAAAATGGCCGCCATTTTGCATTTTTTCAAGTAATCTATTTTAGCCGTCTGAGAAAGAATATTTTTAAAAACTTTCTTTTTTCGCATCTAAAGCCTATAAAGAATAATTGTGCCAAGTTTCATGCCCCAAAGTCTTGTGGTTTTTGAGAAATTAAGCTTTCAAAGCTAAAAAAGTTCTTAGTATGCATCTAGAGCCTGTAAGGAATATTTGTGCCGAGTTTCATGGCTCTAAGCCATATAGTTTTTGAGAAATTGTGATCAGTCAGTCAGTCAATGGGTTTTGGCTTTTATATATATAGATAAAATTTTATTTGAGTATATCTTTTTAACGGATGCATATTTTCAATAACGGATTTCAGCATTGTAATCAGCGTAAAAATCTAGTTCATAATGATGCGTCACAACACCATCTTTACATTTAAAAAATAAAGTTGATACGGTATCCAATATGGCGGATCCAATATGGCGGCCGAAAAATATTATCTTGTCAAAATATAGGATTAGCCACCCAACGATGATATTCGTTGGTCAATATCTCTAAAAATGCACGTAAAAATGCAGTGAGGAAACTTTTTTAAAAATTATACGGTTTTAAGCCATCTTGGCCGCCATCTTGGATATTTGAATTTGCTCAAGGGTGACAAAGTGGCACCCGGCAGATCTGAATTATGTAGGTCTTGAAGAAACAGATATCAACAAAAAACTTCGGGTGGACCTCATTTCCAGGTTTAGGTTCAAAATGCATTTTAGCAACTAGACTAAATGAGTTCATAATTTACTCAGTGTCATAACTAAACTGACTATTTTTCCACCGAGTGTTAAGTTAAAATTTGTTATTCTTTAAGGTATAAAAGCAACAGCGACAGTGCCTGGAGGAATATACACAGATTTACTCCGGCAAAGGATTCTATCCAAGAACTTATTTTACCGATTCAATGATGTAAATTATCGATGGGTTTCCAAAGACAACTGGATTTACACTACCACTTTTAATGGTGAGTAATTTTTATGTATTTCTATTCTGAAATTTCTCATTTAAAAATTTTGCTTAACTTTAGAATCTGTCTCCACCGTTAAAATAAATGTTAAGATAAATATTTTTCAATTTGATATAAATGATTGAACCCCCCCCTTGCAGCAGACCTGCATACTCAGCGGATTTCAAATGCAAAAGAGCATATTTTAATCCAACATATCAAGATTTGACATGTTTTTGCGAGCTCCATAAGGATAGCATGGGGAATGAGTATGTAGGTTTGCTGCAACAGGTACGTTAAAACTGGGTGGTTTTAATTAAATATTGAGTAGATCTGAATTAGAAGAAGCCATATACCAAGTTTTATTGAGATATTAAGAGAAATAAGCTTGATACAGAATTTTACTTATTTCCCATAAGGATAACATTGGGACAACGTACTGTGTTTACCACTAGCAATATTTCGATAACCAATGGTTATAGGGTAACAATTCAAAATACTAAATTATTTGTTTTTTTAAGCTGAAATCAATGTTGTAAACAAAAATTACAGTATTTTAATTTTTAGCGAATTTCCCCTATAGGGAAGAAGCTATTACCGTAGGTCTCATGGTAAGACCTAAGCCCCAGATCATGATAACTTTTCGTTTTGCAACCCCCAGAAGCAAAAAACACCATTCGTTCGAATTTTTAGATATATATATATATCTATATATATATCTATATATATATATATATATATATATGTCTGTTAGCACGATAGCGGCCGTAAAAATGGTCCGATCTTGATGAAATTTGGTATAGACATGTAAAGTAGTAATCGATTGGACGAGTTCGTGAACCAGCCCAATCGGACCACCGGAAGGGGGGGTAAAGGGGGATGAACCGCCCCAAAAATGGGTTTTTTTAGTTTTTTATATTGAAAAATAAAATTTATCGAATTTTTGTTGGCACCATTGAATTCAGCTAAAAAAAACAAACAATTTAGTAATTTGAATCACTGCTCTATGTCCATTGGTTACCGAGATATTGAAAGTGGTAAACACAGTACGTTGTCCCAATGTTAACCTTATGGGAAATAAGTAAAATTCTATATCTCGTTTATTTCTCAACATATCTTGATAAAACTTGGTAAATGGCTTCTTCTAGTTCAGATCTACTAAGTAATGAATTAAAACCAACCAGTTTAAACATACCTGTAGCAGCAAACCTGCATACTCATTCCCCATGTTAATTTTATGGAGCTTACCAAAACATGTCAAATCTCGCTATGTTGGATTGAAATATGTTGTTTTGCATTTGAAATTCGCTGAGTATGCAGGTCTGCTGCAACGGGGGTATTCTATGTAAAAAATCAAAAAAACCCATTTTTGGAGGGGTTTACCCCCCTTCCCATAGTCTGATCAGGCTGGTTTTCGAACTCGTCCGAATAATTACTACTTCACATGTCTGTGCCAAATTTCATTCAGATTGGACCAATTTTACTTGAGGTATCGTGCTTAAATACAAACACACACACACACACACACACACATATATATATATTATATAAAATAAATTACATTCACTTGTTAGGGCTACTATTATAATTATAGAGATTAACATTTCTGATTACCAGAGTACCCTTTTTGTACATAATTAAATATTTATTTAATTAAAATTGACAACATGTTTCGGCTCTTGGCCATTTTCATAGTCAAAACAAAAAACCTAACCTAATACAAAGTTCAAAATTATAATGTGCATGAAAACAGATGTTTCTTATTGTAGCAGTATAGAATATTAAACATTCTTGATGGTTTTTTCTTGTATATGTCTCATTTTTTCATATATTGGGTTGATTAATTCAATGTGGGTATTTAATAGGTTTTGGGGTTCTTTTTTGTAACCTATATATCAGTTTGTAACCAATAGTTTTCTTTGGAATTCATTTTGTCTCCCTTTTATAAATATTCTACTATTTTGAGATTTTCTTTCATACTCTTGTATTCGTGATTGGTTTTTAGTAAATATATATAAAATAATAAAATAAAGGCTCAATAGAGCAATGGGGGAAGTGCGGCACCTTCTTCAAACGGAATGCCTCGAATTTTCCGTCTTGTTCCTCGAAGCCTAAGTGAAACTGCCCGAATGATGGAAAGCTGGCTTTGGATTCTTAGCCATCCAATAATCTGGGAGTATGGTTTTCTCCATTTTACAGCCAGGGCCTCACTTGTTCTCCTCTGAAATGCTTCATATTCTTTATGGGGGACTCCTTCTGTGGAACAAATTAAAGGTGTGAAGCTTCCTCTGATGTCCTCGGCTGGTTTATCATATTTATTGTGTTTCTGAATGGCATGGTTTCGAGATGTTGATCTCCAATCTTGGTTGGTGTAAGAGGGAGCATCAGCATTAACAATGCGATTATCAAAAAACGCTACCCTCTCAGCCTCCCAATACCATTTACTTTAAAGTCAGCTCGCAAAGCAGGCACATTGTTTGCGGGATCAGCTTCTCTCAGAATAGGTTCGACTTCAACCCCATTCCAGGCCATATTTTCTATCGCAGCACAGTGATCTCGATGTTGATCATGCCCATGTTTTATCAATCCTCCTTTTTTACAATTTAAAGCATGGGTAAGATCCATAGGTAGGTCACAACCATCACATCGGATTGGAATTTCTTATTGTGCGGCCATAGCGAATTGACAAAGCATCTCTAAATTGATCCGGGGATAAATCTGTATGATCCAATGCACATGGTGTCACAGTTAACCATTGGCTAGCATTCCCTGCTACGATTCTAATTAATGGCTTCTTTTGAGTTTCTGGAAGTAACTGTATAATTTGTTCACTATCTGCTTTTACCAAATTGTCTTTTTCTAGTTTTCTCTGTTTTCTGACAAGTTGTAGAGTTGATACATGATCATTAATCTTTAAGGGTTGTCCATTTTTAATGGCAAATATTAATTTTTCTGTACATTGCTTTGATGTTGCAAATGAAATACCGTCATTCTTGGTCGGGTCTTGAATATTTAAACCTCCAAGACGAGTAGGGAGAGAAAACAAGTCAAGTTCAGAAATCTCTTGATCAAAAAGGCTGGGTGTGAAATGGCGATGTATGGCAGTTTTTAAATCTTCGTATTCTTCACTAAATCCTTCAGTTACTCTTTGGAGAAATGCCCATTCATTTTGTAATGACTTTGTAAAGGCGGTATACGCTGCTCGAGGACTTTTATGTGCCGCTATGCCAAATATCTTTATACAGTCAACCCATTTTTTTACTTTTTCCTTCACAAATTCCTTCTTTTCTTTCGAGATACCAATAACACCTCCTAAAAACCTGTACGATGTTACAATTTTCACTTGAAGGTCTCTGAAAATTTCTTCTGCTTTTTCTTTGTATTCAGGTTTTACTATCAAGACGCTTTTCTTGGGTTCTGGGTAACACCCCCATTTCGGCCCTTCAGCACGTAAAGCATCAAACCTTTCTCGAACTTGAAGTGTTTCACCAAAACATGCAGAATCGTCAGCGTACCAGTTTTGCTTCCAATTTTGGCTTTTTAGTTTCTTTACCAAAGGCAATATGCCAACTGCATACATTAGCATTCCTAAAGGATCTCCCTGAATGGTTCCTTCTTGACTAAGGATGATTTTATCGCTTCCTCTAAACATAATGGTTGTATAGCCTTGGCATGTATTGAATAGGAAACGAGTGCAACGAGGCCAGAGTACCCTAGCATTCCACAGAGTTAAAGGCCTGCTCAAGGCGTTGAACGCATTTGAAGCATCCACAAGTAAAATACAATTTTGGTTATTTTCATTGACCATGTAGTTTGGGGGCCTTGGGGTTGGTAACTTTTAGTTTATATTTTTCTTCTTTCTTTATTAGTTTACAGTTGTTAATTATGCTATTTGTCTTTTTTGAAAATTCTTGTGTTGGATCTTTTTGAAGTATCTCAAAATTATTATTTTCAATGAAGGACATTACTTTTGTATTGTAATCGTTGTTTGTAATTATTACTGTTGTATTTCCTTTGTCAGCTTTTGTAATTATCGAGTTATTTTCCTTTAATTTGTTACTAATAGAATTAATAAGCATTATTTCTCTTTTAGAAGAATTAATTATTGTTGTTTTTCTTACTTCTAAGTTAGTCTTGTTAAGTTCATGGATAAAAGCATGTTTCAAATGTTCTTGTTCTTCTCTTTTAACGTTTTTTATAGCAGCATCTATATTTATTAATTCATCTTTGATCGTTTCATTTTTATTGCCTAAGTTGATATTATACTTTAATGAGTTTTGTAACATTGACTACTAATTTTAATCGCCTTGTTAAGGATGTGGAAGATGGGAAGAAATCTTCCTGGCAGTGCCAAAGAGCTGACTGTGTCGCTAAATCAGATGATAAGCAAACTGCTATGTTAAATGAGTTAAAAAGTCTTTCGTCTGTTGTAATCAGTTTGGTAGATAAGGTAGACCTAATAAAATCTACCGAACTTGCTGAAATTAAATCCGACGTTAAGGCTGCTACGGCTAAGCTTTCTTCGATTGAAAAAAGATTGGACGTTTCTGAAAACCGAATTGATGATCTGGAAAGGAAATTAAAAGCTATTCCAAATATTACCGAGGGGCAAAGTCCTGCAGTTACGCCCGAGACCGTTTTGGCTGAATTATATGATAGAACAAACAGAGCTTCCAATATTATTGTGTACAACATACCCGAAACTCCTGGGGGGAATGACACAACTACTAAGAAAATTGATACCGGCACTGATCTTATGGTTAAACTTATAACGTCTCTTAATATCACAATCAATACAAATAAGCTCAAAACTTATAGGCTTGGCCGCCAAAAGTCTAACAAGCCTCGGCCTATGAAGGTTGTATTGGAAAATCCTTCAGATGTTGGTATATTCTTTTCTTCTTTTGATATCGATAAGGCCAAAGAAGTAGATCCAGTGTTCTTAGATGTAGGTGTATCCAAAGACAGAACTCCTAGGGAACGTGAATATCTCTATACCTTGAGAACTGAACTGGAAGAGCGGGCAAAGGCAGGTGAAACAAACTTGACAATCAAGTACAAAAATGGCATCCCTTCTATTGTTACTAAACAGTCAGAAAACGGACTTTGAACGGTGAAACCTTTTTGAATGTGTATTACCAAAATGTAAACGGTTTAAAAATAAAACTTTCTTCATTGAGATTCTCAACTGATGTATGTGATTATGATATGATAGTGTTTACTGAGTCAAATCTTGATAGTGACATAGCCGATTCTGATTTGGGACTTGCTAATTTAAATTTATATAGGAAAGACAGATCTCCAAATTCCAGTAAGAAGTCATCTGGCGGTGGTGTCCTAGTTGCAGTGGATTCAAAAATGCCTTCATATGAAATACCTACCACTGTTGATGAGATTGAGTGCATTTTTGTTGCTCTACAGTGTAGTCATAGGGACATAACGATTGTGGGAGCTGTTTACAAACAAAATTGTAACAGCAACCCCAGCAACCCGCGTCAGTCTACCGAAGGTTCTGTGATGCTGTTGAAGAAGCCTATCTTAAAGAGCCAAATTGCACATCCATCTGCCTTCTTGGCGACTTCAATCAACCGGAGGTGGATTGGTCCTCAAGCAAATCCCCAGCCTCATTCAATTCTACTTCGCATCTTGTGGATCTTTCGGAACTTTTGGATTTACATCAGATTAACACAATCAAAAATGCAAGAAATGTAATGCTGGATCTCGTCTTTGTGTCGAATGGTCCTGCCTCTGTCCTGCGTGCTACTGATGCTTTACTCCATGAAGACAGGCATCATCCTCCTCTGAATATTAATTTGCCTTTTTCACTGGTGAATTCCCAACATACTGTCAAATACGCCAATGACTTAAAACGCTGTGACGTCAGCAAGGTCAAGCAATGGATTAATTCAGTTGACATGTCCAGTATTACCCAAGAAAATGTCGATACTCATTTCGACTCTTTTTGTAAGGGCCTGAAGGAGACGATTTTAATGCACTCTCCCGTCAAGAAGACTGGCTACTGCAGATTCCTTTGTTGGTATGGCAAAGACCTTCAGCGTCTAGTAATAGCAAAAAAGATTGCGCATAAAAGGAATAAATCCACATTGAATGCTTATCACTACGCTCAGTTTAAGTCCCTAAGAACTAAGTGCAAGAACTTGGTATCTATAAGACACCAGGAATATATCCGTCATGTTGAATCTTCAATTCCTACTAACATAAAAGCCTTCTGGAGCTACACTAAGAGTTTGAGGACGGACTCTTGTCTCCCACATGGAATGTCTTACGGCGACCTAAAGTCAACTGACCCGAAAGGAATGTGTGAATTGTTTGGCCGATTTTTCTCCTCAATTTACAAGAAAGCATCTGTATCTCCTGGATCATACACTTACAACATCAGCTCCAACCTCTCTAATATCACAATATCTGTAGAAGATGTTGAAGAGAAGATTTCTCGCCTGGATGTCAACAAGGGAGCGGGCCCAGACAGCATTCCTCCATGTGTTCTTCGCCATTGCTACAGGGAGCTTTCGCCAATCATCTCATCAGCTTTCAACTTACTTCTTCTCAAAGGCGTTTTCCCAGACAACTTGAAGTTAGGCTATGTTGTTCCCATACACAAATCAGGGGCCACCAATTCTGTTATCAACTATAGGCCCACAGTCATCCAATCAGTCATAGCCAAGGTCTTTGAGAGTCTAGTCCTGGACAGGTTATCCTTCAGTTTCCAATGTGACATTTCGCCAAGCGAGCATGGTTTCTTGTCTGGCCGATCTACTGTGACCAACTTGGTGCTGTTCCAAAATTATATAATCAACGAATTCTCGCAAAACCACCAGGTCGACTGCTTATCATTGGACTTTTCGAAAGCATTTGAACGAGTGGACCACTCCAATCTGCTGAAAAAACTTGAGGCGTATGGTATTGGAGGAAGTTTATTGCTTTGGATGAAGAGTTACTTGACTAATAGAACCCTGATGGTTAAGTTCGCCTTATCCCTCTCTGAACCCTTTGCTGTGACCTCTGGAGTACCACAAGGGTCTCACCTTGGACCACTGCTTTTCAACCTCTTTGTTAACGACATCACCAGATCATTCAAGTCCAACCATCTACTGTTTGCTGATGACGTAAAGATCTTCTCTAAAGTAACCTGTCAGCTCGATCATCAGCTCCTCCAATCAAGCCTAGATGCAGTTTACAGGTGGTGCGAAGATAATGCCATGGATTTAAATGTTGCCAAGAGTTGTGTGATTACTTACAACCGAACTAAAGATCCACTTGTTATAGATTATCAGGTCGGAGGCAGGACCTTGCCCAGATGCGATGTTGTCAAAGACCTTGGGGTTACTTTCACTACATCTCTAAATCCCTCGCTTCATATATAAAAAATATATGTGCTCATGCGAATAAGATGTGGGTTTCATTGTGCGCTCTACAAAGGACATGAGTAATATATTGTCCATTCTTACTCTGTATAAGGCCCAAGTTCGTCCCAGGCTGGAGTATGCATCAGTAGTTTGGTCACCCTACCAGAATACACTAATAGAGAAAATGGAAGCTGTACAACGTCGCTTCCTTCGCCTTGTTGGAGTAAGACTTGGGTTTGGTTATCTTCAAGCCCCCATTCATCAACTTGAGGATCTTCTCCAGCTCCAACCCCTTCATGCAAGAACTTACCTTGATGTTTGCTTTCTAAGGAGAGTTATCCTGGGTGAAATTTACTGCCCCGAGCTCTTAGAGCTGATGAGTTTTCGAGTTCCGCATCGTACCAGATCAGTTTGAATCTTCAGTGAACCCTCGACTTCTGCATGCTATATCTACAGCAGTACCATCCCAAGGTTACACCGCACTGGAAATCTGGTAGCTGATCAAGTGGACTTCTTTAGTCAGAGCCTCAACTCATTCAAGAGATCCGTTCTCATGGCAGTTTGTGCTCTTCCCTAACATGCATTATGTAATCTTGCCTGTTCACTATGTTAGTTTCTCTTTTCTCCTTGCAATGGCCTTGATTTAATATTTGCTTTGTTAATGTCAAAATATTTGCGGCACTCAATTTGCATGTATTGTATTTTCAAGCTTGAAAAGCAATGTTTGCATGTTTGGTTGATTATTATTGCACCAATTATTATCATAGTACGTTCAAATGTTGAAATTGCACTTGATCTGCTGAGTCCTTTTTTTCTTTGCATGTGTACATTGTGTTAGTATGTAGTCTATTTTGCATATATCACTTATTTATTTGTACATTGTTATAGCTCTTATTATTCTCACAGTATGTTCAAATGTTGATTTGCTGATTAATTTTTTCTTATGTAGTCTATCTTGCACATATCATTTATTTGTACCCTGCTAATGTTCTTGTTATTTCACACTGTTTAATGTTCACAATGTTTTCACACTCATAGTTTAATTTGTTTTTTCTCGTGTTATTTTTCGATTAAGTGTTGTTGTTTGCTAGTTGTAAGAATTTTTGTAATAGTTTCACCGTTGATATATGAATAAATAAATAAACATTTCATTTTCTGCTTCATTGAATTCAATATTAGTTAGATTTTGAATACGTGGATAAAACATGGTTATTTCTTCTATGTTGTTTGTTGGAACATCATTTAGTTTGTTATCCAATAATTTATTTAGTTTCTTAAGATGAGTGTCTTTCTTTTTCTTAATAAGTGGATCAGTCCATTTTTGATTATTATTTATGATTTCCACAATACTTTCAGGTAGGAATAGTAGTTTCATATTATTCAATATTTCAGTTCTTGTTTGTTTGATATGTTCTAATTTTCCATAAAGTGAATTAATCTCTTCTTTGATCCAGATCTTTTTTGCTGTTTCTATAGTTCTCAAGGCTACGTTGGTTTTCGATTTTTTATGTATTTGTACATAATTAGGAACCTTATTTTTTGATAAACATATTCTGTTGAATTTTATATCTTCTTTAACTTTTAGTTCTTTTTAGGTCAGGTTATATTGGTGACATTGGTAACATTTATATTGGTGAATGATTCTTTGGTTGTTAGCCATATTATAAAATAAATTACATTCACTTGTTAGGGCTACTATTATAATTATAGAGATTATCATTTCTGATTAACAGAGTAATCTTTTTTGTACATATATATATATATATATATATTTATTTATTTATATAGATTATTATCAATAAAATATAACTTACTCAAGGAATTTTTCCCAGCAAATTAAAACTTGCAAAATTTTACCCCAAATACAAAAGTGGATCAAAAAAGGAAGCCACCAGCTATCGGCCCATATCTCTTACTTCAACCTTTTCAAAAATCCTAGAGCGGGTAGTATTGATGAGGCTCCTGAACCATCTCAGTCAGCACCAACTACTAACTACTAGACAACATGGATTTATCAAAAACAGGTCCACAACAACGACAATAGTACAATTAATAGAAACTATTAGCAACAATCTTGAAGAAGGAAACATTACAACTAGCATTTTTTTGGATTTCATCAAAGCCTTCGATTGCCTAGACCATAAACTAATAATATCAAAGCTACAATCACTTGGAATTGGTGGCGGGGAACTGGACTGGTTCAAGAGCTACCTAAGCAAAAGGAGGCAATTAGTAGAAATCACCTCCCAACAAGATAACATAATAAAAAAATAAAATCTGAGCAGCTACCAGAGGAGTTCCTCAAGGTTCAGTGCTCGGACTTGTCCTATACAATCTGCTAACCAATGACTTCCCAAGCTATTTAGAGAACTACTGTGAAACAGTCATGTATGCTGATGACACAGCCTTGACTGTAGCAAGCAAGAACAAAGCTCAGCTAGATGTTGACTCATACATTTCCTTTAATATGGCAAAGCAGTACTGCCTTCCCAACGACCTGGTCCTTAACACTTCAAAAACTCAACAGCTAATCCACACCCCTACTCAAAACGATCATGAAGGTCTTCCAGAAGTAAATACAATTTTTTCAGGAAAATATCTAAGATTAATTATAGACCAAAATCTATCCTGGGAACCCCATGTGAATGAACTTTGCAAAAAATTAAACAGTAGCCTCTATGTAATAAGAAGAACTAAACAAATTACAAGCCCTCAGGTAGCACGAACAGCCTACTTCTCGCTATTTGAATCTCTCCTGAGGTATGGCCTGATAGCTTGGGGAGGGACAACATCCACAAACCTTCAAAGAGTCCTTATTATTCAAAAAAGAACAATCAGAACTTTAAAAGGACTTGGACCCTTAGATACATGTCGTGAAGCCTTCAAGGAACTTGGAATCCTGACAATCATTGGACTCTACATCCAAGAAACAATAACTCATGCAGTAACAACTGGCCAAACAAGAACAGGAGACAGGCATCCTTATAACACCAGATATGGAAGGAATTTCCTACTTGATCAACACCACCTGAGCCTGACAGAGAAAAAACCTTCATACAGAGGAGCCCTTTTCTACAACACTCTGCCGGACCACATAAGAAGACTGCCAGAAAGAAAAGTTATCTCACAGCTGAAAACCTGGCTTCTACAACGTCCGTTCTACTCCATCCAAGAGTTTCTTCAGTGGAGGACTAGAAACCCATAATAACAAACACACACTCCTACACCATTATGTAACATTAACATTTGACCTTTAATCTGTTCTCCAAGAATATGATTAATAAACTAAAAAGAAAGAAAGAAAGAATATAACAAGTGTACCCTTTTTTCATTTTATTAATTAAATTATACGACATGTGTTTCGGTTTTCAAACCATTTTCACAGTGTGATGATATACAAGAAACAATGCATTCAAAATGATAGACAAACTAGTCTCCCCCAAAAATTCAAATCCAAAAATATATGAAATATCAGGTATCTACAAAATCACATGCAGCGAATGCAACAACTGCTATATTGGTCAAACAGGCAGGAGTTTCAAATCAAGATTCAATGAACATATACAAGCAGTTAGATCAAACAATTCAACCAGCCAAAAATCCTCCTTTGCCGAACACATTTTAAAATCAGACCATAGCTACAAAGTAATCAAAGAAAACCTGACTATATTGGATTATGAAAACAAAGGGCCCAAAATGAACACGAAAGAAGAATTTCACATCTACTTAAATAGCAAGTTAAATCAAAAAGACATGCTCAATTCTACATACTCAGATATAATAAACCCAATCTTCGAGCTTAAGAAAATACCAACCTCTTAATCAAAGAATACATTAAAAAAATACATACAGCGAAGATACCAGATGATAAATATTTATTTAATAATTTTAGGTTATGTATATCATCACACTGTGAAAATGGTTTGAAAACTGAAACACGAGTCGTGTAATTTAATTAATAAAATGAAAAAAGGGTACCCTTGTTATATTTTATTGATAGTAATCTTTGTAGCCCAAAGTTGTGAATTACATATTATAATAATATGTAATGTTATTATATATGTTATATATATTATATATATATATATATTATATATATATATTATATATATATTATATATATATTAGAGTAATTGTATATGATATATTTATTTATTATATAATATATTTATTTATGAAAATGAATGAATGGTGTTTTTGGCAATTGGGGACCTCAAAACAAAAAGTTATGATGGTCTTGGGCTTAGGTCTTACCATGAGACGTACAGTAATAGCTTATTCCTTTACGGAAATTCGCTAAAAACATATGTTTTATTGTTATCAGTGCATAACCTATTGAAAATAAACAATTTGGATCACTGCTTTTGTCCTTAAGGATATTCAAGGATCGCTAATATATGGTTTGTTAGCTGATTCTGATTCAGTTTCATACCAGAATTTTAGTACTGTGATGATTCTAGGAGTGAAAAGTGATGGATATATTTGGTTTAACGCAGTGTAACCAATGTGGATCTCTACTGCAGAATCTCTGAGAAAAGGTTCATAATTTGAAAGAGGCAGAATGGTGTTGAGTAAACTTATATAAGTGGATCCATAAGTATAACTCCTACAAAATAATTTTATAATAGAATTAATTTGTAGGATCATAATCTTGTTAAATTTACTGTTTTGTTTTGATTTAAAACGTTTATTATAATTATAACTATTATTTTATTTAACAGTCATGCAGATAAATACCAATACTTTATTTTAATGTTTCGATTCTTATATCAAATCATCATGGTCTGATAACGTAATCGTGATTGGAAATATTGAAAAATATCTATTTTAAAAATCAATTTTAATGGTGGAGGAGACAGAATCAGAAGTTTCGCCAAATTTAATAATTTCAAATACAAAGACCCCTGTTTCAGCAGGGCCACCCAGCAAATTTCTAAAAGATTAATAGTTTTATTTCAACATATTAAATGTAGGCCTATGGAAGTAAATTTATGGTTTTTAGCCATTTCCCCTATTAATATCTTTAAACTCATTTGCAATAGAGAGGTATTTTTATTTATTTACTAGCAGTTGCCCGTGGCTTCGCTCACGATAGATAGCTTATTGAAACAGCTGATCTTGCCACTGCTCTTAGAACTGTCAAATTAGTACCCACAGCTGTTTACATTTCTGTGTCTGAATGTTTACATCCTTATAAAATGTAAACATTGAAACTGAGGCCGTTCACGGGGCGAAGCCCGAGGGGATTTTAAGGAAGTAAATAGGCCTATATGTGTTTCCCAGGTTCAAGATCTACCTCTGTTTGAAATTTCAACCCAGTCGGTTCAGTATTTTTCGAGTTCACTTGTCCCATACATACATACAGAAACCACCTCTTCTTTATAATAGTACTAGTTGTTACCCGTCACGGCTTCGCTCGCGATTGTGATTTGCCTAAGTGGACGATAAAATTTTTACGGTACGCACTTTCTGTACTAAAAATTCTACAGCATTTTAAGTAATTAACTAACTAATTATTATTAAGTTATCATAAATAAATATAATGCTTTAAATCCATAAAAACCGTTTCAATTTAATACATCTCAATAAACAATATTGTTTGATTCATTATTTTCAGCCAAGACATGCAAATTTTTTTTTTTTACTTGACATCCTAGAGCAAGCAACACAAAGCTATCCGTGTGAAAAGCGTGGTGTTCCCAAATGGAGCCCAGCCACTTTAAGTGACTGTCCCTGTGATTTGTTTATAGTCAAGGTGAATGCCAACTTGAGTGGAAATTGCAGTCTTCTGAATTTAGAGGGTAGGTTGTTGGGCACTATAGGTATATACGTGGGATTAAAACCTCCTCTCCTTTGGATGTCCCTGTTATTACAGTGTATAGAACATAACAAAATATGGAACATTTATTAATCCGCAAGTTTCAAAACATAGTTTAACCCATTACACCATGGTTTAACCAACGATAAATAAATAGGTTATTTTACATTGACATTTAGCATCAAAACAATAAATAAATAATGACAGTTAAGATACTCAGCTGATTGAAAACTTAGAGCTTCTTATACAAATAACATATGTTAAGCTGATCTCAATTAATGAACCTGCCAACCTTCCATAAGAATAAAATAGCAACTTTGGAAGCCAGTGATGAGGAGCCCTAGTGGAGTTTGAAAATAAAAATAGACCCATGTCCTTTTCTGATACAGTGGCTCTACTCCTGCAAAATTTCAGCTCAGTTGGTCGAGTAGTTTTCACAATTGTATAGGACAGATATTCACACAAACATCCATACTTTCACATTTATAATTATAATATTATTAGTAGGATAGATGGATTTAATTATTTAGTACATAACAGGCTGGTGCCCAATACAATGCAGTACATAGTAAATTTATAAAAAAAAAATAACAGGAAAGTCCATGCTAGTCTTTCACTGGAATATCTTCATGCTCACTACAGTACAATACAATATCAATACCCACGTTGCAGCAGACCTGCATACTCGGCGAATTTCAATTGCAAAGTACATGTTTCAATCCAATATAGCGAGATTAGACACGTTTTTTAAGCTCCATAAGAATATCATGGGGAATGAGTATGCAAGTTTGCTGCAACAGGTATTTTAAAAAGTGGGTGGTTTTAATTCAATGTTTAGTAGATCTGAACTAGAAGAAGCCATACACCAAGTTTTATCAAGATATGTTAAGAAATAAGGAAGCTATTGCATTTTTTTTTATTTCCCATAAGGATAACATGGGGAATGAGTATGCAGGTTTGCTGCCATAAAAACGGTAATATCCGGGATTTTATATTAAAATACATTAGATCTCATCTATATGAAGCCACAAACCAAGTTTTATTAAGATATTTTGAGAAATAAGCGAGATATAGAATTTTACTTATTCCCCATAAGGTTAACATTGGGACAACGTACTGTGTTTACCACTTTTAGTATCTCGATAACCAATGGACATAGAGCAATGATTCAAGATACTAAATTGTTTGTTTTTTTGAGCTGAATTCAATGGTGCTAACCAAAATTCGATAAATTTTATTTTTCTATATAAAAAACTCGAAAAACCCATTTTTGGGGGGGTTTACCCCGCTTTACCCCCCCTTCCGGTGGTCCGATCGGGCTGGTTCACGAATTCGTCCGAATAATTACTACTTTACACGCCTGTGCCAAATTTCATTCCGATCGGACCATTTTTGCGAGCGCTATCGTGCTTACAGACACATATATATATATATATATCTAGAAATTTGAACGAATGGTGTTTTTTGCTTCTGGGGGCCCCAAAACAAAAAGTTATTATGGTCTTGGGCTTAGGTCTTACCATGAGACCTACGGTAATAGCTTCTTCCCTATAGGGGAAATTCGCTAAAACTAACAACAAAACAGTCTACATAATATGTGTTGCTATTGAATTTTGCTGCAGGATCTCCTAGATATTTTTAATGATAGGAAATAATTCTTCCCTGTTTCTCTCCCAGATTTTTCATTTACTGTCTTCCAAAAGATTTTTGGATCACCATTTTTTTTTATAATTATGTCCTTATAAAAGTTAATTTTTGAAAACTTTATCAATTGATTTAATCCATTTCCAAAACTTTTAGCGAATTTCCCCTATAGGGAAGAAGCTGTTACCGTAGTACTCATGGTAAGACCTAAGCCCGAGACCATGATAACTTTTCGTTTTGGAGCCCCCAGAAGCAAAAAACACTATTCGTTCATTTTCATACATATATATATATATATTTATGTGTCTTTAAGCACGATAGCGGCCGTAAAAATGGTCCAATCTGAATGAAATTTGGCACAGACGTGTAAAGTAGTAATTATTTGGACGAGTTCGGAAACCAGCCCGATCGAACTACCGGAAGGGGGGGTAAAGGGGGGTAAACCCCCTCCTAAAATGGGTTTTTTGAGTTTTTTACGTAGAAAAATAAAAATAATCGAATTTTTGTTGGCACCATTGAATTCAGCTCAAAAAAATAAACAATTTAGAATTTTGAATCACTGCTCTATGTCCATTTGTTACCGAGATATTGAAAGTGGTAAACACAGTACGTTGTCCCAATGTTAACCTTATGGGGAATAAGAAAAATTCTATATCTCGCTTATTTCTCAACATATCTTGATAAAACTTGGTAAATGGCTTCTTCTAGTTCAGATCTACTAAATATTGAATTAAAACCACCGTTTTAATATACCTGTAGCAGCAAACCTGCATACTCATTTCCCATGTTATTCTTATGGAGCTTTCAAAAACATGTAAAATCTCGCTGTTTTGGATTGAAATATGTTGTTTTGCATTTGAAATTCGCTGAGTATGCAGGTCTGCTGCAACGGGGGTATTTAAATAATATCTTAGGAGTGTATTAAAGGGTTGTTTTTTTAGCATTTTACTTAACTTGTACCTTTTTCTGATTGATGTAAGAGGGTCTAATGTTATTAATTTTTTTTAGCAGATAATTTAGGGCAACATTTGTCGAACATTCCAAGATATTATCAATTATAGAATAAAAGTTCTGGGTGCTGATGTCAACATCATGCTCCTGTGTAATATTAGGCTAGTTCCGAGTCTTAAGTTGAATAGTGAACATTTCTTTGTCAACAGGACTGCCGAGGGCCAAGCTGGGCCCCAAGTCTGCACATTGCACGGGCCCTCCCCCGGAAAATTGAAGGGGTCTCCCATAAAACGTTCTAAGCGACAAAATTTCAAAATCGGAGATATTTAGTGAAAAAGGTTCTCTAGGACACGAGCTACACCGTGGTATATTTTGTTTTGAAGATATTTGAGTTGGTAGCCCTGATTTCGTCTGTCAAAGTTTGCGTGCTTCGCGGGACTGCACGGACATTTTGGGGAAAAACGTTCTATTCGCCGAAAGATGGACTACCCGCCGGTCGTTGCATTGTCACCCAGCGACCAAATCGCGTAAATAAAAATAAAAAACGTGAAGTAAATATTGGAAAGTGGAAGGATAAGACCAGAAATGAGTATAGAAAAGCTTGATTACCCTTATTTCAAAAACTAAATAGCCAAGGCCTGAAAAATTGCCCCCAATAGAAGTGAGTAGAATAACGTTTTAAGCACCACATTTTTATAATTATTAGCAAAATGACGTCTCACGTTATGTGACAAAATTACGTTTTTATACTTTTATATCATTAAAATTGATTTATATTGAGTTTTATTTTCGTTTATGTTGGTATTCCTACACTCCCATGATGTTTTCTTCCAAAGCTGAAGAGCAGTCCGTCAGAGAACGTTTCAAGCGCCAGTCGTTTAGAATGTTGTAACCCCAAAAAAAACTCGTAAAATGTTTTTAAATGATTAATGGCAAGTAAAAATTGAATATAAGGCTACATTATAATGTTATAAATAGGTTATTAACAAATTATACATGATTTTAAGTTCTAACCTCGAAAAACCGTAAATTTTAGAATTTAACTTTCAACGCTTGATTACTCGAAACTAGGTTTTTGTCGCTTGGAACGTTTTACGGGGGACCCCTTCAATTGTCGAAAATTAGATCTTTAAACTCGCGTTTTTAGGCATTCTAGAGGTGGAACATCATAAATATATAGGAACTCCAAAAATCTGAACCAATTGAGGCTGAATAGTCGGTCGGATTATGAAAATAGTCGACTCTGATTAAAAATTACCGCTATCAATAATAGCGGGCGATCCCGCACTGTTGGATTTCCCAGTCATTTGTCTCTTATCCATAACTTCCGCATTCATTCCACTCACTAAGTTACTCCTCTGTTTTTTCACGATCAATTGCACGATTGTTTTTTCCGGCCACCTGCGTTAATTGCAACATATGCTGTACTCTTTTTTTACCATTGTGGATAATTTCATCATAATGAATTTGAGTTGTTGCAATTATATTTTAATGAAAATACAAATACATTTGTTTCCATTCTTTTAGTGGCTTTTTAAAATTGTATATTAATTTAATTAGTTAACGGCTCAGCCAAAAGAGGCGGTGTTGAACCATAGCGCACATGCGCAGGCGCTATGGTGATCGGTGGAGGGCTCGCCGCTCTCTCGGGCCCCGTGGGGAGAGGGAGGTATGGGTATAAGTCACTCACGCTTACCACTCGCTGGCTGCCACCGCCGTATTGTACAGTTAGCCGCAAATACAATAGTACAGTATGAGGAAATTTACCAGTCAAGATAGTTTTTGTTCCTCTTGCTTGGATAATTCAGCCTAGCTGGGTTGCGAATATGACGTAATTTTTGGGGGTCAAAGGAAATATTCACGTGATCTCCTACCCCGAGAAATTAGTCACCGTGAGAAAGCCTCGAAATCGCTCAGAAGGAGCTAATTCCAGGGTTCGTTGTAGTCTCCGGAAAAATAATCGTGGGGTAACTCTCGCAACCACTTTACGCAGGGCTCAGAGCAACCGGATGCAGCGATACAATTCAAAGAACGAGTTGTTTCATCCTCACCCTCGTAAAATGAAATAATTTCGCCTATAACGACGAAACGCTTAAGTCGCGCGAAGGAATCGCTCTAACGTTAGCCCCTGCTCACACCCTCGCTTGATAAAGGGTTACTATGAGCAAGAGGCTCACCCAACACGTTTTGGGTTACCACGGGCTAGGCTTAAAGCCATAGCGTGACCCGTGACTCTTCACGGAAATCGTAAAAATATGATTAAATCTTTCCGGGGTTTATTCGTAGGCGTAAGGCCTAACCGAACGTTGTTTGTAACTGCTCAGTGCGTCACCCAATTAATAGTTTATTAATTGGGTTACCGTGGCGTAGCACGTGCTCCGTAACTTGTCGCGACTTGAGCGTGCAAGTACGGAGTGGACGAAAAATTAAGTTACTTCACTGAGAAAATGCGGCCAAAACGTCTAGTAATTAATGATACGGTATTTTCGTAAAGGTGAGAAAGGCTAGGCCTAACAAGAACGTGAATTAAGCTATACGACTATTCAAGAAAGATCGCCCACGACAACCTCGGACAGGTTCGTGAGGACGTAAATTCATCTAAAAGTCCGTAATTTCGTCTCTATCGGAAAATCCCGCGAGTTGGGTTCGATAAACGTGTTAGTAAAGCTAAACGTTAAACAACGAAACGTAAATGGCGAGGGATTCGTACCTCCGTGTCGTGTTTGACCGTCGTCGAGTCGAGTGTCGTGTCTCGAGTCGTGTACGTCTCGGCGGCTGGTCAACGAATAACCGCTCAGGGGTAAAGG
Source organism: Flexamia atlantica (assembly GCA_035578135.1). Taxonomy (NCBI): domain Eukaryota; kingdom Metazoa; phylum Arthropoda; class Insecta; order Hemiptera; family Cicadellidae; genus Flexamia; species Flexamia atlantica. The sequence goes on from JAQJVK010000001.1 coordinate 160,976,721, forward strand.
AGCCCAGTCCTTCCCCTCCAACGGGGTTTCCCGACGTAGGGGTAGTCAGCTGTTCACCCCGTGACGTAAGAAACAGATGATCGCTGGGTAGCCAGTCGGAGAAAAGAAGCCTCAGGATGGCTACCCTCAATGATTGTCAACAAACGCTATGGGGTTATGTTTGGGTGATGCAAGATGAAGCAACGTGTTTAGTGGTCTGTAGTAATTTATAGCTGTCATTGTCAGCGTAATTAAAGTGCTTTTATGGTGTACAGTGAATTGGTAAATGTGTTATTACCCAAGATATTTCGTAAAGTGGTAATTAAGTGTTGTGCAACTTGGGGTGGTCCTAGGCCTCGGTGCCTATAGGTTATAGGCCCAGACGTACGGGTGAGTTGAGTAGCGTTTGTTTACCAGCTTAGTCGTTTACTTTTTACCCCCCTCCAAAAAAGGCACCTTACACGAATTCTGGGGGTCGGTCGAAAAGTCGTGTGATTAAAGTTTTCAAATTCTTAACTCTAGTTTATTTGATTCAGGTAATTATCTTAGAAAAAAAGAAGGCAACTCAAACAAAAAAGAAGGTCGAAGTGCAAACTGTCAGCGACCAATCATCATCGTTGCCTTACTCGAAGAAAGTCCTAAAAACCTTATAACCCCGCTAACCCCTTGACTAGAATTAGTAATAGGATAGGATGGCATACACTGCCCTCGGGATGCTGTTTATGCCTCAGCAATGAGAGAGGGAGGGTTGTCAGGAACGACGCTACAAACCCCAAAGTTAAAGTCCTACTTGCTATCCCCAAGTTTCCCCAAATCGATAAGTCGGAGGGTAGGATAGGATAGGATGGGCATACGCTGCCCTTGGCATGCTGCGTATTCGTCAGCAATGAAAGAGAGAAGATAATCGGGTCGATGGGAACATACGTGTGAACCCCAAAACTAAATCTAGCCGTTATCCTTACGTTTTCTCCAAATCGATAACTCAGAGGTTTGGATAGCAAAGGATTGGCATACGCTGCCCTCGGTATGCTGTGTATTCGTCAGCAATGAGAGAGGGTAAATAAACATTAACATAAATAAATAAGGAGAATGACACAATAAACATTTATAATATAAATTTAATAATTATATTTATTTTCCTAAAGCCATTTATTACTCAGATACTACCAATCATCAATATTTAGATAATTAAGTTATACCAGCTCTTACAATTAAATATAAGTATATCTCAGATATTAATTTACCTAACATACTTTTAACATTTGATCTCTTTATCAAAATTAATGAAATGCAAATACCAAAAGCCAAGATACAGTACTATAACATATGTTCGATTGTTGAAGTGCATAGTGAAGCTCAAGAATGATTCCTGTTTCTTCTGGGAGGAGATGGCCTACTGTTAACTTCTTTTGATCAGGACCTCTGTCCAAGTGTTAAATTAAACCCCATTAAAAAACAGTAATTGGTTTCAATACCTATCTTTTATAGCCGGCGGTATACCAGGTCTTCTTATTCCCTTCTAATGGCCAAGATTTTAGTATTTAAAGACCTGGGTGAAGAGTAAAACTCAAGTAGGATCTTCCCATTTTGTACCTGAATCAGACCTTCATCGTCACCAAGAATACTTTATTTATTTATTTATTTTCACATGCAACAATACAGGTTATACACCCAATTACATTGTGCATGTTCAATAGCAGAAAATATGCAATTATTATAAAGTCCATAATATTTCTGTCCAGTCCAGTGCACATACATAATTACCACTATTACGCCCAACAAAAGTAAACAAATAAATAATAAATAGCATAACAATAATAATATAAATAACAGTAATACAAATAATAATAAATATTAATATTAACCAACAACAATAAACTCTATTAACTAGACTCCAAAGTACGAGAGAAAATAAGTAAAAAATATATATAAAAAAAACTCATGCTTTTCTTCCCCCTCCTTTTTTTATAAGTGGGCTGACTAGAAGTTCAAAACTATTTATCCCTATACATATACAATAATTAATTTAATTGATTGGTTCATGCTGTCAATTTAAACCCATTTGACAATATCTTTTGTACAGGTAAAAATTATCTAAAAACATATCAACTTCTCCTCACAAGGAGTTATATAATCTCATCATCGTGTTTATCCTATACTCTTATATGAGCAATATTATCTTACGTGCTTGGTTGTATGTTTGTTTGCACAATTATCTCAAAAACGGCTCCAAGGATTTCCTTCAAAGTCTGGAAATAAGTAATTGATGACTAAAATACGTGTTCTATGCAGGTAACTCAGCCAGATAACATCTAATAACGTAATAAAACGAATTTGAAAGTTGTAAAATTTTAACATTGGCCTTATGAGTTGCCGTAATAGCAACGAAATAAACAAGGAAAGTGTAAACAAATGAAGTAATCACAACAGCTGTTTGCAAACTACAGCCATCTAGTGAGAATACAGCGTATGGCATAAATATTGCATAGAGTAATAAAAAGATTTTTTTATAAATTTTATGACGCCGAAATATTTTATAGTAACTGGATGAACTGGTAAACATGAAATAATACCGAGCAAAGCTCGGTCCACCAGGTACTCAGAGTTTATATAGTTATTTCAAAACTTCAATACTAATAATAAACTAAAATTAGACTCAAAATTTCCAATACCAATAATAAACTAAAATTAGTATCAAGAATTAAAAAGTAAATTTAATTAATTCAATCAAGACAACATTCAAATTAAATATCTTAATAACTAACAGAAGCAAATTTTAAAGTTCCATGTAAATCAAGACCATTGTTGAAGAAGCCATATTTGTAATCAGAGACAGAATTTATTTAAATTAATTAACAAGAGATCCATATTGACATTATTTGATTCCTATCCAAAATTTACAATCAAATTCCAATAAAATTCAATAATTTAACTAACTTGATTTTCCAGTGGATTGCCTCGCACAATACCAATGCCCTATCTTAAAGAGATGTGTTCTACAGAGATTAGCCCAGAGCCATGTTGAAAAATAAATAGTAGGCTTTAGAAATTTTATCCATTCCCATCTATTTTTATAACCATTGTAACCCCCTTCAAGTTAACTTTTGAGTAGCCACATCTATTGTATTTCTTAAATAAACATTAATTTTGTACCTTCAAATATACCTTTTTATTTATTTAGCTCATATAATATAGATTTATTATAGCGATAGGAACCAGCTCCATATTGTATCCAGAGGAGAAGAAAGAAATCATAGGTTTAGCTGATGGTGTCCCACTTTTCTGGAAAAAAGTAAACAAATAACTAATTGTAATTAAAAACAGATACACCAGCTGTTCGATCCTTTTAGCGAATTTCCCCTATAGGGAAGAAGCTATTACCATAGGTCTCATCATGGTAAAACCTAAGCCTGGGACCATGATAATTTTTGTTTTACGGCCACCAGAAGCAAAAAACACCATTCATTCGAATTTATATATATATTTGTGTCTGTGAGCACGATAGCGCTCGCAAAAATGTTCCGATTGGAATGAAATTTGGCACAGACGTGTAAAGTAGTCATTATTCGGACGAGTTCGAAAACCAACCCGATCGGACCATCGGAAGGGGGGGTAAGAGGGGATAAACCCCCCTAAAATGGGGTTTTGAGTTTTTTACATGCAAAAATATAAATTGTTAGCACCATTGGATTCAGCTCAAAAAAAACAAACAATTTAGTATTTTGAATCATTGTCTATATCTATTGGTTACCGAGATATTGAAAGAGAACATACAGACATACCTGTTGCAGAAAACCTGCATACTCATTCCCCATGTTATTCTTATGGAGATTACAAAAACATGTCATATCTCGCTATGTTGGATGGAAACTTTTTTTGCATTTGAAACTTTTTTTGTTTTTGAGTTTTTTACATCGAAAAATAAAAATAATCCAATTTTTGTTCATTGGTTACCGAGATATTGAAAGTGGTAAACACAGTAAGTTGTCCCAATGTTGACCTTATGGCAAATAAGTAAAATTCTATATCTCGCTTATTTCTAAACAAATCTTAATTAAAGTTGGTTTTAGGCTTCATTTACATGAGATCTAATGTATGTTAATCTAAAATTTCCGAGATTTCTATTTTTGTAGCAGCAAACCTGCATACTCAATCCCCATGTTATCCTTATGGGAAATAAAAAAAATCTATATCTTCATTATTTCTTAACATTTCTTGATAAAACTTGGTTTATGGCTTTTTCTAGTAAAGATCTACTTAATATTTAATTAATACCCCCGTTGCAGCAGACCTGCATACTCAGCGAATTTCAAATGCAAAAGAACATATTTCAATCGAACGTAGCAAGATTTGGCATGTTTTTGTAATCTTCATAAGAATAACATGGGGAATGTGAGTATGCAGGTTTGCTGCAACAGGTATGTTAAAACTGGTTGTTTTTACTTCTATATTTAATAGATCTTAACTAGAAGAAGCCAAACCCCAAGTTTTATGAACACATGTTAAGAAATAAGGAAGATATAGAATTTTTTATTTCCCATAAGGATAACATGGGGAATGAATATGCAGGTTTGCTGCCACGAAAATAAAAGTATCGAGGATTTTAGACTATTAATCATTAGATCTCATCTAGATGAAGCCACAAACCGAGTTTATTGAGATGTGTTGAGAACTAAGCAAGGTATAGAATTTTACTTATTCCCCATAAGGTTAACATTGGGACAACGTACTGTGTTTACCACTTTCAATATCTAAGGTAACCTATGGACGTAAAGCAATGATTCAATGTACTAAATTGTTTGTTTTTTTGAGCTGAATTCAATGGTGCCAACAAAAATTAGATAATTTATATTTTTGCATATAAAAAAACTCAAAAAACCCATTTTTGGAGGGGTTTATCCCCCTTTACCCACCCTTCCGGAGGTCCGAACGAACTGGTTTTCGAACTTGTCCGTTCGATTACGACTTTACATGTCTGCACCAAATTTCATTAAGATCGGACCATATTTACGGCCGCTATCGTGCTGACAGACACATATATATATAGATAGATAGATAGATAGATATATAAATACCCCCGTTGCAGCAGACCTGCATACTCAGCGAATTTCAGATGCAACACAACAAATGGTATTTCAATCCAACTTAGCGAGATTTTACATGTTTTGTAATCTTCATTGGAATAACATGGGGAATGATTATGCAGGTTTGCTGCAACAGGTATGTTAAAACTGGTTGGTTTTAATTCATTTTTTAGTAGATCTTAACTAGAAGAAGCGATATACCAAGTTTTGTCAAGAAATGTTAAAAAATAAGTAAGATATAGAATTTTTTTATTTCCCATAAGGATAACATGGGGAATGATTATGTAGGTTTGCTGCCACTAAAAATTGAAATTTCGGGGATTTTAGACTAAAATACATTAGATCTCATCTAGATGAAGCCACAAACCAAGTTTTATCCAGATATGTTGAGAAATAAGCGAGATATATATAATTTTACTTATTCCCCATAAGGTTAACATTGGGACAACGTACTGTGTTTACCACTTTCAATATCTCGGTAACCAATGGACATAGAGCAATGATCCAAAACACTAAATTGTTTTTTTTTTAGCTGAATTTAATGGTGCCAACAAAGATTCGATAAATTTTATTTTTATGTGTAAAAAACCCAAAAAACCCATTTTTGGGGGTGTTCATCCCCCCTTACCCCCCCTTCCGGTGGTCCGATCGGGCTGGTTCACGAACTCGTCCATTCGATTACCACTTTACATGTCTGTTCCAAATTTCATTAAGATCGGATCATATTTACGGCCGCTATCGTGCTGACAGACACATATATAGATAGATAGATAGATAGATAGATAAAAATTTGAACGAATGGTGTTTTTTGCTTCTGGTGGCCCTAAAACGAAAAGTTATCATGGTCTCGGGCTTAGGTCTTACCATGAGAGTAGTCTACGCAGGAGGATAGCAGGGGTTTTTCCCATGACGTGGCAGCTGCGCCGACGGTCATGGGACCGTGACGTCATCAGTCCCGTTGACCCGCCCTTTGTTCTGATTGGTCCCCTCCCCCTCCTAAGCCCCGCCCAAAGATGGCGGCGCCCATGGGGTTGGCGCGCTTTTTTACCGCGCAGCCGCCATTGTTGGCGCGTGTGCGCTTTGTTTGGCGCGTTTTTTTGGGTGGTTTTTATGTGGAGAGTGACGTACGAGGTGGAGGGGTGTGGTAATGCGAAGAGGGTGACAGTGTTGGACGGCCCTCGAAGGCGCCCCCCGCCCCCGCCGACGGACCCCGTGGACGTATTTCCGCCGATGGGATGGTGTAGTTCGATCGTTCGCTACTAGGTGGTGAAAAATTTCACACTGCCGTGGCCGGGTTTTGAACCCGGGTCTCTGAGTTGGCGTGCTTCCGCGCTAACCACTAGGCCAAGACGCTGTTGTTCTGTCATAGTGATTTTGTGATATATGAGAGGGTGAACCGAATTTAACTCGCGTTTCCCGCCGATGCGGCGGTGTAGTTCGTTCGTTCGCTACTAGGTGGTGTTTGCACTGCATTGCCGACCTGTTCCTTGCCCTGCGGCGTGGCCGAAATTCCTAACCTCACTTTTTCCCGCCGGTGGTGGCGGCCGTGGCCCGCCAAAACGTGACACCGGGTTGACGTCACAAGGGTCTGCCCCCGTCCCTCGCTTCCGTCCCCTGTATCAGTGTTGGCAACTGTAGACAGTGAAAACATTCATATTTATATAAATAACACAATATGTTGTGTTATATTATTCCCCTATAGCGTTATAATACTACATAAAGTGCAGTTAATCACATAGAGTATTAAAAGACATATGTATACTATATGATATGCCGGGTATGTCACATTAGTCCTTTGTAATGTTATAATATTATATGAAATTTTACTTAAAATTAAATAACTCGGGAATGGGCGAATTAATGTAGCTAAAATTTGGTACTTAGGTACTTCTTAACCTCTTCTACCTTTTCCATAAACTTATCCCCCCCTCTTACTCCACCCTCCCCCTCTTTTTGTTCTTCTCCTTCTCAAATATGGCTAAAAATATATAAAATCGTCGATATCTCGAAAACGGTTGGTCCTAGAGCAATTTTGGGCCCAAAAATCGACCCTCTGGGCACCCGACCTCATGGGGAATATGACCTTACCAAAAAAACTTAACATTTGTAACGTGTTTTGCATCCACCAAAAATGTAGGGGTAAATACCATGTAAATATTTAAAGTTTAATAACTCAAAAACTGCTAGTCCGAATGCAATAAAATTTGGTACTTAGGTACTTCTTAACCTCTTCTACCTTTTCCATAAACTTATACCCCCCTCTTACTCCACCCTCCCCCTCTTTTTGTTCTTCTCCTTCTCAAATATGGCTAAAAATATATAAAATCGTCGATATCTCGAAAACGGTTGGTCCTAGAGCAATTTTGGGCCCAAAAATCGACCCTCCGGGCATCCGACCTTATGGGTATTATGACCATACCGAAAAAACTAAACATTTGTAATGTGGTTTGCATCGACCAAAAATGAAGGGGCAATTATCATGTAAATTTAAAATTTAATAACTCAAGAACTACTTGACCGAATTTAATAAAACTTGGTATGTGGATACTTGTTAACTTCTGCTACAATTTGAAACATACTTATACCTTGTATTGTGGGTGAGTATCTAGATAATTGAAGGGGCTACATTTAAAAATTTAATATCTTAAGAACTAGGTGATGGATATTGATGTAACTTGGTGTATAGGTACATGTAAACTTATGCTAAGGCTTAAACTGGGTGTTGCAGACTGCATCACAGAAATTGAAGGGGCAAAAAATAAAACACTATATCTCAGAAATTAATCATTGGATTTTATTTAAAACTTGTATATGGGTATATTTGAGTCTCTACTACCTTAGTCTGTACTTTTTTTATCATATATTGAGGTATTAAGTCATTAATTTAAATATTAATGGGAAAATTAACGTTTATTGTCCATAAAGGGAATGGATATTTAATAATTAACTTTGCTCTTGTAGCTTTTAAATGGTTGTCCTTTTGATTTGTGTAGTCAGTTTACTAGCATTGACATGTGTAATTGTTCTTTTAATTTAATTAGTTAGCTTATTAACATGTATAGTTGTTCTTTTGACTTGTGTAGTTAGCAGTATTGAAGTTACATGATCTATCTTGACTTGTGTAGTTATTCATGTACCATGGGCCATTACTCATGCATCATGGGCTTTCACTATTAAAAGTGAAAAATTCCAGGCCCATCTTAAAAAGTATAGAATAATAGTTTATAATTATGATAAAAAAGGACGGGATGTTTACTTCTCTGGTGGTAATGAGGATGCTAAATTCAAAATTAATCTGTTGTTTCATGATGGGCATTATAATGTACTAACTAACTTAACTGCTGCGTTTGTCTGCCATTATTTTTGTGAAGCCTGTCATATTCCCTATAATAACAAAGGTGACCATCGATGTTCTAATCGGAGTCTTTCGTGTCATTCTATTTCTTCACCCTGTAAAATTGAAAATGGAGGCATAACCTGCCGCTTTTGTAAGCGCTTTTTCAAAAATGAACGGTGTTTTATAGCTCACCAGGGTCAGATTTGTAAGACTATACAGCTTTGTCATAGTTGTAAAAAATTAGTTTTCCCAACCAAATGTAAGACAGCCCATGTATGTGGAGAGGTTTACTGCCAGTCATGTGAGGATTTTAAGGATCCAAAACATCAATGTTACATTCAAGTTGATCGGAAATGTCCAAAAGACCGTGATTTTTTGTTTATTTTCTTTGATTTGGAGACTCGTCAGGATGAATTTCTTCCCTGTGACCCTGAAATGAAAGTTCACAAGGTCAATTTATGTGTTTCTCAGCAGTACTGTTTCAAATGTATCAATGGTGGGGAGTGTGAAACTTGTTCAGAGAGGCAAAGAGTATTTGAGGAGGATCCAGTAAAACAGTTCATGGAGTATGTAATGGAAGTGAGAAAACAATTTAAAAATGTATGCATAATTGCCCATAATGGCCAGGGTTTTGATTTTCAGTTTGTATTGGAGTATATCATGGAAGAGACTAAATTCATACCAAACATCACTCCCTGGGGAACAAAGATAATACTGATTGAAGTTGCCAATGTACGGTTTATAGATTCACTTAGCTATTTCCCCATGACCCTCTCTGCACTCCCCAAAGCTTTTGATCTGCCTCCCGAAAGAAAGAAGGGCTATTTCCCTTATTTGTTTAACACTCTGGTTAATCAAAATTATGTAGGTCTAATCCCAGAAAAAAAGTATTACTGTCCAGAGTCAATATTTGAAGAGACCCACTTAGCTTTTGAGAAATGGTATGCTGATCAAGTTGCTAAGGACTACCGTTTTGATTTTAGAAAGGAGTTGTTAGAGTACTGTATATCAGATGTAGAGATTTTGGCACAAGCTTGTATTAAATTCAGAGCTTTGCTTCTTGAACAATGTAATGTAGATTCATTTCTAGAATCAATTACCATAGCAAGTGCCTGTAACTTGGCTTTTCGCCGTAATTTCCTAAAACCTAATACTATTTGCTTGATCCCTAAAAAAGGTTACCGTTGTTCTGATACTCCGTCAGTGGCTAAGCTGGGAAGAAGAAAAGCGTGGAGTGAGAATCAAACATGCTGGGCGAGGAAAAGAAGTTAGGATTTCTGGCTCAAAAGTCGATGGATTTGACGGAGAGCGAATCTATGAGTTCCACGGGTGCTACTGGCATGGATCCCCCAAATTTTTCCCTTACAACAGAGAGATTTCACTGTAGGAGGATCCCTCTGATTCACTACATTTGAGGTATGAAAGGACCCGATGGAGGTAAAAAATGGAATAACTAGGTAATGTAATACAAATGTGGGAGTGTGAATTTAATCAGTTGAAGAAAGATTAGAAATTAAATCACTTGAATCAGCTTTCAATTTTGAACACTTTGCCCTTAAATGCTAGAGATGCTTTCTTTGAGGGTAGGACAGGGAATGCAAAAACCTACTACAAATGTGAAGAGGGAGAGACAATCCAGTATGTAGACGTGAGTTCCTTGTATCCATTTGTTAATAAATATTGTAAGTATCCCATTGGCCATCCCACAATTTACATAGGGCATAATGAATGCCAAGAAAGAGGTTTGAAGGTTGACGGGCTGCTTGAATGTAAGATACTCCCCCTTCTGATCTCTACCATCCTGTTCTTTCAACGCGCCTTCATGATAAGTTAATGTTTGTTCTATGTCGTACTTGTGGTGAAATGTTACACAAAGGTGAATGTTTTCATGAAAGAGAGGAGAGAGCATTAGTAGGAACTTGGACCATGTATGAAATCAGAAAGGCAGTAGAGAAAGGGTACGTTATTTTAGAAATGTATGGGCTATGGGAGTATGAGATGACTACATATGAGAAAGGCGGACTTTTTACTGATTTTATTAACAAGTTTCTAAAATTAAAGCAAGAAGCATCAGGCTACCCTTCTTGGTGCCAGACAGAAAAGGACAAGGACCTGTATATTTCAAAGTTTTTAGAACATGAAGGTATTCAATTACAAAAAAAGATAAAATTGCTAAAAATGGGGGACTAAGGTCAGTACCTAAAATTATGCTTAACAGTTTTTGGGGAAAATTTGGCCAGCGTGAAAATATGACAAGAACTTCACTTGTTAGGAACTCTAAGGATTTTTTGCGTTATTTCTCACCATCGGACGAGTTCGGGTTCTGGCTCGAGTTGAGAAAAGAGTCGGCTCGAGTCGGTAACCATCGGACGAGTTCGCGTTCTGACTCGAGTTGAGAAAAGAGTCGGCCTGAGTCAGCAATCCCCAGACGAGTTCGTTTCCGACTCGAATTGAACCAATAGAGTTGCAGTTTTCCGAGTTGGTGACTCGTTAGGATCAGAGTTCGTGTAAGTTCGGTAATCTTTGTACGAGTTCGTGTCTAACTCGAGTTATATCATGGCGGCCAACCGGTAGTCATTGTGTTTTGTACGGACAGGAAGAAGAGAGCACCGATTCGGTGCTCCCTTTGATTATCGTATATTTTACAGTGTTAGTTAGTGAACCCGGCTTGTATGAGACTATTTGCTTATGACGTTTTACTTTTGAATGGTATATGTTAGGTGTGCACAGTAATTTCTTTAAAGTAAGGCTAAAACATTCGGTAAAATCAAGTTGATTTATTCAGTTAGTTAGTCTCTGTATTATTATTTGATGGTAAAAGTAGTCCATGGTTAAAGCCAAAAGAATAAGGCGATAGACCGGAAGTAGAGAGCACCAAAACGGTGCTCTCTTTGAATATCCAATCTTACACAGTGTTAGTTAGTGAACCCGGCTTGTATGAGACTATCTGCTTATGACGTTTTACTTTTGAATGGTATATGTTAGGTGTGCACAAGAATTTCTTTAAAGTAAGTGGATGTTAAGCTAAAACATTTACTAAAGTCAAGTTGATTTATTCAGTTGATTAGTCTCTGTATTATTATTTAATGGTAAAAGTAGTCCATAGTTAAAGCCAAAGGTATAAGGCGATAGACCGGAAGTAGATAGCACCGAATCGGTGCTCTCTTTGAATATCTAATCTTATACAGTACTTGCTAAAAAATCTGGCTCATATGAGTCTATCTACTTATGACGTTTTACCTGTAAGTAGTATAGTATACAAGAATTTCTCACCATCGGACGAGTTCGGGTTCTGGCTCGAGTTGAGAAAATAGTCGGCTCGAGTCGGTAACCATCGGACGAGTTCGCGTTCTGACTCGAGTTGAGAAAAGAGTCGGCCTGAGTCAGCAATCCCCAGACGAGTTCGTTTCCGACTCGATTTGAACCAATAGAGTTGCAGTTTTCCGAGTTGGTGACTCGTTAGGATCCGAGTTCGTGTAAGTTCGGTAATCTTTGTACGAGTTCGTGTCTAACTCGAGTTATGTCATGGCGGCCAACCGGTAGTCATTGTGTTTCGTACGGACAGGAAGAAGAGAGCACCGATTTGGTGCTCCCTTTGAACATCGTATATTTTACAGTGTTGGACTCAAATGTACCCATATACCAATTATAAATAAAATCTAATAGTCAGGTTAAGTTAGGATAAAATAGGCCAGGTTAAGTTAGGTTAAAATAGGTCAGGATGAGTTAGGTTAAAAGAGGTCAGGTTGAGTTAGGTTAAAAATAGGACAGGTTAAGTTAGGTTTGACGGCGGCGGTCGGTCAAACCGAGACTTGGCATCGAAGCAGCTAATGAAATATTAATTAATATTGCTGTTATTGCCAAGTCTCGGTTTGACCGACCGCCGCCGTCAAACCTAACTTAACCTGTCCTATTTTTAACCTAACTCAACCTGACCTCTTTTAACCTAACTCATCCTGACCTATTTTAACCTAACTTAACCTGGCCTATTTTATCCTAACTTAACCTGACTATTGGATTTTATTTATAATTGGTATATGGGTACATTTGAGTCCAACACTGTAAAATATACGATGTTCAAAGGGAGCACCGAATCGGTGCTCTCTTCTTCCTGTCCGTACGAAACACAATGACTACCGGTTGGCCGCCATGACATAACTCGAGTTAGACACGAACTCGTACAAAGATTACCGAACTTACACGAACTCTGATCCTAACGAGTCACCAACTCGGAAAACTGCAACTCTATTGGTTCAAATCGAGTCGGAAACGAACTCGTCTGGGGATTGCTGACTCAGGCCGACTCTTTTCTCAACTCGAGTCAGAACGCGAACTCGTCCGATGGTTACCGACTCGAGCCGACTCTTTTCTCAACTCGAGCCAGAACCCGAACTCGTCCGATGGTGAGAAATTCTTGTATACTATACTACTTACAGGTAAAACGTCATAAGTAGATAGACTCATATGAGCCAGATTTTTTAGCAAGTACTGTATAAGATTAGATATTCAAAGAGAGCACCGATTCGGTGCTATCTACTTCCGGTCTATCGCCTTATACCTTTGGCTTTAACTATGGACTACTTTTACCATTAAATAATAATACAGAGACTAATCAACTGAATAAATCAACTTGACTTTAGTAAATGTTTTAGCTTAACATCCACTTACTTTAAAGAAATTCTTGTGCACACCTAACATATACCATTCAAAATTAAAACGTCATAAGCAGATAGTCTCATACAAGCCGGGTTCACTAACTAACACTGTGTAAGATTGGATATTCAAAGAGAGCACCGTTTTGGTGCTCTCTACTTCCGGTCTATCGCCTTATTCTTTTGGCTTTAACCATGGACTACTTTTACCATCAAATAATAATACAGAGACTAACTAACTGAATAAATCAACTTGATTTTACCGAATGTTTTAGCCTTACTTTAAAGAAATTACTGTGCACACCTAACATATACCATTCAAAAGTAAAACGTCATAAGCAGATAGTCTCATACAAGCCGGGTTCACTAACTAACACTGTAAAATATACGATAATCAAAGGGAGCACCGAATCGGTGCTCTCTTCTTCCTGTCCGTACGAAACACAATGACTACCGGTTGGCCGCCATGATATAACTCGAGTTAGACACGAACTCGTACAAAGATTACCGAACTTACACGAACTCTGATCCTAACGAGTCACCAACTCGGAAAACTGCAACTCTATTGGTTCAAATCGAGTCGGAAACGAACTCGTCTGGGGATTGCTGACTCAGGCCGACTCTTTTCTCAACTCGAGTCAGAACGCGAACTCGTCCGATGGTTACCGACTCGAGCCGACTCTTTTCTCAACTCGAGCCAGAACCCGAACTCGTCCGATGGTGAGAAATTCTTGTATACTATACTACTTACAGGTAAAACGTCATAAGTAGATAGACTCATATGAGCCAGATTTTTTAGCAAGTACTGTATAAGATTAGATATTCAAAGAGAGCACCGATTCGGTGCTATCTACTTCCGGTCTATCGCCTTATACCTTTGGCTTTAACTATGGACTACTTTTACCATTAAATAATAATACAGAGACTAATCAACTGAATAAATCAACTTGACTTTAGTAAATGTTTTAGCTTAACATCCACTTACTTTAAAGAAATTCTTGTGCACACCTAACATATACCATTCAAAATTAAAACGTCATAAGCAGATAGTCTCATACAAGCCGGGTTCACTAACTAACACTGTGTAAGATTGGATATTCAAAGAGAGCACCGTTTTGGTGCTCTCTACTTCCGGTCTATCGCCTTATTCTTTTGGCTTTAACCATGGACTACTTTTACCATCAAATAATAATACAGAGACTAACTAACTGAATAAATCAACTTGATTTTACCGAATGTTTTAGCCTTACTTTAAAGAAATTACTGTGCACACCTAACATATACCATTCAAAAGTAAAACGTCATAAGCAGATAGTCTCATACAAGCCGGGTTCACTAACTAACACTGTAAAATATACGATAATCAAAGGGAGCACCGAATCGGTGCTCTCTTCTTCCTGTCCGTACGAAACACAATGACTACCGGTTGGCCGCCATGATATAACTCGAGTTAGACACGAACTCGTACAAAGATTACCGAACTTACACGAACTCTGATCCTAACGAGTCACCAACTCGGAAAACTGCAACTCTATTGGTTCAATTCGAGTCGGAAACGAACTCGTCTGGGGATTGCTGACTCAGGCCGACTCTTTTCTCAACTCGAGTCTGAACGCGAACTCGTCCGATGGTTAGCAATTTTATCTTTTTTTGTAATTGAATACCTTCATGTTCTAAAAACTTTGAAATATACAGGTCCTTGTCCTTTTCTGTCTGGCACCAAGAAGGGTAGCCTGATGCTTCTTGCTTTAATTTTAGAAACTTGTTAATAAAATCAGTAAAAAGTCCGCCTTTCTCATATGTAGTCATCTCATACTCCCATAGCCCATACATTTCTAAAATAACGTACCCTTTCTCTACTGCCTTTCTGATTTCATACATGGTCCAAGTTCCTACTAATGCTCTCTCCTCTCTTTCATGAAAACATTCACCTTTGTGTAACATTTCACCACAAGTACGACATAGAACAAACATTAACTTACCATGAAGGCGCGTTGAAAGAACAGGATGGTAGAGATCAGAAGGGGGAGTATCTTACATTCAAGCAGCCCGTCAACCTTCAAACCTCTTTCTTGGCATTCATTATGCCCTATGTAAATTGTGGGATGGCCAATGGGATACTTACAATATTTATTAACAAATGGATACAAGGAACTCACGTCTACATACTGGATTGTCTCTCCCTCTTCACATTTGTAGTAGGTTTTTGCATTCCCTGTCCTACCCCCAAAGAAAGCATCTCTAGCATTTAAGGGCAAAGTGTTCAAAATTGAAAGCTGATTCAAGTGATTTAATTTCTAATCTTTCTTCAACTGATTAAATTCACACTCCCACATTTGTATTACATTACCTAGTTTTTCCATTTTTTACCTCCATCGGGTCCTTTCATACCTCAAATGTAGTGAATCAGAGGGATCCTCCTACAGTGAAATCTCTCTGTTGTAAGGGAAAAATTTGGGGGATCCATGCCAGTAGCACCTGTGGAACTCATAGATTCGCTCTCCGTCAAATCCATCGACTTTTGAGCCAGAAATCCTAACTTCTTTTCCTCGCCCAGCATGTTCGATTCTCACTCCACGCTTTTCTTCTTCCCAGCTTAGCCACTGACCGAGTATCAGAACAACGGTAACCTTTTTTAGGGATCAAGCCAATAGTATTAGGTTTTAGGAAATTACGGGGAAAAGCCAAGTTACAGGCACTTGCTATGGTAATTGATTCTAGAAATGAATCTACATTACATTGTTCAAGAAGCAAAGCTCTGAATTTAATACAAGCTTGTGCCAAAATCTCTACATCTGATATACAGTACTCTAACAACTCCTTTCTAAAATCAAAACGGTAGTCCTTAGCAACTTGATCAGCATACCATTTCTCAAAAGCTAAGTGGGTCTCTTCAAATATTGACTCTGGACAGTAATACTTTTTTTCTGGGATTAGACCTACATAATTTTGATTAACCAGAGTGTTAAACAAATAAGGGAAATAGCCCTTCTTTCTTTCGGGAGGCAGATCAAAAGCTTTGGGGAGTGCAGAGAGGGTCATGGGGAAATAGCTAAGTGAATCTATAAACCGTACATTGGCAACTTCAATCAGTATTATCTTTGTTCCCCGGGGAGTGATGTTTGGTATGAATTTAGTCTCTTCCATGATATACTCCAATACAAACTGAAAATCAAAACCCTTGCCATTATGGGCAATTATGCATACATTTTTAAATTGTTTTCTCACTTCCATTACATACTCCATGAACTGTTTTACTGGATCCTCCTCAAATACTCTTTGCCTCTCTGAACAAGTTTCACACTCCCCACCATTGATACATTTGAAACAGTACTGCTGAGAAACACATAAATTGACCTTGTGAACTTTCATTTCAGGGTCACAGGGAAGAAATTCATCCTGACGAGTCTCCAAATCAAAGAAAATAAACAAAAAATCACGGTCTTTTGGACATTTCCGATCAACTTGAATGTAACATTGATGTTTTGGATCCTTAAAATCCTCACATGACTGGCAGTAAACCTCTCCACATACATGGGCTGTCTTACATTTGGTTGGGAAAACTAATTTTTTACAACTATGACAAAGCTGTATAGTCTTACAAATCTGACCCTGGTGAGCTATAAAACACCGTTCATTTTTGAAAAAGCGCTTACAAAAGCGGCAGGTTATGCCTCCATTTTCAATTTTACAGGGTGAAGAAATAGAATGACACGAAAGACTCCGATTAGAACATCGATGGTCACCTTTGTTATTATAGGGAATATGACAGGCTTCACAAAAATAATGGCAGACAAACGCAGCAGTTAAGTTAGTTAGTACATTATAATGCCCATCATGAAACAACAGATTAATTTTGAATTTAGCATCCTCATTACCACCAGAGAAGTAAACATCCCGTCCTTTTTTATCATAATTATAAACTATTATTCTATACTTTTTAAGATGGGCCTGGAATTTTTCACTTTTAATAGTGAAAGCCCATGATGCATGAGTAATGGCCCATGGTACATGAATAACTACACAAGTCAAGATAGATCATGTAACTTCAATACTGCTAACTACACAAGTCAAAAGAACAACTATACATGTTAATAAGCTAACTAATTAAATTAAAAGAACAATTACACATGTCAATGCTAGTAAACTGACTACACAAATCAAAAGGACAACCATTTAAAAGCTACAAGAGCAAAGTTAATTATTAAATATCCATTCCCTTTATGGACAATAAACGTTAATTTTCCCATTAATATTTAAATTAATGACTTAATACCTCAATATATGATAAAAAAAAGTACAGACTAAGGTAGTAGAGACTCAAATATACCCATATACAAGTTTTAAATAAAATCCAATGATTAATTTCTGAGATATAGTGTTTTATTTTTTGCCCCTTCAATTTCTGTGATGCAGTCTGCAACACCCAGTTTAAGCCTTAGCATAAGTTTACATGTACCTATACACCAAGTTACATCAATATCCATCACCTAGTTCTTAAGATATTAAATTTTTAAATGTAGCCCCTTCAATTATCTAGATACTCACCCACAATACAAGGTATAAGTATGTTTCAAATTGTAGCAGAAGTTAACAAGTATCCACATACCAAGTTTTATTAAATTCGGTCAAGTAGTTCTTGAGTTATTAAATTTTAAATTTACATGATAATTGCCCCTTCATTTTTGGTCGATGCAAACCACATTACAAATGTTTAGTTTTTTCGGTATGGTCATAATACCCATAAGGTCGGATGCCCGGAGGGTCGATTTTTGGGCCCAAAATTGCTCTAGGACCAACCGTTTTCGAGATATCGACGATTTTATATATTTTTAGCCATATTTGAGAAGGAGAAGAACAAAAAGAGGGGGAGGGTGGAGTAAGAGGGGGGTATAAGTTTATGGAAAAGGTAGAAGAGGTTAAGAAGTACCTAAGTACCAAATTTTATTGCATTCGGACTAGCAGTTTTTGAGTTATTAAACTTTAAATATTTACATGGTATTTACCCCTACATTTTTGGTGGATGCAAAACACGTTACAAATGTTAAGTTTTTTTGGTAAGGTCATATTCCCCATGAGGTCGGGTGCCCAGAGGGTCGATTTTTGGGTCCAAAATTGCTCTAGGACCAACCGTTTTCGAGATATCGACGATTTTATATATTTTTAGCCATATTTGAGAAGGAGAAGAACAAAAAGAGGGGGAGGGTGGAGTAAGAGGGGGGTATAAGTTTATGGAAAAGGTAGAAGAGGTTAAGAAGTACCTAAGTACCAAATTTTAGCTACATTAATTCGCCCATTCCCGAGTTATTTAATTTTAAGTAAAATTTCATATAATATTATAACATTACAAAGGACTAATGTGACATACCCGGCATATCATATAGTATACATATGTCTTTTAATACTCTATGTGATTAACTGCACTTTATGTAGTATTATAACGCTATAGGGGAATAATATAACACAACATATTGTGTTATTTATATAAATATGAATGTTTTCACTGTCTACAGTTGCCAACACTGATACAGGGGACGGAAGCGAGGGACGGGGGCAGACCCTTGTGACGTCAACCCGGTGTCACGTTTTGGCGGGCCACGGCCGCCACCACAGGCGGGAAAAAGTGAGGTTAGGAATTTCGGCCACGCCGCAGGGCAAGGAACAGGTCGGCAATGCAGTGCAAACACCACCTAGTAGCGAACGAACGAACTACACCGCCGCATCGGCGGGAAAAGCGAGTTAAATTCGGTTCACCCTCTCATATACCACAAAATCACTAAGACAGAACAACAGCGTCTTGGCCTAGTGGTTAGCGCGGAAGCACGCCAACTCAGAGACCCGGGTTCAAAACCCGGCCACGGCAGTGTGAAATTTTTCACCACCTAGTAGCGAACGATCGAACTACACCATCCCATCGGCGGAAATACGTCCACGGGGTCCGTCGGCGGGGGCGGGGGGCGCCTTCGAGGGCCGTCCAACACTGTCACCCTCTTCGCATTACCACACCCCTCCACCTCGTACGTCACTCTCCACATAAAAACCACCCAAAAAAACGCGCCAAAGAAAGCGCACACGCGCCAACAATGGCGGCTGCGCGGGAAAAAAGCGCGCCAACCCCATGGGCGCCGCCATCTTTGGGCGGGGCTTAGGAGGGGGAGGGGACCAATCAGAACAAAGGGCGGGTCAACGGGACTGATGACGTCACGGTCCCATGACCGTCGGCGCAGCTGATGACGTCATGGGAAAAACCCCTGCTATCCTCCTGCGTAGACTTCTCATGAGACCTACAGTAATAGCTTCTTCCCTATAGGGGAAATTTGCTAAAATTTGAACGGGTGGTGTTTTTTGCTTCTGGTAGCTCCAAAACGAAAATTTATCATTGTCTTGGGCTCAGGTCTTACCATGAGACCTACGGTAATAGCTTCTTCCCTATAGGGGAAATTCGCTAAAACCACCCAGTTTTAACATACCTGTTGCAGAAAACCTGCATACTCATTCCCCATGTTATTGTTACGGAGATTACAAAAATGTGTCATATCTCACTATGTAGGATGGAAACATATCCGACTCCATCGTATCTATCGATGTTTAATTTGTCGATGTACTGAAACCGAATACATTATTTGTTTATATCATGTGTTGTAACAATCAAACATATAAATATCTAATCTTAATACAATGAAATCTCTACTAATCAAACCTATATGAATAAATCTTATTATATACTATCATTATCAACACATCATAACTTAACTACTTTTAACTAACATAACGTACTTAAAACTTATTCGAACTACATGATCAACATGTAGATCCCAGCTTAAATGCTCATCAACTATTAAGTCCTAAAAATTTGGTACTTTCTACTTGAATTAACCTATCCTCATCTACAAAAATATTGCCATTGAAATTTGATTGAGCTGGCTTTGTTGAGAATGATATAAAATTTGACTTTTGACTAATTTAAAATGAGATTTTTACTATCTAAAAAATGTTTAATCATTGACAAACCAATAAAGGATGATATTTCTAGGTTTCCATCAGACTTTCTTGTAACAACTATATTTGTATCTTCAGCATACAGACATACAGAGCCTCCCCCCTCTACCATTCCAGGGAACCCCTTTAGATAACAAAGAAACAAAAGGGGATCTGGAATGGACCTCTGAGGGACGCCATAATGCAATGTTTGTAATGATGAAGACAATTTATTTATAAATCTACCTGAAATGTTAATGGTGCAATGCTCTATTTCTACATACTGTTGCCTATTTTCCAAGTAAGAACTGAACCACGCTTGCTCCTTTCCCTGTATCCCAAGATTACTGCTACGAGAAGGCATTTATGACACACTATCAAATGTTCTAGTTAGATCAAGAAATATTCCAATAGATTTTTTATAAATATCTTCTCCATTGATTAAGGACTGAATAAAATTTATGCCTACTGAAATAGTCAATTTCCCAACCCTAAACCCATGTTGTTGTGTATCTAGTAATTGATTTTTTCTAGATAGTTAGACAATTGAATGTATACAACAAATATCTTAGAAAAAAACAGGAAGAATTGAAATAGGTCTATAACACAATGGATCTTTTACATTACGGTTTTAGAAAATATGTAGAACTTTTGCCACCTTCAACTTGTCAGGGAATAAACCTGATATTAGGGAAGAATTTATAAGATGAGCTAAAGGTTTAATAATTAACGGGATGGCATCTTTAATTATGTTTATATTAATGTCATAAAATCCTGCAGAATACTTGTTTTCAAAAGATAATATTATTTGATTCAGTTGGTTTCCATCAATTGGCTCAAATCAAAAGTGGCTCTCAGTTACAGAAAGATATTGCTGATTAGAAGTCGTTAAATTTTTAGGAATGTTCGGCACTACTAATTCGTCTACTGCTGCAACAAAAAAGTCATTAAAAACATTAGCAACTTCGACTGGATTACTAACTATTCGTTGTAATGAAGTGTTTTCGCACCCCAGGGTACCCAAGCACCTCACGGTACCCGAGCGCCAAACGGTACCCAACACCTTACGGTACCTAAGCGCCCAACTGCACCCTAGCACCCCATCGTCCATTATGAATAGCACTAATGTTGTTATGATGCTCAACATTTTAAAATGGTTGTTTAGTAATTTTCCAAGTTGTTTCTACTTTATTTTTAGAATTGTTTATCTTACTATCAAAATATAGTAGTTTTCATTACTAGGAGCGAAAGTGGCTCTTTTTGGTACGAGATCGTAATTTTCAGGCGAGGCGTAGCCGAGCTTGGAAATGCGATCGAGTACCAAGGAGACACTTTTGCTCCGTGTGATGAACAACTATTTTCATCATTATGTATATGTCATTATGTATCATTAAATATCCATTTAATCGTTAACAAATTAGACTACATAATTTTGAGGTTATCCAAAAATAGTCACCGTCATTTCACTATTTACACATTTGTTAGTTGTTTACAAACACAAGTTAAGAAATCGTTCAACCTTTCAAACTTAACATAAACAAATTTTGACATTAGAGTACGGCAAAATTTACCATATGTTTTTTCAGTACTCCTATTCGAAGTGATCCAAAAACGATCATTTTGCGTACGATTTAGAGAACTAAAAACGGCTGTTTTCGGGACAGTATGATGAAAATTATTTTTCTTATTTTCTATGAAATCTCTTAACTCCTTTTTTTCTTCCTGGTACAACTGAAACCAACAGTCCCCCCTTCGTGGTGGCCCACGACACAACACTGACGTCGACTGACGATGAATCAAGTGCAAGATGGCGAACAATGCTTGTTTTTGCACTGTTATGTTGTCTCTATTCAATTTAGTAATGCATTTTAATGAATGAAGAATATTTGATTGATTGAGGCTCAGGCGCCTGGTCCGGCTCACTATAAAGAATATTTGATTGATTGAGGCTCAGGCGCCTGGTTCGGCTCACTATAGCAAAATATTTCAAAATTTGATAATGAAAGGGATGTTTTCGAATTTACGGGTCCTGTATAGACTATACTTATAGACAATATCAGACCTTTAAACAGTTACATATACAGTAGTAGTTGTGACGCGCACGTCACCGCTTGTCCGTGTCACCGAATTATTATAGAATCTTCTGGAAGGCTCGCGAATGAACCTTACCTCTGCTGGGGTAGGGGCGAGAGGGGTAACGGGGAGTCGCGTGGTCAGGTGGACGAGGGAGTCGGTGCCGCGCTGCGGAAGGGTGAACATCGGGCCTTCTCGCCGGAGGATAAGTCCAATATTTTTTCATTTCAAATAATTCTTATTAATATGCTGTAGTTATTTGGTAGGAAGGGGGGGTAAGGGGTTTAGGGACATTTCAGTTTAACTAAAATAATTTTTTTGATCATGTAATATTTCCTGTATTAAAAGGTTCGCGCCCTTCTGGCGCGGGCTGCTGAAGCTTGCTCCTTTTTCCGAATTTGGTTAATTGAATCCGACAATTAAGTTTCATAATTAACTGTCAAAAATGGCTGTGATGTAGATGTTGGTGTGGCTAACCCTTATAAATATTAATTTATTATTTTAGCAGCTTGGTCAATTTGTACTCGTAAATTATTCTAAGTGGGAAAGCCATTAAATTGATCCGCAATGGGCCCACACCCTTACAAATTGGTAGCAGAGCCCAACAGCCACATCTATATTGCAGCCAAAAATAATTAATTGGGTAATTTACATTTTCAGAACTTAGTGCCACGTGCTGACGATCAGGTACCGACAGGAATGCTGGTAGCGCCTCAACAGGTTACATCAGCATCACCGGTCGAGTCATGCACGAGAGCACGTGGCCAACCAACTAATTAAATAAGAATAAATTTATCTCACGCAAACATTAATCAACATCTTAGCTATAGGAAACAGGAGCTGGCATATTTTAAAATAAAATATTAAAATTTTTTTCCAAATAGTAATTTGAAATCACTTTCACGATTCAGACCTTTTATTTCTAATTTCAATTATGGCTAAGCAACAGGAATTAAGTCACTTGAATAATTTTATTTTACAATTTTATGGGTGTGTCGGATTATATATAATTTTAATGTTATCAAAGCCATATTTAGTTAATACTTATTTATAAATTAACTCGTGTTCATTGGTTAACTAGCTTACAGTCAATTTTGTTTATTAAATTATTGAACCAGGTAGTAAAAATATTATGGGGCAATGTTTATTTACAAAATTTATCTGTTGTCGGTGATAAATATTTTGAACCGCCGAGGCAGGAAGTCCAGAGTATTGTAGCTTCAGATAGGCGCCACAATAGATAAAGGAATTCTTAGAATACAGGTAGGACGGGAAGTCCCGTCAAGTAAAAATAGACCACTTTGAAAAAAGTTTACAGGAAAATAGACCCTTATCGCAACATTTAATTCCAGATCTGTTAAATTTCGCATTATATCCCTTTACTTATATAAAAGTTCAGTAAATGAATTGTTTGTAGGAAGGTTTAATAAGGTTAAAGTAAACTGCAAAAAATAATGACGACTGTCCAAATATAAGTTATAAATTTCAGTAGACTATACATTAAATTCAATAATTTTTTTTCCAGTTTCAACCCAAACCCCAAGACCCCCAAGCTAGGGAAAAGAATGTTCCAAATTCAAGCCTTAGGGGATTCGATGATCAACCGTTTGAATTATTACACTAAGAATACCCCAAGTTGCCCTTTGGTAATAAGTAAATCAGTAGGGATATCAGGAGCTAGAATTCACGATATAAAAAATTTAGTGAAGCAAAATAAGCTCAAATTTGACACTGACACTCCTTTAGTAATTTTTCTAGGTACTAACAACATTTTCAAAGATAGCACTGCTAGTAGTATGTGCAAGCAGTTCAAGTCATTATTAAAGCAAGTTAGGAGAAATTCCCCATGTATTTCAATAGTAATAATTCAGCTTCCGGCGTACCCTAGAGCTCAGTCCACACCTTTAAGATTAAGTTTAATAAACGAATACAACAAGTTTTTGAGCACATTAAATAACCAAAGCACCAGGGTTTTTTCCACGCAAGGCTGGCTATATTACCAGGATTTAGACCTCCTTAGTGAACACCTAGCCCATCAGGAGTACAATAACGGAGCAGCTGTGTACGGTTTGTTTACAAAGCCTATTTACAATGGGAAGCCGAAAATAACAGATTATGACGTTGCTTTTGAGAAATTTACTGAGGACTTTCAATTAAGAAAATATAAGAGACTGGTATGTTCGCCGATGGGATGCGTTAGAGACTTAATTCCCATAAAGAAGTTTGCCTCTAATATAGTTCAATTTCAGTACACCACAGGAGTGCCAGTCACTATAGTATTACAGGAAGAAATAGCGGGAAGAACAATACGGAATGGTTTGAGCTATGTAGATTTTAAAAAACAACTGCTTCAAGAAATCTGGGAATGCATAAAGACTATTGACACATCTCAACCTGATGAGCAGCAGAAGAGCTCTGTCCTGCTGAGTCCTGCAGTCACTGTTGCCAAGTATGCCACGGAGGAAGCCACATCTAGCAGCTCCAAGCCAACATTATCATGCCTTGTGTCAGCTACAGATGGGAAGGAGCAATCAACAGTAGTGTCCAATGTTGGTGAAATTCAGTCGGTTTCCCCTGTAAAAGCTGTTGGTGTGGGCTCTTTGATTGAGCACTATGAAGCAATGAAACCCCTTTCTGCCAAACCTGGAAATTATGTTGATTCTGAGTGTTTTACACACTGTTTAAATGATTTTAGATTTAGTAGTAGTAGTATTAGAAGCATTAGTAGCATTAGCAGCAACTGTACTGATGAATGTTTCAACAACTGTGATAGTGAAAAAAATTCAAATGGTAATTTTTTAAGGGAATTAGTAACACAGATGAAAACTACTTAAATCCAGGAATTGCTTGTGAACCATGTCATAAGGTAAATTTGAACCAAAATGCTCCTCTTTATAACCAGATTTCCAATAACAAAAATGATTTTTTGCTGCATATTAATATTCAGGGCTTCCGAAACAAAATTGTTGATCTTCAAATACTTTTGCAGGATGAGCTTAAGGCAGTTAAAATTATCTGTATTAATGAACATAAACTGAGTTTAAATTGTAAGAACCTCGTAAGCAAGATTAATTATTTTGTTTTTGCAAATGGGTTTTTCAGGGAAAAAAGTAGTGGTGGTAGCTGTATTTTGGTCCATAATTCTCTTAGTTTTGCTGTTAGAGCTGATTTGTCATTTTTAAATGATAGTTACTGTTTTGAAGGATGTTCAATTGAAATTCATTCACTTGATTTGATTGTAATTTCTATTTATAGAATTCCAGGTAGTAAAACTGCACTTGGCTTCTTGGAAAAATTAGAGATGTTATTTAAAAAATTAGAAAAGGAAGCTAGAACTAAAAAAATTATCATTGCCTCTGATTTCAACATTGATATTTTAAATGAAAATAACATATCTATTGATTTTGAAAACTGTTTAAAGAGTTATGGATATTCTATTAAATTTAGGGAGCCTACTAGGATTACTGATACATCAGCTACGGGAATTAATAATATTTTGACTAATTTTATGTATGGACCAGCTTCTTTATACAATGTAAAACTAGGAGTTAGTGATCATAATGGTTTATGTATAGGTTTACCAAAGATGAAATGTGTATATAAAAAACCAATGTTTATCAAGAAGAGAATTTTTCCTGATTCTGAAATTATAAATTTTAATAATAATTTAACAGAATATCTGAGTGGTATTATGTTCTGTGTTCTAATGCTGATCTCAGTTTCAATGAGTTTTTGAAAATTTTTCTCTCAATCTTAAATGAGGTCTTTCCATCAAAACATATCCCTGTCAGGACTGTAAATAAAAGATGTAAGGATTGGCTAACTGAAGGAATTATTACATCTGCAGCAAAAAAAAGAGAGCTTCACAATAAAGCTAAATTCAACAAACATCCTGAATTTTTAAAATATGTTAAAAATTACAAAAAAATATTTAAATCCGTGGTTAATAAATCAAAAAAGATGTCTAATGATAAATTTATTTCTAAGTCCTCAAATAAATCGATGGCTACATGGAAAAGTAGTAAAAAAAGAACTTGGTCTGGACAATAAAAACCAAACTGACCTTGTTATTGACTATAATGGCATTTCTATATCTGACCCTCAAAGAATTGTTGACACGTTTAATGATAGTTTTTCAAACACAGTAAATATTTTAAAAGTTCCTACAGTCAATCATAATGCTCACCTATTTTCCAAAACTTCTAAAGATGTTAAGCTAAATGCATTTTCATTTGTTACGCCTGATGAAATTATTAGGATTATTAAGAATTTGAAAAATTCAAATTGTTGTGGCTGGGATGAAGTTCCTATTAAAATTATCAAAGCAAGTAAGTATATTATTGCTCCTGTTTTGGCCTTAATTATTAATCAATCTTTTGTTGATGGAATCTTTCCTGAAAAACTTAAGTACTCAGAAATAAAAGCTATACACAAAAAAGGATCTGTGCACCAAATTGACTGCTATCGCCCTATCTCAATACTGAGCAATTTTGCTAAAATATTTGAAAAAGCTATGTATAACCAATTATGTTTTTACTTAGAGAATAATCAGGGCCGCGACAAGGGATTTTTCTGGGACATGCGAGAGCCTACATTGGCGCCCTTTCACTAGATTTAGGTATCAGTTACCCACCACCGCTCAGGGTCATTAAGCGGTTTAATTTTTTATCATTTGCAAAATTAAATAGAATATTTTGAAGTTTCTGTGTTGAATTTGATTCATCACATATTTAAAGGTTTTTTATTTATGGATAGACTACGGTTTTGTATTGCTGGATATATTAAGACAAATTAAATTATCTAAGTAAGAACAGGCACACCGCTAATCGGGTGATTCTTGCTTCAACTTAAAAGAAAAATTAACATTAGAGCCCAGTCAAATTAGAACAATCTAAGAAGGAATATACTAAACGGCTAAAAAATATCACAGTTGTTCGCTACCCGGCCCATTTAAACCACTTGCAAAAGTCCGTGAGGACGAGGGTTGAGTTTGAGTTTCTAGAAGTTTTTAGTTCCCCAGGTCTTGGTTTTGAATCTTGAAATTTATTTTGCAAACCAAACTGCAAATTTAATTTAATTTTAAAGATATTGCTAAAATGAAACTGTGGTGAAAACGGAACTCATTTACTTCACTCATTCTTTTCAAATTGACATTTGTTTTGTTCATTACTGCAGCTACAATTCACATACCCAAAAATTTACATTTTGAGTTATTTGAAAACAATGATTACTCCACGGGCGTGGGTAAACGGCCACCAAATTAAAATGTTTGCGAGTTTTAAACACTTTTAAAAGACGCCACAGGTGCCAGTATGCTCCAACAAAAAAAGCATTTTGCTCCTTGAAAAGTTTGAAACGTCTCCACCGGCACCGGCAAACGCCTCCTAAACTCACATTACGAACCTTGATTAATTTCAAAAGGGCTCCAGGCGCCGGGGCTGGCTAACACCTCCAAAATGGCGACAACTCGATCATGTTATAGCGCGTTGAACGATTTGTAAATGCTCCCCCGGGAGCCAACCAAACTCGCCAAATTACATGATTTACACTTTGAACCACATAAAAATGCTCAACGAGCCCCGGTAGTTGGAGAACGCCACATAAATTAAAATTTGGCAAGTTGAAAAATTTTGATAGACTCCCTGAAGTCGGCAAATACCACATAAGATTAATTAATTTAGCTCTTTAACAAATTTAAAATGCTCCACAGGCGCCGGAAAACGCCCCCAAGACGAATATTTTGCACGTTAAACAAAATTGTAAAATACTACCCGTGTGTCAACAAAGTTCGCCAAAGTATATGTTCAGCACTTTAAAGA
Source organism: Flexamia atlantica (assembly GCA_035578135.1). NCBI lineage: Eukaryota > Metazoa > Arthropoda > Insecta > Hemiptera > Cicadellidae > Flexamia > Flexamia atlantica. Next base: position 161,004,643 of record JAQJVK010000001.1, read on the forward strand.
CTCCTCGGGCGCCGCTGCGGACTCAACACCGCGCCGGCTTCGGTGGCGCCCTCTCCTAGTCGGCGCCCCATGCGGCCGCATGTTTCGCATGGCCCTTGTCGCGGCCCTGAGAATAATGACTTGTTGTGTAATGAACAATATGGATTTAGAAGGGGCTTAAGTGCTGAGATGGGTTTGGTGAACTTTGTTGACAATGTGTTGGGTGCCCTGGATGAGTCATGGTTCACAGCTGGTGTGTTCTGTGACTTGTCCAGGGCTTTTGATTGTGTTGATCACAATCTTCTATCAATACGTCTGAGTGAGGTGGGCATCTGCAATGTGGCTCATCAATTGCTACTTTCTTATTTATTTAACAGGAAACAAAGAACTTTAATTTTTCAGAACTCCAATAGATATACTTCTGGTTGGGCTACAGTTAAATTTGGAGTGCCTCAGGGCTCTGTGTTGGGTCCAATTTTATTTTTAGTATATATAAATTCTCTTCCTTCCCAGTTGCCTTTTGATTTTATGTTGTATGCTGATGACACATCTATTCTTGTTAGGCAAAAATCTCTCCCACCGTTACATACTTCAATCAATCAAGCCCTTGATGACCTTAATAACTGGTTTCATAATTCGGGATTGATTCTAAACATTGAAAAAACCAAGGTAATTCAGTTTCAGCCATATAATTACACTAATAAACAATTAGATAATCTCAGTATTGATTTAGTTAGATCGCAATGTTAGGGATCCAGATTGACCAAAATTTGAATTGGAAAACTCACACTGAGCATCTGTCCAAAAAGTTGAACTCTTTCAGGTACGCTTTTTCCATTTTAGTCAAAACTAATTCTTTAGCTGTTTGCAAAATTGTTTATTTTGGATATATTCAATCTGTCTTAAAATATGGAATACTTTTATGGGGTGATTCACAGGGATCCTCAATGGTACCTAAAGCCCAGAAAAAGATTATTAGAACTCTGTCCTTTGATCGACAACAAACAAGTTGTAAGCCACTTTTCAGGAAGCTTCAGATATTGACTGTTCCTTGCTTATTTATTTTTGAATTAGTAAAATTTGTAATCAAAAATCCAGATATCTTTGAAAAATTTAAATTTAATCATTCTTATGGGACTAGGGGTGCTAACAGCTTCTTTAGATACCCACCTCACGGTTTGGAAATGTATTCTCATAGCCCAGTCTATATGGCTTTAAAAGTTTATAATAATTTATTTCCTCATATAAATCAACTGTCTAGCAATGAAATACTAAAAAAGCTTCACTTGCACCTTGTCAACGGAGCATACTACAGTGTTAACGAATTCCTCACAGATAAAAAGATTAGTTTCAGTTAGATTTGTATTTTATTTTATTGTAATTAATATGTTGCGACCATGCACCAGTTTATTGTAATTACTCATGTACAAATGTTATGTGCAATAAAGAAATTTGAATTTGAGCAGCCGGCCCGATTAAATCCGGATAGTGTGCAAACAACGTTTGTCCGGTACAAATCGGACCGATATTTACCGGTCCGACACAAATCGGAGCGTGTGCAACCGCCCTAAGATCGGGCGGAGAATTTGCCACAAAAGACGATCGCGTATAATCGGCCGGAGTATTTTTCGGAAGAGACGATCGCGTGTACTCGACCGAACTTTTACTGAAATTACGCGAGGAGTTTCGGCCTGAAGTTAGCGCACTTTTGTGTAGTCTTGAGCTAAGCCGATTGTTAAAAACACTAAAAATATCCGATACTCGCTCAAGGCATCATAAAAAAATCTAGAATTTCTCTAGACTATTTATTTTTTGGTAAAATAATGCTTTGTTAGTTTTTAATTTACTTATTCAAAAATTTGAGTTAGATAAAATGTGGCTTTTTAAATCGACCTAATTATTCACATAGACAAATAATACTTTGTTGAAGGGAAGAATGATAAGGGGGGGGGGCTATGTACAAACTGGCAATTACAGTTCCGGTACCTCAATTTTTACAAATCAAGCACTGAGTATATATATTTATATACATCTATATTGATACATATATATTTATATAAATTTGGACGTATGGGTTTTTTGGCTTCTGAGGGCCTCAAAACTAAAAGTTATCATGGTCTCGGGCTTAGGGATCACCATAAGACCTACAGTAATAGCTCTGTCCCTAAAAGAGAAATTCGCCAAAACCCTTTATTTAACTTACCATAAATCAATTACATTAAAAGTATCTTCATCAGAAGGTACTCAATAAATGCAGAATTTTGTCCACTACAATTCTTGTATTTTAACGTTTTATGTAGAATAAACGGTTTTTTACTTATTTACAAAAGAATAAATAATGGCCCAAAACTCTGATATTTTTGTGGTCCCAGGTCAAAAGCACACTAGGAAAAATGGGACAAACTTCAAATTCATATACTTGGATGCAAAACGGAAAGATTAAAACGATTTCCAGCTTTCTGGGAATTTTGTCCAGGCTCAATCTTGTTTTTATTGGCCTATAAGGAATACATGTAAAATTTGATGTAAAATCATTCCTCAGGGGGCAAATCCTTTTGACCTATATGAATAATAAATTATACCCATAGAACTCTGATAAATAATTATTTGACACCTTTATCATCAAAACTGGTTCACTCGAAAGGTGTGGATAAGCTCACAAAAAAAGATATTTCTTAAGGAATTTTCACAAATGTTACTATAAGGAATCATATTTTGTGAGCTTACCCACGCCTTTACAGTGAACCAATTTTGATGATATAGGTGTCAAATAACTTAATATTTTATCAGGATTCTATGGGTATTCATAAAGGTCAAAGGGATTTGCCCCCTAGGGGATGTCTTTTACATCAAATTTTCATGTATTCCTTAAGGCAAATCTGTACAAAACCAAATCTAATTATAGAGGCCAGAGTAGATTAACGATTGCATTTCTGATGCTACATTATGCATTAAAAACGTTTTGAATTATTGGTATATATATTTTTTAATAATAGAGGTTTTTTCAAGTGGACAGACAAATTATAGACAATTTTGAATTTTTCACTTCCTAATTAATTGTTAGTGAATTTATACTGGAAAAATATATAAAATTTGATTAATAATTTTATTTGGTGTTTTTATTTTTTGAATATGTCCTTTTTTTAGTTAATTCAAATCTTTTAAAGAAGAAAAAATTGTATCTGGAGTTTGAAGGGTTGGACACTGTAGCCAAGGTGCTACTAAACGGACGAATGCTCGGAGAAACTGCAAATATGTTTGTCTTGTACAGATTTAATGTCAAACATATACTTCAGGTAAGTTTTTTTGTTTATTGTACAAATAACGTAATTTATTGTATACACCTTTGACGATGTACCAGAAAAAACTCCTCACTGAAATCCACTAGCCGCGTTACTGTGAGTAGGGAACTCATATTTTCTACCAAATCATACGACTCTGACATTAATTTTTAGACAATTATTGAAACAGACTTGATTCTTGGCTCAAAGTTACCTTGAAAAAAAAAATTTCCTACAACACTTCAAGTAATAGGTAAGAGTGGATACTATGGACAAGTATCAGTTAACATAAACTGCAAGGTAGTATCTCACTAACTTATCATTTGAAGATAAATTTTTCTTCAAATTAACTTTGTTTGAACCAAAAGTCAATTCTGAGTCAATAATAATTGTCCACAAAAGTGAACAATGGTGTCATGTTATTTTATAGACAGACAATAAAATAATCACCATACTACTCCAGTTACTGGAACTCAGGTACTGGAATTCGAATTTACTATCACCAAAAACAGCAGTTACATTTTTTTATTAAAATATTTTTCCAAAACTATCAAACCCTTTAAAAAGGTAACAATACATAAACACTAATAATCTCCAGAAGACCTTTCAGCACAGTAACTTTGTCATCAAAAGGGTGGTCTACTTGCATGAAATGGGGTACAGTAGGCCCCCTTAACTGACCCACACGGGACTGGACCTAGGACGGATAACTTAAAAGGTCGGTTAAAACGGGTAATCCTGTAAACATCTATAAATGAAAGTGCTATTGATTTAGGGTTCTAATAACATCATTATAAAGCCGTTCGTTGATTATTTAGAAACTAAACTATAGGTATCAACCTATATTCCAAAATAATTTCTGTATAAATGTCACAAATAGCCCCAAAACATGGTTAAAACAAAACCTTTTATAAACTAAATAGTAGGCATATTTTAAAAAAGTTTGCCTTTAATAACACCTTTAATAACGTGTTCACATATTTTTAACAAATCTTTTGTAATGCGGAATTGATTGTCAATGCATCTACTGTACGTTTTCATAAATTAACAAATATGCTGTATAAAAAATATTTTAACCCGTAACTACCTGTAGAATTGAGCCTAATGTTCCCATCGCCAAATATGGAAACGGAAATGCCGCAATTCCTAGAAAAGGGCGGTTAAACCGAACTATTCTCAAAACAGGGTTGGTTAAAACGAACTTTATTCAGCAAGGGCGGATAATCTGATCGTCGGTTAAAACGAGTTCGGTTAAGAGGGGGTCTACTGTAGTAAGTTTCATTTGCTTATGTTATGTTTCATGGTACTGAGATGCCAAATCCAAATTTTGACCCCTGGGAGTTTCCTGATCACCGCCAAAAGGCGTAAAAATCTGCGGGATTCGGCACTTTTTATATTTGACCAATTTTGAATTAGAAGCTTAAGAAAAAAAATTCAGAGGAATTAATTTCTACATGAAATTACGAGTGATAGTTTTGTAAGCTCTGGGTAAACTGACATTAAGTTTCAATATTAGTGGCTGTAAAACTACATTAATATTTTGTACAATCTTTATACACTGTTTGCTGCATCAGTATAATGGGGGCTACGTTCGTGATCGCTATTTAGGCGATATCATAATGACCTTGCATTATCCGGATTTTTTGTTATCTGAATCGGCATTCTGTCAAATTAATCTGAATAATGCAAGGTATTTATATATATTGTGGGCTTTGGCAAGTCGCATGATGATGGGAGAGGGCTGAAATTGAAGGTCTTCATCCCAGGGACTCTGGAAAAATAGTGAAATGTCCTGAAATTTACCAAAAAATAAGAAATAACGTAGAATATTTCTCATTTAAAAAGCATTGCAATCAAAAAACATCTGCTTTGTTTGGATTAAAACATTTTATGTTGTTGCCTTGTGCTGATATATATATAGATATATATATATATATATATATATATATATATATACATTCATTTCAATGAAACACTGAAAATATTACAAAAAACTCACTATATTTCGCTTTACGCGTCTTCAGGTGAAAAATTTTATAAAATAAAATAGAAATAGAAATAAATTATGACATTTAACAACAATTATAAAACTGTATAAATATAAACAAAAAACCTCTGGTATAAGGTATTTTGAATTAATATAACTATCTTAAGTTTAGCCCGTGAGGAAATTTTGACTTTAAAATCATTTGATGCGCTTGCTCCATGAACCTCAATTCTTGTGTTGTAGAAGCAGCATCTAATTGTCAAACTGGTGTAAAGCTGTATAAATCTTCAAATTTTTCTTTGTGTAACTTTGCATGTTTAACTAGTGGTTGTTCCATTTTGTTGTGATTGTATGCAAATCTATGTCCTGTGACTCTTGTTCTTAACGAGTTGATTGTTGAGCCAATGTAATCTTTTGGGCATTGTCTGCATTTAACTTGATATTGTTTTTCTGGAAGTTTCGGTTTTGATATTAATTCTTTAAGTACTGGTGGTCTGCGAAATATGATGCGAGGGACACTTTTGAATATTTCATTTGTTGAACATGATTGCTGAAGGACATTATAAGCTATTTTTAAGATGTTATTTATTTTGTATAACCCTGGGTGGTATGTGGTTATAAACTTTGGATCGTCTTTATTAAAGTTAGATTTAGTATTTTTAGTCAGGTTTCTTATATTTAGTTTTGAGTTTAACAGTTTTCTTGGATATCCCCTCTTAGTGAAAGCTATTAATAGATTGTCTATGTAATTTTCCATATTTTTCTTTTCACTACATAAATCAATAGCTCTTTTAGCTAGACTTTTTGGAACAGCTTTTTTAATGTGAGGTGGATGGCAGCTTTCATAGTGAAGGTATTGGAATGTATTAATACTTTTTATATTTATATTATTTTTTAAAATTCCATTTTCAATATATATATTTGTATCAAGAAAAGTTACAGATGATGGTGATATTTCCCATGTGGATTTCAAATTGTTAGAGTTATTTAATGCTTGAAGGAAATCTTCAAGCTTGTCTTGACCATAAGTCCATATCATGAATATGTCGTCAATATAACGTTTCCATACAATTGGTTTGTAGTTTTGGGATTCCAAAAACTCTTTTTCCATTTTCCCCATAAATAAGTTTGCATGTGAGGGTGCCATCTTTGTACCCATAGCTGTACCCTTTTGTTGTAAATAATATGAGTCTTGGAAACAAAAACAATTCATGGTCAGGATGAAGTTGATTAAAGTTATTAAGAAATTTGTTGAGGGAGTTTGTACAGTTCGTTTTGTTCTAAGTAATATCTGGCTGCATTTATTCCTTCTGAATGTTTGATGTTAGTATACAAAGATGTGACATCTATTGTTACTAAAAGGCTTTCTTTGGGTAAAGGTTGATTAAAATTCTTGAGATTTTCTTACATAAAAAGGTAAATCTTTTACTATGTCTTGCAGATTAGCATCTACGTAAGCAGAAATTCATTCTGTGGGAGATGCGATTGAGGAAACGATGGGTCTTCCTGGAGGTGGTGTCATTCTAAATATACAGGGTGTTTCAGGATAAGTGTAAACAAATTCACCAGGCGATTCCTCACACCAAGACAAGAAAAAAATGTTCGGTGAACATGGGTCCGAAAACAAGTTGTTTTGGAGTTACAGCCAAAAATTGATTTTTTTCAGTTTTAAGTGTATTTATTGCACTTTTTGGCCTCTAGATTAAAAAATTATGAAGATATTTTGATGAAATTTTCACAGTTAGATAGATCATGAAATTCCAAAGAAATCATTACTTTTCAGTACTGAAATTTTTAACATGGCTTAGTAAAAGTTGTTGAAAAATAAATTTTTTCCAAAAAATTCAATGCCTCAAAAAATATTTTATTTTTGATTGCTTATGAAATTTTTACTATGAATGTATTTTGAATGCAACTTTCCCAAAAACTGTGCAATTTCATGGAGAACAAAATAATAACAACTTTTTTACATCTTCGCCTGTGACTTTTTATGTTATTAATTTATTAACCAAAATATTGGAAGGTGACAAAAATTAGAAAGTAAATCATCAAAAGACCAGTCAGTGAAAAACATTGCATAGAGCCTGAGGAATTTTTTATTATGATGATTTTTTATGAAATCTTCCAAGAACTGTCAATTGTAAAATTTAAGAAATCCAAAATCCCCAAAAATCCAAGCACAAGACCAGCTACAGAAAATTATTCAAAATGGCGGCATTTCCCCTCCACAGGATGGGCTGTGATCAGAAACTAACTCCCTTCCTTTTTATTTATACAAGTTATGTTTGTCAACGTTGGACTCCACAATGATTTTTGCTTTGTAATGTACTTCATTTCGATTGATTTCCGTGGCTTACGGAAACAGTGCTGCCGATTCACTTAAAAAACAGCAACAACGGAACAATACATACAAGACAAAACAACGAATATTGAATATGATTAAACAAAATCTAACCCAACTGTGTTGTACTTTTTTTAACAAGCATTCATTCAATTTTTATCTTAAGAAATTTTTCAAACTGATTTCAGCATTGTTTTCATCAAGTAATAATTGTCAATTACTGCTTACAAAATCCGGGATGAAAACAGACTTTTATCAAATTATTAAGGTAGTTTCTCTTTATACGTTAAGAGCTTTTGTCAAATATTACGGATCCAAGACGGCGGCCGTAATTGAGTAAATGCAGAAATCAATCAAAATAAAGTACATTACGAACCAAAAATTGTTGTGGTAGTCCCACGTTATTGATAAACATAAAATGTACAAATAAAAAGGAAGGGAGTAAGTTTGTGTTCACGGTCTATCCTGTGGAGAAAAAATGCCGCCATTTTGAATAATTTTCTGTAGCGGGTCTTGTGCTTGGATTTTTGGGGATTTTGGATTTCTTAAATCTTACAATCGACAGTTATCGGAAGATTTAATAAAAAATCATCATACTTAAAAATTCCTCAGGCTCTATGCAATTTGTTTGACTGGCTGGTCTTTCGATGATTCACTTTCTAATTTTTGTCACCTTCCAATATTTCGGTTAATAACATAAAAAGTCACAGGCGAAGATGTAAAAAAGTTGTTATTATTTTATTCTCCATGAAATTCCGCAGTTTTTGGGAAAGTTGCAGTCAAAATACTTTATTGGTAAAAATTTCATAAGCAATCAAAAATAAAATATTTTTTGAGGCATTGAATTTTTTGGAAAAATTTTATTTTTCAACATCTTTTACTAAGCCATATTTAAAATTTCAGTACTGAAAAGTAATGATATTTCTTTGGAATTTCATAATCTATCTAACTGTGAAAATTTCATCAAAATATCTTCATAATTTTTTAATCTAGAGGCCAAAAAGTGCAATAAATACACTTAAAACTGAAAAAATCAATTTTTGGCTGTAACTCCAAAACAACTAGTTTTCGGACCCATGTTCACATAACATTTTTTTCTTGTCTTGGTGTAAGGAATCGATTGGTGAATTTGTTTACACTTATCCTGAAACACCCTGTATATGTACAGGGTGTTTACGAAAAACTCTTACAGACTTCGGGATATGGTTACTTATATCAAAAATAAGCAAAAAGTTCCTATAAACATGGGTCCTAAAATGCTCGGTTATCCGTCTGTCGGTCTGTATGTGTTTTTAACATGATTTTGCATAACTTTGGAACTACTAAAGATATCAAGTTCAAAATTGGTACGTACATGCTGTCTAATGGGACCGATTTTGGTGCGGGGTATCAAGTTTCTACTTTATACCATTTCAAAATGGCAGCCATTTTTATATTTTAAAACTTAATATCTTAAAAACCGTAAATTTTGCAGAAATTGTACAAGAAACCAAAAAGTTGTGTAATTTTATTTCCTACAAAACCATATAAAGATCATAAAGATCGAATGACAAATAACGGAGTTATTGCAATTTTTCTATAAAAACAATGCAAATACAGGGTGTTTTTTTTTAAACGCAACCCATTTTTAAGATTGAAGAATTCATATATAAATATGAAATAAGTATTGTTTTATGGTTCTTTACGTTTTATACAATCTATTATTTAAGTTTGATAACATTTAGTTCACCTTATAAGCTCAAAAAATCCGCCAGAGGAATTTGTTTGAAGTTATGCTCTCTCCATCAAATTCCCGAACACGTGTTGCTAGGTACCTGTTTGACATTACATTTGTTTTGTTTGTTTTGAGGTACTGAATATGATGTGACTTGTTTTTTAGGCCTTACTTTGTATGTATCCCCAAAGAACATAATAATATAGTGGGGTCAAATCCAGGGATCTTGGGGGGAAATAAAATAAGGATCTTCACCGATAAAATCAAGTTTTGGGTTGCGTTTTTAATGTGTGTGTCTTTAAGCATGATAACTCGCGTAAAATGGTCCGATCTGAATGAAATTTGCCACAGACGTGTAAAGAGGTAATTATTCTACGAAAGCAATTCAAAAGCTATTCAGCACCTCAAAACAAACATAACAAATTTAATGCAAGAAATTTAAAGAGGCATCTTGCATCTCAGCAAATTCATGTTCGGGAATTTGATTGAAAGAGCATAACTTTATACAAATGCCAATGGTGGACTGTTTGAGCACATAATGTAAACTAAATGTGATCAAACTTAAATAATAGGTTGTATAAAATGTAAAGATCACTAAAACAATACTCATTACGCATTCATATGTGCATTATTAAATTTTAAAAATGGGTTGCGTTTAAAAAAAAACACCCTGTATTTGCTATAACTGTCATAAATAAGCATGTATTCTGTTAAAAAATGCAATAACTCCGTTATTTGTGATTCGATCTTTATGATCTTTATATGGTTTTGTAGGAAATAAAATGACGCAATTTTTTTGTCCCTTGTACAGTTTTTGTAAAATTTATGGTTTTTAAGATATTAAGTTTTAAAATATAAAAATGGCTACCATTTTGAAATGGTACAAAGTAGAAACTTGATACTCCGCACCAAAATCGGTTCCATGAGTCAGCATATACATACCAAGTTTGAAGTTGATATCTTCAGTAGTTCCAAAGTTATATAAAATCATGTGAGAAACACATACAGACCGACAGACAGATAACCGAGCATTTTAGGACCCATGTTTATAGGAACTTTTTTCTTATTTTTGATGTAAGTAACCATATCCCGAAGTCTGTAAGGGTTTTTCATAAACACCCTGTATATATTTAGAAGAGGGCCGTGGCTTCACTTGACCATGGTGTTGCAACGCAGCTAAATTAGCTTATTGTGCACCCTCAAACACAGGACCTAACTCTCCGACAAATCCCAGGCCCCAGATCTTCTTGATGATGGTTACCTGTTCATCCCCAAGGTTACTCATTGGTAGGCCAAGGAGTCTAGTGCGCAGACCTAGTAGGGCTGGGCACTCAAATAGCACGTGGAAGGCTGTTTCTTCCTCCTCTTGAAGTGTGCTACGTACTGTGCTGTAGGCAACTCCGCACATAGGCTCTGGACCAATGTCCGGGCTGTCAGCTCCTCTGTTTGCCCACATGTCAGCTCCCTCATTGCCCGCAATTCCTTTGTGCCCTGGGACCCAACTAAGTATTACCTTATTGCTCTCTCCCTGGGGTTTCATGGCCTGATGACAGTCCCAAACTGCCTTAGAGGTGAAGTCGTTGCTGTCAAGTGCTATCAGTGCAGCTCTGCTGTCTTGAGTTCATGTAACCAGGGTTCATGACTCCAGGGAATCCCCTTTATCAAGAGAGCTCGACCTCCTGGTGGAAACAGCAAGCACTGGCAGCCAGCAACTCCTTCTAGGTTGTGATGTCAATGCCCATAATTCTTGCGGGTGGGGGAGCAGCGACACTAACGTCAGAGGTGAGGCTCTTCTTCATTATCTCATTTTCAAGAATTTATACATCTATAATGTAAGCAATAATCCGACGTTTGTTACAAAAAACAGAAAGGAGGTTATTGACACTACGGTTTGCACTGGAGGAATCACTGGAGTTGTGAGTGACTGGCACGTCAGCCAAGAGGCCTCTCTCTCTCAGACCACAGGTACATACGATTCCACGTCCAAAGCAGTAATGACCCTCCCTGCTACCGGAATCCTAGAGGGGCTGTTTGGGAGGGCTACAAGTCTGATCTCCAGCCCCAGTTGAGTTTCGTAAGCAGGAGAGTCAACTGCTTTGCTGAAATTGACCAGATTTACAGGAAGCAATGATCAGTTGTTTTCATGACAATTGTCCTCTGCAGCGCTGAAGCAGCGGCACCAACACTAGATGCGGCAGTCGGCAGAGGACCAAGGTCAGGAAACTCCAGAATCAATGCAGACGTACTAGTATTAGGGAGCCATATTAAAAGGCACTCATGGAATACAGCCTGGCATTCAAAAAAAAAGCTAAACGGCATTCCTGGAGGCAGTTTACTCAGGAGGTAGACAGACTCAGCGCAGCAGCTAGACTTAGATTGAGAAACTTAGGCTGAAGCGAGTGTTAGCCTCCAAACCAATTGGTCTCCTAGGATCCCTAAGGGAAGCCACAGGAGACTATAATTCTGGAAGTAGCGGAAGTCTCAAACTCCTACTTGAGACTCACTTTCCTGGCTGTATCTTTGAGGATGATACATCTAGACCTCTCTCTAGCAGCGATAATTGCTCTTGGCCGAGGGCTGCTCGTGAAAGCTGGAGGGTGGCCAGGAAAGTTGTCACTCTCTCCAAAGTGCAATGGGCAATCAACAAGTTTGGCCCTTTCAAGCCCCCAGAGGGAATGGCATTCTGCCTGCGATGATCCAACGCAGACCAGATGCCCTCTTTAGCCTCCTTTGTGAACTATTTAGAGCTAGTGTGGCCTACAGGTACATACCCAAGACCTGGCGCCTAAGCAGAGTGGTCTTAGGCCCTAAATCCTTTCGCCCAATAAGTCTCATTTCTCCTGGAGACCTAGGAGAGACTGGACGAAAGAAACCTCAGAAAGGGAGTGCTTACCGACACTCCCCTTCACCGCAACCAACATGCATACCAGCCAGGAAAATCTTGCGGAACTGCTTTGCACCAACTTGTCAGCAGGATTGAGGACAGTCTGGCTTGCAAAGAAATTGCCCTATGCACCTTCATGGACATTGAGGGGGTATTTGACAATGTAACATTTTCGGCCATGGTGCGAGGTGTGCGTGAGTGCGAACTCAAGCCTGCTCTTTGTGAGTGGATCGAGTCGATGCTCCACTCCAGACGCACCAGGGCTGAACTCTTTGGAAGCTCTCTGGTGATCGCTCCCATGAGTGGTTGCCCGCACGGAGGTATACTCTCACCTCTACTGTGGAACTCTGTGGTTGATAGTCTCCTTCAAGAGCTCTACCGCCAAAGTGTCTTTGCCCAAGGACGACATTGTCCTCATGGTGCAAGGAAAATTTATCAGCACTGTAGCTGAACGTCAATCCTAGACATGTACTTGCATGGTGTCTTAGGGAGGGTCTCAACATCAATCCCTCCAAGACAGTTGTAGTCCCTTTTACTAGAAAAAAAGAACTTAAAGTCTCTTTCTAGGCTTACACTGGGAGGAACCAAGTTGGTAGTGTCTGGCTCAGTCAAGTACTTAGGACTGATGCTGGACTCCAAACTCACTTGGAATGAACATTTGAACACTCTGTGAAAATCAAAATGGGCATTTCTAGCATCCAGGTGATTGGCAGGAGCAACATGGGGCATTAAGCCCAAAATTGCCCGCCGTTGTCAGGCCTCAGGTAACTTATGGCTCACTAGTCTGGTGGACAAAGGTGAACCAAACTACAGCCATCTTTAAACTTGAAAGCCTTCAGAGGCTCGGAACTCTTTTGGCAACTGGTGCGTCAGGAGCAGTCCGTTAGCAAGTCTTGAGGTTGCACTTGGACTTCTACCCGTGGATATTAACATTAAGTCGGTGGCATGCAAGACAGCCTGTTGACTTAAGGTTGTCAATCTGAGGAGGGAAGGCCAGTTCAGAACCGGTCACACCTCAATTATCAAATTCATGGCTAATGACACTGTGCTTGACGTCATAAAGTACAGAGGTTATTTTCCACAAGCCTTTTCCTGTTGATCTTCTTTCAGGAATGACTGCCCCACACGTGCGGTTTGCACTTGGGGTTATGTTTGTAAAAATTGTATTTATTTATCTTGAGAAATAAAGTATTTTGAATTGAATTGGACTAAGTATATATTTTGATTTGGATTTTTGCGGACATTTGCCATCACTGATTAGTAAAAAATAAGTTTCACGACGTTTCGGGATCTGGAATCTGATCCTGTCTTCAGGTGGAAGAAAACCTAGAACATAACAAGATTAGTAACACATAGCCAGGAAAACCTGGGCAAAAACACAGCTAAAACAGAGAAATGTAAAAGCAGTCACAAAAACACTATGCTGAAAAGAAAAAACAATAACACAAAATGACACACGAATCACAAGTGTCAAGAATCACCAGACAGGAGAGAGCACGTCCTCACCCAATCAGAGCTGAGCTGAGACTGGTGGGAGGAAAGGAAAATGGCAGCGGCGACGGAAATGGCGGCGGCCACAGCCAACCAAATCACGGCACGCTACCGGTGGCAAAAACCTGAAACAGAGACATGTGATATGCAAATTCCGTTTGTCTATTTGTGTTTTTTTAGTTAATTTTTTACCTGATTTTGCCCCTTGGCCTTGCTACGGGTTAACATGTTGTGAGAATTTTGAACAGAATTGTTAGTAATTACCCTATTTGCTGACACTTTACTTTCCCTGTCTTTTAATTTTTTGTTTAATATTGGTAGCCATACTGGCCTTATTTCAAGTGAAGATTGACTGGTTGGTCTGCTAGTTTTATGTATGAAGCTTCAATTAGTTTCCTTTTGAAAAAATGAGGTTCGCGGTGTACTATTTTTGCTTTGTCAAAATTCATCTGGTGATTTTCAGACCAGCAGTGTTGAGCAATTTTTGATTTATCCATAAGCCCTTCCTCGTGTTATCTTTGTGTTCTTTGATTCTAACATTTAAAGGTCTTTTTGTCTCGCTATAGTACGGCCTAGAGCAACTATTGCAGTTTATTCTGTAAACACAGTTTTTTGATCCCTGAGTGCCATTTTTTGGTTTGGTTTTTACGAGACATTGCCTAAGAGTGTTTTGTGTCCTAAACGCGGTTCTAACTTTGAACTTCCTAGCAACTCTTCTAATTTTTTCCGATAATCCCGGCACATAAGGGATTGACATAGGAACGAATTTTTCAGTGTTTTCTGACTCATTCTGTTTAGCCCTACGGTTTTTGCACTTTCTTATTATGGATTTAGGGTATCCATTCTTAGCCAAATCTTGCTCTACTTTTTTGATTTCCTGATTTAATCCATCTTGATTTGAGCAAATGCTCTTTGCTCTGTCAAATAATGAGTAAGCTACCCCTTCTTTGACAGATTTTTGATGGTTTGATTGAAAATTTAAGTACTGCCCTGTGTGTGTCTTTTTTCTGAAAACACACGCGTGAAAAAACACGCGTGTCCCTATCCTTTTCTACGCACACATCCAAAAATGCTAGTTTGTTTTGGACTTCCTCTTCCATTGTTAGGCGGATGGAAGGAGAAATATTGTTAAAATGCCCTAAAAAGTCTTTTAGTTCATCGTCTCCATGCGGAAATACCACGAAGGTGTCATCGACGTACCTCCACCAAATCTTTGGTTTGAGTTGAGCCAAAGACAAAGCCTTTTGCTCAAACTCCTCCATAAAGATATTAGCAAAGATAGGAAAAGTTATTCTAGTAATCTTCATATTTTTTACTAATCAGTGATGGCAAATGTCCGCAAAAATCCAAATCAAAATATAAAATCACTATCACCAACAATGAATTTCAAACAAAGGACTAAGTATATAGCGGTCTCTCTGAGAGCAGATCAAGATCCGCAGCATCTACAATTAAAATTACATACTTGTGGTGGCCAGAATGAATGTGTATCGTGTGAATCTATTGATAGAGTGTTGAGTTATAAGTATTTGGGGGTCACGTTTGATAGTCGGCTGAGTTGGGTTTATCACATCAGTGATATTAGAATTAAATTAAGAAAATTTATTTTTGTTTTTGGAACTCTTAGTAAGATTTTACCTCTAGATATCATCCGAAATGTATATTTTACGTACGTTCAATCTGTATTACAGTATGGAATTTTGGCGTGGGGCGGGAGTTATTCAAGTAATCTTCATTCGCTTTTTGTAACTCAAAGATCAATAATTAAAGCAGCTCTTCAAAAACCTAGACTTTATTCTTCAAATTTGCTTCTGGATGAATTCAAAGTATTTAATATTACTCAGCTGTTTGCTAGATCACTCATTGTATTTATGTTTAAAAATAGTTTAGATTTTCTTACAGATATCGGTCAGGATCACTTTACTTGCGCGTCTGTAAATGTTGGTATCATCCCCCCAAGATTGAACAAATCAGTCAATAAAACCTGTTCATTTTATATTGCCCACATGATTTTCAAAAATTTACCGGACCATCTAAAATTTCCTCCCCCGTGTAGTTTATCTACGTTCAAAAATAAGGTTAATAAGTGGATTCAAGTTATGGGAAGGGACAATTTGGGGCTGGACCGGGGACGGAACCGGTAACGGGTCAAAATGCTAGACTGGGAGCAGGATAACATGTGGGACTAGGATAGGGGCTGAAAAAAGTAATGGAGCAAGGGATGGAACCAAGACCAGGTCAGGAGTGGGAACTTGTGCTGGACCGGGGCTGGAGAGCGTACTCCTAGTTACTAGTAATAAATAACTACAAATTAAAAATAACTAGTAGTAATGTAACATATCAATAAGAATTTGGAATACATTCCAAATCAGTATTCGAACCCTGGGTCCTTTGTTTGGATACATGTTTTAGTTTAAGAACTGGATTCAATACACCTAACCAGCAACTTTTTTTTAAGTTTCATGCAAATCAGTCAATAACCAACAGAGTTAATTATTAATTTTTAGGTTGGTTATGATTACAGGACCTTTGGTTTACATTCAATTTTATTTTACGACTAGGAATCAAAATAGCCCATTGAAAATTGTTTACTCTTTACATTTCAAGTTTAATGTAAATCAGATTATAAAAAAAACTATACAGGCTGTATCCGAAATACATCGAAAACTTTGGGATGTCGTTCCTGAGGTCAAAACAAACGAAAAATGTCACATAAGTAGGTAGTTTTAAAGTTATGATCAGTCATGTAAAAAATATATTCAGACCGACAGACGGAAAACGGTGCGAGATAGGCTATATACTTATATGACATTTTTTGTTTGTTTTGACCTCTGGAACTAAAGTTTTTCGGTGTATTTCACATACAACCTGTATAGGGATATGAACCCTGGACCGTTTGATACTTTTTGAATTTAGAAATCGAAATCGACAGGCATATTAAAAAATATTTTTTGAATTTCAAGTTTCACGCAAATCAGATAAAACACAAAAGTTGTAATTTTTGGTCAGAAGGATTTGAACCCCAGACCTTAAAAAATGATAGAAGAATAAAAAACCTATTTGAATTCCTGTCAGGGGTGTTATATCTAGTTGTGTACTTAATTTAAACTCTGTACATCAACTTAATTTAATTTAATTTAATTTTTAATTTAATTTAATTCGTGTTCAACTTTACACAAATTTAACAAGGGAAATTCTGTGGCAAGTACTAAGATTGTCACTCTGTATTTATTACATATTCAGAAATAATGTTGATGATTTATTATCATTCAAAGTAATCAGTGCCGAATAACAAACAAATTTTGAAGTGGATCTCAAAGTGACCGCACGTTGTTTCGTTGAGTGTATTAACGGGCTAGCAAGAGAGAATCCAGGCCGAGGGTTCTAAGTTTCTGTTCAATTGAGAATCAGAGGTCTTGTCAAAAGTCACGATAGGCGGATCTCTGAATAACCGCGATGAAACACGGGTGTGCACTCCCCACCACTTTTCCAAGGTCAATGGATCTCACCGCGACTTACATACTGGATCTCACAGTGGTAGCACAGAACTAATTTTAAATATTAAACTTATGTCAAAAAGAAAGTGATTACAGTAATATAGAATCATAATACCACAAAAGTGTCAAGTATTTCCTCTCTTAAACGACTCCTTCTGCCGGATCTCGTTTAGCTGGTGGAACATATGGGTCTCACATCGACCTATAAACACGTATGTGTGTGTGTGTACATGTATGTGTGTGTACGCATGCACATGCGTATGTGTGCGTGCGTGCATGAGCTAGCATTAGCATGTGCGAGTGTGTGTGTGTATGTTCTTGTATTTGATTGATAGTAACCTCAGTCGCCGACCCATCGACCAAGCTGTGGCATCTTCACAAATAGTAACATCATACACAGGATGTCACTATTTTAATGATGTTTTTATATGGTTTATGGCCTCCTAAGATATTTCAGCTATGGTTGTTTTACAAACTGAGAACATTCAAAAGTGACAATAGCATGAAAATTGGTCAATTTTGGAATCATGGCAGGGCTGTGACTGGTAGGTTCTAGTCTTAAAACACTCCCATAATATTATGGTTTTCTTTCTCAGTCCACTAAATACAATACGAAAATGTTGGGTTGTTGTGCAAAAGATTGGGTAGTTTAGATTTTTGGATATGATGTTAATGTCGAGCTGATAACGTAAAATCCAAGTTTTAGGCTTCGTGCTTTTACAGGTCGCTACAAGGTGCGCCACTTTCTGGTAGGCCTAATTTTTAAAATTTCAATTTACATTTCAAAACTGTGCATACTACAGACATGTATCATGTATCAAATCATGAATTTAAAGAAGATTGAATTCCCTTCAATTTGTGTGCTTTTGCAGCTCTGTTGCTTAGATGGATCTGGATATATGGTCTTTCAAAGCTAAACAAATTCTTCCATTTGATTAGCATATGTCCATTTGATTAACATAGGAAATTTTGATAAATTTGGAGGCCACTAGGGCAGAGCCCTAAACTAAAGTAGTAAAAACAAATCCAGCTACTCAATTTCGATAAAATATTAATTTGGGAAAATAATGGAAATATACAAACGGATGGTGAAGTGTGTATTTGTTCAATAAGTGCATACAACGTAACATTCAAAACGCAGATGTACATAACTTTCCGAAATACTTTATGCACATCAAGCTTAATTTTTTTCACATTTTGTTGTATTACTTTTGCTGCGGTAACCCTCAGGCCTGGACGCCCACGGCACCAAGCTGGCTGCCTCTTCGCAGCGCCCCCCTGGCCGGGGCACCTGGGGCGATCGCCCTGATCGCCCCACCCACGTGACGGCCCTGATTTAGTTTACCTCATGACAAGTCTACTGTCCATTGCATACACTGCATTTAAGGGTGTCTTTGGATGATGTAAAATAAATAAAAAGACTGGCATGTGTCTAAAACAGGACTGTTAATTAATAGCCCAACAGCCAACGAGATGCATCTTAACGGCCTAACAGTTTAACGTAGGATCTAAACCACAATTTGGCCAATTAATTACAAACTGATATAATTATGAGGATGGTCATAAGGATGAGCATAGTACTCACTAGAGGGGTTGTTAATCCCCATCACGGAATACCACATCCACAAGCCATTGCTCATGGCTTACTCATACTTACTATTCGCAACTCGTGACCTCCCAAGTAGCTAGATTACAGAACATGCTGCTGTCCCAGACAGTGTTCTATAATCAATGCTTCTATATTCAATTCTGATGAGTTTACTAAATTCTACTAAAGTAACGGAACAACCCAATGTTTCGATGCACCAAATCACCTAGCGACAAATGTCCTGTCTGATCAGTACAGAATCTAAAACAGAAACTAAAAGCAGCAATAAGCTAAAGCTGTTCTTATTTCAATATCTATCAATCCCTCTTTAAAATTGGAAAGCATCAGGAGACTAATACTAGTTAGTGAGTTTGTGGCGCATTCGGTAGTGCGCCGGGCTTCCGGGCCACGGTTTCGAGTCCCTGCGCTGTCAGTATCATTTATTAGTACTGTTAATTTTTATACTGAATTAGCTCATTCCTTGCTTGATAACAATCACTCTCAGAGCAATCGTCTTTGGGGAAGCAAAGTTCAAAAGAGTCAGCCAACCTCTTTTTTTCATAGGAACAAATATGATTTATGTTGTTAAAAAAACTAACTTGGAACACAATTTTAAAAGAAAACCGATTGGGAATTTACTCAGCAAAACTACAAATGTAGATTTCTGATAAAATAGTGTTTACAGAACACTTTTCAGAACATTTTTCTGGTTATTTTGTTGCCTTGACTAACAGCTTTGGATATTTAATAAACAATAGAGAACCTACTAGAATTACTGCCAGTTCCATTTCATGCATCGACAATATATTGACCAGTGCAAATTATGATAAGAGTGAACTATATAATGTTGGAACTTCACTGTCAGACCACAATACATTGATAATATCCCTGCCAGAACAACAAAATAGGGCATGTAAGCAAAGCATTAAAATAAGGCCATACCTAGAGAATGATTGTTATCTTTTTCTAAATAAGCTTCAGTTTTTATTCTCAGAATTTTCACTTGTGGAATCACCTGATGTTAACTATGACATGTTCCTCTACATTTTTATTAATTCTATGAACGAATTTTTTCCCGTAAAAAATGCACTGCTCAAGAATTATAAAAAAAATAAATGGATTACCAAAGGTATCAGAATTTCAGCACAGAAAAAAAGAGAACTGCATTGGCAGGCAAAGTTCAATAAACATTGTGAGTTTCAACTATACGTAAAAAAATATAAAAAAGTGTTTAAATCCGTTGTTAAACAAGCAAAGATTATGTCTAATGACAAGTTTGTATCTGAAGCCAAAAACAAATCTAAAGCTGTCTGGTCTATTGTTAAAAACGAATTATGTACACAAGATAACATAAAGGAAAATATTACTTTAGATATAAACAACAAGGTTGTAACAAACCCCCAGGAAATAGCAGATTTATTTAATAACCATTTTGCTAATGTTACTAAATCCTTAAATGTTCCACAAGCTATTGGCTCTAACAGTATAATTAATAATAGTTTAAATGAACTTTTAGAAGATTTTCAACCAGTTTCAGAAGCAGAAATTGTTAAGATTATCTTAAGTTTAAACAATAGTAAATCATGTGGTTGGGATGATATTCCAATTTTTTTACTTAAATTATCTGTTTATGTTATTAGTCCCATTTTAACTTGTATTTTTAATTCAGCATTAACTTCCTGTAAATTTCCTGACAAACTAAAACTTTCAGAGGTCAAGCCGATTTTTAAAAAAGGTTCACATAAAGACATTCAAAACTTCAGGCCAATATCGCTGCTCAGTAATATATCTAAAATATTTGAAAAAGCACTTCATGACAGAATTACGACATATCTTGAAAAAAATAATCTAATTGCTAATCAGCAGTTTGGTTTTCGGAAAAACAAAAACACTGAATTGGCCTTGATATCTTTTGTGAACGATACAGCGAAGGCTTTGGATGGGTCTCAATTCACAGCTGGTGTTTTTTGTGACCTATCCAGAGCCTTCGACTGTGTTGATCACCAGCTATTGATAAAAAAAATGTTCAATCTGGGTATTAGAAGAGGGGCTTTAAAACTGATGAAATCTTACCTTGAAGGGCGGAAACAGAGAACAGTAATTACAGAAAATTCTGTTACCTATTATTCCGATTGGGAAAGTGTAAATTTTGGGGTCCCCCAAGGTTCTATCTTGGGACCTGCATTTTTCTTGATCTATATTAATGACTTACCTAAACATGTGTCTAAAAATATCGTACTTTTTGCTGATGACACTAGTGTAATTATAAAAGAAGACAATTTTTTATCTTTAGGAAAATCAATCAAACTAACATTAGAGGATCTTAAAGCTTGGTTTGGGGATAATGGGCTCCTCTTGAACGAAAGTAAAACAAATTTAATGCATTTTCAAGCTAGATATAACAGTAACTATATACTGACTTCCGGAAATCTGAACATAACTGATTGTCATAAATTTCTTGGATTAAACCTAGACAAAAATTTAAATTGGAAACATAAATTCATTTTCTGGTAAATAAATTAAGTTCTTTTAGATTTGCAATTAGAATTCTTAAAGATTCAGTGTCACTTGACACGGTGAAAATTGTTTACTTTGCCTATATATACTCTCTATTAAAATATGGGATAGTATTATGGGGGAACTCAGTTGATGTTAATAAAGTTTTTAAAGATCAAAAAAGTATCATTAGGACCATGTTAGGTGTCAATCATAGAACCAGCTGTCGTCCTCTTTTTAAGGAATTAAATATAATGACTTTAACAAGTATGTATATTTATGAAGTTCTGATTTTTGTGCATTCCAATGTGGATCTCTTTACTCCGTTCAAAGCCCAACACTCTTACAATACCCGTAATATTGATTTGTTTAACTATCCACCACACAACCTGTCACTTTATGAAAAAAGTCCTGTCTATATGGGTATACGATTGTATAACAATATTCCAAATGTAATGAAATCATATAATCAATCTAAATTCAAAAAAACCCTAAAAAATATTTTAATAGATAAGTGTTATTATTCTATTGATGAATTTTTAAAAGATAATTTAAATCTACTTGACCCCTGAAATTTTTCTTTCTCTCTCATAATAAGCTTGGTATTGTAAAAATTTGATTATTGTTATTAATAATAAGAATGACGATGCACCTGTTTCAGATTACTATATGTAACATACAAATGTTTTGTGCTAATAAAGGACTTATGACTTATGACTTACAGGAGTTGAACAACAGTGTGACAGTTGAATTTACGTCACCGGTGGCAGCGGCTCAGCGTGAGGCCCAGCAATCGCCATACCCTGTGCCACCAACCTGTGTCCCTTCTGAATACAATGGCGAGTGTCATGTCAACTACCTTCGCAAGATGCAGGCCTCCTTCGCCTGGGACTGGGGCCCGGCGTTCCCGTCCCTCGGCATATGGTAAACAACACTGCACAATCCTCAATAACACATATTACTTTCAAGGTCTTATTTTGTGAAGTTAAAAAAATTAATATTATTTACTTTATTGGCAACTAACATTAGTTACTTGCTAAAATTAGCAGGTATTGAGTTTATCATAGCCTTCTGTAGTACAAGGCTGGGTCCGGCTACACTGCCAGCTTAACATGGGAGAAACAGGAAAAAAGTGACATGCACTGCTTCAAACTAAAATTTCGAACAAACCATGGCATCTATTTTCTGTACTGCGACAGCATTATAAAGTAAATTAAATTCTTTATCAAATTGTGTAGTGCGTTTTTGAAACAAGTTCTTTTTACTTTCTCCCCCCTATACATAGTACATGGAGAAAGTATTGATTTCATCAAAATTTTTGAAATTGAGTTGTTAGTGGATTTATTTGTTTTAGTGCTTTAGTGCTTCCCAAATCCAAAAAAGTAATTTTCGGAGCGGTGCCTGTTGATCTGTCTGTCTGTCTGTCTGTCCGTCCGTCCGTCCGTCCGTCCGTGCGTCCGTCCATCCGTGCGTGTGTCCGTCCGTCCGTGCGTGCCTCCGTCCGTCCGTGCGTGCGTGCATACAGACTAGAGGTAACACCAGTGGTCCGATTTTAATGAAATTTGGCAGGTAGGTATAAAGTTATAATATCTTATTTCATAACAATTTTTGATTTTTAAGGGTATTTATTTACCTATGAAAACCCATAAAAAACTACCAAAGTCCAATTTCTAAAAAAACGGCTCTAACGTTTTTGATAAAAATTTCACAGTTTTTATTGCTTAAGATAACAAACAAATTTCCATCACCTGCATGTCTGTAAAATTCAGGTTCAGAAGTTTCAGGTACTTAAGTGTTAAAAAATTCAAATTTTTCAAATTTACTTTAAATATACTTGCAACCACCAAATTTAGCTTAAAAAGTAATAGTGCAGTATTTTTAATTGTTAGTCTGTGTCAACTGGTTGCAGAGATAGTTCGAAAATGGATATTTTAGTGGAAATAAGAAAACGGTACGTTTAAGTAATATCTATATAAAATAAGCAGTTAAACATTATAAAAAAATAAATGAAGTTTACATTCAATAAACTGCAGTCACTTAACTTGTCCTGTTATAATTAATTATTTTAGAGGTCAAAACAAAGAGAACATATATGAAAAAATATTATGTTAATTTACTTTGCACATTAATGAAGTATTTGGTGACGCTACAGCTTGCTAAATTGCATTGCCACTGCCACTGCCATTTCATCGACAAAACGCTCCACTTTACGCTTTAGGTTATTTTATTATTCAACAACAAATTAGTACTTCCAGAATCATATAATTCTCTACAAAATATGATTTAAGCGTAAATGTTATTACAATATAAATAGACATTAATATGAAGAATGATGACATTGATACAGATCTATTAAACCCATATGGGAAGAGCTTCGAATGGAGGGCTAAACTTTAGAATCTGTCTCCACCGTTAAAATCGAAGTTAAAAATCTATATTTTTTGATTTGATATGAATAATTGATTTCCTTTAAAAACATGTTTTATTGTTACTAATGAGAAACTTATTTGAAAAAAAAATTTAGGTTATTGTTTTAACCGAAAATTAATTTGTAGATTTCAGTTAGTTCTTTTTACTATCTTATTTTTAGAGAGTCAGTCATGGATTGCAAAAATTTGCTTTGTTAGCTAATTCAGTTTCATGTGATATAAAGATAATTCTAGGAATGAAACGTAATGGCATTATGTAATAGTGCCATTTTTTTGTTTTGTTTTTACGAGACATTGCCTAAGAGTGTTAAGTGTCCTAAACGCAGTTCTATCTTTGAACTTCCAAACGATTCTTGTAATTGTTTCCGATAATCCCGGCACATAAGGGATTGACATAGGAACGAATTTTTCAGTGTTTCATGACTCATTTTGATTAGCCCTACGGTTTTTGCACTGTCTTATTATGGACTAAGGGTATCGATTCCTAGCCAAATCTTGTTCTACTTTTTTGATTTCCTGTTTTAATCCATGTTGATTTGAGCAAATGCTCTTTGCTCTGTCAAATAATGAGGAAAAATACCCTCTGCACACACTTATTATTAGTTTATTAATGGTAGTAACCTATTCCTATTACAAGTGGTATTTCTACTATAGCTGTTGTTACTGCCTGCCTATGTTTATAATTTTACTCCCTAAATTGGTTCCTGCTATCCTGACTGTACAAAAATTATGATCTACTATTCAATTGACACACCTTCAGCTACCTACAGGGTGTTCTCTAAAAACGTTTCAGAATTTTGGGAGGTGATTCCTCTAGTCTAAACTTAGAAAAACGTTGATGTGAAGGTATGTCCTAAAGTGCATATTTACCCAGATATTCGCCATTTTGTATTTTTCACAAAATATTCTTTATCTCCGAAGTTTTTTATCCGATGTTTTTGAAACTCAGTATGTACCTTATGAAAAAAGGATCAACATGATCTACCTTATGAATGGTAAATTCCAAAATGGTGGCCATTTAAAATCTTTAATTTGAAATACCGAAAATGGTACGTTTTTGAAAAAATTATAAAGAATGGCAATGTTAAGTAAATTTGATTTCCAATCTAATAACACCAAAATTGTTTCAGTGATCTACCAACTTTGATTGGGTGATTCGCCTATATTATTGGCTTGTCATTTATTGTGCAACAGGCCCCAGGGATTGTGAAAGGGAATATTATTATCATACAGTTAATTAACTTTTTTTCAATAAATTAACCTTCATTTAAGAAATAAAGTGATATTTTTAACTAGGAAGGATGTGATGTTGAGAGCGTATGACGTAGCCTACGCCAGGCACATTGTGGTGGAAACCAAGCCAGAAAAGATGGATTGGAAGGTGTCTGTGACTTTGTATCTGGATGTAAATTTACCAATCACTGGCACTCTAACTGCATCTTTGGAGCTCAACAGCACCCACAAGGTACAGACAGCCTCATATAGTTTTATACTTGACACATTGGGTTTAAGTCATAAGTCACTTAATTAACAATCTTCCTTCCAATTTTAGTCGCCTAATACAAAGAATAATATATGTTTAAATTTAGTTATATAAATGGTTTTTAAGATAATTATTGAATGTTTCATTGAACTCATTGCAATAGTATATAATTTTTTATCCACTCGATATTTTTTACTAAAGTCCGTAATAAATTTTGTTATTTTCCACATGAGCCAGTTAATTATTAATAAACCAATAATTTCAAAATTATCAATCCATATTTTTCTTTGTAAAAACGAATGTATTGGAATATATTCTTTTTTTCACAGTTAATTTCTTCTGCCTGGTGTTCATTAATTTCAAACCTCACTGTGGCGTCGACATTTGACCCTTTGGCATACTTTGACGGAACAGTTCTCTCAAAGGATTTCTATGACCTCCAGGTGCTGTTAGTGATGGCCTGCCCTAGTAGTTCACTGGTTTGCTGCTAGGGTCGAATGTAGGCTTTATGCGCCAATTGGCACCGATGGCGAGACGGTTAAGGCGCTATAGGCCAGTGAGATGTCGAAGTAGCATCAGCTGGCGGGTGTGATGGTCAAGGGGACAGTCGCCATGACCATCAGTGATTGCCTGATCTAAAACTAATCTAATCTAAGAAAAACAAAGAGAATTAGGAGAGTCAGTCATGGATTGCAAAAATTTGCTAAAAAACAAAGTCCATGGCAACAAATGATTTCCCCCGAAAATTTATGTTATTGTAACATAAATTACAATAACATAAAAATACCAATTTATGTTATTTATGGTAAAATAGGCAATATACAATATAAATAGACATTAATATGAAGAATGATGACATTGATACAAATCTATTAAACCCATATGGGAAGAGCTTCGATTGGAGGGCTAAACTTTAGAATCTGTTGAGCTATCTTAGTTCTTTAGTTCTTATTGAAATAATACAATACAATAGAATAATAATACAATACAATACAACCCTTAAAATAATGTTGTAATACTGGTAATTACAACATTAATCCAGTATATTCACTTTATTATTCCTGAAAAGTAAACAATACGTATATGGTATTTTTGAAAAAATCGTAAAATTTTGTAAAAAGTTTACCATAGACATGTTTAGATCATGTAACAAAATTTTAATAGTTAATTGTGTGCTAGTAAAGACCACAATTTTAGGAACATTCTTTATGTCATCTTTTGTCTGGATACCTCGTTAAGACTAAGGCATTAAAAACAAAAGAGCAGAAAATTTTACAATTTTTTTATTATTTTTAACCACAGAAGTCTCTCAAAATTAAAATGTACCGTGATTGGCGATATTATTTCCGTGGCGTTTTTTTTACTGCCACGTGTGTAAAGAACGCCAATGTGTGACCTGAGTGTCTGTATGATATAAATATTATAATCATCCGATCATATGTTTTGTATATTTAACTAGTTGTCATAATAAATAAACAGTCTTGGTTTCTATTAAAATGAAATGGTGTTTAATTAATTTAAATACGTTTCTAACATTGAACGGACTCTTCATTTGGCGCAGATTCGCAAGTAGGAATGTTTTTAATCTATAATACTAATTCTGTGAGCGATTTTTAAAAATCAAAATTGTGAGAAAAGGTCTCGGCTCCAGGGGGTCGGGAAAAATATCACATTATGTCCAAATATACCAGAAAATGAGAAATAACAAAAAATATCTTCCATTTAAAATGCATTGGGATTGAAAAAAGTCTGCTTTGTTTACATTAAACATGTGGTGCTAATGCTTGATTCAAAGCCATGTGGTCGATGTTGACATATGGGATTTTTTCAAAATGCAACTAACTATGCACGTTCAATGTACTATAAGAAAAAATATTTTAAATTTAAGATTTTCTGATTTTATAATAATTAAGGGTCTGAGTTTTTTCATAACTTAAAATTATAAAAAGTTACGTACGTTTGTTTAGTTTATGTTATGTCGATGCAGATTTAATACCAAATGATATATATATAATTACGTAAGGGAAATTTTTGCGCCGAAATTGTGGGCATTTGGAAGGTCGCAGGATGATGGGAGGGAGCTGAAATTGAAGGTCCCCCATCCCAGGGACTCGGGGAAAATACTGAAATTGCTTTAAGCTTACTATAAAATGAGATATAACGTAAAATAGCTGTCACTTAAAAACCATTGGGATGTAAAAAGGTCTGCTTTGTTTACTTAAAACCAAATGCTAGATATAGGCCCTAATCATAATTTTGTGGATCCAAAAGCCTATTTTCTAAGAAGGTATTTTGTATTATAATAAAGAAGGATTATGCTTAGGGGCTATTAGCTCCTTCAAGCCTCTAGTATATTACTAACTCAATTATTTATTTGATTTATTAATTATTTTCTGTTATGGAGGTTTCTAACAAACCAAAGAAGTTTGATCCATTTCTAGATAACAATGCTTCAGCTAGATGGAAGTCATGGATCAATGAGTTTGAGATTTATTTATTAGCTGAAAATATTACTAATGATGTCTATAAGAGGGCTTTGCTCCTTAACTGTGCTGGGAGTGAAGTAATAGAAATTTTCCAAAATCTTCCAGATTCAGGGACAACCTATGATGAGGCCAAAACGGCTTTGATTCAGCATTTTGTACCAGATGTTAATGTTTTGTTTGAAATTTTTCAATTTTGTAAAGCCAAACAGGACCCTGGAAAAAAAATAATGGATTTTTACATGAGATTACGTAAATTAGTCTCCACTTGTAATTTTCATGACAAGGACTTAGAAATTAAAATTCAGATTCTTCTGGGTACAAACTCTGATCACTTAAGGAAAGAAATGTTGAAAAATCCTAGTAAGTCCTTAAAAGAGGTTTTGCAAATGGGTCAGGCGGAAGAGGTAGTGAAGTCTCAAATATCTTCTTTTAAAGATACCGCTTTAGACAATGTTAATAAACTTTTGGCCACTGACAGAAAGTGTTATGCATGTGGGGGTGATTGGCCACATGGTAAGTCTGGTTGTCCTGCTAAAGGAAAAAAAAGTTTTGCTTGTGGGGGAAAAAACATTTAGCTAAGACAAGATATTGCAAAGATTCTACTTCAAAGCCGGGAAGAAAATCAGGTACCGGTCGTAAGGGTAAAATCTATCAAGCTCGCGAACCTGGTGAAAGCGATGACTATTCTAGTGATTCGGAAAAAGCTGATATGTCTTTAAATGTCACTAACATAGCTAAATCTTGCAATCTTCCGATGACTGATTTACGTCTGTTTGGGAAGAAAATAAAGTTTATTGTTGACACGGGTTGTTCAGTTAATTTAATTAATGAATCTGTTTTTAATAGTTTGCAAAATGCTCCAAAATTGAAACCCACCAAACGTACTTTGCTGGCGTATCAAGAACGACCGATTCACGTTTTAAGAAAATTTAACTGTTTTGTGGAACATAAGAATCGGTCAAAGGAGGTTACATTTGTAGTTGTTAAGTATGGTGATTCACTTTTGTCCTGTGATACTGCCAAAGACTTGGGTATAGTCTCTTTTGCGTTGATTGTTAAATCACAAGATCTTGTTGATTCTGAGAAACAAAAACTTGTTAAATCGCATCCTGATCTTTTCAATGGTGTTGGGAAACTCAGATCTCAACAGATAAAACTACATATCAATTCCGATATTAATCCGGTAGCAGTAGGGTTTCGAAGGACTCCTGTACATTTAAGGTCAAAAGTCGAGGCAGAGTTAAATGTACAGGAGGATGATATAATTGAAAAAGTAGATGGACTGTTGGAGGATTATATAATTGAAAAAGTAGATGGACCAACCAGTTGGGTATCTCCTATGGTCATAGTGCCTAAGAAGGATGGAAGTCTCAGAATTTGTGTTGACATGAGAGCTCCAAATAAAGCAATAAAGCGTGAATGGTTTCCTGTTTCTACTATTGATGATACTGGCTGTATAAATGTGAGTGATGACATCCTTATTTTTGGAAAATCATTAAAGGAGTATGACAAGGCTTTGCATTCAGTTTTAGATAAACTCCAACAATCTGGTTTGACTCTGAACATTGACAAGTGTATTTTTCGGAAAACAAGTGTGCCTTATCTTGGGTTTAATCTGTCTAAAGATGGTGTTTCTCCGATGGAAGAGAAGATAGAAGCAATTGAAAACTGGAATCTCCTCGTGATACTCATGAGATGAGAAGTTTTTGGGAATGGTGAATTTTCTGCAGAGATTTATTCCAAATCTGACTAATGATACATATGTCCTCAGACGTCTCATTAGGAAGGAAACTGTTTGGCGTTGGACAAAGAAAGAAGAAGACTCTTTTCAAAGAATAAAAGAGAAAGTGAGGAATACCATCAGCAACCATTTTTATGACATGAACAAGACAGCTCACATATATGTTGACGCAGGACCCGAAGGTTTGGAAGCTATCCTTGCTCAACCTGGAATAGAAAGTCCAGCAGTTGTAGCATGTGCTAGTATAAGCTTGTCTGATGTCCAAAAACGTTATTTAAAATTGAAAAGGAAATGTTGGCCATTGCATGGAGTGTTCAGCACTGGAGCGATCTTCTGATGGGGTCAAAATTTGCAATTCATACGGATCACAAACCTCTCGTGGCTTTATTATCAATGTCCAATGGTGAATCTTCTCCTCGTCTTGATCGGCTCATGTTCAAATTACTGGGTTATGATTTCAAAGTTGAACATATTTCTGGGAAAGAAAATCCATCAGATTACATGTCACGGCATCCCTTAAGGAGGAAGTTGAATGCAGATGATTCTTACATTAATTTTGTTGCTGAAATAAATTTACCATCAACTATTTCTCGTGATGTACTTTCAAAATTTTCTCAAGACGACGAAACTTTAGGAAAATTGATTCAAGCAATAAAGACAAATCGATGGGAAGATCCAGATTTACAAAGATATAAAATAATGAGGAATGATTTATCGGTTACCATGGATAACATTATACTCCGTGGTAATAGAATCGTGGTTCCTGATGCGCATCAAGCGAGAGTGCTTACTCTTGCTCATCGTGGACACCAAGGTATGACTAAAAGTAAGGAGTTGTTGAGGTCAAAAGTTTGGTTTCCTAACTTGAACAAACGATTGCATGATATAATTTCAAAATGCATACCTTGTCTTGCCAATAACTCTAAAATGAGTAGGGATCCGATAAAACATACACCAACTCCTTCAGGCCCATGGGAAGCGCTTTCTCTAGACTTTGCTGGACCATTTCCTAATGGTAAATATGTTGCTGTCATAATTGATGATTTTTCAAGATATCCGATAGCGGAAACTATTTCATCATTGACAAGTAACAATATAACTCATTGGCTTTTCAAAGCTTTTGCACTTTTTGGTATTCCGTCTTCATTGAGAACTTATGGAGAGCCTCCTTTTAATGGTCATCAGTTTACCTTGTTCTGTGAAAAACTTGGAGTTAAACACAAGAAAGTAACAAGCTTATGGCCCGAGGCAAATGGTCGAGTCAAGCACTTTATGTTCAGTTTAAATAAAACTATTCGATCGGCAGTAATTGAAAATAAGGTTAGGGAAGATGCTATTCTTGAGTTTTTGATTCAATATAGGGCTACTCCTCATTGTGCTACCCACATTCTTCCAGCCAAAGCATTACTCAGGAGTGATTTTCGTTCATTTTTGCCACAAATGAGCACCAACTTGTTTTGTGAAGATATTGACGAGCAGTTAATAGAAAATGATGAAAGGTCCAAACAAAAGATGAAAGAATATGCTGATGCGAGAAGAAACACAAAGGACCATGAAATTCAATTTGGAGATCAAGTGTTAGTAAAGCAACAGCAGAAAAATAAGTACTCTACTCCTTTCTATCCATATCCAATGGAGGTGGTCGATGTCAAAGGTACCAGGGTAACGGCCAAATCTGGTGAAAAGCAAGTGACAAGAAATGCTTCACATTTCAAAAAGATACCAGAGGATTGTCTTGAAGAGGTTGATAAAATAAATAATGAACAAGAAGGCAGTAAAGAACAAATTAAGGAAGAATCTAGAAGCAGAAGAGTAATAAAAATGCCTTCGAAGTTTGAAGATTTCGTAATGTATTAAATTGGCTTTGGGAGGAATGTAGTGACCTGAGTGTCTGTGTGATATAAATATTATAATCATCTGATCATATGTTTTGTATATTTAACTAGTTGTCATAATAAATGAACAGTCTTGGTTTCTATTAAAATGAAATGGTGTTTAATTAATTTAAATACGTTTCTAACATTGAACAGACTCTTCAGCCGATTTTGTCGGCTGCGGCGGAAAAATTATCGCTGCGATAAAAAACGCCCAGTGTGTCTCCGGCCTTAGGAATAGAATAAATGTTCAAATAAAAAAATATAGTCTTAAATAATATCTTTCAAACAAAAAAAGGTTTAATCAAATTGGACAAATGGTATGTGAAATAGAGCATTTTTTGTTCATGGATTTTCCTCCATATTGATGACGTCATAACCCGATAACTCTTTGGGTGCATTCTTGGCACCCAAGTGGAAAATACTTCTTTAAACATTCTCTAAAAATAAATCAGTAAAATTCTCTATATCCGACTTGCACACAGAAACGCTGGTCCGGCTAAGATTGAAACTTATCTAGTGGAAACATGGGAAATTTGTTGTTTTCTAAGTTTGCTCGAGATTTTCCTCTTTATTGTTTGAGTTAACCATACAAATTATAGTATTTTTGAAAAGGCCTTAAAATGCTCTACAAATTTTCCGCTAGGTATGTTTAGAAAATTCTTTCATTAAAAAATGTATCCGCAAAAACTTAGTAAAAATGTATGAAAAACAATTTTTTTTAATTAAAAAATATGAATAGAATAAATGTTCAAATACAAAAAATGTAGTCTTAAATAATATCTTACAAATGAAAAAGATTTAAATAAATCGGGCAAATTTTATGTGAAATAGAGCCTTTTTTGTTCATGGATTTTCCGCCATCCACGGGGTCGGGACGGGACGGCGGGACGGATGTGTAAATGTCTGACGTTGTAGCCGGAAGACGTTTAAGGTGCATTCTAGACACCCAAGTGGAAAACACGTCTTTAGACATGTATGAAACAGTGGCGTAACTAAAACTTGGCTTTGGGGGGGATGGATAAGAATAATATAGGGAATAGAGTGTACACCATACCGGATAATATAGAAACTTTTACTTAATAATATTAGGATTGTTAGTTTTTAGAATTTATTTAGGTAATAACTACCCTTAAAAAGGTAGTTATTAAGGGCAGTACCCAAGGAGCGTCTCTTTGGTCCCTTGTAAGGAAACATACTTACAGTAGACCCCCTCTTAACCGACCTCGTTTTAACCGACGATCGGATTATCCGCCCTTGCTGATCAAATATTAAAGATCGTTTTAACCGACCCTGTTTTTAGAACAGTTCGGTTTAACCGTCCTTTTCTAGGAATTGCGGCATTTCCGGCGCGGCGATGGGAACGTTACGCTCAACGTTCCTAACGTAACCCGTTATTGTTACGGGTTAAAATATTTTGGATACATCATTTATTAATTTATGAAAACGTGTCCTACAGTAGATGCATTGACAAGCAATACCGCATTACAAAAGATTTGTTAAAAATATGAACATGTTATTAAAGGTGTTTACATAAGAACTTTTTGTAAACACGTCTACTATTTAGTTTATAAAAAGGTTTTGTTTTGACCGTGTTTTGGGATCATTTATGACATTTCTACAGTAATTATTTTGGAAAATAAGTTGAAAATTATGGTTTATCTTCTAAATAATCAACGAGCGGCTTTAGAGTGATGATAATAGAACCCTAAATCAATAGAGCTTTCATTTTTGGGCGTTTAGAGGATTACACGTTTTAACCGACCTTTTAAGTTATCCGACCTAGGTCTGTTCCCGTGTGGGTCGATTAAGAGGGGGTCTACTGTAACTCCAACATAATCATCTGAGTTTTTTCGTAGTTTACAATTACTTAAATACAACTTTCGATTATAGTTAAAATGTAATAAAAACATACAAAATGTACAAAATACTATTATCAAGGAAAACATACAACAGTCGGGTTACTTTTTAAGTAGCTCGACGAATTTTGTTGTTGAGCAGAACCGAGCGAGATGGTCTAGAAGTTATGCTGGATTTCCCAAACCAACCAAAAAACCATATTTTTACGTCCAACACTAAACAATTTGTATAAATCATAAATTACAATTCTTAAAAATGTATGGCCAAAGAGCTATATGATATAACTAATTAAGCTCTGCTTACAAGGATTTTGAATCTGAAACTTATCAATTTAGAAAATACCCCCGTTGCAGCAGACCTGCATACTCAGCGAATTTCAAATGCAAAACAACATATTTCAATCCAACTTAGCGAGATTTGACATGTTTTGTAACCTCCATAAGAATAACATGGGAAATGAGTATGCAGGTTTGCTGCAACAGGTATGTTAAAACTGGTTGGTTTTAATTCATTATTTAGTAGATCTTAACTAGAAGAAGCCATATACCAAGTTTTGTCAAGAAATGTAAAAAAATAAGTAAGATATAGAATTTTTTTATTTCCCATAAGGATAACATGAGGAATGATTATGCAGGTTTGCTGCCACAAAAATTGAAATTTCGGGGATTTTAGACTAAAATACATTAGATCTCATCTAGATGAAGCCACAAACCAAGTTTTATCCAGATACGTTGAGAAATAAGCGAGATATAGAATTTTACTTATTCCCCATAAGGTTAACATTGGGACAACGTACTGGGTTTACCACTTTCAATATCTCGGTAACCAATGGACATAGAGCAATGATTCAAAACACTAAATTGTTTGTTTTTTGAGCTGAATTCAATGGTGCCAACAAAGATTCGATAAATTTTATTTTTCTAAGTAAAAAACTCAAAAAACCCATTTTTGGGGGGTTTATCCCCCTTTACCCCCCCTTCCGATGGTCCGATCGGGCTGGTTCACGAACTCGTCCAATCGATTTCCACTTTACATGTCTGATCCAAATTTCATTAAGATCGGACCATATTTACGGCCGCTATCTGCTGACAGACACATATATATATATAGATACATAAAAATTCGAACGAATGGTGTTTTTTGCTTCTGGTGGCCCTAAAACAAAAAGTTATCATGGTTTCGGGCTTAGGTCTTACCATGAGACCTACGGTAATAGCTTCCCTACAGGGGAAATTCGCTAAAAAACTTTGGGACTTATTGAGAATTATTAAAAATGTGTTTCAATTCTGTGAATTTTGATAATTTTTATAATAATGGCCACTTATTTTGAAAATTGACATATTGCAATATTTTCTTGGTTAATAGTATATTTTTTACAATCATAACACATCACAAATAGGCAAAAATAAGAAATTTTTTAATATCGATAACATTGTAGTTTTTCATATTCCATGTCTCTTATATATGTCTCTTGTTTTGTTATTTCTCTGGCAGTTTTTCTTATCACTGTGTATGTTTTATGTCTGGATACCTCGTTAAGACTAAGGCATTAAAAACAAAAGAGCAGACAATTTTACTATTTTTTTATTATTATTAATGTAAATACAGTAGATGCCCTTTAGTTCGGCCACCTTGGGACCGGACCACCGGCCGGTCTACAAAATGGCCGGACTATCCGGATGTACTATCAAAATGTAAAATAACCCTATTAAACTCATTACTTATTCTTAAAAATCAACAAAACGCGTTATTTAAAACATGTTTAGAGTGCTTAATTGCCAAAGAAAATATTTTGACGTCTCTACAGTATGTTCAACTGCCATATTGCGTCACTCGTAGATAGGTACGTTTTTACCGATACCGTACTGAGGATATAAAGTGAACAAAAAAACTATGTACTGTACTGTAAAATCACACTAGAAATTTATTTGATCAAATTAATTTACACGTATTACTGTACTTGAATCATAACGTACATCTGTTATTTTCTCTTGTTGTGCAAACGAAATCCGATATCAAATATTACTGAACAGTCCTTATATTGAGAGGATAACAAACATCGTTTGTTAGTTGAGGTCAAGTGTGTCCATCAATTACAAGCTTGACCATAAACCAAACTGACATAAATAGTTTACTTCTGCGGCCGGAAACTAAACATTCAGGATAAATCCTGTCGAAGGTAATTTTTCAGTGGTGCGGCGTGGCGATATGATGGATATGAGTCACCCTCTTAGGACCGGCCGGACCATCCGGCGGCCGAACTAACCGAAGCCGAACTAGAGGGCGTCTACTGTAGAAGAATAAACGATTTTCTTGGATGAAAATTAAAATTACTTAGACTTAGACTTACTAGACTTACTTAGACTTACTTAAATTACTTAGACTTACTTAGACTTAGAAATTACTTAGAGGGGGAAGCCCTTGGTGTCACTGAACCTGTTTCAATTGTGCTCCTCAGTTTTAGTAGGATTTTAGTAGGATTTTAGTGGGAATTTTCAAGTTTTTCAACAAGTTTTTAGTATGTAAATGTTCAGTTAGATATTCTGTGCAAAATTGTAAAACCAATTTTTTTCTTAAGAGCAAGTGTTTATAGTTTATTTTGGTTTTTCCAATTATTTTTGAAGCAAAATCAGGATTTAGTGATAAGATGGGACTGAAGATAAGACTCTTCAAGTGGAGTGCTGTGTGAGCTGACCTTTGATCATATAGATAAGCAAGGCCAACTCTAAGAATTCATGCAAGTTGATTGTTTACATACAGTACTGTAGAGGTAGTGAGGTCTAAGAAGAAGCTTGGGTGTTTACAAACAAACCCAGTTCAATTTGGATTTTTGGAGGAGGGGAAATAAATATTAACAGATGATCAATTGATTCAACAACGAATTTCTTGTGTCAGTCATGTGTTACATGCTAAACAAAAACATGTCACCTGTTTATTGATTGTTATTCAAAGAGCAAACCATTGTTTCTAATATCAACCCACATTTTGTTTTGGTTGAGTATTTTTTATCTTTCAGACTAGTAGCGTAATCACATGGCTTTGTTTACTTCCACGTCATCAATGATTTCTTCCCCTCCTCTGTTGAAACTTCAAACTCAAGCTTCTTCTCAGACCTCACTACCTCTAGTAGTGTGATACATCACTTTTATCAATAGCATAGGCCTATTGCTTAATAACAACTTGAAGTTATTGATTTAAATCATTGCTAAATTAAATAAATACTACTTTAGTATATTACAAACGATAACAAACTTTACAAATAATACCTTGCAAATTGGTGCATTGACTTAATCCCTGTTATTTAACACTTTATTAACTGTTAGGACATTTAAATAAATAGGTGACCCTAAAGAGAAACATATTTTTAAAACTGGTGAAAAAGCGTTTGTCACCCTTAGAGGCTATCCAGCTTGGCCTGGAGTGGTAGAAAAAATTGAAGATAAAAATAAAAAAGTTGTTTATACCGTTTTTTTCTTTGGGTCCTATGATTATGGCAACTGTACTTCTTCATCCATTTTTAAATACTCTGAAAATGTGTCGAAATATAGCAACACTAAATCAAAAAATGCTTTATTGAAAAAAGCCCTTGAAGAGGCCTCACAGCTTGACTATCCAGCAGGAAGTAACAAGTTGACACCTAAAGCAACGATCAAAAAAATAGGCAGCTCACCTGTTATAAACTCAACCCCAAAAAGTGACAAACAAGTTCGCCCAACCAGTACAGCTCTTAATAAGAAAAACAACACATCACCTGTTGACAAGTTAAATAGTAAATGTCTTGTTTCACCAAACAATACGGTTACTTCAATGCCGGCTCACACCCAAACCTCTCCACAGCACTCACTCATAAGAAAAAACACAGAAACTGTAAATGCAGAAACTGGTACATCTGATCGCCTGTCAATCCGCTTGTCTGTAATGGAATCAAAGTGGCTTATAGACGACTCAATTTTATTGTATTATGTCATGCTTACTTCCAAAGTTCTTAAAGACGATATTCTACTGGTGAATCCTGTACTGACACAAGTAATAAAGAGCTCAGAAGATACTGATTTTTTTGTTAAACCACTGCGAATGGACAAAAGGTCATACATTTTATTTCCTATTAATGACGCACCGGCAGAAGAAAGAGTGGGGGGATCCCATTGGAGTCTACTGTTGTTTGAAAAGGTACACAATAACATGTACTATTTTGATTCCAAGGGAGGTTACAATCTGACCCATGCTCAGCAAATTGTAACAAAGTTGTCGAAACATTTGGGGCTGGGAGAATCTACTCCTTTAGTCAAGATACAGGTGCCTCAACAATCTAATCGTGTGGACTGTGGAGTGTATATGTTGTTTTTTACGGACATAATAATTCAGTCTATTACAGGGGGAAGGATCAACGAACTGAAAAATAACACTGTCTGGCCAGATATTACTGAAAGTGATGTGCTAACAAAGAGAGCCCAGTTAGCCTTGCTCCTGCACAATAACAACTTTGCAACACTCAGCCCTGATACAGTCAGTGCCATGATGTATCATATCCCTTTCCCTACTTTGACTAATCAAGCCACAGTTATTGTGGAAATCCCCAAACTTCCAAATCAGCCATCATTCTCCCAATCAAATTCTTTTAGCCTAGTTAAGCCTCAACACGCAGTTTCAAGATCTAAGGTCGCTCAACATCACTGTCAAAGTGCCCATTTATTAAGTTTAACCAACCGGTTTTCCCTTTTAACCGACTATCAGCAAGAGGATAACACAAATATTGTTTCTGAAAATGTAACCAGGTCACCAATCATTGAGAAAACAATGACAAATAAAGACTGTTTAAAATCAAAAAGGCAATGTAAA
Source organism: Flexamia atlantica (assembly GCA_035578135.1). NCBI lineage: Eukaryota > Metazoa > Arthropoda > Insecta > Hemiptera > Cicadellidae > Flexamia > Flexamia atlantica. Next base: position 161,042,613 of record JAQJVK010000001.1, read on the forward strand.
GTGGAGGAAATACAGAAACCAAAAGCTAATAAAAGTCACAAATTGTTGCAAACAATTAAACAGAAAACAACAAAAGTTCATGATTATGCAGACAGCCACGGGAAGGACATTGGAAACTTATTGGAAGCGTTGTTGCCAAAGCATGTAGACACTTTTGTGTGGGCTAGTTCTGGCGGTACTGTGAATCACATTCTAGAAAAAGCGGGTAATGAGATAAAAAACTGGACAAAAGATGACACTGTCATTGTGATCGCCGGTGCTAACGACATTTGTGATGAAACAGTTGGAAATAAAAATCCACCTAAAGACATAACTGAGTCATTGAGTAAATTTTCTCTGGCTAACGATCATACGAATGTTGTTTATTTAACTCAGTTTCACCGTCATGACTTGCCGTGGGACAGTCCCATCAACAAAACAATTTGTAACGTCAACTATGAGCTTAGTCAGATAAAGAATCTAAATGTTGTTAGTGTTACAGACTTTAAAAGGAATTTCTTTAGTAAACATGGTCAACACTTGAACAGATTGGGGAAACAGGTTCTTAGTAGAAGGATATCCGATTTTGCTATGACATCACAACTAAACATCAGACACTCTCTATTGGAAGAACAAACCAACTTAAAACTAATCGAAAGTGACATGAGGGAAGTTATGGATCAGTATTGCAATAACGTAGAAGTAGGATTTGCACACTGTATTTCTAAAGATTTTGACAATAGTGTTAAACATATGAGTCAGGGTGTCTCAGTAAAATTTAAGGAGAAATTTGGGAGACCTACTAACTCAGATTACTGCAGCAGCAATCTAACCTGCCAAAAATCCAAATATGGAGCGACAGTCTACAGCCTGGTAACTAAACCTAAATGCTTTCTCAATGCTACCAACTATCCTAACTACTTAAATGAATACGACAGTGCCTTTTTACAAATGACTAATGATTTTAAAGCTCTTAACTTGAAGACTCTTATATGTTCCCCGCTGGGTTGCGTGAGAGATCGTGTCCCAGTAGAACATTTTGTACTGAACTTGTGGAAATTTAAGCAAAGTACAGGTGCCTCTATAATAATTGTGATAAACAGTGAAATTTCTAACAACAGACTCTACAATGGTTCATCTTATTCTTCGTTTGTGAAATATTTGAAACAGATGATATTCAATCAATATTTAGAAGGGATCACTATCAGCCATACTGTAGACTCCTCATACCGATCGAGTGCTGCATTTTCCAACCCGACAATACCAACTGCCCCAGTTTCACATTTAAATGAGGCCTGTGAATTACCAGCCGAGCCGTCACCAATGTCATCACCTAAGCAGTCACCAGTGCCGTCAACCGAGGAGTCAGCAGCGCTGTTACCCGAGCAGTCACCGGCGATGCCACCTGAGCAGTCACCAGTGCCATCAACCGAGCAGTCAGCAGTGCTGGTATCCGAGCAGTCGCCAGCGATGCCACTGGTGCCATCAAGCGAGCAGTCACCGGTGCTGTTACCCAAGCAGTCACCGGGGGGATGATTTAAATATTTTACTAAGGGATTCAAATGTTTTAATTGCTTGTTTTTGTGAACATTGGCTTACTGGGGATACAATTAACCTATTTAATTCTATTTCTGAATATAACTTAGCAGCATTTTATTGTAGGAGTTCATTAACTCATGGAGGGACTTGTATATTAGTGAAAAGTGGTATAGAGTATGGAGATAGGCAGGATCTTTAAGTATATAATGAGGAAATGATCTTGGAAACTTCATGTATTGAAATCAAATCTTTAAACATTTTTGTTGCTTCTATATACAGAACACCTTATGACAGTAATTTTAATTTATTTCTCGAGAAGCTGGAATCTTTTTTAAATTTAATTTGGAAAGAAATTCAGACAAAAAAAGTTTATTTAGCCGGTGATTTTAATGTTGACTTAATGGAATCATGTACAAATGCTAAACAGAAGGAAGAATTTTTGAATTTACTGGAAATGTATGGCTTATCTGTAAATTTTTTGTCCCCTACAAGAATTACAACAACCACAAAGACATGCATTGAACATAATCACAAATAAGTTTAAGTTAGGTGACACTACGTCAAAAATGAATGTGGAATTAGGATTATCTGATCATAGGTCGCTTTTTATATCAGTTAAAGAAGTTAAGAAACATATTAAATCAAATGTTAGTTTTAAAAGTAGAGTTTTTTCAACAAAGGATATTACTTTGTTCAAAAATAATTTGGTTGATTGCAAGTGGAATATACACTATGATAATAATTTGAATACTAATTATAATTTGTTTTTAAGAACCTTCAAAAATATTTTTGAAAACTGTTTTCCTCTGAAATTTTATTCTAACAGGGCTAACAAAAAGAAAAAGAGTTGGATAACAAAAGGTATTATTGTGTCCAGTGCTAACAAAAGATATCTCAGTAAAATTGCAAAAGAGTCTGTAGATGTTAATTTTATAAATTATGTTACAAAATATAAGAAAAATTTTAGACTTGTATGAAAGAAGGCAAAAAAGTTATTCAACTCTAGTGTAATATGCAAAGCAGATAATAAGGCCAAAGCAGCCTGGTCGGTTGTTAATAGTGAGCTAGGAGTTAAAAAATGTGACCCAAACATCCCAGATTTTTTTGTAAATAATAAGTGGGTTTCAAGTGGAGAAGAAATCTCAAATTTATTCAATGAAAGATTTGCAAATATTCCTCAAATTCTAAATACAGTTTCATCAAGGCCAAAAGCAATTCAATTACTTCAGGTAAATAACAAAAATAACCCCCATCTAGAGTTTTCTTTTTCTTTGGTATCAACTGCTGAGGTGGCTGAGACAATAAATTCCTTCAAAAACAAAAAATGTGCAGGTTGGGATGAGATACCTCTAAATTTAATGAAAATATCAGTGGACTCAATTCATACACCGCTGACTAAAATTATAAATCAATCATTCTTTAATGGGGAATTTCCAGCTAAATTAAAATATGCAGAAATCAAACCACTACACAAAAAGGGGGGTAAGGAAAATTTAGACAATTATTGTCCCATATCAATATTGCCATCTTTTTCAAAAACTTTTGAGAGAATTGCTTTTAATCAGATATTAAATTTTTTTGAAAAATATAATTTATTTTGTCAGGAACAATTTGGTTTTCGACCAGGCCGTAGTACAATTTCTGCTGTTTCTCATTTTGTTGACCAGGTTGCTAGTGCTTTGGATGGATCACAGAGCACAATGGGAGTGTTCTGTGATCTATCCAAAGCATTTGATTGCGTTGAGCATAATATTCTTTGTGATAAACTTAAATATTATAGATTTAGTGACTCAGCGGTGTCTTGGATAAGATCATATTTGGACAGTCGTTATCAGAGAACAATAATAATTAAGAACAACAATAAACGTGTCTCAAAGTGGCAGAAAGTTAGATTAGGTGTGCCACAGGGGTCAATATTAGGGCCTTTGCTTTTTCTTTTATGTATATATTAACGATTTGCCTTTAAATATATCCTCTAACCTAATACTTTATGCGGATGATACGTCAGCGTTATTGAAAGCAAATTCAATTCAAGACATAAAATTAGTTTTTCAGAGTACACTTACGGAACTTCAAAATTGGTTTTCAGCAAACGGCTTATTGCTTAACCAGGCTAAAACACAATTAGTAAAATTTCAAACTCAACAAAATAAAAATTCAGATGAAGAAAATTTTATATTTCAGGATAATTTATTGGAGATCAACAGATCGGTCAATTTTTTGGGAATAGTGATTGATTCAAATCTTAATTGGAAAACTTTTGTCAGTAAAATATGTAAGAAATTAAACTCCATTTGTTTCCAAATGATCGTTCTTCGAGATGTAATCGACTCAAAAACCAAGCTTATGCTATATTACGGGCTTTTTTACCCGGTTATAAACTATGGAGTTGAGTTCTGGGGAATGTCATCTTATGCAAATAAAATTTTCAAAATGCAAAAAAAATATATCCGTCTTATGACATTTTCTTCAAAAAGAAAATCTTGTAAACCGTTTTTTAAAGAATTTGGTATACTAACTATTCCCTGCCTTTATATTTTAAGATGTCTGATGTTTGTTAAAAATAATTTAGAAAATCTAAGTAAAACTCAACATAGACATCATTATGGCACAAGATTTCAAACAAATTTCCAGTATCCAAGACATCGTCTGACGTTATCTGAAAGGACACCGCAATATATGGGAATGAAATTTTTTAATAGACTGCCCAACAAGTTAAAACAAGTAATCAAGGAAAACAGTTTTAGAAATAGCTTAAAAGATTTTTTGATTGAAAAAATGTATTATTCGGTTGATTCTTTTTTAAACGATAAGTTTGAAAATAAAATGTAAATAGTTTGTTTTATTGTTTTTAAATAACAATTTTAACGTTTGATTTCTTTTCTCTTTGTTTTTAATTGTTTTAGGCTAGATTTGTACTGACAATGTCATCTGTTCTGTACTAGCTTTGCTAGTTGTAAAAGAATGTTTTATGACAATAAAGATTATTATTCTTATTATTCTTAATTATCCTTTCTTTTCAAATTAATAAGGAGTAGCAAAATCATGCACCTTATCCGTAGTAAGAGCTGATCGACAGCGACAGTGTCGGGCGACGGACGGACAGGAGACACATTTGGCAACAATGTGACACTCCGTTCTTCGCCGAACCAATGACGAACCCCACACCCCCGTCGCACAGTGGTCCAGACAAACCAAAAACACGCGCAAAATTATTTATCAGGAAACTACAAATGCTAAATAATTTTCCCGTGTATTATAGGTGGTAATAGGTTACAAAGGCACAGTAAAATGATAATTTACACTATAACTTACTTATTATTGTATTTTGTAGTACTTAATTTTATGACATTTATTAGCGAATTTACGCTACAGGGAAGAAGCTTTTCCCGTAGGTGTCATCGTAACAACTAAGCCCGAAACCATGATAACTTTTCTTTTTGGGGCCCCCAGAAAAAAAAGGCCATTTATTTGAATTTCCAGCCCGTTCGGACTACCGAAAGGGGGGGGGGGGTAAAGGGGGAAAATTCCAAAAATGGGGCTCTGAGTTTTTTAAATAGAAAAATAATAAAATTTTTGTTAGCACCATTGAATTTGGCTCGAAAAACAAACAATTCTGTATTTTTTATCATTGCTTTGTGTCCATTGGTTATCGAGATATTGAAAGCGGTAAACACAGTACATTGTCCCCATGTTATTCTTATGGTAAATAAGTAAAATTCTATATCTTGCTTATTTCACAACATATCGTAATAAAACTTGGTTTATGGCTTCATCTGGATGAGATATAATGTATATTGGTCTAAAATCCCCAATATTTAGATTTTTGTGGCAGCAAACCTGCATACTCATTCCCCTTATTATCCTTAAGAGAAATTAAATAAAACATCTATATCCTCTTTATTTTTCAACACATTTCGATAAAACTTAGTATATGGCTTCTTCTAGTTCAGATCTACTAAACAATGATTTAACCACCCAATTTTAACATACCTGTTGCAGCAAACCTGCGTAATCATTCCCCATGTTATTCTTATAGGGATTAAAAAACATGTCATATAGACTATCGCTATATTGGATTGAGATATGTTTATACGCATTTGAAATCCGCTGAGTATGCAGATCTGCTGCAACGGGGGTATTTTTATACAGTAGAATCTCGATAATAAGACATTCGATGACACAAAAACGTTAATATAATGTGTGCACCTTTCAAGATCCCTTGAAATTGTTATTACATTTCACGTCTTTATAAAACGAACCTCGATAAGAAAAGCCCCTCGATAACAAAACTGTTTTTATAATTCCCTTGAGAGTCCTCTTATCAAGGTTCTACTGAATAACTCATGATTATCATTACCGCCTACAATAAAAAACAATTGTCTCTTCAAGTCCACTTGAATTAAAAAAAACAATGAAGGAACGGCATACAAATTTATTATTTTTGAAAAACCTGTATGGTCCAAACTCACATAGAACGGTATGTTTAATCATCCAGAAATTAAATAATTTCTTGCTGCCCTTGCTTTGTAATGAACCTAAATTATGATAATTAATTTTAAATCATTCACTCATCTCTTTTTTTTCATTTAACTGAACTAAACTGTTTTATTAAGAGGTGAACATTTGAAAACTCAAGTTATTTCATCCTTACTTACAAAATAATTTTCATACAAGATGTTGTTGCTGCTCTAGCTATACTTTTTCCAACTATAGATAAAGTAGACATCATGACATTATAGTAAAATTCTGGAACTTTTTATCTTTTGAGATTATTCTCCCAAAAATGTCTAACTAGAATTAACTTACTAAAACTAAATTGTGCACCAAAAACACTCTAATCAAAACTGAATTCAAACTCAAACAAATTTCACTTACCAATTTTCTGTGATCTGTCTTTACTTTCACAGGCTATCAGTGAAATTATAATACTTGATAAAAATAACACACGAATACACATTTACACACATAAAAAGGTTCTTCACAAACTGATTTAATTTTCCTCCGATGAATCTTCACAGAAATCCGACTCCTCATTATCATTTCCTTCATCAAATGAATTATGACTGCTTACACTTAAAAGTCCAATTGCTTCAGTCGAAAGTGTTTTCCTTTTCCTCTTGGGCTGTTTCCTCATGCTGCTTATTAATGGGTCCGAAGACACAAGGAGGTGGTGAAAAATGTCTGTCATAGTTTTTTCTCGTGACATTTTTCTTGAGAAAGACTCACGGCACTTTTTTACTTCCTTGTGTTGGCACTCAAGAGCATCTTCGGACAGTTGTCCAATTGGAAGTATTGCTCTTTCTATTACTTCAGAGCTGTGTAGCAATACCTTATGTACGGTAACAGGCATAGGATACCATCCATACAGGTTTACATACAGCCTGGCCGTTTCAAAAGCATATTCTTTGAACTTTTGTGTATTTATGTCATGGCCGGAAGACAGTGTTTGCAGAATGACATGATACCTTTTGATTAAGTTTTCGTCTATGCCGGTGATTCTTGAGGATATCTCGGGTTTTGAGAAAAAGGTTCTGGCCGTATTTCCATCGTTGGAATTACCAAAACCTTGTTTTGGAACATCAACATTTAAAGCAAGCTCCGTTTTGAATTCCGATTGAATTTTTATTTTTCGCTGCTTTACAATGCACTTTTGTGCCTCATCTCTTACAGCCCATGTTTGAACATCTAGCTTATAAGAAAGATGCAACAAATGCTCAAAAAATCTAATCCACGCATGAAGAGTGGATAGTCCAAAAGACAATGCGCTGTCGTTTACACTCTTGCTTGACACTAAATCCAAATTGTTCATTTCTTTTGGCGAGGCGTGGCAGATGTAGCAACGCTGACTACTTGAATTTGATGTTAAGGCATTGCATATTTTTCCATCTATCATAGTGAACAAAAGGTGGTGTTTTACCAGTACTTCACGGTTCAGTACGTTAGAACGAGAAACGTTGAGTTCTTTCACTTGTCTTTCAATGTTATCATGTTCCCTCTTTATTTCATCTTCTGTTTCTTTCTTGAAGGCTATGCGTATAGGTCGACATAACCTTGTGCTAGATGGACGGTTATTTTGCCAAACAACAATTTTTCTGTCTTCTAGAAAAAACATTTGAAGAGGAACGAAGGATGTTTGCATTATACTTGCATCATTAGCTTCCGGGTCAAGGAAAAGCTGTTTATACTGACTATGTCCAGCACTAGAATCATAGCCCCACTTCGATATTAATTGCAGGTTTGTTATTTGTTGATCATTCAATCGACAAATAACCTCATCTTGGACACTCAATAACCTATTAACGGTGTGGTCTAATATATTCTGCAGAGGTACTTCACCCACAGTTTCTGTGATGGTTAATCCGTCTGGATAGCAAAGCTTCTTTGCTTCAACTATTTTATTGTACGACGGATACAACAATGAACCATGTTCCTTTGCAGAACTACGCAATAGGCAGTACTGATTCTTTGTCAGTTTTGCATCACAAACAATTGAAAGTGCTTGGTCTGGAGTGTACGAATTATTCTTTACACATGCTGACTCGTTGAACGCTTTTATGTATTTAGTTGCTCTGGTAGGTGTCCCAAAAACAACATCTCTTACCACGTGGGCAGCATCTGTTAAGCCTTCTGATCTCAAATTCATTTGAGCAGCATATGCTAATTCAAGCGCTGAGAGGTCGTTCCTGACCTCAGCGGTATGACGTCTTTTGGAACTTTCACTAAGTTCTTCAAACTGTATTGATGGTCGACCAGGTTTGGTAACAGTGGTGTCTTCTCTCAGTTTTTTTAAAGGAAAAATCTCTTCCTCGGACAACCACGATTGATTTCTTTTTAGAAACCGAGATCTATTACGGCTACTCTCTTGCCACCTCATTTTCATTTTCGTGATGAAATTATGTATCTTTTGTGATATTTCAGGTGTTTCATCATAACTGTCTGTTAAGTTAGACAGCACCCTGTTAATTTCGGTCTTTAATTCAGTTGAATTTTTATCTCCGAAATCAATATCTTCAAATAACTTCAACCTTTTAATTTTTAATTCGTATCTTGAAATGTCTGTAACAAATTTTACAAGTCAGAGCAAATTCGTTTGGATATTTTTGAATATGTTACTGGGAGTATAGTTCAAAAACATCCTAATCATATAGGCTTACCAAATTTTTAAACATTAATGACATTGATTTAGTTTATAGTTAATTTTATGGTAATGCAGTATTTCCATACTATAAAGATGGTATCTAGATACGGTTAGGCCAACCAATTTTATGTTTGTTTTTAGTATTCGTACCGTATTTTATATAAACTAAAGTCTCCAATAAAATAATGAAATGCGATTAGAAATCACAAATCATTGAAAAATTTATTTGAGCTTTTCTGATTTCAACACAAACAATAAGGGAAGTCAATGAAAAAAGTAGTAAATGAAAAAAATACGTCGAATTTTTGTTAATACCATTAATGTATCAGTTCAATTGTACGCTATTGATATAGCGTACAATTGAACTGTACAGTACAGTTTTTAACATGGTAAAATCCCTTACATAAGGACTAATTGTGGGTGAAGCCGGATCGGATTTCATTTTGTTATGATTAGCCGAAAATACTGTTGGGGCGAAAACACGTAAGATAAACTTTCTCGGTCGTTAGCGTGTTACGCAAATTTAAACTAGCCCGGCTGCATACCCGCATTCGGCAAGAAATGTTGGAAGATTCCTAAACAAAAAGTCCCGTCCAATGAGCAGAATCTTTTAATTTTCTCGAAATCTTTCTAAATTTTATGACTTTCATATCCCAATTTGTAATTCTCTACATATTTTTAACTTTTGATTTTTTAAATACACACATTCGGATTCGCCTGGATCCCCGGGGATTGGATTTAAGGGTTTTTACTGTGTATGCAATTTCTTTAGTTTATTTGCTTAGAGAACAATTCCCATCTTGTAGTTGATTTACCAAAAAAAATCTAAGCACAGGAAATATTACTGTGTTTCAATTTCATCACTTCACGACAAAAAAGTACTTAAAGCTACATAAATCCATCCAAACCAAACAAAACATCATCATCGTGGTTAAATGTATCGATAAGATACAAAAAATGCGTCTTACTGGTTAAATTGATCAATTTAGCAGTAAGATAATAGGGCTTTTTAAATGTCATTCTGGCTACCTTCAGATTTACATCAACTCAAATGACGTATGGCCCAGTCGAATTAAATAAAAAAGTTGGGATCGAGGGAACAAATTGCCAGATGGCTAAAAATTTGCATTGATATTCGTTAGACACATCGGAGGTCCGCGAGAGTGGGTGTCCGCTCTAGAAGGAATACGGGGGTGTTCCACAAATTTGAAGGTCTTGGGTTTAAATCTTCACATTATTTCAATTACGCGATGACAAATAATGTTATCTATCTATTATTAACATACAAAATGGGAACCTTGTGAACTGTAAGGCTTTTTTGTTTTCAGATTTACCCCCACATAGTATACATTAAAACACGCGTTTGTGTGTGCATATGGGCAAAACTGGCTTTAGATTTTTAATTTAAGGGATATAACTCGAAAAAAACGTAAAAAACTTATTAAAATAAAGTTTGTATTGACGGAAGCGAAAATTTAAACAAAAGAACATCTGATCGGCTGCGCGGGATCCCGCATTGTTATACTAGTACCATTTAAAGTTTGTTAAAAGGACTAATTCTGTCAACACAGAACTCAATTATCTCAACTTATTTCAAAATGGCGGCCATTTATGTATTTTCTCATTTTCGCAAAAGATCCTATGTCTTGAAACCAGCTAAAACTCGTTTCTTTTGATTCAAAATTTTCCGTCCTTATGACTTGAGCCTTAAAATAATATGTCACATGCCATTACTTTTATTTAATTTTTTTAATTTTATTTCGAAATTCTTTTAGGCTATTTAGAAAATAACATTTTTTAAGTTTCGCTCTTTAAAATATTATTTTAAAGCTACGATCACAAGTATTAAAAACTTTGAATATTTAAAAAAAAAATTGGTTTTTAAAAGAAAGAGGGGGTTTCTTGAACACGAAAAACACAAAAATGACCGCCATTCTTAAACGAGTTAAGATAATTAATTGTGTTCTGTTTACACAAAAATGTTTCTTTTAACGAGACCTTTAAATGATATAACATTTGTTATGGATTTTATTAATAAAATGTCAAAACCTAAACTCGAGAGCTCTATTTATGGAATACCTTGTATTCCTCCCCAACCTTCGGGATTTTAGTATGACGTCCAGGTGGGTCTATGTAACATCTGTGCCAATTATCAGCCATTCGGCATTTTTTTTCTTCAGTTGGTTTAATTTTACACGGCTAGTAGGCTTATATCAGTTAATTTAATAATGGACATTGTAATATTAAAAATGATGCCATCGCTGCTGTCGCAGGTGGTCGCAGCTGATTTTTTTAGCGTTTATTAAGGATATCTTAAGGTACAAAAATATACTAGTTTTATGGTGGAAGTGTGTGGAAGTCGTTTTAAAACTAGGCATAAATTACGTGGCCTAGTTATGGATTTTATTAAGAAAATGTAAAGATTTAAACCCAAGAGCTTTATTTCTGGGACACCCTGTATTCCTCCCCAACCTTGGGGATTTTTAGTATGACGTCCAGGTGGGTCTATCGAACATCAGTGCCAATTTTCAGCTATTCGGCATTTTTTTCTTCGATTAGTCTAATTTTACAGGGCTAGTAGGCTTTTATCAGTTAATTTAATTATGGACATTGCAATATTAAAACTGATGCCATCGCTGTGGTCGCAGATGGTCGCAGCTGATTTTTTTACCATTTATTAAGGATATCTTAAAGTACAAAAATATACTAGTTTCAAGGCGGAAGTATGTGGAAGTCGTTTTAAAAGTCTGCATAAATTACGCGATTATGGATTTTATTAATAAAATGTCAAGATTTAAACACAAGAACTCTATTTCTGGAACACCCTGTATTCCTCCCAAACCTTCGGGATTTTTAATATGACGTCCAGGTGGGTCTATCAAACATCTGTGCCAATTTTCAGCCATTCGGCATTTTTTTCTTCGATTGGTCTAATTTTACAGGGCTAGTAGGCTTTTATCAGTTAATGTAATTATGGACATTGTAATATTAAAACTGATGCCATCGCTGCGGTCGCAGGTGGTCGCAGCTGATTTTTTTACCGTTTATCAAGTAAATCTTAAGGTACAAAAATATACTAGTTTTATGGCGGAAGTATGTGGAAGTCGTTTTAAAAGTCTACCTAAATTACGTGATTGACTTTTTGGCCTTTTATATTAATAACTAAATATACGTTGCTTAAAAAAAAGAAAACTTCTTACTTACCAACATTAGGGGTATCCATCACGTTGTTTAACTTCTAAATAACTAAATAAAAATATATAATATTTCCTAGACTCCCATACACCGTGTATATAGCTATGTTCCAAGGAGACAATCAATTGAACTTAACACAGCAAAAGAAACACGCCAACTGACATGAAACTTTCAAATGAATACTCGGACGCAGATAAGGGACAATAGGAGTTTTATCGCATGAAATCAATTCTTTATTTATCGGTGAACAATATTGAGTTGATTACATTGATATATTATCAATTTCATTTTTTGGGTTTTGCGCATAGTTTTGGGTATTTTGGACCACTGTGCGTCGCGGCAGGGTAGGCTTTTGTCCTATCCAAATTTTAATTGTAGGCCTCTTATAGTTTTAACATCATACAACTTGAGTATTTGTATTTAAAAGAAGTAAGATTGCTGTGCTATACTAATATTTTTTTATTAGGATTCTGGGGGGGGGGTTCTATCCCCCTCATCACCCCCCCATAGTTACGCCACTGATACGAAATAAATCAGAAAAATTCTCTTTATCTTTCTTGCAAAAAGAACCCTGGTCCGGCTAAGATTGGTCTGCCGCACTGAAAATTCCGTATTTTTACAACATTAATCCAGTATATTCACTTTATTATTCCTGCAAAGTAAACAATACGTAAATGGTATTTTTGAAAAAATCGTAAAATTCTGGAAAAAGTTTACCATAGACATGTTTAGATCAAGTTTTTAGGTAAAAAGTTACATAAGAATTTTAGTAAAAAGTATATTCAAAAAGAGGTTTTTTAACAGCTAAAAAAGTATTGTTAATACGACAAATGTGTAAATGTAAATCGTTTAGCATAAAAAATTATCTTCCAAACAAAAAAGTTTATTCCGATTGGACAAATAGTATTTAAAATACACGCATTTCAAACTTGCTTGTCCGCCATGATGACGACATAGCCGGAGAACGCACCACTTGCGTGCTTGACACCCGAGTGGTGAACACTTCTTTAGCCCCCTATAACAAAATAAAAACAAAGTAAAATTATCTGTACAAAATTTGCACACAGATAACATTGTCAGATGCCGGACTAAGGTGTAGTAAAATAATTTGCTCTAAATTAAAATAAACTGCCGTAGTTTTCGCCCACGTGAACGTTTACATGTGCTGATTGCCGACCCCGCGGAGGAATATTTATGATATTCATCACTGTTTGGACACTTACATAAACAAGCGACGACATTATATCAGCCTCCGAAGTTATATTTTGGACAAAAGTGGAAAAGGGTACTTTATGTGCTAGTAAAGACCACAATTTTAGGAACTTTTTTTATTTACTATGCCGCACTACCTTTCTCCATTATTATCGCAGAGTAATATTAGTCATATCTCTCCCGTAAAGGCGACACCGAATTGCCTTTAACCCCCTCTTAATAATGTATTGCAGTGGTTCTGTTGGACAAAGAATGCAATCTTAGATAAACTTTGCTTGAATATTATCAGTTCCTACCTCCCTTAATACTGTAGAAACCTTTTCAAATATCTTCTCTTCTGACTGGCTGAAATCGGATCAGAGCTCTGGACTTGGTCGGCTCCCCCAAGAGGACCCCGGGGACAGGCCCACTTGGTTGTATATTCGCTGTAAGATCTGCCCCTGCAGACACAAAATAATCATTGAAAGTTGAAAGAGTCGCATACTGATTTATTTTAGCTTGGTGTAACAACCAGGAACTTCATTTCGCTTAGTATCACCATTCGCCTGATAGATCTGATAGTGTCACTATGCGCCTGATGGATCTTTTTGTTTTTGTAATAATTATACTTAGCTTGTTTTTTAAGTGTGTGACTTGAATTTCTGTAAATGATGAAATGTTGACGTCACAAAGCATTTCCAGACTGTTTTTGGACTTTTTCATGTAGTTCATCACGTTCTCTAATTGAATTTAAATTTCCTAACATAATCCATGGTTTCATCTTTTTAGACTTACACTTTTAATTTCCAGATATAAGTAGCTTTAGCGATAGCATTTTGAATCAATCCAATCATATTTTCTGAACATTTGTCTAGATCCTTGTCCTCGTCACATACCGCTTTCAAATTAAATTCCAATAGGTATATAATTTGTTACTCTAACACAGGCCCGTGCTGGGTATGTCGAAAGGGCGGGGGACAAGTATGACGAGGGCGCCAGGCAGTGGTGCCCTGGGTACTTTTGTTGGGGGTTCTCCCTCGGGAAATGATAGAAAATAATACCTTTAAACTAATGTTTTAAGGCAATTCATAGTTGTTTATAAAGTGAACTGTGCAACTCCAGAAATCCGAACAAAGCAAGGCTGAACCCTGTTTGCATTCAGAAAATAATCCTATTTCCAAGGGGTTTTTTTTAGTAAAAATTTCCTTTAAATAACAAAAAAAAGTAGGTTATTCATTTTTTGCAAAGTTATTCGTTTTCTACCCGCTATCGGTGAATCCGCCGGAACGAAAACAAAATTAAGGTTGCAATTTAAGTTATTTAATATATGTCTACAATACCGTTTTAAAATTATATGTCGATGTTAGAGTGTGAATTCCGAATTTCAGTCAGGGTAAACTTTTCACTAACCTTCATTATACAGGGTGTTTACGAAAAACCCTTACAGATTTCGGGATATGGTTACTTACATCAAAAATAAGAAAAAAGTTCCTATAAACATGGGTCCTAAAATGCTCGGTTATCCGTCTGTCGGTCTGTATGTGTTTTTAACATAATTTTGCATAACTGAATGAATGAATGAATGAATGAAAACGTCTTTTATTTAGCCAGCGTTATTCAAAGTACAATGCTTTGCTTTTCAATACAACTGTTGTCAAGTTATTAACTTATTAATAAATTATTATTAGCTTCTGTTCTTAAATTATTATTAATATAATTCTTTCAAACCCCTTTTGAAAACTGCAAGGCTTGTCAATCTGAGGTCAATTGGAAGGGCATTGTAGCCTTGGGGTCCAAAGTATGAAAAAGCTTTTTTCCCAAGTTCTGTGTTGACCCTTGGCAAGTGTAACAAGCCTTCCTGCCGAGTGGAGCGAACGCTCACATCAGACCTGAAAACCAGTTTCCTTCTTAGATATTTGGGACACTCTGTTAACAAAGTTTTATGAATAATGAGATTTGTTTGGATGTCACAGCATTGTTTTACAGTCAAGATATTTGCCTTTGACCTATACTCGCTGATATGATCTGACTTTTTTAGGTTGAAAACAAATCTCAGAGCACTATTCTGAAGTCTTGTGAGAATATTCATCTTTTCCTGAGTAAGGCTGTTAGCAAAAGAGGGAAGAGCATAATAAATAGGTGGAAGGACTATAGCACGAACTATCTCAAGTTTGGTAGAAACTGGAAGAACAAACCTAAACCTATTAAAAAATCTTAATTTAGCAACAACTGTTTTACAGATGTGTCTCACATGTTCAGAAAAATTGAGCATAGAGTCTAATTTGACACCAAGAAATTTTAATGAATTACACACAGGTAAAGACTTATCATCCAGAAGAACTTCCCAATCACTATCCTTATTGCGTTGGTTTTGAACAGAGTAGTTTACGATTCTTAAAACCGAACACTTGTCAGGATTCAGCTGAAGACCGTGATCAACAGACCATTGATTCACCCTTCTCAAGTCGTCATTCATGCAAACGATTGCCTCCGGAAATTCAGCCAACGGGTGAGATAACACAAGATGCGAGTCGTCAGCATAAGAATGGACAGAACAGTGACTAAGTTGTGACTCAAGGTCGGCAGTGTATATCAGGAAGAGGATAGGGCCTAAGCAGCTGCCCTGAGGAACCCCGGATACTTTGGGCAAAAAACTTGAAACCTGATCATTAACTCGAGTTTGTTGAGACCTATTATGGATGTAGGAAGAAAACCAGTCCACAGATTGATTATCAAAATGGTAAAATCTCAGTTTGGCCAACAGAAGATCAAAACTAACCGAATCGAATGCCTGTGAAAAGTCCAATCCAGCTACAGTACTACCCCAATTTCTAATCTCTAGCACAAATCAATTCATCCATAACATTAAGAAGAGCTGAACTAGTGCTGAAGCCTTTCCGAAAGCCTGATTGTGTTTCAGGAAGAACGTCCTCTGACTCAAGGAACGAAACCAATTGCTCTCCAATTACCTTTTCCATATTTTGGAAAGCACTGGAAGAATTGAAATGGGTCTGAAATGAGAAGCACACGAAGCATTAGCCTTTTTTGATAGCGGAATTAAAATACTTTGTTTCCAGGCACTGGGAAAAATGCTAGTAGTCAGGGACAAATTGACAAGATGACAAATGGCAGAAACACAGTAAGGACTTAACGATTTAACCATGTCAATAGAAATGCCGTCCACACCAACTGCTCGGGTTGTGATGCTGTTCATGACATCCCTGATTCTTTTCTCTGTCACCGGACTGAATGAGAATTTGCTCTTCACTTGGCCACTTAGATTATCATTGTAGAACTCAATCCTGTTCTTGCCAATACAAGCTTTGCCGCCCATTGTGGAGAAGAATTTATTCAAGTGCTCAGGAGAGAAGTTACACTCATTATCTTTGATCGAGCCCAGTACGCCATTGCTTCTTAACGATGACCAAAAACCTTTTGGGTCTTTATTCTTAAATTGACTTGAAAAGTAGCGCTTTTTTGCACTTCTTATGGCTGAGTTCAATGTGTTTCTTGCTTTTGTATATGCAGATCTGGTCGAACTGTTCCTACAACTTAAGAGCGCTTTATGACATTTGTTCTTAATTTTTGTCAGAGACAAAATATGATCATCTCTCCATGGAGCCCTTTTCCTCGTTACACGCTTTCTCACAACTGGGGCACAAGAGTTGAAAATATGCAAAATTTTACTATTCAGAGCATTTACAACTTCATCCACTTCTTTCAGGGAAGATATTTCATTCCAGTCAGACTTTGACGCTAACTCGGCAAAGAGGTCCACATCAATGTTTTTCAGATTCCTGTAGGTTACATATTTCGACTTGCTCTTCGTTCAACAATATGGGAAATCACAAAAAATTAAATTGTGATCCGTTATTTTTCTTCCAGCAGAATCAAGAATCTTCGCTGTATCAATCATTCCAACATTGAGTTTGACATTCTTGGAAAAAACTATGGAACTATGGAACTACTAAAGATATCAACTTCAAACTTGGTATGTACATGCTGACTAATTGGACTAGTTTTTATGTGGAGTATCAAGTTTCTACTTTTTACCATTTCAAAATGGCAGCCATTTTTATATTTTAAAACTTAATATCTTAAAAACCGTAAATTTTACAGAAATTGTACAAGAGACAAAAAATTTGCGTAGTTTTATTTCCTACAAAACCATTTAAAGTTCATAAAGATCGAACCACAAATAACGGAATTATTGCAATTTTTCTAACAAAACAATGCGAATATTTGTTATAACTGTCGTAAATAAGCATGTATTCTGTTAGAAAAATTGCAATAACTCCGTTATTTGTGATTCGATCTTTATGATCTTTATATGGTTTTGTAGGAAATAAAATTACGCAGCTTTCTTGTCTCTTGTACGATTTCTGTAAAAGTTACAGTTTTTAAAATATTAAGTTTTAAAATATAAAAATGGCTGCCATTTTGCAATGGTACAAAGTAGAAACTTGATACTCCGCACCAAAATAGGTCCCATTAGTCAGCATATATGTACCAACAGGGGTGCCTACAGGGGGGGATTGTGACGCCAATGGCGTCATAGAATTTTTTGGGGGGGATTTTTTTTGTTTACTGTACAGGTAAAACGTGCTACTACTAATTTTTACCAATAAATCGTCAAAAATAAATTAATTGCTACACTATTTAAATTTGCATATAAATTAAAATTATTATTTTCAATGTACGAAATAGGAATACACAACATGGACATGCCCGCACGGCACGACTGTCCAGTGTATACCGTCAGCGTTCCTGTACACTTGTTTCTTCCGTGGCGGCCGCGGCACGCAAGCAGCCGAACTGGCTCAATCCACGAGACTCCTCCAAACAAACACAAACAAATTATTTCTTTCAACCTGTCCTGTTTCCTATCGATAAATTACTCAACTACTTCTAGGGGGAAATGCAAATTTGCTTTGGTACACTTGAAAAAGTAAAATTAATAATCCCCCCCCAATATAGCCTTGACGATTTAAAACTTATTTTGAGGAGAGAGGGTGCATTGAAATGTATACTGTAAATACTTTTTACCGGGGAAATGTAAACGTGGCAACACAACAAAATCTTCATTCAGTCATCTATAATAGCAAAATGAACGATTCCCCCCAATGCAGCATTGACGTTTTAAGGATTATTTTTAGGGGGGAAGGTTGCGTTGAAATGGACAGTTACTTTTTAGCGGGGAAATTGAAAACTGGTAACAAAACAAAGTCTTCAATCGGTCACCTAACAGCAACATTAATGATTCCCCCTCAATATAGCTTTGACGTTATAAAGATTATTTTTGGGGGGATGGGTGTGTTCAAATGAACAGGTCCTTTTTATGAAGGAAATTTAAAAATGACAATACAACTAAAACTTCAGTCAGTCAACTAATAGCAAAACGAATTATCCCCCCTTCCATATAGCCTTGACGTTTCACAGGTTATTTCTAGAGGGGGACTTTGAAAAGAACAATCACATTTTAGGGGGGAAAAGTAAAAATGGTGATAAAGCAAAATTTTAATCGGTCATCCATGAGCAAAACTAATTGTTCCCCCCAATATCGCGTTGACGTTTTAAAGATTGTTTCTAGGAGCGAAGGGGGCGTTAAAACGTTTTTAAATATTTAAGAGCAGGGGATTGAAAAATTTTAAAACTTCAATTTCAAAATGCAGTAATAACAGCAACAGCTTCATGGCAGATGACATATTTTCGCCAAAAAGGATGAAATAATTCTTAATTTATTCCACTAAATTATCGACCAGCAACGTAATGTGGAATGAACTCACAAAATTCAGAATTTTAGTGCTTTTTGTAAGTGAGAAAAACTTGGGATAGTGGATAGTAGCAGGGTCAGTTGTTGTGGGTGTTGTTATGTTGACATGTTGTCAAGTTGCCTGCTGTATAGGCCTACATGTGATGGGTATTTATGATTAAGGGTTAGATCATGGCCTTGTAATACAAATGAGAGCATCAGTTGTGTATTGGGACAGTAGTTTAGTGAACGGTTGGAGTGAAACTTATGACAGAAGGAATTATTGTCTTTTTGTAGGTAGCTACCTAATGTCCTCGTTTACGTATTTTAGTATTTGTGATAAGACGAAATGCCTCGAGTTTTCGGGCTAAGGCTCAAGAATGCTAAAAGGCTACACTTGTCTTCTTTCCCCAGACGATGTTCCGGAAATAACTGACGACTAATAAAATCGAAGTTTAGTAAAAATAATAATTTTTAAGTAATTAATATTATTAACATTTAGTTGGGAAAATGTTTAAAATTTGGAAGTGATATAACTTAAATTAACCCAGATTATTTTTAATGTTTCTGCTTAAATAGGATGTCATAAATATATGTTGTGTGGAGGGGGGATGTTTGATAGATTCTGGAAATTTTTGGGGGGGATTGGCGTCATAGCTCTTGGGGGGGATCGGCACCCCTGCGTACCAAGTTTGAAGTTGATATCTTTAGTAGTTCCAAAGTTATGCAAAATCATGTTAGAAACACATACAGACCGACAGACGGATAACCGAGCATTTTAGGACCCATGTTTATAGGAACTTTTTTCTTATTTTTGATGTAAGTAACCATATCCCGAAATCTGTAAGGGTTTTTCTTAAACACCCTGTATAACACCCTTGCCTAATAAAAAGAAATCCATTTCGCTACGCATTTGTTCTTGGTCCAAAATCCCTGACTTTACCCAGTTTCTTTTACATATATTATGTCGGTTTAATCCCCGCAGCCCTAGTCTAAAAT
The DNA here is from genome assembly GCA_035578135.1 of Flexamia atlantica. Lineage (NCBI taxonomy): Eukaryota > Metazoa > Arthropoda > Insecta > Hemiptera > Cicadellidae > Flexamia > Flexamia atlantica. The sequence goes on from JAQJVK010000001.1 coordinate 161,062,409, forward strand.
TCCCGGGTTGTCTTACCTGCAAAATCCCCGAACAGCCAACAAAATACCCCAAAACCCGATAAATACCCGGTTTCTTTTAACACTGGTGGTGCATGATGCAGACAAGGGTCTCAAACTTAACACAGCAAATAGTTTGTTTATAGTAATAAGGATAAGTAAAATATGGTTTCTTTTATAAAACATTACTAGAGTTCCGGCCAAATCATTAGGCGGGTGAGTGTGCTGCTGGCGTTCAAAATATGTTTTATGGCCAATCATTTACCCATCTGAAGTTATAGACAGTTATGCTCTTTGTTTATGTCCTCCAAATCAGCTGAGTAAGTTCTCCAAATTAGCCAAGTAAAAGTTCTTCTATCTGTTGGAAATATGTTCAACTACTTAACTGTGTAGACGAGCAGAGGTGTCTTTAACATCAAGTCACTTATACAGCTGGAGATTCCATTTTTCGCCACCCGCTTAATGATTTGGCCGGAACTCTTAAGTATTATTTGAATATGCCGGCATTGTAAATGAAAATATCGGAATTCTTTCAAGCTTTTATAAAAAAAAATCAAATATTAATTTTTTTGGTGGTGTCAAGAGGGCGCCGGTTATACCTTTCAGGGGAGGGCGCAGGGGGACACGTCCCCCTGTCCCCCCGGGCCAGCACGGGGCTGCTTTAACCCAATCAGTTTTTTCCTTAAGAGTTGAAACACCTTTATTTCCTGTATCTAATTCAGAGTTTAAAAATAAAAATATTGTTTAATGGTCTGTAATGCATGAATTTAAAACAGTTGATCGGATCAGAGTTGAACGGACTCCATTGGTGCGTAATTTTGTAATCCATCAATAAAACTGCCAATGACAGAATTTGGGCTGCTATAAACACGAAGTAATTCGCAAGGATGTTCGGCCCACCGGAAGGTGAGCTATAAGCAGCTGGCCACCCCTCAGGCGCAGCTGATGGCAGGTCACAGACACTGGCGCTGTCAATGTAAACAATAGGATCATCATTTTGATTTATCAGACTTTCTGCTCCTTACGTGATGGCCTTCTAAAGGTATTGAACTTTAATTTGAACTAATAATCATTTAAATACAACCAGTCAGAGATGAGTTACAAAGCAACATTGAACACAAAATGTTGATTTTCAAAATTTATTTTTACAGGTAATTTTTTTAAAGGTTATCTCAGGTTCTAAGTAAGTCTAATTAATTAGATTTGGTCTTAAAACACTCATCTGATCTTTGGCTTTCATTTGAGCCACTTTCAACTTAAATAGGACTGGCCAAATACACACATCCACACGGACGGACAGACACCACTCTGAAAATCACTTTTTTTCTTTTTTTCCTATAACCTATACTTGGTTATAGGACCGTGCCTACCGGTTGCCATCCTTGGATCTCCCTTTCAATCCCCTCACTGGAGCAATATTTCCAACCATTTTGAAGTAATCTATATATTCGGAGTCAGTTAAACTATCAAGTTGAAGCAATTTTACATATTGATGGACATTGTCTGAAAATACCTTTACCATTTCCTTTCTGTTTTAGAGTGTACCAGTTATCAAACTCAAGATTTTGAAGTTTGGTTGGAATTAATTTTGGTTGAAAAAACATTTTGATCTTCATATGATAGTTGTAATTTCATCAAACAATGATTAATTTCTTGTTCATATTGCGATTTATATAGATGGTTTTCATTCTTGAACCATTTGTGATCAGATTGGATATATGCTGCTATTCCTCAGCGATCGTTTATTTTTCTAAATTTTGCATTTGAGATCCCTGCAGCATAGGGAGGAATTATTTAACTAAATGATCAGCAGGCTTGCAACATTTTATCGTAAAAATCCACTACGATAACATTGCAGGTTTTCAATGCAAATAATTTTGAGCTGCCGGCCGTGAAAACAATTCCAAGCTGATGGGAGTGAGCCGCCATGATGAATGCCGAGCTGACACAGAGTGGGGCTTGGCCAGTAGAGCTGGCCTTGAGACCATTAGAATCAAGCCATACAGAATTAAATTCCGACTGGCTGCTGACTGTGTTGTGGCCACTCCTGCTGGCCTTACAATCAGGAACACATACACGGTGTCGGGATATTATGGTAAAATATTTTAGTATATGATGGTAGAGGTAAAAATAAGAAAAAATTCCTTATAAACTAGGTTCTAAAGTACTTCATTGTCCGTCTGTGTTTTTACATATTTAATAATATTTCACGAACCTCTTGACGTATAAACTTCAAACTTGGTACATGGATGACTACTGTCAAGAACTATTTTTGTAAGAAGTATCAAATTTCTACTTTGTACAATTTTGAAATAGTGATTGTTTTTTGTTTTCAAAGCCTAGGTTAAAAACAAAAAAAATTAAATCAAAATCATCTTTATTTATGCATACAAACATGTTGTACAGAATGGCGTCAAGTCATTGAGATCAGAGTCTCATGTTGTATTTGTATAAATACAAAACTTTAAAAGTACAGTCGCAAAACATAATAATAAAATATTCAATTATCCTGTAAAAAAATATAAATACGTTAGCAATGGCCGGGTCCCGAAATTTCGGAAAATTTTCGGGAAAATTAATTTCTCGATTTTTGGGCGGGATTTTATTTACTTCGGGAATTTTTCGGGATGGGATCGTTTTAGCGATCGCAAATAAACAGCGGGTGTAACTTCGCAAAACTCGCAATCGGCCGCGGAAAACGATCTCGCGTATTTTCCGACCGCGAAAAAACGGCAAATCTAGCTTTGCAAAACTCGCGATCGTCCATTAAAAACTACCGCCCCAAATTTGAGAGGGAAGAAAAAATTCTGTCCCATCCCGTCCCGAACTGAAAATCCAATCCCATCCATCCCTAAAATACATACACAATAATATTCATTAATCCTATAAAAAATATATATTTTACCGGCAAAGTATGTAATCAGGCATTATAGAATGCGTAGGCTATCTATACAATGCCAAAAACTGGTCAGGTAAAGTATGAAATAACGCACATTTTATACTTTGCCTAGTCCCGCTGGCTCTTTAGGTAAAGTATGAAAAACAGTGTTTCCACAGTTAGCGGTTCGGGCAAAGTCTCAAGGTCAATGCCTCCCTCCACCCTTCGTGTTCATCCCTTCTCGCGCCTACATTGCCGTAACACATGTGTTAACCTAACCGAAATGTAGGTTAGATTAGGTTAACACATTTTCAACTTTCAGAACTTTTATATTGTACACTAATTAATTAAGTTCTTATAAACAGAAATTTTCAACTTTCAGCAATTGTATATTGTACAATAAACAATTTTCTAACCAAATTTATTCATTTAATACTTTGCCCCCTTACCTATTAGGCATTCTATAAAATGCCTAGGCATTATATACAATGCCTAGCCAAAGTGTTTAAATTAATAATAATATTACTCCATTTCACACTTTGCCTAAAAGCACTAGGCAATGTATAGATTGCCTAGTCATTCTATAAAATGCCTGAATTTCATACTTTGCCGGTAACATATATCCATACATAACCATTTTCCTTCAAAGCAAAACTACTTAAAAAACTCATCCAAACGATACAAAGGTTTATCAATCACATAAGTTTTAAATTTATTTTTAAGTTTTTAAATTTATTAAAATCTGCGATATCTTTTATTTCTTAAGGCAGCGAATTCAAATACTTAATTCTGAAATAGTGAACATTCTTAAAATAGTGAATTAAAATACTCGTTTAGAAAAACGATAATGAAGACAAAAAAGTTGCCAAAATTAATCCAATTAACGCTGACATTAATATAATGATGATTGGACTACTAATAACGGAGAAATTGTAATTTTTCTGAATAAAGCATGGTTCTTCAGTACAAACTGTCTGAAATTTGTATGTTTTTATTTGGAAAATTTACAATTTCTCAATTATTCGTTGTTCGATCATTATAATCTTAGTATCAGCGTTGATGGGATTAAATTTTGCATCTTCTTTGTCTTTTGTATATATTTTCTAAAATTTACGGTTTTTAAGATATTCAGCTTTGAAAACAAAAAAAAACAGTTGGCATTTTGAAGTGGTACAAAGTAGAAATTTGATACTTCCTACAAAAATAGTTCTTAATACTGGTCATCCATGTACTAAGTAGAGGTTTGTGAGATATAATTAAATATGTAAAAATCAAAACAGAAAACAAAGCACTTTAGGACCTATATGTTTATTTTTTTTAATCTTATTTTTACCTCTTCTATCATATATTGAAATGTTTTACCATAATTTCCATTCATTATGTATATTAATAAGTTGAATATACGCCTCCCATGATTCTTTTATGATACCTAAACCTTATTCTTATGGGTAATTTTGTATGCTTATTTACATTACTTATATCCATTTTACTTAATATGAGGCTTTGTCCAAAGTATTATTTAAAAATTTGAAATTCTCTGAGTATGCAGGTTTGCTACAATGGCAGGTGTATTCTCTTCATTGAATATTTAATTAGGCTGTTGCAAATGAGTACATGTAAAATCCGTGTTCAAGGTTGTTTTTGATGGCTACAGAAATTAAAGTTCTACAAAACCATTTATACAGAGAAAAAAAATTAAAAATTTTGGAGCATTTTATATTTTAATAAAAAATGCTGAAAATAAAATATTATTTTATTTTTTAGGTGTGTCAGTTACATTTCTAATCGTACATCTCAAATGAAACAAGTTTTCAAGTTTTATGAAGATTATACCTAAAACAAATATCTTTGAGACTTATTAATCCTTTGAGCCCCCTAAAGTTAGTTTTTTCATTTCTCAAATTTTAATTTTAAAACTTTATTTTGTTTGTGTTTGGTCTAATCTTTTGGGTAATTGCCATGATTTACTGACAGTATACTGAACTAATAGATATTTTTATAAGTGTCCCCCAATACAAAGTTAAAAAGAAGCAAAACAGGTGTCCATTGCAAATCCTGTCAACTTCCACCATTTGCAGCACCAGTCACCGTTTATTTTAAGTGTGCCTTCGACCAACTTTACCACACATTCCCAATCCTCTCTCATGGTTGGGAATAGAACCATGGGCGGATTTCTGGGGGTGCCAGAGGGTGCCCGGCACCCCCTGATTTTTGCTGGTTTTTTAGGCAGAAAAGGAGGAATCAATTTTCAACACAACTATACATAAAATACGACAGGGTTGTTGTCAAAAGAGAAGAAATAGATATTTTTTAGGTATGCCTGCCAAAGGACTATTTGAATAGAGGTTTGATGTTTAAATTTAAGCATATAATATTTCATAAGTGAGGTGACCTGGCACCCCCAAAAATTAAGACCTAAATTCGCTCATGAATAGAACCTGCGTACCTTTAGAAAATCTTCAACATTTGGCTCGTCAGCCATTGTCGTGGACTACTTGGCTACAGTGCCACCCTCAGCAAGGTGAACGATTGGCGCATAAAGCCTACAAACGACCCAAGCAGCAGTTCCTTGAACTGGTTGACTAAATCGTCATTAATCACAACCAGAGGCTGCTGATTCGACGGCGCATTCATGGACATTAAAAAGTTAATATTTCTTAAAATCTGCATAAATCTTCTAAACAATCCCATGCATTTTGAAATGCCCTTACACGTCATTGTCATTTTGACAAAATATTTATTTGCACAATTTTTCCAGGTAACAAGTGACCTTCAAGTTACAGTCTCTCCCGAAAAGAATAACCCATCTTTGGTCTTCTCAGTTCTCAAGGTTAGTTACTAGTTACCATCATCAACTTGTACAAGATAAAGTAATATCATTTTGGTAGATTTATTTTTTAACCTTAACCAGACTAACCCCATGCAGCACAAAGCGCCGAAAAAAACTGATATTTTTCCTATTATTTTCCACTATACAGACACTGGCATAATATAACCTCTAAATAGTTAAACCAATTTTATGTTATTTGTTCTGTAATTAGAAACTCAATTCTACACATTTAATCATTAATTACTGAACTTCTTAAATGAAGTTAATTACAACATAAACCAAGGAAGTTAGCAGACTCAAGCTTCTCCCAAGCATGGAAAAATGTTCAAAAATTCGGAAACACTTTTTTTTAATTGAGGCTGGAAAATCTCTCAATTATGTATTCTTCGATAGATTTCTTGATTATTTCTTAGAGATTCGGTAACTACACGGCCATCAAATCTCTTTCATCACCGTTGGTCAATCTCGGCTCTATCTGTCTCCGTAACTTCGATCGTAATCTCTCAGTCATCTCGTGGCTATCAAATTTTTCCGTTCGGTTTCGGCCGTAAGTCCCTCAGTACAGCATGTGAAAAATCCTGGTCGTATCGCAAAACAAATATCTTGATCCAAATATAGCTGGAAAAAATTTGATCTTCCATGGGATCACTGTGAATCCCTTTGTTGTATATCAGCTGACAAATATTATGCTGGCCTTATACGGCTGCCAAAACTTCCGATCGTAATATGGTGCTGAATCTCGGACGTTTCGCAAAATCATATCTCAATTATATCGCAAATAGGAAAACATTCGTCGTATTACAAAACAACCATAGGATTACATTATGTATGATTACATTTTATGATCTTTCACTGTCACAAAATTTTACAGAAATTTGTAGATTTAAAATTTATTTCGGTTGTATTGTGGCCAGCAAACTGTAGTTGTTTTACAGCAGATGAATCTCTTGGTCGTTTCACGGACGTCGAATGCCAGTTGTTTTGATCAGTATCTTGATTCTAGCAATGTTTCTTAAATTCTCAGAAATACCTTGGCAATAAAATCTCTTGGTATTATCATCTTTGAAAGTCTTGCAGACATTTTGCGGTCGTAAATACTCAAATATTTTGCCTAAAACATTATATAGTGATGGGTGTTGGTAGCTGTAGGTATGGACCTAGATAATCTTGCCCCCCAACTGAAATTAAGCCCATGGCATATACCACTCTTTTTACTCATGGAAAATTCCACCCCCTGTCTTTGCAGTGAGCCCCCCCAAACATAGATCCTGGGTCCGCCACTGGAGGTTAGATACTATTACGCTCAACAGTATTTTCGCGGCCCTCTGATTTTGTCAGGTTGGCAATATGAGGGCGTGTAATTTAATTCTTTGCATTACTGACCAACAACAACAACTTAGTGGGAGTCAAACTGATTGATTGAACAATTGAGAGGACTTTTGGAAGTTATTCTACAAAAACTCCCTACCGGAGGTTATTCCAACCCGACGTTATTCATATTCAACCATCCCGTTGTAACTTCTTTATAATGAAAAGCACATTGGTACTTAGAACAGAATTTTTGCATGTATCTAATGGTTTTTCAAGCTTTCCAAAAATTAGGGATATAATAAAAAAACAAATGAATTTTTTTTGGAATTAGTAATAGGTTTGTAATAACCTGGTGATAACTCAATAATAATTTAAGAATTTGATTGCTCAAGCGTACTTATAGTGCGAACATTCAAGAAACCTGGTAGTTTGTGGCGGTTTAGACTATATTACTTTGCCTGCTTGACCGATTTTTAAAAACTGAACCACAAAAGATGGATTTGAATAAGCCTCTGATTTTTTTCTGGTTTTAACTCGATTGGATAATCTATTCCTGAGATATTGGCTTTGAATCTTCAAAATGTCCATAAATTCCTTTACACTGTAAAAAGCTTTTTTTTATTAAGAGTTTTTTTTCTAAATTTGTTTAAACTTTTGTAATTTTTTATGTTTTTGTAATAATTTTCTAAGCTTTTGTCTTTTTCCATGTACACTGGTAATTTATTGAATAGGTAACTAGGGGCCCATGCGCAACTTGCACATTTTAATATTATTTCTATTTGTGAAAGACTCACCTACAGTCGGAATAAATTGTATGGCTTTAAACTCACCTCTATTAATCAAATTAACCTTTTCAATTGAAATTAAAAAGATCTCACCTAAACAAATCTAAATACCTAAACTAACAAGTCCTAACTGAACAAAACACACACACACACATACCATTCATCACCCAAGCACTATGTTTTTTTTATTTGGTTATCTTATTGCACAATAATAGGATATTAGAAGTTTTTCTAGGCGGCTCATTTGCAAACTGCGCATTTCAATATTTTTTCTGATTTTTAATTAGTCTTTGTCTCTCAGCAGTTCTCTGTTCTTGCCGAAGGTTAAACATGTTTTCCCTAATCTTGTTGACTCGTTTTCTCTATGCCTGCTTTTTCTCACTCTGTTTCGGAGATCAGTTTACAATATTTTTATAATCCGTCGTTTGTGGATCTTTCCCATAAAGAACGATTTACCTGCCTCAATTTGGCTACAATTTACAAAAGTAGCCCAAATTCATTTTCTTAAGCTGGATCAGATCTCGTTTACAGTTGTGGACAATCTATTTTTGTTTACAATGTGACTTAATACCTAGGGGGCAAATGCGCAAATTGCGCATTTTAATATTATTTCTGTTAGTGAGGAACTCGCCTACGATTAGAAGATATTGTAGGCTTTAAACTCACCGTTATTAATCAAGTTAACATTCCAAGCGAAATTTAAATGTCTGGCCTAAATAAATAAAATATTAGCTGAACAAAACATACACATTGTTCATCACCCCATCACTATCTATTTTAATTTGTCTTGTGGCACAGCAGTAGTATACCGGAAGTTTTTCTTCGCCTATTCATGCCCTTACATCATCTTTAAGTTACGGCAATTAGATAGGTGGTGCAGTGTCCCTCTGATGTTCTATCAGTCTTTACCTCTCGGAAGTTCTCTGCGATCTTGTCGAAGGTTACAGGATGTATGTTTTTTCCCTAATCTCATCCACTCGGTTTTCTCTTTGCCTTCTTCTTCTTTATGTACCATAAAGAATGATATTACTTTCTCAATAAAGCTACAATTACCAAAAAAAGTTTATTCAAAAATTTATTTTCATAGACTATCTATTTTTGTTTACAATCTGACTTAGATTAAACAAAGTCAGATCGTATGTGGTTTAGAAATCCATCTGAAGGTAATCAGCTGTTAAATTACGATCACATTTTAAAACCGTTATAACGCAAGTTGGTCAGCACAGGAGCGTTGAAAGCGCCCTCTAGAAATAAATCAAAGGCTCAGGGGTTGAAGCCATAAAAAAATGCCCATTTTGATTATCAGTCGCCGATGCGCTACATTATAAGCTTTAAATGACACCTCAATCGTAAAAATCGGTTAAGTAGAACGGCTGAAAAAGGGATCTAACAGAGAAAACCCTTATTGTACTAAGTATATAAATTTGAAATAAGAGAAAGGAAAAAAGGGCCGTTTGTTCATACAGTGTTGTGTTGTGGAATATTGTAATTTAAATTATTATATCTAAACTTTTTAATTTTTTGTACTTTTTTTATTAATAAATTAATTAATAAAAAAATAAATATCTTTCTGATTTATAAAAAGATATTTTCAATTGCAATGAAACTCGATCAATAGCTTAATGAATCCTTGTGGTTATGAATGTAATTGCATCATAAGTTTGTCAAAGTCCCATCTGATCTACCACTGAAGTTTTCAAGTTTTGTACTGATAAAATTGTATCAATCAAATATGTCCATAGAGCAGTGTCCAGTTGTGGTGGCCCAATGGTTATGGACAGCAGCCTCTTTACCGCCTGACTGTGGGATTCATATCTGCTAATGAAGTTACACAGAAGACTGTAAGCGTCGGCTTCCGCACAGTCTCGCTGGTCCAGGAGGAAGCTGTCGCTGGCCATCCTGATAAGGGTAAAACTTTTAGGATAGTCAGTGAAGATGTGCGTACGTGAAAATCTTATAATGTTTTTACTAAATTTTATTATTTTTTTAATCTTCCAGAAATTATCTATTTAAGAAAATCATAATTAATTGCTCACCAAGATTTATTTAATTAAAAAAGTTGAATAAATCACATTACTTTCTTTTAATATTCAATGATTATTTTCTGGAGAAATTATTTTAAAAGGCAAGTGGTTTATTTTAACAACTCCCAAATTAACCTTTTTTGTACTTCCTATCCTCAATTTTGTGTTTGTAATGTCTTTTCTTTCATACAACCATTGGCCTAACTGTTTTAGGTTTGACATTCTTTTTCCGTGTTAATGGAGTTTCTATTTTTGCCAAGGGCTCTAACTACATCCCAGCTCATATTCTGCCAGAATTGAGTGCTGATCCATTAAAGGTATGATTAGTTAAGTTTTTTAATAGATAAGAAATTTTGAATTGTCATAATTACTTTTCTTTAATTATTTTTATACCATATCCAGTGTGGTAATTTTTTTGAGCACATCATTGCGATCTCAAGAAATAGAAGAGATACAAGGAAGATTCAACTAACAAAGTAATGCGGAATAATTAGATGAGTAAAATGGTATTGAGCAATTAAAAATATTTCAACAAACTCATTTGCTGAGCTCAAAAAACTATTTTTGCCCAAAAATTAAAATTTTATGTTGAATCTAAATACTTAGACAAAAATAGATATTATTAATAGTTATTAGAGAAATATACCAATGTTCAAAATTTTAAATACCATCATATAGCATTTTATTTCTATTTGGAGAAAGATTTTCTCCTGATTACAAAAATACCAAAAAAAGTGAACACATTGTATACTCTTATTCCAGCAATGTTTGCGATTGGTTGGTTTGTTGCTTGCTTGATTGCACAATTATCTCAAAAATGGCTCTTGGGGGGTAAGTTTTACCTCCAGTTAAATAAACTTACCTCCAGCTTTTGAAATAAGTTATTTTTTGCTTAAAAACGTGTTTTATGCAGTATACCTACTTCTTCTGAGAAAATATAATTATGTTTAAAAGTTCATTTGTAAGCTGTAAAATTTTAACACGGGGTCATATGGATTGCCAAATCAGAAACAAAATCTCAAAGCAAATGTAAACAAAACAAAAGTTTTCATTTCATAAAGCAGCTAATTTCAAACAAACCTTGAACCTAAGGCGCATAAAGAAAGACATGTAAAAGATAGCACTGAATATAGAGTTAACAAAGAAGATAAAATTTTGTTTTTTTTAGGGATGGACAGGATTGGATTTTCAGTTCGGGACGGGACGGGACGGGATTTTTTTTCTTCCCTCCTAAATTCAGGACGGGACGGGACGGGATTTTTGTCTTCTCTAAATCTTCGGGAAATGCTCATTCACGAATTCATTTTCTCTATTACAATAATAGTGTTAGGTTGAAAACAATGTCATATATAAATGTTTGTACCGTCCCAACTCAAAAAATTTCTAGAAATAAATTTAAGTGAAAAAGTACTAACTTATATGCAATTGACAAAATAGCAAACATTAGAAACACATAAAAAAATAGTAACACAATGAAATTGTTAATTATAAATAAAATACAAACTTATATAAAAATGGTAAACAAAATGTATTGTTCATTTCTTATTATTTTTCATTAAATTTGAATTTTTATTCTTCCTAATTTAAATACATTGAAAAATAGAAATAATATAAAACACCCCCATTGCAGCAGACCTGCATACTCAGCAAATTTCAATGCAAAAGAATGTATAGTTCAAGCCAACCTAACGAGATTTGACATGTTTTTGTAAGCTCCATAAGAATAACATGGGGAATGAGTATGCAAGTTTGATGCCACGAAAATGGAAATACTGGTGATTTTAGAGTATTAAACATTAGATCTCATCTAGATGAAGCCACAAACCAAGTTTTCTCCAGGTATGTTGAGAAATAAGCGTGATATAGAATTTTACTTATTTCCCATAAGGTTAACATTGGGACAACATACTGTGTTTACCACTTTCAATATCTCGGTAACCAATGGACATAGAGCAGTGATTCAACATACTAAATTACTAAATTGTTTACTTTTTGAGCTGAATCAATGGTGCCAACAAAAATTCGATAAATTTTATTTTTCTTTGTAAAAAGCTCAAAAACCCATTTTTGGGGGGTTTATCCCCCTTTACCCCCCCTTCCAGTGGTCCGATCGGGCTGGATCACAATCTCGTCCGAGTGATTGCCACTTTACACGACTGTACCAAGTTTCATTGAGATCGGACCATATTTACGGCCGCTATCGTGTTAACAGACATATATATATAGATACATAATATATTTATATAAATTCGAACGAATGGTGTTTTTTGCTTCTGGGGACCCCAAAATGAAAAGTTATCATGGTCCGGGTCTTAGGTCTTACCATGAGTACTACGGTAATAGCTTCTTCCCTATAGGGGAAATTCGCTAAAAAGAAATAAATAAATATAATATGCATTTTTTTACGTTTGATAGATACACAAGTTGTAAGTTTTTAAGTTTCTGCTTTTTGTTTTATTGTTTGGTTTCCAAAAAGCCAAAAGTAAAATACTAGAGTGGTTATTGCATGTTGACAATAAACTGTCATGTATAATCAGTAAACATGTCATTGTATTTTTATAAACTTTGGGCTTTGGAGTTCTTGTTTTAGGAAATGACTCTATGACTCATAATTTTCCCAGCATTTTGAACTACTGTAAAAAAATTAAAAATAAATTTAGTTTCAAGATGACAAGCATAACACTAGTTTTTCCAAGCTTAAAATTATAAATTTGAAGTTTACAGCTCCCAAACTTAATATTTCATAAGTTACATAAAATATTAATTACCTATGTATTAGAAATTTCTTGAAAGTCTCAAAGTCTTTACTTTTGTCAATTCTTTTTACTTATTTATGAAAAATAATCATTCTTTCGGCTGGGATTCAAAGACATCTGAATTAGTTTAGAAAATTGAATCAATGGGCTAAACCACAATTTGTAGCAGACCAATGTGGCCGACAATATGAATAATCATCACTGTCACGCCTTGTAGCAAGTTGTTTCCGTTGATTAACCGCTATCGGTGAATAACTAAGATTGCATTTAACACCCAATTGCGAGTTAGCAATCCTACATTTGCTGTTTATCAACGATCGGCAAATACGTGCGATCGTTTTTCACGGCCGATCGCGAGATTTGTAAAACATCGGCCGTTAATCTGCGATCGGCAAAGACGCGGCCGTTCGCAAATTCCGCAAAGCTAGATTTGCCGTCTATTCGTGATCGGTAAATACGCGCGATCGATTTTCACGGCCGATCACGAGTTCCGTAAAGCTACATCGGCCGTTAATCCGCGATCGACAAATACACCCTAGCGTATTTCGGGGTCGTTCGCAAACAGCGCTAATCTATTTTTGCCGTTCATCCGCATCTGGCAAATACGCGCGATGGTTTTCGCCAATGGGTGTAAAATTTGATCATTCTTATTTGCTGATCGCAGGTAAACATAAAATAAGTAATAGATACACTGCTGATAAATGAAACGCTGTATTTGGTATTTTTTTATTTTATTTTAACAATAATTCCACTTAATCCTAAATATTCGATAATCCGAAATAGGTTCGGCCCTAATTATTGCAGATAATTGGGACTCCATTGTATTGGGAAAAACAGTGTTTTGGCATTAAGTTTAGAAGGTCACAATTTTGTGATGCCTGCTAGAGTAGTTTTTTTCATCAAAATGAGCTGAAGTGGATGTTTTTGGTGAGTGGTTGTGTTTAAAGACTGAGGCAAAGCTAGACTTGGAGAAATAATCAAGCACAAAAAAGATTCACAATTTGAGTCCAGTCATGACCTATTTTCTCAAAAAACGGTATTTTCTTTTTTACAGTTTTTCTTTACTCTCCTATGTTTTTCCACAATTAGAATAGAGGGTAATTTCTCCCCCTCCAGAAATGAAGGGTAATTTCCTACATAAGAAAAAAATAATTTTGGAGGAGTTATGTTAAGTAAATAATTATTACTTTATTGTTTCCTTCACAATTTACTTTATGATAAAATTATTTAATCAAACTTAACAATTAAGTCAGCATTTTAGGGTGGACTGGGGAAATACCGACACCTCAGGCAATACTTACACCCTAAATCTTGGTCGTAATATAAGAGTGAAACGCTATTGGATAGTGCTACTACCTTGCGGGAGACACCAGAACTAACAGCCAAAAGAGTTTTTTTCAGCAGATGAAGTGGTTAATCTGTGATGATACTAAATTAAATGTAATGTTTTGCTTTTTGGTCTAAAAACGGATCCCTAAACTAAACTAACTAAAACATAACATTAGACTTAAGGAAATAAGATTTAGTCAGCTAGAAAGTGTATTTCAAAGCAAACATTTTGGTATGGTTTGGTAGTTTAATTTTGGATAGGATTGATAATGGTAAGACGACCAAGGGTTAAAAATCTGCCATCTTGTTTCTCTGGGGTAATGTCGACACACCAAAAAGGGGCAAAATCAACAGGTGCCTATATTGCCTCTTCAATCAAAATAATATCGCTATTGAATTTATAGTGTCTAAATATTTATTTTTATTATCTTTCTGATGTGAGCTCTAGAAAACGGGAAACAGACCGGGCTAAAAGGTATGAAGAACCATTAAAAAGGGCAATTTGAGTTTGTTCAGTCGGAGATTGGAGATTGGCAGCTGAAGTGGGAATGCCTGAAATTACTTTTAATGATCTCCTTAAATTACTAGATGCCTATTTCTATTACATTTGCTTTTAATGTATATTATAACTTATACTCTACTTTATTTAACAACAAACTAAATTTTTCTGAAGTTTTTTTGTCACTTCTTACCTATGTCGGCATTAACCCAGTCGGTATTACCCAGGTCACCAGGGAAAAACAGACACCTTGCACAAATATTATTATGAAAATTGTTTTTATATTACTCAACTACACTATATTATCTACTTAATATATTATTCTGATGTGGAAAATGCCAAGTAAATGGAATCCAAAACTAGAAAATTCGTAACTAAACTTGAAAAATACTAAAATTAAAATTGTCCAAAGGTGTCAGCAATTCCCTGGTCTACCCTATCTCTTTTGAATTTTTATTCACCAGGTAGTTGTTTACTAGTTAGTATCACCTCTAGTAAAAATTATTTTCTCTGCAATGTAGGAAATAATGTGTTTATCCCGAAAATATCAGACATTTTGTATGGAAATGGGCATAAAACCCTGGGAAATTGGAAAATATACATTAAATACATTACTTGATACATCATAAAAGTTTTCCAAAATATATCATGTGGATACTCAAATTATCCAGGAGAGCAAGTTGAACAAGAATGTAAGAATTTTCAAGATGCGATGAATGTTAACAAAGATAAAGTTGGAAAAGCATTGGAAAAACTGTATCTTTGCATATAACACATTATTTTCTTAGTTTTTCTTAGTTTGGCTCCTCTGTGGTAGCTAAGGATAGCTTGTGGTATGTTATGTTAGTTTAGATAAGTAAGGGTGAGGTCTACACACTGTAAGCCATTGTTTATCAATCTCGGCATTCTAATGGTCATTAATCTATATATTTATAATTTTATTTTAGTTAGTTTTAAGAATCAGCCTTCTTTCAATCTCAGGAGTGAATTTCATTATTATGGCACCCATAGCAAAGGTAAAATCGATATTCTTTTTATTAGGCTAGACAAAACCAAACAGAATCATGATATGCTGGGTAGAAAATTTCTAAATAAAATCCCAATTAATGTTCTGCAATTACCACATAATAGCTTTAAGAACGTAATTTATAAATGGCTCTTAAATAACCCAATTTATAAGATCAGTGAATTTTTTGATCTTCCTGTAGATAGCCTATATAATGTTTAACTATCTTCAGTGTGTCGTCAACCCCACCAAATATTTAAGTCTGTGATGTTCTGTATGTGTTAATCTTTTTGTGCATGTCTCTCTATTTATTTTATTTGTGTCATAAAATTATAGCCTACCTTGTTAGCATGACTATATATATTTTTAAGTTATGCTGTGAATTTTCAGATTAAGCAACTGAACTCGGAACAAACCTTCACATGAACTCTCGGACCATATCTTATACATTGTACAATGTTCTAACGGATAGTAAAGATATGTTTATGTTAGGGGTGTGCGAATAGTGATTTTTGAACTCGAGCCGAGCCAAGCCGAGCTTTTTCAAAAGTTTTCGAGCCCGGGCTTTTTTGAGCCGAGCTTTCACCAAATTATTAAGGAACTAGTAGATATACCCGTGGCTTCGCTCGCTGAAAGGATACAAAATTAATGTTTGGTTCAATTATACGTCATTTGTAATGCGCAACTTTTACAAATTTCCAAATAGATTGACGATTTCAATAATTTTATCTGAACTATACATTTTTAAGCACTTAATTACAAACTTAAGGTTGCATCTCCATCCCAGATGGACATGAGAAGAGGGAACGTTTCCTTGATGAATTTTCCTTTTTCGCTCAAATGTTATGAATTGGCTACCATGTGCTAACATAATCTAATTTTTCAGTTAGCCTTAAGAATCCTGAAATGTCCTAGTTTATCTATTATTTAACCTATAAAATTGGGTTTCTAATAGTTTGAATACAAAATTATTAACTTCAGGGGTTTAAACTCAGAACTTTTATTGCACCGCCCTTTTCCCTAAAACCTGTCGGCCAATTTGACATAACAGAATAAGAGGCATATGTATGATGTATAGCTGATGTAAATACCATAAATTTAAAGGCCGCAAATTTCAATACTGCAAAAGGCGGACTCTATAGACCTAACATCTGAATTTAGTATGTTTATTAATATACCAAAAACTGTTAGAAAGGATATAAAACTAATGTGTAGGCCAAAAAATGAGACACCTAATTCTCCAATTTTTTTCAATCATTGGAGATTTGATTACGGGTTTAGCAGCTTGAGGCGAAAATTTTCGGTAGAAATAGTATATTTGATTGAACACAGCCTAAATCGCTCTCGGCCAATACGCAAACCCTCCTAAAATTTAGTTCAGAAAAACCCCGATTCTATAAAAAATAACGGAATGATATGTCCATGCAGTCTCAAGACTTAAGTTCGATTACTTCGGGTGATCCGTGAAAAGCGAGTAGCGTAGGTATTTGGTATCTGAAAAATATTTAATATAAGATTATGTGTTGTAAAATTTATTGTTTTAGGAAGTGGAATTCCTATTTTTTTTCTCTTTAAAATTTCTCGAGAACTTCTATTGATATTTGTTAATCATAGCTCTAAAACTAAAAAGGCCGCCATTTTGAATTTTTGAATTTATCTTATTTTAGCCTTTCTAGATGTAGCATTTTAAAATCATTCATTAGTATGCATCTAGAGCCTAAAAAGAATATTTGAGCCAAGATTCATGGCCCAAAGCCCTACATTGTTTTAGAAAATAAGCTTTGAAAAATAAAAATGGCCGCCATTTTGAATTTTATAATATTCCCTATTTTAGCCTTTTGAGATAAAATATCTTAAAATCCTTTCTTAGTACGCATCTAGAGCCTTTATAGAATATTTGTGCCAAGTTTCATAGCCCAAAGCCTTATAGTTTTTGAGAAACTATGTGATCAGTCAGTCAGTCAGTCAGTCAACCGTTTTTGGCTTTTATATATATAGATTATGAAGCTTAATTTTAATATTAAAATATACAATAGACTAATGTTTGCATACCTTAAGTGAATGCCAGTTAAAAACTAGAAAGCTTACCTCCAAAACAAGTTAATGATACGATAGGTTCATCATTATTTTGTATTATGTTACATAAAATTAATCAAACTGGCTCAAAAAATAATTTATGGAGAAAAATGTCAAATTTACATTTCAATATTTGACTCCCCAATTCCACAATACTTTACTTTTAAATAAATAGTTAAAATTACATAATTAGACGAGTTACATATAGGTACTAGAACATTAATTTCAAGAGTTAATAGGAGTAGATGGAATAGTTTAAATATGGTTATATCTAGTAAAAAAATAGCACATTTACACTTAGTCAAACACAAGATTGATTTTTTTTATGTTCACAAAGTGAAGATGATTATTGCAGTCCCAATTGTGGCATATTAATGGCTAAACTTATTATTTCAGAATCTACTATATATTTGTCAAATACCACTCAGTGGAAACATCGTACAGCCCAAACTACTTGACCTAGAACCTTGAAACTTTGCATGGATGTTCGTCTTAGGGCGTAGACAGCCGCTAAGAACGGATTTTACAAAATTCGTAGTATAAAGAGGTTTTTGGCGAGGCCGAAGTTTTCAAATTTTCCCATTTGGAAGTATGTTGGACGATTTTTGTTTACATTTTTAATGTTCATAAAACAATCAGCTGGTAGTTAGCTTCGGAAATGTATACGTTGATACAGATGATAATAAATTGATTTCTTTGATCATGGCGTCATTGATTTTTGTTGATTTGTTTCAAGGAAATAATTATGTACTATATAAAAGTTACATTTGGTTTAGATAAAATCCACCATTAATTAGTTAAGTGGTACCATCTATATTTCCGTAGCGGGAGTTACGCAGTTTTAAACGTGAAGAGCATACTGCCTTTTATGGCTGAGACTAAATCCCGGTAAGATGGAAAGAGAAAAGAACAGTGGTTTTTCAGTCACAAATAGAATGTGCTGAAATGATATGATTCTTTGATCTACTTATGTAAAAATTTATAAATTATACAAATCCCTGATTGTAAGTTATATTTATACTATTTTTTCTATTGTATTTTTGTCAAATACCACTGACCTATCCTATGTACAGCCAAAACTACTTAACCTAGAACCTTGAAAATTTGCATGGACGTTCCTTACAGAGTGTTGGCATTCACCAAGAACGGATTTTTTAATTCGAGGTTTTTAGAGGTTTTTCGTGGAGCTGAAGCTTTGAAAATGCCCCATGTTAATGTAATGGATGATCTTTTGTTTAAATTTCCAATTTTATTCAATCAAGCATATTAGCTTCACAAACGGATACGTTGTTACAGCTGATTTATAATTTGATTCCTTTTATCATGGTTTTGTGGTTGTTTTGATGATTTTGTTAGGTTATTCATACTATATAAAAGTTACATTTGGTTTAGTTTCGTACCTTATACGTTCAATCATAAGCTCATTATGTGGTACCATCTTTTTAGGCAGCGGGAGCTATAGTTATTTCCTCATGCCGTCCTTCATGTTTTTAATTACAATCATGCCAGTTACAATAATTTGGCAAATTTCTTTTTCATCTAATTCGACGGTGTCCCGGCTTTTCACGGAAAAATAAATACTGCAATCAGTGGTTGATCTTAAATTATTCCTACCCGTCCATATTTTAAGTTAAAACTAAGTGAATCGAGTTTGAAATACTGCCCACGGATAGCACCATAACTGTTTCGAACATTCAGCCCTTTACTGTACTTAATTGATGCCGCCCTACTTGGCAATCCAGGGAAGTAATGGTAAATCTACAAGGAAGTACCTTAAAATCGACACATTTGGTGTTAAAATCGGTCCGGCCGTTTTCGAGTTATAACGGTGAAAAGAAAACCTTCACTATCTGCTGTGGTATGCTACATCCTACTGTGGTATCTACATTTTATCCTACATTCCGCCATAAAAAAAACATATCTCTACATGACATATTCCTTGATATAAATATTTTCTATTCAGTCCTCTAGATTCTCATATCAAGGTTAGACGATAATTTTTATCGTGAGCGAAGACACGGGTTCTGCTAGTATAATATACTAGGGGCCCCATGCGCAAATTGCGCATTTTAATATTGTGTTCGTTTGTGGAAAACTATAACCTAAAATTCGAAAAAAATAATTACCTTCTTTAAATTCACAATTATTAAAAAGTTAACCTGTTTAAACTTGAAATTGAAATGTTACATTTTTTTTTAGAAGCTTAGCTGGGAAAACATACACTCATATTGTCCATCGTTCCCACACTATTTATTTGAATTTGATTGTCTTCTGGAAATAACTTTGCTCAACATTAGGATACCGCATGTGCTTTTCACGTTTGCCCTTACATAATCGTTAAGTCGCTGAAAGTATATAGGTGGTACAATGTCGCTCTGCTGTTCAATATTTGTCTCTTAGCAGTTATCTGTTCTTGCCGAAGGTTACGCTTGTTTTCCCTGATCCCTCTAATCTTGTCTTCTCTATTTTCTCTTTGTATTCTTCTTTTTTCTTTTTCAGGATTCGTAAATCGTCTTACAGGCCGAATAATGTAATAATTTCCTTTTATAAATTTACTTCCTAGCTATGGAGTAAAAAGCTGGAAAAAACTTTGAACATTCAAGAAAACTATCGTCATATCGAAATAAAAATAATGTGAATGTTCGTTTGAAATTTTGTATATGAATAAAATTAATAATTTACAATATTTGAAACATGTTGATATACACATCAAAGAGTGATTTACCCCGAATCAATAAAATTATCACATCTAAAAATTGTTCACTGTTCATAAGTTGTTTCGTCTCTTATTTAAATTTTCAGGGTATCTATTTTTGTTTACAATGTCACTGGTTGACAATTTGTCTGAAGGTAATCAGCTGTTAAATTACGATTTACGTTTAGCAAGTTGATCAGCACTGGACCGTTGAAAGCGCCCTCTAGAAATAAATCAAAGGCTTGGGGGTCGAAACCGAAAAAGAAATGCCTATTTTAACTATCTGTCGCAGGTGCGCTACGTTATAAGCTTTAAAATGACACCTCGATCGTAAAAATCGGTTCAGTAGGACGCCTGAGAAAGGGATTTAACAGAAAAAAACCTTATTGTATTAAGTATATAGATGAATGAAATATTTAATAACAACAATAATTTATTGTAATCCTAAAATTAGTTGCATTTCTAAACTTTTGTGAAAAAATAATGTACAGTCTAGAAGAAGAAAGAAGGAAGAAGAAAGATTAGGAAGAAGAAAGATCAGAAATTATTTTTGTATTTTGTATTTTGTGTCTTTCTACGCCAGTGGCATTTTTTAACGTTTTGATCGGGAACGGTCCAAACCCGGGTCTTGTTACTATCTAACGGCGACCTTTTGTTAGACAGCATCATTCATTCATAGCCCAATGACAAATGGCAACTGGACCCAGTTTCGATCCTGTGAGAAATCGAACCGGTGACCCTCAGGTTATGAGGTGAGCGCTTTATCCACTCGGCTATCCAGTCAATTAGGACAGAATAGAGAGAAAGAAAGAAACAGCTACCTCTCTCACTCTCCTTATCAGAGGGGGGGGGGGGGGTGGAGGTTGTTTACTCCAACTAATTCCCTGTCCCTTTTTTTGTCATTGTTTGACTCAGTGCGTGTGTGCGTGTGTCAAAGAGAGTGAGTTAATTAGGAGATAAGGAATCCTTACTACAAAATGCAAAAATACAAACTACTTGTCATTCAACTATAAATTATGGCTCATTTTTTTGTCTTATTTTTATAAATCAAATAAGACCAAAATGAAACTCGTACGACATACCGTTTAAGAGATAAGACATGATAAAATAATAGACTTAAATGCTGTATTTCGCGGTTCTCCAAGGTCAACTATATATAGCTCCTATTTCCGTCTGAATGGAGATATTTCTTGTTACCTGTCAATATCCTTTCCTTATCACTAGGGAATTTTTTTCGTGGGAGGGAAACGCTCTTCTGGTTTAACGTGTCCAAAAATAGATCGCAATTATCTTTCCGATAAGACCTCTCTTTCCAAAAGCTCGGCTCGAATGTCGAGTTTTTTAGAAAAAAGTCGAGCCGAGCTGCATACTGAAAAGCTCGACCTAAAAAGCTCAGCCAGTCGAATACTCGCACACCCCTAGTCTATGTGCATGTCTACAACATTATGACTGGAAGCATTGGTGTTAAACATTCTGAACATTCTGATTGGTGTTAAAGTTCTGAGATGCATCAGAGCTGGCAGAGGATTTCAAAGAAGAAGGACTTTAAAACTTGATATTATGGCCAGAGCCGGATTTAGGCATGGGCCACATGGGCCCGGGCCCAGGGCGGCAAATTTCTAGGGGCGGCAAATTTTGAAGGCCAGTTAAAAATTTGCTAAAGTAATGTAGAACGTTTTATGCAATGTTTTTGTTTTATTATCAGATTTATAAACTAATACAAATTATGAAAAGTCCAGAGAGAAGTGTTTTAGTACATTAGATAATTTTTTACATCAAAATACACCATTATTTTGCATAGTGCGTCACTGGCGCGGAAGGGTGGCATTCGATGTACTCAAAGGTGCGAAAGCTTATTTTTTTGGACTGGGCGCTGGCGCTGAGTTTATTCGGGGTAATGGTGGAATCGGATCATAAGAAGGAGGGGGCAAGGAGGACGATATGTTTGTTATTTTTGTTAAAAATATATGCGACATGACGGCTGCGAAATGTCCGAGAGTTTTACCAACAGTTTTACAGCTGAGAGTTTAACGCGGTTGCGATACAGTACCACCAAGAGATTTAATTATTACGCCCACTGTGATACAACCGAGATTACCGGCTGCGATACAACCGTTAGATTTTATTGCCGCAAAATGACGGTAGAAATTTCGCCGATCGCTAAAAATTCTAAAGATTTTTTTGTAATACTACCAAAGATTCGTCGGCTGCAAATATTCGAAATATTTGTCTCAAAATACGATTGAGATTTTTCGCATGCAATACATCTGACTGGTTTGACGACCGATATAGAACCGACCGATTTACGGCCACTATACGACTAAGAGTTTTTTTAAACAACCCATATGTTCGCAGGCCATGATACAGCCTAAACATAAGTTGTTATTGCCGCAAAACCAAAGCAGGTTGTTTACCAGATTTCACATAGGCCTATATTTTTCCGACTTTTTTCTTACATCTCCCGACTATTTAAAAAAAATCACGATCAGTGAAATCAGTCATGATGCCTCCTTCAAAAGAGCGACAGATTGTCTGCCACAAAATGACTGAGATACATGCGTGCCAACCGCTGTAAAACGACCGATTTTTCGGCCACGACATGACCAATATGTGCAACGGTCGCGAAAAAAGCAAGCGACTTGTCGACCGCAATGCGACCAAGAGATCTGTCGGTGGCGATACAAGCAGGCAATTTTCCGGCCGCAAAACTACCGAGAGATTTTCCAGCTGCGATGTAAACGACTGATTTCCAGCCATAATATTACCGAAATATTTGTTAGTTGTCATTAGATAGAGAGATTTGCCGGCCGCGATGACGATACCAACGATGAAAACGGCTATATTACGTTTAGTTCTAACTCAAATATCGAAATTTCTGACCAAATGTTTAAATTCATTACTTTTTCCCGACATTTAGCGAAGTTTTCCTAAAAGGAAGAAGCTAACCGAGAGACTATGAAACGGCCGAAATAAAAAGAAGGCGATAATGAAGCTTTATTAGCCCCGAACTGGCCGAGAGATGATCGCGGCGAAACAATCGAGAGAATTTTAGACTGCGACAATGCGACCATGAGATTTTTTTGGCCAGAAATTAAATACATTTTTCAGTCTTGTTATCGAATTTTAACACTGGAAGACACCACAATATTTGTATAATTTTATTCTGTGAGGCTTTTCGCCAGCTGGCATATACACAATCACAAATATTATTGTGTTTTAATGTAAAAAATTCAAGTTTAGCTAATAAATTGTTATCCCAAATTATTTGGCGGAGCAAGTGCCCCCCCCCCCCTCCACATTACGCATGATGAGTTCTGGCAAATTGTCACGTTTGGGAGGAGGGGCGACGAATTGCTTTGGGCCCAAGGACGGCAAAATCGTAAATCCGGTCCTGAGTATGGCATGGAAAATGCTTTTAAAAAAAGTTATTACATAGAAAAATAAATAAAGTTATGTAGAATCTGAAAATAATAGTGTTTTGTACAAAATTATAGAGTATTTCATTTTTATAAAAGTGCACTTATTTAACAAACAACCATATCATCCAATGAATTTGATAAGAATGGTATGTTGCAGGTGCGCCACCTGTTGACCAGTGCCAGGGATGCCAACATGAACATGCTGCGGGTCTGGGGAGGCGGCCTCTATGAGTCAGACATGTTCTATCAGGTTAATGCTTCTGGCCTTAGTATACATTTTTCAGTTTTTTACTTTCAGTTTTTCACATCACCATTCAAATTGAGATCTTTGAATTGCTGTTGGAACCACTTTCGCCCATTTTAACAACATTTAAACAGTAAATTAAGGTTTATGCAACCTCAGAAACGGTGTCTAGAAAATGTTGTTCAGTCTTGAGGATCTTTCCTTTAAGGTTGATCGTGTATCTACTTCTCATATATCAGTGACGATCAGTAGTAGTCCAGTTGCAATTTTTACATCTGCTTACGAAGCATGAAATAATACAAAGCAGAAACATACTTTGCACAAAAATAGGTCCTATTGGTCATACATGTACCAAGTTGAATTTGGTACCTCATGTGGGTTTAAATTAACATTAGATTATGAGAAAGATACATACAGTAAGACAGACGGAAACCGGAGTGAGACAAACCAAATCCGTAATGACATATTTTGTTATTTAGCGAATTTTCCCTTTAGGGAAGAAGCTCTTACTTTAGGTCTCATGGTAAGACCTAAGCCCAGGACCTTTTCGTTTTAGGGCCCCCAGGTACCAAATACACCATTCGTTCAAATTTATATTTATAATGCAATGATAAGAACTGAGTACCCCTTATTAGATTCTACTTCCAACCGATATGTTTTGTGATCCAAGCCCAATATCAAGGTTTTTAAAAATTATAGTCAAGTTATTAGTCAAGTTATGTTAACCTTAGGGGAAATTACAACAGTTGTATAGTTTGTTTATTTATCAACACATCTCAGGAAAACTTGGTATGTGGCGTCACCTAGTTAAGATCTACTTGACTATGGCCTAGAATCCCGAAATATTTAGACTTCTGAGATAGCAAACCTGCATACTCACCTTCCCAATGTTAACATTTTAGGAAATAGTAAAATTGCATAGCTCGCCTATTTTTCGTCATATGTTGATCAAACTTGTATGTGGTTTCATTTAGTTGAGATCTATTGGATTATAGCCTGAACATTCCTCATTTTTACATTTTTGTGGCAGCAAACCTGCATAATCGCTTTCCACGTTATTCTTTTGGGGAATATTTTTGCATGCTTATTTACAGATGTACAATGATTTTACTTGATGTGATGATTTTACTTGACGATGATTACTTGATGTGTGTAAATTATTTATTCAAGCATTTGAAATTTGCTGAGTATGCAGGTCTACTGTAATGGGGTGTTTCGACCAGCTGAATAACATGTAAAAGTTTTTGGCTGTTGAAGCTAGCTACTCTGTAACAGTATATTGTAAATTTAAATCATATCATATTATTTTGTCTAAAGCAACTGTTGTTGCTTTTAACTTTACCAAAGGCCAAGGCCTTATAAACTTTGTTCAGTGAGTGTGTAAAGTGAAGCTCCTCCCTCTAAATAACATTTGTATAAAGGAAAGAACCAACCGGGGAAGATGCAGTCCTTGCATTCCCAGGGATGGTTCACAGTCATTCCACGTAATGATATCAAACAAACAAATTCAAACCATATGATATCTACAATAAATAAAGCATGGGTCAAAACTAGGGGTGTGCGAGTATTCGAATGGTTGAGCTCTTTAGGTCGAGCTTTTCAGTATTCGGCTCAGCTCGACTTTTTTCGGAAAAGCTCGACAGTCATAG
This sequence comes from Flexamia atlantica, assembly GCA_035578135.1. Classification (NCBI taxonomy): domain Eukaryota; kingdom Metazoa; phylum Arthropoda; class Insecta; order Hemiptera; family Cicadellidae; genus Flexamia; species Flexamia atlantica. The sequence continues at coordinate 161,087,907 of JAQJVK010000001.1, forward strand.
AAAAGCGCTAACACTGACACACAAAGCCTTAAATCACCCATACACTGATGCAGTAACCTCACAGTCAGAACACGCCTCGGCACAGACAACACGTCGACACGCTCGGACCGCTGACTATGTGACTAACTGACTAGCCTCGTGAGGTTCGGAACCAGTTTATGATGAAAACGATTGTCACAGATAATACTGCGGTAAACTAATATTTGTTTATTGAACCGCAGGACTTGCCTTTACATATACAATATCACTTCCGGTGATCTTTTCACTTAAACTTAATAATTTTATATAAAAACCGGGAGCTGATGTACAAGACAACTGAACTTCACAGCACCAGTAGTGCCAACCTTGATTTTGTACGGATTAGTGTTAAATGTTTTCAAGGGTAATTTTTAAGAGTAAAAACGATTTGTGTCTATACGGGAAATACGAATACAAGCCGTCAAGTTTCACAAAAGAAATTGCGTTGCTGTTCACGGCCAACAACACTGAAAATCGCTGCTCAGCCGATGCAAGATGCACAAGGAGAGTATGAACGACCGTGCAATGGGCAAATGATTTTTCTCGGCCCCACCGATGCCATCTACAAATGAATTTCTGCTAACACCGACATGATCCTAGAATTGATACAGTTACTTGAGGGAATCCTGTGGGAGAATAACCAGCCACCGAAAGTCAATTTGATTCTCGCACCACCGGCCTCAACCCAAACCGCTACAGCGTTACAACGTTGAATGAAATATCAGCCGTTATCACGCTCAACGCCGATCAGACCTACCCGGATTTCGACCGTGTTGTGAAAGAACTAGGAAAACAACTGTTCATCATGAGCAGTACAGACAACCGCATCGAGCCATTCTTATATCCTTTCTTTTACCCACAACAGAGACTTGGGGTTACCGACCAACATAGTGCCAACTGCTTCCAACCGTCACTCTAAGATATCAAAACTTGAATTCGTGAAGAGTCACTTAGCGTTCCGACCAGCAATCGCAAGACCGCTGCACTCCAATGAAGCGACAGAAAATAACGACCAACTTCAATGGCACTTCCCTTCTGTGGCCGTTTATTGCAACAGTACGTCGTCTATATGTTTATCAGTGTTGAACGAGACTGAATCAACTCCTTTTTGCTAGAACAGTAAAAGCTGGAGGCACGGCTGTATAAAGGCGTTGATACTATGCTTAAACAGTGTCATACTTTTAAGTGTTCACTAGAGGCTTGAAGGGGCTCATAGCCCCTAAGCATAATCCTTCTTTACTATAGTTCCAAATACCTTGTTAGAAAATAGGCTTTTGGATCCACAAAATTATGATTATATCTAGCATTTGGTTTTAAGTAAACAAAGCAGACCTTCATACATACCAATAGTTTTTAAATGACAGCTATTTTACGTTATTTCTCATTTTATAGTAAGCTTAAAGCAATTTCAGTATTTTCCTCGAGTCCCTGGGATGTAGACCTTTAATTTCAGCCCCCTCCCATCATCCTGCGACCTTCCAAACGCCCATAATTTTGGCGCAAAAATTTCCCTTACGTAATTATATATATCATTTGTTATTAAATCTGCATCATTATAACATAAACTAAACAAACATACTTATCTTTGTATAATTTTAAATTATGAAAAAACTCAAACCCTTGATTATTATAAAATTAGAAAATCTTAAATTTAAAATATTTTTTGTTATAGTACATTGAACGTGCATAGTGAGCTGCATTTTGAAAAAAATCCCACATGTCAACATCTACCATATGGCTTTGAATCAATCATTAGCACCGTTAAATGTAAACAAAGCACACGTTTTTCAATTCCAATGCATTTTATATGGAAGATATTTTTCGTTATTTCTCATTTTTTGGTATATTTGGACATAATCTGATTCTTCCCGACCCCCAGGGACCGAGACCTTTCATTTGAGCCATCTCAGATCATCCTGCGAGCTGTCAAACTCTCACAATTTTGATTGAAAAAAATCGCTTACAGAATTAATAATATATATTGAGGAGTTTACACTACGTTCAACTCTTTTTTATGGTTGTCCGTGAGTAAATACTGCTTTGTCTTGATAGATTCAAGATTAAATATACTTTTGATTGGCCAAATTTAAAGGTGAACCGTTTTGGTAGGATCAAATTTAAAGTTGATATTAAACTCAATAGCTTTTAGTGCAACACACTCTGTTGTTCCGACTTGCCAAACGACTACAATTTCGGCGCTAAAATTTCGCCTATATATATATATATTTATATCGATCATTTGGCATTAATTCGGCATCGTTATAAGATAAACTAATTATAATTTTATCTATTTATAATTTTAAATTATAAATGTATACTCAGAGCCGTAGTGGTAAGTCTGAAAATCTTAAGAGTTAGCCTAAAATATTTATTTGTTATAGTACTTAGAACATAGTTAGCTGCCTTTTGAAAAAAAACCAGATGTCAACATCTAGCATATGTCTTTGAATCAAGCATCAGCACCACGTGTTTTAATGTAAACAAAGCAGACGTTTTTAGATCCCAATGCTTTTTAAATGGCAGATATTTTACGTTATCGCTCGTTTTCTGATGAATTTCAAGCAATTTCATTATTTTTCCCGCCATCACGGGATAGAGACCTTTAATTTGAGCCCTCTCCCACCTTTCTACGACTTGCCAGACGCCCACAATTTTGACGCAAAGAATCGCCTTACGAAATTAAATATATGATGTTATAGCTATGGAAAATTTTAACTAAACCAGCTGAATCAACCGGTTGTTTTGTTTAATCCGAGAAAAGCTCGGTCCCTGGTACTCTAGTAAAAAAATAACATATTTACACTTAGTCAAACATCAGATTGATTTAAAAATTCAGATTGATAAAATGTTCACAAAGTAAAGATAGCAGTCCCAATCGTGGCATAATATTCATGGCTAAACTTATTATTTCAGAATATAACATATGAATTAAATAATATTTAATAACAACACTAATTTTTTGTAATCCTAAAATTAGTTGCATTTCTATACTTTTGTGAAGAAAATAATGTACAGTTTCAGAAAATTAGGAAGAAGAAAGATCATAAATAAGGACGGAATAGAGAGAAAGAAAGAAACAGCTACCTCACTCTCCTTATCAGTAGCCAGGGAGAGGGGGGGGTGTAGGTTGTTTACTCCAAGCCCCTGTCCCTGTTTTTTGTCATTGTCTGTCCCAGTGTGTATGTGCGTATGTCAGAGAGCGTGAGTTAATTAGGAGATAAGGATTTCAATTCAATTCAATTCAAATAATCTTTATTCATGCAGACAGTATTTACAATACATAGCGTCAAGAAAATAACATAGCTAACTTTAACTATCTCTAACATAAATAATACAATTTTAATAAAGTAATCTTTTTAATTTTTTTTCCTTACTACAAAATGCAAAAATACAAACTACTTGTCATACAACTATAAATTACGGCTCATATTTTTGTCTTATTGTTATAAATCAAATGAGACCAAAATGAAACTTGTACGATATACCGTTTAAGAGATAAGCCTTGATAAAGCAATAGACTTAAATGCTGTATTTCGAAGTTTTCTGAGGTCAACTAAATATAGCTCCGATTTCCGTCTAAATAAAGATTATATTTCTTGTTACCTGTCAATGTCCTTTCCTTATCACTAGGAAACATTTTTTGTTTGTTTTTTGTGGGAGGGAAACGCTCTTCCGGTTTAATGTGTCCAAAAATAGATCGCAATAATTATCTTTCCGATAAGAACTCTCTCATCAAAAGCTCGGCTCGAGTGTCGAGATTTTCCGAAAAAAGTCGAGCTGAGCCAAATACTGAAAAGCTCGACCTAAAGAGCTCAACTGCTCAAATACTTGCACACCCCTAGTTTTGACCCATGCTTTATTTATTGTACATATCATATGGTTTGAATTTGTTCATTTGACATCATTATGTGGAATGACTGTGAACCATCCCTGGGAACGCAAGGACTGCATCAAATCAAATCAAAATATCTCTGTTTGTCATAACAGTACATAATGTGTACAATAAATAGCGTCAACAACTTAATATATTTTAAAATACAATGTTTTTTCATCCCTATAACTCATCTATTGAATAACATGCTTTTTCTATAAGGTAATTCTGTAGTACTTGCTTAAATTTATTATTATTTTCTATACTTTTAATTTCTTTAGGGATTAATCTAAAAAATTTCAACCCTGCATATATGATGTTTTTTTTTCAAAGTATTCTAAGTTGTGCTGAGGCAGTATTTTTTTCATTTTTTTTTCTAGTGTCGTAACAATGGTTTTCCATATGCAGGGCCGCCGAGAGGGGGGGGCAAAGGGGGCAGATTGCCCCGGGCCACAAAAGAAAGGGGGCCACATTTTGAGCTGAGAATATTTTTGAGGATTATTAAATATTAGAGTTTTTAAAACAAGAAGACCAAAATTAAATGTATTAGAAGATATATAAAAAACCTAGTACTTAAAAAACGTATATAATTAAAATTACCTAACTGTTCATTTGTCTTTTTGATATAATTTCATTTGGTTTTCGGCCGTCGCGTCTGGGCTCCCCGAGGTATTAGGCCTGCACCAGACCTCACATGAATTAAATCCGTACCAAGCTCAGCAATCGTCCAATACCAATCGTTTACACCCTAAATTCATCACAAAACCTTTTTTGTACAGGCCTACGATGGACCAAGGAAAAGGATTCCTAGCTTTAACTAAATGGTGTATATTTTACAAAAGAATAATCGTAACTAGAGATCGCCAGTGGTCGAAAATTCAACCAATTTTCAAATTGAGAAATAGGAATAGCTAATTTTGGAAATGATCCTTGCAGACTCCAATGCGTAGTCTAAATACTTTTCTTATAGGATAAATTTTCCATGTAAACAAACAATACAACCAAACGGGAACCGAATGCAAAAGAGAAAGAGCCATTCTTTGAATCATTTTTTTTATCTCACCTCTGACTTATATTTATGGCATAGTTTATAATCTGGGTTATTAATTAATTAGTATTTTAATAAGATTCCACGTTTATTTTTTAAGACTGAATCGAGAATTGCTTCAGAAAAAAGTAAAAATTCAGTCATCCAATCAGTTTATCCTGTACCCCTCCACAGTTCTCTCCCTTTCTACTGCATTTCATTCCTTAATTCCCTTACTCTATGCTTCCTTTCATTTCTACCTTCTTCTCTCTTCCCTCTTTTTCACTTTCATTCTTTTCTTACCACCTCCCCTCCCTCCTTTCCTACCTTTCTGACTTTTTCCCTCCCCACCCTCCTTTTTCCTTCATATCACCATCACTAAAATTTGATATTCTACCCATTCTCCACCATTAAAAATCACAATTTGAATTTCATGTCCAGACGTATTCCAGTTGCACGTCAGTTAATACTTTGGATGGTAGAGACTCAACTTAATGTACTTTTATCTTGCCTTTTTATCAGCAAATTTTAATCTCTTCATCTTATTTAAGCGAGACATTTTTATTTGAATCTGAAATCTTCGACCTTCTTCAAATAGTCCTAATTTCAATCAAAAACTCTCCCATTGAAAACACTAAAAAAACCATAAAATAATTAGTTGATCATGACGCGCATACTTAAATGTAAGAATTTACATTTCCTTTGTTATTGTTTTGGTTTTATATTTCATCAGATGACCGAAAAAACAATGTATATTTTCACCCAATTGTTTACATTTTTTTCACCGGAAATATAATGCGCGAACTGTACACTGACATTTGTGTTTCTAAATCTAATCTTTACTCAACGAAAAGTAGAATATGATAACAGCTACATATGATGCGAACTTTGTTTACATTTGGTTGTTATTAAATCACCAAAAACAGCAACTCATAAGGCCAATGTTCATTTTTTTGAAATTTTAAATTCAGTTGTCTACATGCCTAAAAGACTAATATAAATTTCAATGGGATTCTGCACGTCTACAGGAAAATAGAATTCTATCAGTGTGCTTAGATTTTCGCTACGAAGCACACTGGCTGAGAAAAAAGGAGGATAAAAACCTTATGGAAAAAATGCTTGTCTATTAATATAAAGAATAACAATAACATTTACGGCTCAAGATGTGACATTAATTTTTTCCAATGATTAACAACTTAAGCTTTGAGTTTGAGTTCAGCTACGTATGAACACAGAAGAACGAATACATAAACGAATGTATTTGTTTATCTGTAGTATAAACCAAGGTCCAAAGAAATTCAGGTTTCCTCATACAAAAATTTAAGCAGCTCATGATGCCTTCAGCAGACCGAAAGAATGCGCTCGTCTGTAGCCTCAAGCTGGCACAATAAAGTATCTTGGCCAGTCAGAGAGTAATTACTACTACATCTTCGACTTCAGTTATACTTTTACCAAAGGGCCAAGGGGGCCTTGCTAGGGCTAGGATACAACCGGTAAAATGGTGTTCTGGTGACGTCACACGCACCACAGGCATTATGGGAGTTGGAAAACAGAAGGAAAACAAGTAGTTTATAGTAGTTAGGTAGTCCGTGAATAATTTGTATAATAACTTAAAACTGTTTCTTAAATCCTTTTTACCCCAAAGTACAGGCTTATTAGAAACATACATTTTTTGTCTAGTGCTTTTAATCCCAAGTTCCTTGTTTTTCAGTAGCCAAATCAAAAAGGATTTTACCAGCTTTTACTGTGTAATGTTCCGAATTTTTAAAATTCATAAATCAAAAGTTTAGTACAGACCTGTGATGTAGTTGTTTTGTATTGAACAAATTAAGATATTCAACATTTTTAGATCAAAAAGTTTGTATCAGCAGATTTTACAAATGTAGCTATTTGACAGACAATGGTATTTTTTATTTACGATTTTTTGTATTGAGGGGCCTCACTCCCAAACTTTGCCCTGGGCCTCACTCCCAAACTTTGCCTTGGGCCTCAAAATGTCTGTCGGCGGCCCTGTCCATATGACTTTTAAATTTACAAGCGTGATTCTTAACAAACATTAAGCATTAAAAAATTTATAGACTAAAAACAGTCATTATTTTCAAATCGACAAAATGCCTCTTGACTGATTCATCGTCTTTCAAATTCAGCATAATTCTTAGACCCTTTTTTTGTAAAACAAGTATTTTCTTCAAATTTGTAGATAGAGTCCCTCCATACATAACTATTCCATAAGCAACATGGGATTGTATGTGAGCATGGAAAATCATTTTCAAAACTGCCAATTCACAGAGCCTTGACATTTTTTTTTAAGGCATACAATCCAGAATTGATTTTTCTAATAACATGGTCAATGTGCTTGTCATAACTAAGATTTTTGTCAATAATCAAGCCTAAAAATGTTGTGTCATCTACTTGAACAAGCTCTCTGTCATCTATTAGAATTAGGGGATTAGGATTATTTATGTTCTGTTTCGTGTGAAAGGACATAAAATTAGTTTTTTCTATATCTAAAAGTAATTTGTTTTAATAAAGAATTGTTGAAAATTGGAAGAAGAATTGTTGCATCTTCCCTGGTTGGTTCTTCATACATATGTTGTTTAAAGGGAGGAGCTTCACTTTATACACTCACTGAACAAAGTTTATAAGGCCTTGGCCTTTGGTAAAGTTAAAAGCAACAACAGTTGCTTTAGACAAAATATGATATGATTTAAATTTACAATATACTGTTACAGAGTAGCTAGCTTCAACAGCCAAAAACTTTTACATGTTATTCAGCTGGTCAAAACACCCCATTACAGCAGACCTGCATACTCAGCAAATTTCAAATGCTTGAATAAATAATTTACACACATCAAGTAATCATCGTCAAGAAAAATCATCACATCAAGTAAAATCATTGTACATCTGTAAATAAGCATGCAAAAATATTCCCCATAAGAATAACATGGAAAGTGATTATGCAGGTTTGCTGCCACAAAAATGTAAAAATGAGGGATGTTCAGGCTATAATCCACTAGATCTCAACTAAATGAATCCACATACAAGTTTGATCAACATAAGACGAAAAATAGGCGAGCTATGCAATTTTACTATTTCCTAAAATGTTAACATTGGGAAGGTGAGTATGCAGTTTGCTATCTCAGAAATCTAAATATTTCGGGATTTTAGGCAATAGTCAAGTAGATCTTAACTAGGTGACGCCTCATACCAAGTTTTCCCGAGATGTGTTGATAAATAAACAAACTATACAACTGTTGTAATTTCCCCTAAGGTTAACATAACTTGACTAATAACTTGACTATAATTTTTAAAAACCTTGATAGTGGGCTTGGATTACGAAACATATCGGTTGGAAGTAGAATCTAATAAGGGGTACTCAGTTCTTATCATTGCATTTATTATAAATATAAATTTGAACGAATGGTGTATTTGGTACCTGGGGGCCCTAAAACGAAAAGGTCCTGGGCTTAGGTCTTACCTTGAGACCTAAAGTAAGAGCTTCTTCCCTATAGGAGAAATTCGCTAAAAAACAAAATATGTCATTACGGATTTGGTTTGTCTCACTCTGGTTTCCGTCTGTCTTACTGTATGTTTCTTTCACATAATCTATTGTTAATTTAAACCCACTTGAGGTACCAAATTCAACTTGGTACATGTATGACCAATAGGACCTATTTTTGTGCAAATATGTTTCTGCTTTGTATTATTTCATGCTTTGTAAGCGGATGTAAAAATTGCAACTGGACTACTATTGATCGTCACTGATATATGAATAGTAGATGCACGATCAACCTTAAAGGAAAGATCCTCAAGACTGAACAACATTTTCTAGACACCTCCTGAGGTTGCAAAAAAAATCTCAATTTGAATGTTGATGTGAAAAACTGAAAGTATATTATTAAATAAAATATTTTGTAAAAATAAAACATATTTTTTACATGTTTATATGAGTGAATGTATATTTAGAAATATCTATATAATAATTACGTAGAGACTCTAAAAAAGTTTCAAAACATTATAAATAATCAATAGGACCTGTTTATTTTCACTGATGATTAAAATAATAGTAGAGATCATAGCTTAAAAATGTTGATTGACTTTGACATTTAATCCTTATTGTGTTTCACCGAAAAAATGACTCTTGTCACTCTGAATAAATAACTTCTTGATTAGCATGATACGCGTTGTTGTATTCACTGGATGTAAATAAAAAACGTCTTACAACACTTAAAAATATATTTATACTTATACTATACTTGCATACAAGATGGTAAATATACAATAATGGTTGAAAATGGAGATCGATTTCGGTTGGTCACACCAACCATCATTATGCCCAATGAGAGACTGGCAGATCCATCATGGCGTCCGTCCGTTTATCCTATTGGCTGCCGGAAGTTCCGTCGAAAACAGATTTTTGAACGTACCACAAGAGTCAAAGTTCACTTGTTTGTTAATCACTTTGTCTCTATCTTTACACTTTTCTTTAAATATATATAATTCTTCCCATGTGTTCATTACATTTCCCTTTTTACAACATTTCATTATCTTGAGATTTTCTTCTATATTTCCTATGTTATGTCCATCTTCTAACAGGTGTTTGGCGATATTAGATCTTTCCGGTTTCTTGTTTTTCCAGGCTGATATATGGTTCTTGTGTCTTTTTACAAAATTGACTGTTTGGCCTACATAAAATTTATCACAGTCATTGCAGCTGATTTTTTTATATTTCAGCAGTATCAAATTTGTTGCATTTTTCAATTCCTGGGTGAAAAATTTTTCCGATTGTGTTCTGTGTCTTGAATGCTGTAGAAACAACGTACTTCTTAAATCTTTTTGCAATATGTTGTGTCTTATTTCCAGTAAAATTAAGTAACGCATATTTCTTAGTTTCTTCCCTTCTTCCATCTAATGTTGTAGTTTCAGAAAGACGCTCTTGATTCTTGATTTTTCTCTTTATTTTCATTGCAATTTCTTTGGTGGTTCTTGACTGGAAGCCATTACTTTTTGCTATTGCCTTTATTATATTTCTTTCTTCCTTTTATCTTCAGTCAGTGGAATCTTATATACTCGGTAAAGCATCGATCTGAAGGCGGCAGTTTTGTGGCTGTTCGGGTGTATTGATTTATTATTTATTATCACTAACCTTAACAGGCCGATATGTAATTAGAACTCCCTTTGATAATCAACAATTCCCTTAGTTTAATTCAGACCTACTACAGTAGAACCTCGATAAGAAGACACTAAAACCACAATAAACACAAAAACCTTGATAAAAAGTGCACTTTTCTAGTCTCCTTGATACTGTAATGAGACTTAATGTCTTGTTAACAGGAATCTCAATAAGAGGATTCCCTTGATAACGGAGACTCTTTCCAGAATCCCCATGAGAGTCTTCTTATCAAGGTTCTACTGTAAATCATGGTATATTTGAATGCACGTTTAGGTTTTTTGAATTTCCATTTCTCTAAAAAGGTATATTTCAATATATTACTTTTTAGCGTGGCAGGAATTTTGTTGAGAATTTCATGCCCTTTAAAATTATGTACTGCACTACCTATGCTGGTCGCCATCCATGCAAGACATCCTTTAACCCATTGACCTACCATTTTATTTATCTTACAACAACTTACAACTTATCCTCTTCACCGCCACTGTCCTCAAGACTGGGGGTAGGTCATGGTATTTCAGGAAAAAAGAAGAAATGAAAATGTGAAAATGTCATGAGTCAAAGACTTAGGTCAGGTTAGGTTAGGTGGTGGTATGCTGTTAGGTCATGGAATTCCGAGAGTTTGTAAAAAGGATGGTCTATTAGGAACTGCTTTAAGAGGTGCTTAAACTTTGTTGTGCCTGATTTTAATTTTATAACATCTGGGAGAGCATTAAATAGTTTGCAGCCTGTGTAAAGTGGATGGTCTTGAGATTTCTTAAGTCTGTTGTATGGATTTAAGTATGTTGTAAGTTCTTGTGCTGTAGTTATGAAAAGAGCTTCTAGTTGAATCTATTGGTGTTATTTGTCTGGCAAAGATGATTGTTTCATAAATGTAAAGAGAGATGACAGTTAATATTTTATCTTGCTTAAAAAATGGTCTTTCTCAATTTTTATTAGTAATATGTTTATTTTGTCTGTATTTGGTCTAATATTTTGGTTATGACCTTTTTGATTGTCCGTATTGACAATATGTTGAATTAATCAATAAAAATAAAAATAACATGTCCTCCTCCTCTATACAAGGGTAAAAATAAGCAAAACAGGTGTCCACTGCAATCCCTATTAAACCTACAATTGCCGTCAACTTCCACCCAAGCCGGTCACCGTTTATTTTAGGTGGGCCCTCCCACCAACTAAGCCACACAATTGCAAACCTAATAGGGATTGCTCGTGGTGCGGGAATCGAACCCGCGCCGCGGCGTATGCCCTAAAACATTGGCTTGTCAGTCAATGATTTAGACCACACGACCGCGCAGTACTGTCAGACCAGTGCTCTTTTGAGTCTTAAAGCCTACGGCTCTGGCGGCAATTCATTGAACCGCTTGAGCAACCGGCCTGGTGGCAAATCAGTGAACTACTAGGCCAAGCCGTCGGTAACAGCACCCGTGCGACCGGCGACGAGACCACTTCATCAAAGTAGGCGAATGGGTTAAGCTATGTCCCTCATGGAAGTGGATTATGCAATAGGTTGTGCATAGGTCGATATGTATATCATTTTAAAGAGGTAAAAAAGCATAATTTATTGCCACAAACCGCAACTCGAACAGACGCTTAGAACGTCTGAAATCAAATATTTAAGGGGGTTAAAAATTGCAGTTGAGAAAAGATTAAATGGCCCCCATTTTGAATCCAGTGATCCGATTCAGATTGGGTTTGTGGCATTGTATTATACTCAAAAATAGCTTTAATTTGATGTGCTTATGAGTAGCCCAGTTACAAACCCGGCCAGGTCCAACATTTTTGAAATTGAGATTATGATTGTTTCTTATAGTATTTTTCGCGCTGAATTCAAATATTTAGCCTGTTTGTTACAAAAACGGCCACAACAATGCTAAAAATGCATTTGAACGTTCGACTTCCTTACAAAATTCGGTCAAGTCCACAGGCGCTTTCTTACAAACACGGCCAGCTCCATATTAGCCAATCAAAGGGCACGATCAAGTCACATGGTCAGGCACGTGACCAGGGTTTTTTATTGTTTTTGCACCTGTGAGGCAGACATCCTTGTGGTAATTTATTTTTTTATGAAATTGAATAATAAGTTATTTATGGAATTTTTGAGACTTTTCGGGAATGAATGATATGAAACTGAATTTCGAACATTACAGAACTTATTTTTATAACTAAAATTATATTAGCGAATGTTATTGTCATTACTAATGCTATCCTTTTTAATGTTATTACCAACACAAAGTCATAGGCGTTTATTTTTACCAAAGTTTACTGTTACCAAAGAATTGGCTTTGTTCACTAACTTTTTGTAATGCCAACTTAAGAGATTATGTTTTGCTTTAAGAAAAAAATTAAACATGTTTTGTATTTCAATAATTTTTGTAATTGGGAAAATGAGTTTTATAAAAACTGGGTGGTATTGCAATAGGCCAACAAACTTAACCCTTGAACTTTGTGTGCCACAATCATCAAAGTTAGTCATAAAGACGGCCACCTCCAACTAACATTAAAAACATTACGAAGCCGATCCGTGGCTTTTTGAACACCCGGTATATATGTATATTTATATATAGTTATCGATTTTATATATATATATATATATATATATATAAAATCAATATATATAAATCGGGTATAGTTATCGAATAACCTCTTAATAGAGAGGATTTAAATTTTCCCATCATTTTAGGATAGTCTCCCTAGACAATCCTCATAATATATGTATTGATGGTACTAGTTTCTAGAATTGTTCTAGACCCCTTTTTGATATTTAATTCTGCTTTTTAGGATTGACAATTTTCCTTCTCTGTGTAGCAGCTATCTACTAAAACAGCTAATTTTAATATCACTCTGCCAACAGATGTGTGATGAGCTAGGCTTACTAATCTGGCAGGACTTGATGTTTGCATGCAGCATGTACCCTGCAGATGCTAAGTTCTTGGCCTCCGTCACAGACGAGGTGACCCAGCAAGTGCTGAGGTTACAGCATCATGCGAGCATTGCTATCTGGGCTGGCAACAATGAGAATGAAGCTGCATTGGTTGGAAACTGGTCAGTTTACTTGTTTGGTTGTAAAATTAGCATAAATTATAATGGAAAATTGATTGAAATCTTGCCAGTTCAGTTCGTTGAAGTACTTTTTAGATCAGATTAAGTATTTGAGTTTACGTAGTAGCACAGATGAAGAACTATACAGATTGGCAACCTAATGCACTTTTGCGTGCCCGTTTTTTCGTGCAGCGTCAAGTTTGTTAGGTCGTTTTGCCGCACATATTGCATTGGTATCAAAGTTATTAATGGCTATATTTGTTCTTTGGGACCTGAAGATTTGATATTCACGAAATTATACTTGATACCAATGCAATATGTGCGGCAAAACGACCTAACAAACTTAACACCGCGCGAAAAAACGGGCACGCAAAAGTGCATTGGGTTGCCAATCTGTATAGTTCTTCATCTGTGGTAATAGTCATCTTTCCTCTTATTTAATACTCTAGGGTTTTTTTGTTGGAATTGAAAGGAAGGATACACAGCTAACTCACCTGAAAATCTAGTGTGAAATAGCTCAGAACACAGAGAGGAAGAAAAAACACATGATATCTCGTCCCTATTAGGGACTTCCTCAGATGAGGGGGAAAGTACAATTGTCAGATATAATCAAGGAGGTTATACTGTTATACTGGAGGCAGCACTCTGTATTAAAACAGCATGCCAATTGTTTAGAACAAAATATTGCTAAAATGTTACATAAGTTAGTACCAACCTTTTGCAAAAACCTCTATTTCACTGATTTCCCAAAATGAACGAGTCAATCAAGTGAATCTCGACTCAGTTTTGAGCTTGGTTCATTCTGGAACCGAAAACTAAGAATTTTTCAAACAACACAGTATGCGCTTCTAATAAACTGCTAACGAGTACTTAATATGTGATTTTTATTTGATAATAACTAATGAATTTGTTAATTTAATTTTGATTAGGTATAACTGAATGGTGAGATCAAGTAAAAATAGCAACAAATAAACCTAGTTGGAAGTAATTTATAAAATCAGTCACTATGAAAATTAGAATGACGGAAGAAACTTGGCCTAAACATTAGGGCTTTTATTTCTGTTAGTGATAATATTGCTGAGCAACTAAAACATTTAATTGTATATGGCTGATGAAAAAAAATTTAAATAAAGAGTGAGTTTGCCATTTATTAGATAGTTACATTTATACAGGGTGAATCTTCTAAGTTGTCCACAACAGATTGTAGAGGAACGGCTTGATATACAAAAACGAAACAAATCTTTTCCCTACTAATTAACACCCAAGGAACACATTAAAAATATTTTTAACCTTTTTAAAATGCAGGGTATTCCAAAAATCAGAGATCATGGGTTTGAATCTCAAAATTTTCAAATGTAAATGGTTTCGGGCTTAGGTCTTACCATGAGACCTACGGTAATAGCTTCTTCCCTATAGGGGAAATTTGCTGAAACGAAACAAAATGGATATCTTTATTATTTACTAAGTTGATAAAAGCCCCGTTGCAGCAGACCTGCATACTCAGTGAATTTCAAATGCAAAAAAATACTTCCATCCAATGAAGTGAGATTTGACATGTTTTCGTAATCTCCATAAGAATAACATGTGGATTGAGTATGCAGGTTTGCTGCAGCAGGCATGTTAAAGCTGGGTAGTTTTAATTCAATATTTAGTAGATCTTATCTAGAAGAAGACATATACCAAGTTTTATCAAGATATGTTTAGAAATAATGAAGATATGAAATTTTTTAATGCCCCTAAGGATAAAATTGGGAATGAGTATTCAGGTTTGCTGCCACAAAAATGGAAATTTAAGTGTTTTTTACTAAAACACATTAAATCTCATCTAGGTGTAGCCACAAACCAAGTTTTATTAGAATATATTGAGAAATAAGTGAGATATAGAATTTATCAATACATGATCAATTTGCTAGGGGTTATTTTGTGAGTAGAACTCCTCCTAGAGTTTTCAACCGATTTTTACGTTTTTGGTGTCATTTTAAAGAGCTCACTCTAAAGTTGTGCGTCCCTTAAAATGAGCACAATGTATGTTAAGGGTTTCGCACCAGTGGCCCTCAAAGTTACCATATTATTCTTATGCGAGATACGATTTATTTACATATTGACCATATGCGCAATTTAAGTCAAATGTAATCAGCTGGTGTTTAAGGTTTGTTTTTATTTACCTGTCACAAATAAATGTTTGATTCTGCAAAACTGTCCTAATCAAAAAGAAACAAATTTTAAAAATGGAACAGGTAGAAAAGTCACAATATATACCACCAATTAGAATAAATAGGGATATCCGCCTTTTAAAAACTATTCATCTCAACTATATGAGAAACGTTCGTTTGCCGTTAAATGAAGAGCATATCAACATTGATTTCTAAAAAAATTGGTGGAAACGGGTAATCAGTGCAGAGGAAAACATGTCAAGGTTGAAAAAACTGGTACGTTAAGGACATCTAATCTGTGTTTCCATAAAGTTAAAGTGGTTTTAGAAGAATACGCCCAAGAAAAATGTATCAAAAATCTCATTGATGGGGTCAATTATTGTTAAGGGAAACAAAAAACAAATCAAAAACTACCTAAACAACATCAGATCCTACAATTAATTCCGCATTTGTGATGGTGAGTCCTGAAGCACAAATAGATGAATCCATCGTAGGAGGTATATTTAATTTTCGAATCAACGATAATTTTTATCATCGAATTGGAACTCTACTTTCTGCAGAAAATCTTCAACCTAAGTGCGCCCAGGTATATTTATATGCAATTAATACAGCAACCGACCAAAGAATTGTAATTGAAGCAAATAAAATTGTGACAGACATGTAATGCAGGAAATCGGTAAGTACTTGTGTAATGTGAACCAATATGTTTGCTCTTCTAAAACATCGGCTGAGATTTGTAAACAGACTGGTGCCAGTGATGTTACCATGTACATTGTAAATGACAAAGATACAGACCAAAGACGATACAACCAAGCAACCACGTCGGATGGAGGAGCTACATTTGGGGCTGCTGACTGTGCTCCGCCTGGCAAGAGAAACCCAGCAGTGTGCTCAAAAACTAACTGTGTAGGCCTACGCCGTATTTCAGTTCTTGAAACTTCTCTTGATCCCATGGCCTATCCTTTTTTATATCCAAATGGAGATAATCTCTGGCGTTTAGGTTAAAAACTGCTGTTAGGCCTACAATAGGTGGTTGATATGTATGTGTGGATGGAAGGCACTTGACTTATTCGGAATCATCAAAGCTAACTGGGTGCAAATATATGAATTTAAATGTAACAGCCTTTGTCCAACAATGAGCTAACTACCAAAACTTAGCGGGTAATCCTCCCTTCTTTGTTTATAGGATCTCCACAAAACATGATCTAAAACAACGTGGATGCAATAGCTATCGTTCAATGGTTTGGAAACCCTTTACAACAACCTCACCCCTTCACACATCCTCACAACACTGACATGTAATCCTAGATGGTCCGAAATAACTGGGAATTTGGAACCTGGAGAGTCTGCACATGTCAGACCTGGTTTAATAGCAAGAGTTTTTCACAGCAAGTTAAAGGAGCTGATATCAGGCATAAAAAAACACTTATTTTGAAATGCTATTGCGCTGATATACACAATGTACTTTTAGAAACGTGGGTTATAACAAACACGTATTTTATTAACTATAAATGAACAAGACCGAATCCGAGAAGTAGATGGTATTAATCACGTTGTCCTTACACAACTACCTAGCTGATCCTGAAGCAATATCAGTAATAATCACAAATAATAAAAATATTAATAAAATTGATCTTATCAGTAGGCCTACCTAAAATATTGCTCGATTTCGAGCAACAGGCAACCCAGTAACTAATGAATTTGTTAATTTAATTTTGATTAGGTATAACTGAATGGTGAGCTTAAGTAAAATTAGCAACAAATAAATCTAGTTGGAAGTAATTTATGAAATCAGTCACTATGAAAATTAGGGGAATGACGGTAAAAACTTGGCCTAAAATTTTTTTTTTTTTTTTTTTTGGGTAGGAGGTGGAATGCATTTACGCACACTGAGGGGCTCGTTGTCCCCTCAGTAGTGTCGGACTCCCACGAGCTCGATGTCCCGTGAACTACCGACTAAACCACCTCCCTCGGCACCGAGGACACTAGCCTGGAACTGTTTCACACATTACTTCGGGCTAGGCCTTTTATATTACGCCGCTAGGGCAACCTCCGTGGGGAAATGCTGAGGATTAAGGCCGATCGAGGTCGACCTTTTTCGCCCGAAGAATGGCCTGGACGTAGTGCTTGACACAGTTCCAGTTGCCCTCTCCCTGGAGCATAGATCCGACGATGTTGTTTGGGCTGACGATCACGCCGATCTCAGATGAAAGCGAGGCTCGGCGGACGTGCCAACGGTCGCACTGAAAGAAGGTGTGCTCGGACGTGTCTGGGATGCCGGGGCAATACAGACAGTCCGGGCTGGCGACTTTGCCCATCCGGTGCAGATAGGCTCGGAAGTACCCGTGCCCAGAAAGAAACTGGGTCACGTAGTAATCGACCTCGCCGTGCTGCCGTTCCACCCATGGTCGGACGGAAGGTACGAGCTTGAAGGTCCAACGTCCCCTCGGCTCGGCTTCCCAGTCGCGCTGCCAGGAGTCGAAGCTGCGATCGCGCTCTTCCCTGGCAGCTGTTTCCCGGCCCACTTCAGGCCTCCTCCGGTAAATCGCCTGCCTCTCCCTCGCGAGGAAGAGGACGGGAATGACTCCGGCGATCACCATCACAGCAGGCTCGGAGACTGTGCGGTAGGCTGAAGCGAACCGCAGAGCTCCTCGGCGCTGGACTCGGGCAAGCCGATCTCGAAAGACTCGCTTCTCGAGTGCGTGAGCCCATACCTCCGCCCCGTACAGCAAGACTGACTGGACGGCAGTCATGAGCAGGCGGCGCTTGCAGGAGCGAGGACCGCCGACATTGGGCATAAGCCTACCAAGGGCAGCGACACCCTTAACGGCTTTGTCGGCGGCGCGCCGGATCTGCTCGCCGAAAGACAGTCTGCTGTCGACCATGACTCCCAGGTACTTTGCAGCAGGCTTAGTCTCGAGTGTGACGTCACCTATCTGCACCGGGAACACGGTGTTAATCCTCTTTTTGGTGAGGACGACGATCTCCGTCTTACTGATAGCCAGGGACAAGCCGTGATCTCGCATCCACCCGTTGACCTTGGCCATTACCACGCTGAGCCTCAGTTTTGCCTGCTGGACGTTCCTCGCAGCGATCAAGGCAGCGACGTCGTCAGCATAGCCAACGAGGCGGGTCTCATCGGGCATGTCTAGCCTCAGCAAACTGTCGTAAGACACGTTCCAGAGATCTGGTCCGAGAATGGACCCCTGCGCAGCCCCGGAAGTGATGGGAATGCGCCGCTGGCCTTCGGTCGTGTCGTACAAAAGAACACGGTCTGACAAATACGCCTCGATCATACGCAGGAGGTAAGAGGGAACTTGGAACGTATGCTCAAGCGCCCACAGCATATCGCTCCACCTGGCGGAGTTGAAGGCGTTCTTCACGTCGAGCGTGACGAGAAGGACCACGCGGCGCGACCAGTGGTTGTGGTCCTCCGCCCTCCGCACTGCCTCAACTACCTCCTGGATAGCGTCGATGGTAGAGCGACCGGATCTGAAGCCGTACTGCTGCGGGGACAAGTCCCCCGCAGAGACGATGGCCTCGGTCAGCCTGACGCGCAAGAGCTTTTCAAGCACTTTTCCGGCCGTGTCGAGCATACACAGGGGTCGGAAAGAAGAAGGGGTCCCCGGTGTGCTCTTCGCCTTCGGGATAAGAACAAGGCGGGCAACCTTCCACAAAGAAAAGAAAACGCCTTCCGCCAGACACGCGTTGAACATATCGAGCAGAAGCCTTGGATTCACCTCCGCAGCGAGCTTGAGCACCTCCGCCGGAATGCCATCGGGACCGGGCGCTCTTCTGGGTCGTAGGGATCGGACGGCGGCGGTGAGTTCCTCTTCCCGGAAAACTGGGAAGGCGCCTACCTCTCCGAATTCCCTGACTATTGGCCTAAACATTAGGGCTTTTATTTCTGTTAGTAATAATATTGCTGAGCGACTAAAACATTTAATTGTATATGGCTGATGAAAAAATTTTAAATAAAGAGTCAGTTTGCCATTTATTAGATAGTTACATTTATACAGGGTGAATCTTCTAAGCTGTCCACAACAGATTGTAGAGGAACGGCTTGATATACAAAGACGAAACAAAACTTTTCCCTACTAATTAACACCCAATGAACACATTAAAAATATTTTTAACCTTTTTAAAATGCAGGGTATTCCAAAACCAGAGATCATGGGTTTGAATCTCAAAATTTTCAAATGTAAACATATGTCATGTTATGCATCATTTTAAAACTAAACAAGACGAACAATTTGGTGGAAACAGAACGCATTTATCTTAATTTGTTCCAAAATGAAGGCCATTTTCTTGAAAAATGTTGGTATTTTCGGAATACCCTGTATCTTGAGAACCACAAAACATGTTTGTTCTGTTTAAAAATTATCAATCCTCATACACGCAGCATTAATTTGATGTACAACATGCCAACATTTAGAAAATCAATGTTTTTGGCAGTACATTTTAGCGAATTTCCCCTATAGGCAGGGGCGAACCCAGGGGGGGGGGATAAAGGGAATTGTAGAGGCGTGGAATTTAAGTGAGAGGTTTATTGAGAGAAAAATATAATTTATTTATTAACTCACAATACTTTTAAGAAGCATTTTTATCAACGTCAAAAACAATAATAATGAAAACATATTTACATCACACCATATGTTTTCATAAACATACCTTAGAAAAGTAGAGGGGAAAATTAAATAGACATTCAATATCTCAACACCCCCCCCATGAATGTATGTTTAATTGTTCAGTTCTGTAAACCAAAATGTTATACACAATTTTCATGTTTTACTCTTGGAAAGGCTTTTGTTAGAACGTGAGCCGTCATATCTTCGGTTTCATTGTCATCATGTTGGTTTGTTGCGTAGCTCACAAACTCTGTCATTACTTTTGGCTTCTTTTGGCGCGATGATCTTCGTAAGGGTCGCTCTTCTCCTTGAGCTGAATTTGGGCCTTCTAGTACTTCCTCTTGTTCTTCGTTTCCAGTAACGTGGCATTCCATTTCATGGCTTTCTTTTTCAATTGCTTCATTTTCTGAAAGAATCTGGATAGTACTTTTTTCTGTTGCTTTTGTTTGATGGTTAGTATTTTGAGTTTTGCTTAGTTTTCCTGGGAAAATTTTTCAAAGAAAACAACGTCTCTACTAAATGTTATCTTCTTTGATACTGCATCAATCAAGCGATAACCTTTGGTTAATTCACTGTAACCCATAAAGATGAGTTTTTTTGACTTTGCGTCCCACTTTTTCCACAATGCTTTGGGAACATGTGCCATAGCTTGGCATCCAAAAACTTTTAGGTGTCCTAAATCAGGCTTTTTTCCACTCCAAGCTTCATGAGGTGTTTTTCTTCAAAGGAATTTGCAAGGACATCGGTTGAGCAAATAAACAGACGTAGCCACTGCTTCTGCCCAATACTCTTTACTTAGCCCTGCATCAATTAGCATAGAACGTGCTTTCTCTTCTATTGACCTATTAGTCCGCTCTGCCAATCCATTTTGCTCTGGAGTGTACCTTACCGTCTGTTGGTGACTTATACCAGCAGAACGAAGAACCTGTTTAATTTTTGCATTGACATATTCGGTCCCATTGTCGGATCGAATTTTATTTTTTCTTCCCAGTTTGCCTCTCAACTAAATTTTTAAACTCCTCAAAAGTATTTACTACTTGTGATTTTTCCGAAATAAAGTGCACAAATATTTTCTAGAAAAATCATCAATGAAAGTTAGAAAATATTTGCTTCCCCCCCAGGAAGTCATTTCCATTGGTCCAAAAAGATCAGTGTGTACCAGTTCCAGAACATCATTGGATCGTGTCTTACCTGCACGAAATGGCAACCTTGATTGTTTACCTATACACAAACTTCGCATGGTTCATTTGCAGCTATACAATCATTTAAACCAGTTGACATGTGGTTTAATATATTCATGCCTTTCCTATTAAGGTGTCCGCGTTGACGCGTTAATGACGCGTTGAGAATTTTCTATAACAATGTAAGAAACGAATTAAGTCGATCTTTAAAGTTTGCCAAACGTAATTATTATAGAAATAAAATTAACCAGGGGGGTAAAAATCCTAAATTGCTATGGGGTGTTATTAACGAGTTGGCCGGCAAATCTAGCAAAAATGAACCTTTCCCCGTAAACAAATTCCTTCCCAATAGGTTATCAGATAGCAATGAAGCTCAAAAACAAGCTGCAACCAAGTTTAATGACTTCTTCGCAGAAGTAGGGCAAAATTTAGCGAATAACATTGATTCTGGAGGGGCTCCTGTTCTGAATGACACTAATTTTAAACACTTTACTCGATTCACACTTCAAACGGTTACCGAACGCGACGTCATACGCCACGTGACTGAACTCAGGGGAGGGTCTGCCCCTGGCTATGATGATATATCTGCCGACTTTCTCAAACAGTACCTTTATATTTTTTCAACTCCTTTACTTCACTTATTTAACCTCAGTTTAACTTCAGGTACGTTCCCCAGTGTATTTAAATTAGCTAAAGTTTTTCCTCTTCACAAATCTGGTGATTTTACAGATGTTAACAACTTCCGCCCCATATCTTTGCTTAGTGTCTTTTCTAAAATATTGGAGCGTATCGTTAAAGATCAATTAGTTTCATACCTTCATTTTAATAATATTTTGAGCAGTAATCAGTATGGATTCCAAAGAGACAAAAATATCTCTGACGCTTTGTATGATTTGAGTAAAGAAATTAATGAAAAACTTTCGGATAATAAGCGTTGTGTGCTAATTTTTTTGGACTTGAAAAAAGCCTTCGATTCTGTAGACAGATCAAAATTACTAATCAAACTCAAAAATATAGGTATTGGCGGTCATGCATTCGCTTGGTTTCAAAGTTATTTATCGGAAAGATTGCAAAGTGTAACAATTAATGGAATTACCAGTGACGCACGAAATGTAAATTACGGGGTTATTCAGGGCAGTACATTGGGACCTGTCCTTTTTCTTATTTACATAAATAATTTAGACAAGTTGACATTGAATGGTAGACCCTTTTTATTTGCTGATGATACTGTAATTTTCGAAAGCGGCTCAAATTGGGATGAAGTTCGCTTAGCCGCAAATTCTGATTTATCGTTGCTTAAAAGGTGGTTTGACCAAAATATTCTCTCTTTAAACACATCCAAAACTAAATTCATGCCTATTTCCTTAAGAGATGCAACTGATTTCCATTTACCAAATTTAGTTATCCATTCTTGTGACAACCCCAATAATAATGACTGTTTGTGTAATACTATTGATAAGGTAACTTTTTATAAATATCTGGGAGTTGTGTTTGACAACCGTATGAAGTGGACAAATCATATTGAATTTTTAACCTCTAAACCTAGAAAATATGTTTTCGTTTTCAGGAAATTAAGAGATATTCTTGATGATAACGAAATAAAATTAGCATACTACGCAAACGTTCAATCTTTGTTATTTTTTGGAATAATTGTATGGGGCGGGGCGTTTTCATCTGTTCTTCAACCCCTTGTTATCCTTCAAAAACTGATTATTAAAGGTTGCATTTAACAAAGGCTATCATTACCCGACAGAGGTACTTTTTCAAGATGTTTCCTTGCTTAGCGTAAGACAGTTGTTCATAAAAAACCTATTAACTTTTATTTATAAATATCAAGGAACTATTTTTACCAACGTTGCTCATCCATATATTACCCGTTATTCACAAAATATTGGCATCTCTGCAATTCAGTTAACAAAAACTTATTCTACGACTAACTCTTCTTATATATCTTGCATTTTGTATCGTAATCTGATGTCCAATCCTCAATTGAATAATATTTTTTATTCTGCTTCAATCTTTTCATTTAAAAAGCGTGTCAATGAATGGTTATTGCAGTTAGGGATTTCTAATTCAGAATATCACAGCAGCTTACAGGCAGACCTGACCCTACTAACTCTTCCACTGCACTTCCACCGTACTTCCTCTGCATTGACTCTTGATTCCCCCCCCCCCCCCCCACCAACTGATAGGAAATGCTTAAATCGTCCTTCTCCGCGATACAAATTTGCTATTTGTCTTCCATTCTGCGCATGCCCAAACCCTTTTTTTCCTCCAAAAAAATATATTACCAATATATATTCAATAACAGTACATAACAACATAACAAAGCACTTAAAAGTTAATCATAGGCTTTCTTATAGCGACTAAGCCTACGCACAGGCAATCTGCCCATGTAGGCTTATTTCCATGATTTTTTGTTTTAGTTGTAAGAAAAAAGTGTATATTTTGTCATTTTATATTATATTTGTATTAATTGATGTACTTTCTGGAAATAAACAAAAAAATTTGAATTTGAATTTGTCCTAGGCGCTTATGCCAAAGAAAGTCATCCGAACAATTTTTGTCAACGGCAAAAACTTTATCTATTTTACCTTTTTGACATGAATCTGTTTTATAAATACCATTTACCTTGGATGAAGTTGCGATTATTTTACGATCTTCATTCATGATTCTGCCACCGTCCTGGTTGAAAATTACTGTGTGACCTTTTTCTACAATTTTACTTACTGAGAGTAAGTTTGCAGCAACACCAGGTACATATGAAACATCCTTTGCTAGAATGCGGTAGATTTCACTGCGGTTATGGCCAGTTCGGAGTTATTCGCTGCGATTATTGATGTTCCTTGTTTTGGTGAAGAATCACTCAAATTACTAATGTCTTTAGTAATGTGGGTTGAAGCACATGAGTCGCTGCCATATTCGTTTACCGCAATGCGATTCTCGTTTACCACGACGACACTATTTTATCTACCGCGGCGACGATACTCATCCACCGTGACAAATACATCCGTCTACCGCGACGACGATTTTCGTCTCCTGCGACGACGATTTTCGTCTACTGCGACGACGATTTTCGTCTACTGCGACGACGATTTTCGTCTACAGCGACGTGACTACGATATGTGTCTACCGCGACAGTGATATTTGTCTTCAGCGACGACCATATTCTTCTATCGCGAAGCGATACTCGTCTACCATGGTGTCTACAACCATATTCGTCTACCACGACGACTATATTCGCTTACCGTGACAACAATATTCGCCTCCCGCGACGTCCATATTCTTCGATTGTGACGCGTTACTCGCCTACCGCGACTACTTAATTTTTGTCTACCGTCACATTAGTACTGGTATTTGTGAGTTTACCTAAAAACCCCCTTCCCCCTTCTTATAGGATATCCCTCCCGAAATTAAATCCTGGGTTCGCCCCTGCCTATAGGGAAGAAGCTGTTACTGTGGGTCTCATGGTAAGACCTAAGTCAGCATACCCATTATAACTTTTTGTTTTGGGGCCCCAAGAAGCAAAAAACACCATTCATTCAAATTTCTATACATATAAATGTCTGTAAGCACGATAGCGGTTGCAAAAATGGTCTGATCGGAATTAAATTTGACACAGGCATGTAAAGTAGTAATTATTCGGACGATTTTGAAAACCAGCCCGATCGGACACTGGAAGGGGGGTAAACCCCCCAAAAATCGGTTTTTTAGGGGGTTTTCACATAGAAAAATAAAAATAATCAAATTTTGGTTTGCACCATTGAATTTGGCTCGAAAAAAACAAACAACTTAGTATTTTGAATCATTACTCTTTGTCCATTGGTTACCGAGATATTGTAAGTGGTAAACACAGTACTTTGTCCCAATGTTAACTTTATGGTAAATAAGTAAAATTCTCTGTCTCGCTTATTTCTCAACATAAGTTAATAAAACTTGGTTTGTGGCTTCATCTAGTCGAGATTTTAGTCTAAAATCCCTGAAATTTCCATTTTTGTGGCAGCAAGCTGCATACTCCTTCCCCATGTTATCCTAATGGGAAATAAAAAAAGTGCTATATCTTCATAATTTCTTAACATATCTTGATGAAACTTGGTAAGGTTGTTGGTCTTTGCAAAACCTGTAAAATGATATGCTATTTGACTTATGCTGCCATTTAAATTTTTTGACACGCTGGGCTACCAAAACTAAAACTAAATAAAATCTACTGTTAAAACCTTTAATTTCTAAATGTTGGTATGACATATATCACATCAAAGCTGAGTTTAGGAGGATTAATAATTTTTAAACAGAACAAAAGTATGTGTTTTAGTTCTCGAGATACAGGGTATTCCGTAAATACCAACATTTTTCAAGAAAATGGCCGCCATTTTGAAATGAATGATGATAAATGTGTTCTGTTTTCACCAAATTGTTCGTCTTTTTTAGAGCTTTAAAATGATGCATAATTTGAGATATGTTTACATTTGAAACTTCTGAGATTTGAACTCATGACCTCCAGTTTTTGGAATACCCTGTATTTTAAAATGTTAAAAATATTTTTACTTTGTTCCTTGGGTATGAGTTAGTGGGGAAAGATTTTGTTTCGTCTTTGTATGTCAAGCTGTTCGTTTACAATCTGTTGTGGATGGCTTAGAAGATTCACCCTGTATATTGAAATTAAAATTTATTATTCTTAATTCATAGGTTAAAAAATAGCATTTTCTATTCCATTCTATAGACAATTCTATTATATAGTATATTGGCCTTGACTGTTCCAAAGGCAAAGAAAATGTTCAATAATGAATAATAATCAGATCAATACGATTCAACTCTCCGAAATGATTACATAAGTTTTTGAATTAGTTGCATTGACTCAAAGAACGGCACATTAGTTAGTACCAACAGCGGCATGCTTTCCAAGCAGTTTGTCTAGGCAATGCTATCTCCAGTACTAATTATAACCTCTTGGTTTATAACACATTTTTGAATATTAACAGTTCAGTGCTGCCAACACTCCTATCACTTCACACTACTTTTTAGAGATTTTATATACATATATACACATGTTGTTGCACTCTCTAAAAATTTGCACTAAGTGATAGTAGTGTTGGCAAATTAATCACGTTGTCCTTACACAACTACCTAGCTGATCCTGAGCAATATCAGTAATAATCACAAATAATAAAAATATTAATAAAATTGATCTTATCAGTAGGCCTACCTAAATATTGCTCGATTTCGAGCAACAGGCAACCCAGTAACTAATGAATTTGTTAATTTAATTTTGATTAGGTATAACTGAATGGTGAGCTTAAGTAAAATTAGCAACAAATAAACCTAGTTGGAAGTAATTTATAAAATCAGTCACTATGAAAATTAGGGGAATGACAGTAGAAACTTGGCCTAAACATTAGGGCTTTTATTTCTGTTAGTAGTAATATTGCTGAGCGACTAAAACATTTAATTGTATATGGCTGATGAAAAAATTTTAAATAAAGAGTGAGTTTGCCATTTATTAGATAGTTACATTTATACAGGGTGAATCTTCTAAGCTGTCCACAACAGATTATAGAGGAACGGCTTGATATACAAAGACGAAACAAAACTTTTCCCTACTAATTAACACCCAATGAAACAAATAATTGCTTTTTTTTAGTGTTATTCTTTTCAACATCAACTTCGCATCAACTTCCTTACAGCATTGATCTCAAACAAGGGAGAACTGGCTGTAAAAGGAAGGATGTCGTCGAGCAGTACGCATCGTATTTCCATTATACTAGCTCGGCGCCACTGCTCAAGTGCTCGGAGTAATAAGGGGTGCATGCGCTTGGCAATGTTATTGTCGAGACACCAGGTTTTTATTGTCGAGACACTGTTTACCATCCTCACCTCACAATAAATCAGCTGGTGTCTTCTTATCAGTGTTGCTCGAGTCAACGGCCGAGGATAGTTGTGTTGTGCGTATTTCGTTGTGCGTGCCACCGGCTTTAAGTATTTTTATTGCGACAATTATTTTTATTAATGTAGTTGGTCAAGTCTTATTGTATAATGAGTCAAAAACCAAAGCCAGGCGGTGCGGAATTTAGAAATAAAAACGCGGAAAAAGAAGAGTAAGAAGAAAAACTTTGATATAACTTTATAATGAAGGTTTTTATAAACCAGACTAGGGGCGGAAAAAATTATTGGGCCTATGGGCGCCAAAATGCTAAATCCGGCCCTGGTGTTTTGTCTCCTTTTCTGTGTTCTTTCCTACTTCACACGAGATCTTCAGGTGAGTGTGTATCCTTCCTTTCAAAATGAACAAATCCTAGCCAAGAGCTTTTCTTTCACCATAATAACTTCAAGGTTTTTTTGTGATCAAGACTCCTGCAGTTTTGGACCGATCTGAATTATTTTGGTCTCCATGGAAATAGCTCAGCCTGAAGTTTTGAAGTTACAAAATTAATGACAGTCAGTTATAGCAATAAAAATAATGCTTGACCCAAAAAAAATGTCAAGGAACTTTGTGCAGATACTGTGTGCACCTTCCTAATAAAAATGCAGTAGACTCCCTCTTATCCGGACACCTGTTTACCGGACATAGGTTCAACCCTTGAGCGGGCGCTTCATCGGTAAAACAGCTTAGGGTGCATGCCAAGTTTTACTCTGCAGCACTAAATCCCACAAATTTATCCCATTTTACTTGTTTTATAACAAAACTTTGTATTTAAACGTTGACAAACTCATTTCATCGTTGATACCATTAATTGTTCAACTTAATAGGTATTACTTGAGAGGAAAAGATAGGATATACAGCTAACTCACCTTGCAAATAAGCTGCAGAAAGACACATAGATACATTCACATTATACAAATGATATTTCGGCTTTCTTTAAAGCCTTTGTCAAACAAAAGAGGAGAGAACTATTACTGGCAGTTGAGATTTAAATGTTCAAAAAGTTTGATCCATCATCCTGTCTGCCCTCAATCTCATATTCATTCGAATGGATCAGGATAAAGTGATTTAAAAAATAAAAATAAATCTTTATAGTTTCAAACATTTACGAACACATTTTTACAAAGCTTACAATAATTTAAACAATAACCATCTAGATTATCTGTTGAAGAGGATTAGCCATTGTTTATTAAAACACGATAATTTCAAAGAATTTTTGAGGACAGCAGACCAGTGTAAGATGTAAAACACAAACACATACCACAAAGGCACTGAGAAACTCACCTGTCATCTTCTCTATCAATCAATCAAAATATCTTTCTTCATAAAATGTACATGATAAATAGTGTCAATTCATTTAGACTTATAGTCCAGCAGATTTGATCCAAACTGGGATTTGTAAGATTAAGTAAATTTTCATTGTTATTATATGATTTTTAGTGTTTGTAGACCCTAAAACCTAACACTGTGGTCTAAAATTTTAGCGAGTGTTATAAAACCATTAAGAACTCCAGACTTGTCCTTGGACTGGAGATCTTTATAAACAAAAACTTCTGAAAAATTTAATTTTTCATGAGGGTTTTAGTATCACAACTCACTTGAAACATAACTCATAGCTCAAATGAAAGCTAATAATCTACTGAGTTAATTAAGATCTTTACAATTTTTTTAGTTTTCTTTGGAACTAGAGATATCCTTAAAGAATAGTAAAATTATAAAAATAAAATGTATTTGAGTTGAATGGAAGATCATACGAGTTTTTAACTTTTGTCTAAATTTATTGAGTGTCAGCTCACCTGAAAGCTGATGATGGTTTACTGAGTAATTTAAGACAAAAATGAACCAAATATCTTAATTATAACTGGAGATATAAATATTTGATTAAAAGCAAATTTATGAAGTATCGATTTTTAATTTGCATTGAGCTTTATAGTTAGTTTTGATGGCCAGTTGAGTTAACATCTCAAATGAAAGCCGGTATATCACTGAGTATTTTAAGACTAAAAGAAACAACATATCACAATTACAATGGGAGATAATTATTGTAACAAATGAAGTGAAGTAACTTTTTTTCAAAAATGATCCAATGTTAACTTTTTTTCAACTATTATTGATGACTTTTTGTGTTTTTCTGGGTTATGCTGTAATTTTTAAGCCTTGGGTACGATACGAGCGACAAGTGACAACGTTCAGTTTTCGGGTAACATTTATTTGTCAGCTGTTAATTTGAAGGCAGTGGCAACGATTGTCCCAAGCTGTGAGTGTGATTCAGTGGTGTTGCTCAGTGTTGTTAGTGTTGTTTTTATCGCTGGTCAGACTTGAAAATGATTTTGTGTTGCTTATCGCATGCCATATGTTTTGTCGCTGTTGCATTGTTTCAGTGTTCGAGGTTCGAATCTAACTGGAGATATCGCGACAGTGCTTTTGTTGATGAAAAGTGGATTTTATTTTGTCAGGTAGGCAGCTTGAGGGGGATTAATTAAGAATTTAGTAATGACATTTTTCAAACAGCAATTTAAAACAATTCAAATTTGGATCAGAATTGAGTTATGGCCTGCCGCCTGTCGCTTGTCGCTCGTCGCTCGTATTCTACCCGAGGCCTTAAGTGGCAAATAAGCAAATCCTTAATGTACATGTCAATACCAACAAAAAAGTATTCTTACTCCTGTGGCCAATTCAAACCCTAGAAGGGTTTTAGCCTCACCAACCAGCTGCCTCCACACTTTCCCATCATGAGCTGTCTCCAAATCCGCTCCTATCTTCCCCAGGTCAATTTTAACTCGATCATTCCAGCACATTCAGGGTCATCCCAATGGTCTTGTCCCTGCTGCTGTTCCTTCCCATATTTTTTTTACCATTTAGACTTCATTTCTCCTTTTGACATGGCCCCACCACCTTATTTTTCTAGCTCTTGCTAAAGTTACTATATCTGGCTTCTTGTATAACTCTCTCGGTTCTTTTTTTTAATTCTTCAAACATCTCTTTCTTTTATTGGTCCATAAATTCTCCTGAGGACCTTATTTCCAAAAGTTATCAATTTCTTTCTGGACTTTTTTGTCAGGGTCCAGATAACGAGTTTTCTAATTAAACTGACGTTTTCTAAAACAAATTCTTATATCCAAAAATTAAAAACAAGGTGTATTACAATAATTTGTTCACTATATTTTTCCTGGAAATTGTCAAACACTCAAAAAACAAACTCATTCTACTTAAATTTAAGAGATCGTAGCATTTAAACCCGTCATCACTAGTCTCAAATATTTTCCTACAAGAATCGTCGATACATTACCATCCATTTCTTGACGGTCCATTTAATGTCCGATCAAACTGATTTTTTGATAAAAATTGTTCAGAGAGTTGTCTGGTTAAACCGATGTCCGGTTAAAAGGTGTCTGGATAAGAGGAAGTCTTCTGTATTTTTGTTTGAAAATTGGTTGAATTTTTGACCTCAAGGCGATCTCTACTATAAATGAAACTGAAGGCTAAATAGCAGTGGGAAAAGTAATAAACATTTTCTTGTTCAAGTAAAACCTTCATTACATTCTAGAAATTTGTTGTTTATAGTCTTATGTTTAAATATATAAAGGTAAGCAACTAAAATATGTTGAAGCAAGATATAAATAATAAACGGTATCAGGAAACTGACACATACTTTCTCCCTTAAAGTAATTTAAAATTATAAAACTTATATAATGAAACAAAACAAATTACATTTAATTATCACACAAATACATACCAAATTTTATCGAAATCGGTTGGTGAATAACGAAGATATCGGTTTTTTAATATTTGCCATAAGAATAACATTGGACAACGTACTGCGTTTACCGCAGAACTAAAATATCAATTATCTCCGCATCCAGTTAATGTAAACTAATGATTCAAAGTACTAGATTATTTAGTTTTTCAAGTCAAATTTAATGGTTGTAAGTATATTTTCTTTAGAGGTAACAGATTTTGTGAAATTTGAAAAATATTAATTTTTTAATACTTGAACCACTATAACTTCTGAACCTGAATTTTTACAGACAAGCGGGTGGTGTCATTTAGTTTGTCATCTTAAGCACTATAAACCATGAAATTTTTATCAAAATCGTTAGAGCCGTTTTTGAGAAATTTTGATTTTTGTCAATTTTTATGGGGTAAATACCCTTAAAATAAAAAATTCCAAAAAAATGAAAAATACTCCTTGAGATACCACGACTTTATACTTACATTGAACCGGACCACTGGTGTCGTCTCTAGCTTTGTTTACACACACACACACACACACACACACACACACACACACACACACACACACACACACACACACACACACACACACACACACACGCACGCACGCACACACACGCGCACACACACGGAGACACGCAGACACACAGACAGACAGACACCACGCCAAAAACCACTTTTTTGTATTCAGGGAGCACTAAAATGATTATATCCACTAACAACTCAAATTCAAAAATGTTGACGAAAACAATACTTTCTCCATATACTATGTGTAGGGGGAAGAAAGTAAAAACGCCTGGCTTCATACCTACATGCCAAATTTCATGAAAATCAGACCACTGGTGTTGTCTCTAGCTTTGTTTACATACACACACACACACACACATATCCACAGATCCACACATCCACACACACATCCACATGGACGGACAGACACCACTCCGAAAACCACTTTTTTGGATTCAGGGAGCACTAAAACGAATATTTCCACTAACAACTCAAATTAGAAAATTTTCACGATAACAGTACTTTCTCCATATACTATGTATAGGGGGGAGAAAGTAAAAATTTGAAATGAGTTAAATTTGGCCTGGATAACATCACATACAATCTTTCCTAATAAAACAGTTTTTTAAAGAAATAACCTCTTTAAATTTTATGGATAAATCTTCTTTGATAGAACCTGCTCCAAGCAAACTTAGTAGACCAATCAGGTACTTAAAACAACAAAGGAATGGGTCTAATGTTTCAGTCCAATTTTGTGATCCTTCTTATAGGGAGAGAAGGGAAAGACTGATTCTATTGGGGTTTATTCATTTATAAACGGTTTACACCAATTTTTACTAAAATGTATACAAGCAATAATGCAATGACAAGTGCTGAAATAAATATACATGCATTGCCTTAAAACTAATTATAGAAACAAAATGCTAACAGACAATAAAATATGCAAAATGCTAAAGCTAATACATATTGGGTGCAGTGCAATAAAGTGTAGGCTACTATGGGAATACAAATCTGAATAATCAACACATAATATTGTACATGCCTAACAACAATTGATCAAGAAGCAAAAAGAGTGAATGTGACAAACATAACGGTAAATACAATTAAGATAAATAATTGCAATGCAAAAGTGAAGCAATACATTCAAAGCAAACAAAATACATGTAAATTCAGAGAGTGAATGCAAAGAAAGTACAAGATAGAATATTAAGTTAAAGGCTGACAAAATTAATGCAAGTAATGCCTTCGATACAATAATTATGTGTAAACAACAACAAAAAAAACAAGAAGCTCAACAAGAAATAAATATACAATAAATAACTTTACATTCAATCAATAAGCAATTGCTTCACAAAACTTGATCAAGCCTCTCTTGAACTGGCTGTCGGTCATGTGGAAGATGTCGAAAGTGCAGGTAGGCCGTTGCCCGGTCGGTGGAATCTTGGCAGCGGGCTATTGTAGGCGTACTGGGTCGCTTGGAATTCCCTATGGAACAGGATTGGAGCTCTTGCCGACCGAAGACAATGGATGTGAATCCTTGCCAACAAGTCAGGACAGTCACAGGTCGAGTTGATAATCTTTTTGAGGATTACCAGGTCGGCAATCATTCGTCTGGTTGAGAGGAGTTGAAGACCAAGTTGTGTGCGCAGGTCCTCCACAGGAACCTCATTATAAGCGAGTCCAAGAGTCAGACCAACAAATCTAATAAAGCGGGTCTGGATATGCTCCAACTGCTCAATGTGACCAACTTGATAAGGCGACCAAACTGGTGAGCGTACTCGAGGATGGGTCAAACAAGTTGCACAAACAAGGTTCGCAGAGACCAAGGAGAAAACCCGTCTTTGGATGTTCTTATTATGAAGCCCGTGACACAATGTGCTTGTCTACATATTGCTGATATATGGACATCTTGGTTTAAGGTCGAGGACTTGAGCACTCCTATGTCCTTTACTGTGTCAGAACGCTTCAGAACAGATCCATTTATGGAGTAACCATAATGCACGGGGTTCTTTGACCTACTCAAAGTAATTGTGGTACATTTGGCAATATTCAGGTCCATATCATTCGAAGAACACCACAGGACAATATTATTCAGATCCGTTTGCAATGCTTGAGAGTCTGTTACAGACTCGATCTCCTTGTAGATTTTGGTATCGTCAGCAAACATCAGTTAGCTGGAGTTGGCAACAACATCTTGGAGGTCATTCATGAAGAGGGAGAACAAAATTGGACCCAACAAAGACCCCT
Source organism: Flexamia atlantica (assembly GCA_035578135.1). Classification (NCBI taxonomy): domain Eukaryota; kingdom Metazoa; phylum Arthropoda; class Insecta; order Hemiptera; family Cicadellidae; genus Flexamia; species Flexamia atlantica. Next base: position 161,121,403 of record JAQJVK010000001.1, read on the forward strand.
GAGGGACGCCAGAACGTGCAGTGAAAGGCTCAGACGTTTCCCGCCTAAATCTTACAATCATGGAACGATCTACAAGATAACTCTCAAGCCACCTAAGAAGCGATCTCGACATCCCAAATGCTTCATGTTTTGCTAACAGGTGGCGGTGGCTAATCCTGTCGAAGGCTTTGAACAGGTCTATGTATGTACAGTCAACTTGACGAGCTTTATTGAAGGAGTAAATGATGTCGTCTTGAAATAGAAGAAGGCTGGAAGTGACTGAGCACCCTTTTGCAAACCCATGTTGAGCAGGAGATAGGATAGTCTTGACTGTGAAGGATACTCTGCCAAGCACCAATGCCTCATAGACTTTTGCGAGAGCAGGTTGGACTGCGATGGGCCTGTAATTCATCACATTGGAAGGGTCTCCAGTTTTCAGAATTGGCGTTACATAACTGGTTTTCAAGATTTGAGGATAGCAACCCAAACCCAAAAAAACATTAAAGTAGCATGTGATATGTGGAGCAAGAACACAGCTACAATACTTGCGAGCAGCTGGAGGAATTTCGTCAGGCCCAAAGCCCTTGTTTGTGTCTAGAGAAGCCAAGGCAGCCTCGACCTCTTGGCACGAGAATTGGAGAGTAGAGAGGTTCAGAGATGAGTTGGTGTCGTATTCTGGTGGATTTCTAGCTGGGAGTCTGAAGACCGACGAAAAATAATCCGCAAAAAGGTTGCTCATGTCCTTTGGACTGGTGCAAGTAACTCCATTCATGTGTAGCATACTAAGCTCGGGTTTGTGATCTTTAGTGTGCTTGATATGTCCCCAAAAGGCCTTGATGTTAGTTTGGAAGGCCCTCTCAACCGACAATATATAGTTCTTGTGACAAGTAGCTGAGAGCACTTTGCATTGGGGTGATGAAATTCTCAATTCACATCTGGAAACATTCGGATTTCAAGTTCAAACTTAACCATCCCAATAGTAACAGTCTTGCTCTTCTTTCCTCAGTATTTGGACCCCAGCATTTGGACCAAAACATTGGAACCTTTCCTGTGTATTGTTTTGTTTTGTGTACAAAACAACACAATTGGTTTTTGTTTTTGGCAGTTTAATTGCCTACTCAACTCCAGGTAAGCTAGTTGTTTCCTCCATAATCCTAATGTAATGTCAGCTTTTTCAGGGTTTTTCTATATAAGATTAAGTAAATTAATAAATGATATACAAGTGCATGCACATATTCTTTTATTTTTAATGATGATTGTTTAAGGGCCATACGTGTATTTCAGGTATCAAACGGAATCCAACTTCAGCCTTTACAAATCAGACTATATAAAACTGTATGTTGATACACTAAGACCAATTATCCTCCAGTTGGACAAGTCTCGCAGCTATGTCACATCCAGTCCTTCCAATGGACTGGAATCTGAGAAAGAAGGATATATTGCCCAGAACCCATATGATCCTAAGTTTGGAGATGGTGAGGTCAAAATATGTCCTATTAAACTTGATTTTATTACATGTTACCCGAATACATTTAAATTTAATTAAAACTCAAACTGTAGAAGATATATCAGCGAGTTTCCTCCCATAGGGAAGTTGCTATTACCATTTTATTACTGTAGGCGGCAGAGAGACAAGCCTGGGATCATGTTAACTTTTTGTTTTAAGGTTCCTAGACCTCAGGATCACTGTTCATTTTGAAATTCGTCCTACAAATGTTATAAGTGTGACAGTACAGTTTGTGAGTTTCTTTGTTTATCATTTTATGCAAGTCAGCTGTAACAACGCATCCATTTGTTAAGCTAACTACCAGCTGCTTGATTTTAACCCTTTTAGTGCCGGAAAAAAATTTAATGTAGGTGCAAGAAGTGCCGGACATTTTTTCATTGTTACCTGCAAGAAGTGCCAGGCCCTTTTTAGCAAAAGTGTAAGGGTTTGGGAAAAAAAATTACTAAAAATTTATTTATTAACATTTTTAACAAATCTTTTTTTTATTTGTTTCTAAATACTTCTATTATTTATAAATGACAAGAAGAAAGACAAATTTTAAGTTTCTGGTAAAAATAAATGTTAATAAATTTTTAAAAAAATTTTCATCATACTCATTTTTTATGTTTACACTAAAAAACATATTTAGGTTTTAATCTGATACAATTTTTATTAGTTTTATGTGAAACTACGTAAAAAAACAAGTAAAAACCATGTATAAAACATCATTTACTGTAATATAGGTTATGAATTAACAACATAAAACGATAACCTTGCAACAATGCAGAGTTGAACAACGTCACTAAGCAACCTACTTAAAACAGTATTCGTATTCCATATTTACACTAGAAACATCATTTAACATTTAAAAAGATCCACAATAACAAAATACAAACTATGTTTCAATAATAACCCTATAGGTAAAACAAAAACATAGCCTAAAAATTACACAAACGAAGTTGCATCACCGCCATATGAAATGCATGGTTATTTGTCTGCCAACAGCTGTTTGCATTTCAGTACGTCATTTCAGCTAACCATAAAGGCAGTTCAGGAGAAAAGTCACATGAAACGAAAGATTTGACTATAGAAAGGCATTTGGCACGAATTTCAGCCAGTAAAAACGAAAAAATATATTTTATATGTATAAAAATGTAAACGTCTCGCTACGAGATCCTGGCATTCTATGCAGTTAGAGACAGGATCTCGCTAAGAGATCCCAGCACTAGCGGTAGTTAGTGTGCGCGTCTCGCTACGAGATCCTGACACTAAAAGGGTTAACAGAGCTAATTTTTTCTTTATCAAATCGGGTAACATTTAGTGTGTATATATTTATTTATACCTGTCCTCAGGCGATAACACTTGTAAAAAAATTCTGATCTTGATGAAACTTGGACAAACATGTAAAGCAACATTCATGACTTCCAGTTTGAAAACCAGCAATTTACTCTAAAAAGGCTTGCTTGACAAAATAAAATTCATTTTAATTAATACCTCAAATTCTTTTTCCTATATTTCTCAAAAACTAAAAAAAATTATGACAGGATTCTGCATATTTATATGAAAATATATTTAATTTTTAACGATGTGCTGATATTTTGTCAAGAATGCACACAAGTCAAGAAAAATTATCACAAAAACTATGCATTAGTATATAAATTATAAATAGAAAAATTAGTGAACTAATTATAAGTTACTGTCAATGAAGGATTTTCAAAAACCAAATTTCTAAACATGTTTGAAAAATAAACATTTTTTTATCTTCCTTGGGAAAAAACATATAGTGTTAGTCAGTTAATTTAAGGACTGTATATTAAATCTTGAAAGAGGTTTTAGGAAGTCAATTTCATCACTAGGGCCTAAAATGACATTCTTTGATGTGAGCTGAAGATAAATGACTGAGACACAAGCCAAGGATCTAAAAGACACTTTATGTTTGTGTGGTGAACTATATCTTTCCTTATACCGCAAACAATATTAATAGAACAATTTTTAAAAACTCATATTTTAATTTGTGTTTACTAAATATAGTTTAATACCGCTGTTTTAATTGTATCAAAGCAATTGTTGAAGCAATTACTTCCCACTGAATCATTCTTTTGCGGGGTCCGGTTTGCGGCATTGTTTTTAGTTACATTATACCTTTAATTTGATGTACATTACATTACGCTTACATTAAAAATTTTCGTCTTACTCCCAATGGGCCGTCCCCCAAAGGTGACACCCGATCACTATGTACACAGCAAAGTAGCTTACTATTACCAGTAACAGTATGCCAAATTTCTTTGTGACATGCCTTTTTGTTTCAATGCTATAAAGATTAAGACTTAGACTTAATTGTCACCCTGTACACTCAAACAAAATGACTTCCTGTTAATTATTAAAGGAGGTTGGTTTGAAATTTAATGTCCCTTTTGTATAATATTAATCATTCTCATAACTTCTTGCAGTTCACCACTATGACTACTTATTAAACTTATGGAACCCAGTGATCCTTCCAAGAGCTCGATTCATATCAGAGTATGGAGTGATGGCAATGCCTTCCCTGGGATCTTTTGCCAACATCACCATAGAGGATGATTTGTCAGTAGATTCAAAATTTATGAAGGCCAGACAACATCATCCGCATGGCTATGCTGAAATGGCAATGCAAATTAAGTTCAACTTGTTTATGCCAAATGACACTGACTTTAATACTTTTATATATTTAAGCCAGGTAAGTGTATTCTCGGTTATCCCTCTATATTACCTTTTTTAATGCCTGCTACAAGAATGAGACAGGCTGCATGTTTTAACCAGAATATGAAAGGTGAACGTGGAATGGCTGAGATGTCTGCCTTGTACTGACAAAGACAAGCTGATTAATTTTATGAGGATTCAGGATTATTAATAAATAATAGCCCAATAATCAATCAGTCTTAAATCTTTACAAAATTTTCTAGAATCTTGCTGAGGATCGGTCTGGCGAACTTTTTTTAGAAGTTTTTACTATTCTGATTATTTAGCAAACAGTGTTAATGCCCTATTGGGTAAAATATTAAAATTTAACATGACCAAAAAAACTGTAAAATGTTTGATAGGAGGGATAAATTTTGATTAATAAAAACTTTTTCTGCAATATGTATGAAAATAAAAAAAAAATTAACTCTTGGTGTACAAAAATTTTGTAAGTATGATAAATTGAAGTCAGCATATCAATCAACCTCTAACTTTAAAAATTTTATTTAATTTAGATTAACCAGGCCATGTCCATTAAGACTGAGACAGAGTGCTACAGACAAAACAGGAACTGGCTGAATAAATCAGGAGAAGGCCTCACCATGGGGGCTCTGTACTGGCAGCTCAACGATGTCTGGCAAGCTCCTTCCTGGGCGTCTATTGGTAAGTTCTCACCATGGGGGCTTTGTATTGGCAGCTCAACGATGTCTGGCAAGGTCCTTCCCGGGCGTCAATTGGTAAGTTCTCACCATGGGGGCTCTGTATTGACAGCTCAACGATGTCTAGCAAGCTCCTTTCTTACCTCTTAGTAAGTTCTCACCATGGGAGCTTTTTATTAGCAGCTCAACAATGTCCGGCAAGCTCCTTCCTGGGCATCTATTGGTAAGTTCTCACCATGGAGGCTTTGTATTGGCAGCTCAACGATGTCCAGCAAGCTCCTTTCTTACCTATTGGTAAGTTCTCACCACGGGGGCTTTGTATTGACAGCTCAGTGATGATAAAGACAAAGACACAGGGGTGCCTACAGGGGGGGACAATGACGCCAAATGCGACATAAGATTTTTTGGGGGGGATTTTTTTAAAGATTATTTTGTAAGCTGCAGGTACAGCTAATGTTGGAAGTCATGTGAGAGTAAGTAAATATTTATATTTATGTTTTCCTTGGTTACCAATTTAGTTTTGGATAAAAAAATGACTTCCCTTGTATCTTAATTTTATTTTATTAACTATGAAATGAATTCCACTGCTCACTTTGCTAACTATCATTTATTTTATTAGGTAAATGTGCCCAGTTACAGAATTTTCAATGTATTTATTATTTTTAATGATCTAAAAAAGAAAAAGATTATGGCAAATGTAACCAATCTTCCTATCTTAAGTGACAGCAATTTTTCAAATTGGAAATTCAGACTAGAATGCATTTTGGATGAGAAAGGTGTAAAAGAAATAACAGAGAAGGAATATTCAAAGGAAGAATTATGCAAAACTTCATTTGAGATGATTAAAGCGTTAAGAAATGTATTTGAAAGAAAAAGTACGTTATCAAGACTGCATATAAGAAGACAGCTCCTTACTCTCAAATGTGAAGAAAGTACAAGCCTGCAAGATCATTTCATGAAGTTTGATGCCCTGATTAGAGACCTTGAATCAACAGGTACACATCTAGAGGAAGATGACAAGGTATGTCATTTATTATTGACTATTCCAAAGAAATATGATACCGTAATAACAGTTTTAGAGACAACTTCTTCCTCACTAACTCTTGATTTTGTAAAAAGTAAGTTATTAGATGTTGAGTTGAAACTTAATAACGGTCAAAACTTTTCAAAGTCAGAAGTTGAATGTTCTTTTAATATAAATTCAAAGAAAAACAATACAAACAAATGTTTCAAGTGTGGTAGCTATGATCATTACCAAAATAAGTGTCCCAAAAGCTATCACAAATCTGATGGGTTTAATTACCATGAAAAGAAGTATGAAAATAATTCTGGGGGGAAATACAGAGGAAATTTTCGTGGAACAAACCACCAAAAAAGGTGGAGTAACCGTACCCAAAATGTTAATGTAGCTGAGCAAGACTCAGATAACAGTATTTCATTCAATTTTACCGCTTTTTCGACAACAGTAAGTAGTGTCAATGAAGAAGGTGAAGTCAGGTTCATTATTGATTCTGGAGCGACTAATAATTTGGTTTGTTCCTCAATGGAAAAGTATATGAGGGATGTGACTGATATAATTCCAATTCAGTTAAAAGTTGCAAATGGGCAAACTATGGAGGCAAAACGACAAGGTAAAATGGTTGTGTATTGTAATCAAGGGAATAAAGTACCGAAACAAAAATATCTTTTGAAGCATTGATTGTTGATGGACTGCCATTCAATTTATTCTCAGTCCAAAAGATAAATAAAGTTGGATTTAGAGTAACATTTGATAATGAATGTGCGCAAGTATCTAAGAAAAATAACCTACTTTTTAAGTGCAATCTTGAAAACAATCTTTTTGTAGCAAGATTTGGATTAGGTAATTCAAAGGTTAACACTGGATTATCAACATCATCAGAGGAAAATCTATGGCACCTACGACTTGGTCACCTAAATCGGAGAGGACTTCAGCAACTTCGTCTGCCCTATTCGAAGGAACCTTGTGACTCCTGCAAAAAAGGTAAGGCGACCGACCAGAAATGTCTTTCATAGTGTCCAGGGACCTCGGGCAACTCGTATCGGGGAACTTGTTCACACTGACGTCTGGGGACCTGTAGATGTACCGACTCTTAAAGGTAATCGATACTATGTAACAATTATGGATGATTTCTCACATTTTTCACAAGTATTTATTCTTAAACATAAGTCTGAAGCAGAAAGTTATCTAATTAAATATGTAGAGGAATTAAAATCTCAAAATATTCACGTTTCTAGATTAAGATCAGACAAGGGAGGTGAATTCACATCAAATAATTTCAAAAAGTTTTGTTCAGACAATGGTATTCAATTAGAGTATACTGCCAGCTACACACCTCAACAAAATGGAGTCGCAGAAAGACTTAACAGAACAATTCTTGATAAGGTAAGATCAATGTTTGTGGATACAAACTTACCTAAATTTCTCTGGGGAGAAGCAGTATGTTGTGCAATTTATCAGTTTAACAGATCACCAACTAGAGCACTAAATGGAAAAATTTCATCTCATATTTGGTATGGTAAATCAAATGGAGTATTGGATAAATTAAGAGTTTTTGGTTCTAAAGCATGGATGTACAATCTTCCAAAAAAGGGAAAACTTGAACCAAGAGCAACAGAAATGCGTATGGTAGGGTATTGTGGTGCTGGTTACCGGTTGTGGAATCCAATAAACAACCAAATAGTTATATCTCGGGATGTTAAGTTTAATGAAGCTGATTATAGGTACCAACAAATGTCAAAAGAAAAGGAACCTAAATTTATACAACAGCTCGAGAGTGGAGAAACCGAGGAGAACAATGAAGAACCATCAGAGAATACTGAATCTCAAGAAAATGAAAATGCTGAAACCCAAGATGAGCAGAACCAACAAAGAAGCAGAAGGAAAACTACTATTCCAAAAAGGTACGAGGACTATAATATCTATAGTGCTTATTATTGTTTGATATCTACCGAAAGTGACCCTTCAACATATAATGAAGCAGTAAAGTCAGGGAGTGAATGGCAAAAGGCTATTAAAAATGAATTAGATAGTCTTAAAAAAGTTTAAAACTTGGTCTGTAGCAGATTTGCCAGAAGGGAAAATGGCAATAGATACAAAGTGGGTTTTTAGAACTAAACAAGATAATGTAAGAAAATCTAGATTAGTAGCTAAAGGATTTCAGGAACAGTGTAATTCTGAAACTTATTCTCCTGTAGCTAAAATGACCACTGTGAGAATGACGATTTCTCATGCACTACAGAATGATTGGGAACTTAAGCATTTAGATGTTCCAACTGCTTTTTTAAATGGGTCTCTAGAGGATGATGTCTATATTAAAGTACCTCAAGGCGTGAAGGCACCAAAAGGTAAGGTTTAATCGATCTTTGTATGGACTTAAGGAGTCACCCCGTTGCTGGAACAATAGGTTCAATGAATTTGCCGAAAAGAATGGACTGAAACGTTCATTGCATGATGTTTGTTTATACATAGGAGATGATGTATGGTTAACATTATTTGTTGATGATTGTCTAGTAACAGGAAAGCAAGAGAAAATTGAAGATCTCACAAGTAAATTGAAAAGTGAATTCAATGTAAAAGATTTGGGTAGTATTAAAAAGTTTCTAGGAACAGAAGTAATGAGAACGGGCGATACAATAACCTTAAGCCAAACCGATATGATACAAAAAGTGTTAGAAAAGTTTAATATGACTGAATGCAAAGGAAAAGAAACCCCAATGGAAGTCAACTTTAAAGTCAATCTTGGTGAAGAAATTATAACGAATGTTCCATATCGTGAACTTATCGGAAGTCTAAATTATTTGGCGATGATCTCAAGACCTGACATTTCGTTTGCAACATCATTTCTCGGAAGATTCCTTGATAAACCAACCAATTCTAGTTGGAGAGCAGCAAAAAGAATTCTGCAGTACATAAAACACACCAAGGATTTAAAACTTACTTTCAAGAAAGAACGAAATGCAAGTTGTGTCGAAGGCTTTGCTGACGCAGACTGGGGAAATGACGATACTGACAGGAAGAGTATAACTGGTTTGGCAGTGTATTACTTTGGAAATCTAGTATCTTGGGCTTCAACTGCTGAAGCAGAATATTTGGCAGCCGCACACTGTGCAACAGAAATCTTGTTTGTTAGTGGACTAGCTGAAGACTTCAAACAAACAAAATCAAGTTCAGTTCTCAATGTTGACAACCAGAGTGCAATCGCAATGATAAATAACTATGAAAACACAAAGCGATCAAAACATATCGACATAAAGGCACATTTTATCAAAGACATTGTCGCAAAGGGTATTGTCAAGATCAAGTATGTGCCATCTGAGAGAAATGTTGCTGATATATTCACAAAAGCACTATGCAAAGAAAAGTTTGTTAAGTTCTCCAAGGACTTGAGTTTGTTTTAATTTTTGTTTTGTGACAATTTTAAGTTGTTAATTTAAATTACTTCCAATTAACAGACTTAAAATTGAACGGGGGCGTTGGAAGTCATGGGAGAGTATGTAAATATTTATATATATGTTTTTTTGTTGGACTGATTACAATGCCGCAATCCGTTTTTTTCATATCTCGATTGGTTCTCGATATATGAGTACTTTTAATTTATTTATTTTCAACCAATTTACATTACAAATTGGTAAAATAGGCCCATAACCACAAAATAATGCTAGATAGTGGCAAATAACCACCATTAGTCATTGTTGAGTTATCTCCATTTAACTTTCACTGAAATAAATTTTTTCACCGCCATCTTGAATCTGCCATTTTGAAACGAGGTGAGTTATTTCAAATATGGAGACGGTTATTGTTTAATTTGTTGGACTTTTCCTCTCGCTTCTAGTGTTTAAACTACACCAGAAGTAGGTGTAGTTTAAACGCTAGAAGCGATAGGAAAAGTCCAACAAATTAAATAATAATTACAAATCCTTCACTATTAAGAACTTTTAAGATGGAGATGGTATGTATTGCGACACATCATTTGAAACAAACTTTTTATGCTGAATTCAAAGCCGCAACCCATTTTTAGCTATAAAATTTAGTTTTTCAAAAATTCATATTTTTTGAGATTTTTATTAGAAATTTGTCAATATCTTGAAAACTAAACACAATAAATAAAAACGGGTTGCAGCATTGAATTCGGCATAAAAAGCTAGTTTGAAATGATGGGGCACAATACCATCTTCATAATTTAAATAACTTACCTCATTTCAAAATGGCGGATCCAAGATGGCGGCCAACAAATTTGCCTTAGTGAAAGTTAAGTGGAAACAACTCAATAAAGACTGATGGTGATAATTCGTCCCCATCTAGTATTATTTTGTGGTAATGGGCCTATTTTACCAATTTGTAATGTTTAAATTGGTTGAAAATAAATAAATTAAAAGTACCGGTACTCATATCTCAAGAACCAATTGAGATATTAAAAAACGGATTGTGGTATTGTAATCAGTGAAAAAATCTAGATTAAAATGATGATTCACAGCACCACTTTTAAATAAAAAAAAATCTTTGATCCAATATGGCGGATCCAAGATGTCGTAACTACCCAGCAATGTTTAGGGGTGGAGTGGGATTGATATTTGAAAAAATATCAATCCCACTCCACCCCTAAACATTGCTGGGTCCAAATCGCCAAACCCTTGTTTCTTGATCATTATGACGAAAACTAAAAGAAAAAGAAATTTTATGTGGCGGTCAAATGATGGCGTATATTATGATTTTCATAAATAATTAGTTTGCCATTTTTCCGCTTGGAACGCGGAAAAATGGCATTCCGTATATTTCGTATTGCATTCCGTATTGCATTCGTATATTTCGCGCCCGTATATGGTCAACGATTTAAACTAACGGCCACCTGTATGTATCCTATAGATATTATCCCCAAATGGCGGCCACGATCCGGCAACGCTGCGGAAACCCCCTTCTTGTCCCCGCAGACCCTCCGTCGCGTATTTGCTGGAATTTAAACAGATTCCTTCCGAATCTTCCGGCAGAGTTGTTTTTATCGTGGGGGGGACGGGGTGGACACACAGGGCTTCGCGTCTAGGAAGGCCTTCTAGGTTTTTTAACTTGGTTAAAATTTATAACAAAACTTTAAATTTACAATTTTTCGCACAAATCTTATGCTAAAGTTTGTGAATAATTAAATGTAATGTTATTTTATATTTACAGTTAAATAAGGCGGCATGACAGGAAGTCAATTATGATCATCATATTTGATTTCTACAAGGTAAACGGCTGGTGTGAGGCACATTATAGACAATAACAAACGGTGAACTGATGGAGGGATTCAAAATAATACAGCCCTTGCTGGGCACCGAGAGGAGGTAGCAGTGGTTTGATGTTGTTATCGTTTCCCGCGGAAAATATATTCTCACTTGAAATGAAAAAGCAAAGCAAAAGCAGTGTTCATCAGTAGCGTCGCACGGAGACTTCCTGAAATTCCCAACTCTTGACCTAAATTTGTACACTACATGCTGAATTATCACTACAGACTTGATGTAGTCATCTTTGTTGATTATTTGAAGCGCATTTTAATATTGTAAGTGGACTATATTTTTAAACAATTTAAAAAAATGGATTGACACGTCGAGTTTTTTTTAGTACTGTAATACACTTCAGCATTTTAATTATAATACTGTATTCAAGCAAATAAACTTAAATATTATTAGCTTATAATATTATGTAGGTATAATGTACATGATTGGCTTTATAAAGTTAAATCCAGTAGCTTTTTGGCATGATAGCTTTGTGAAGGTAACTCATTAAGAGGAGAGGGAATTCGGTGTCCTCCACATGGATGGGCGGTGAATTCAAGCGTTACCGCACGGGTGTTTGGAGAAAGTATTGCGAAAAGTTAAATAAATAGTATATTTCATTACTAGGACCTAAAGTGACATTTTTCGTACAAGTTTTACGACCGAGGCTGTAAGCCGAGGTTGAAAAATGACCAAGTAATGAAAAGCAGCTTTAGGTCTGTGTGATGAACTATATTTTTCGTCACTACATCGCTCAATACATCACGCAAACTACATAAGAAAACCAAAATGTTACAGCTTGTTTACCTTTAAAGATACGTCCCAAAGATGCTTCCATCTTGTTCTTGCTATTTGAAGCAATCAGCTGGGATTGTTTGTTAGTTTAGACTGACAGCAATGAACAACAATCGACGTATCGAACGCATGCAATAATCGATTTGTGAAATAAGCGAGTTTCACAAATTGATTAAACCCAGGGGCGGCTCATGAGTTTTTTAGCGCCTGTGCAAATGTTAAAACTGCCGCCCCCGCCCCCTTCCCAACCCATCATATCCTCACCTACCCCTCACCCCAACCGTCGAACGCCAAACCCTATATATATTCCCTTTCGGGTAACTTATAAAAAACTGACACGACATCACGTCCGCGCTTTGCCTCGATTTCACACTGAAGCTTGCTTTTAGTTGGCACAGTTCAGGCACTAGCGCTTACGCCGACTATCGCTACGACGACTTCAATATAAACCAGACAAGACAACTCAATTAAAATATTTTGGGTGCGGTTTAATTCTACAGTCAAACCGCTACGTCTGATAGTTTCCGGAGTCCAAAACTACGTCATACCAGCTGACCGTGCACACACATTTTTTCTTTACACTATGGGCACAGACAGTGTTAAACTGAAGTGGGCCTAAAATGTCGATATACTGATCACCGAATGTTTAAAATGAAAAACTAGGAAATACATACAGCTTGAAATCCTTAGTAATTAAAAATCTTGATTTCGTATTATCGTTCTGAAAATGCTGAGTTTTGACAACTCTGAAATTATTACATTACTATTCTCCTTATATATGTTCTGAAAACCTGAAATTTAAAAGAGGGCAACAAATAAGCAAACTCCATTCAAATAGGAAAGTAATTTATTGATTAATACTTTGTAAATTAATGTTCTTATTATGTAAAATAATTTCCTAACAAATTATTTGAATTCTCGTTTTATCACTTATAAATATTAGGCTACAATACACAAATTTAGTTTAGGTTACCGTATCACAAACTACGGCAATAGTAAGCTATCCTCCAAAATAAAAGGTAAATATTTTGCTTGAGTGGATTTTCAATCTTTAATCATTAACTGTTAAGGCCAGGGACACACGAGGCGTTTTTTAACGCCGCGGTAAAAATGCCGCTCGCCTGTAGTGCATTGATTTAAATGGACGCGTTCACACGAGGCAGAAGAAATACCGCATGATAATATTGCCGCTGGCGGTCGTTTTGCCTTCGCTCGAAAGTGGTTTTTTCCACTTTGTCATCACAGTGGCGTATGCAATTAAATGGGAGCGTACACATTTGGCGGATGTTTTACCGCCGCCATGGTCAGACGGCAAAACACTCTAACATTGTACTGTGTTGATGACGTCAGGAGCTCTGTGATCAGAATACGGTTGAAAGCATTTGGTAAACACCCAAAGTCGTCTCTCAAAATCAAAATGGTACCACGATTGGCGATATTTTTCTGTGGCGATTTTTTTAACGCCACATGTGTATGAACGCCGATTTCGTTGGTGGCGGCCAAAAAATTATCGCGTGATAAAAAACGCCTAGTGTGTCTCCGGCCTAACCATGGAAAAAGTTCCATACAATGATGAGTTAAAAAAGAACAATTTAAATACATTAGTAAAAAAGCAAAGAATGTTAACAACGTTATCTCGTTAAATACTGACTTAACCCTTTTGCCGCCAATGACGTATGCGAATTAGCGTGCGAAGGCCGCCGAGCGCCAAGTCAGCTGATCAGCTGAGGGTTGCCAACCCCACAGCTGGAGTGGTGACTCGATACCGCCACTGCAAAATCAACCAAATTTGCTTACGTCTGTTAAAACGGTCAAAACTCCACTTGGACAAAAGGTAGAGCTATAATTAGTTTTGTTCGTCTTTAAATTATCTAAAAGGCTATGTTAATTTTTAAATGTTTATAAAGCTTGCTAATTTTATTACTGCTAAAAATCAAAACTAATGTATTTTATTTTTTTATTGCCGCCGTTTTCTTTCTCTTATTTTGGGTTTTCGAGCGCCCGCCTTTCTCTGACTCCCCCTTACCGCCACCCGGAGCAGCGCTGCCCCCCCAAAACCGGTGCGCCCTTGGCGCCCGGTGCGAGCGCACCGGCCGCACGGGCCACGAGCCGCTACTGATTAAACCGACAACAATGCAACAAATTGCAATTGAATATAATAACCGATAACCATTCCCGATGCAATCGATAGCTCACTATCAACGCTGACGTACAATAACGATGAATGTTTCGATTATTTGTAATTGAATGAAGATTGTTTGATTATTTACCTTGAATCAAAAGTATCATCAACAATGATATTTTTGGTCCTAGGAAAATAATAATCATCAAATCATATGTTATTATCCAAGGACTAAAAAGAACAACTTTTGAATCCCAACGCATGTGTCAAAAACAGCTGTTTTTGAAGCAGTATGACAAAAATGTATCTAGACCATATGTTCTCAACAAATATTTAAAATACTCTACTTAATTTTTATTGCCCAAAAGAAGCTGTTTCATTTTTTTTTCATTAATATTCGTGTCCACGCACTGATAAATGCAGTAATATTCCTACGCGGGATCAGAGTTTTAGTGTTGGTATAGAAGTGAATGGAAACATATCACGGATATGTATCTGTTCTTGAAAAGAAAACATTTTATTGATCGTGGAAGACATGAAAATTAAACACAAGACTATTAATCAGATATTTTATTTGATTCTTAGTATTTTGAGATATCTGAACTCAAGATATAAGTTAGGTAAAGCCTTTTAGGTAAACTTGGGCGCTGATAACTCTTTTATTTTTTCTCGTCGTACCCACTCATGTACAAATGAAACTAAATAAATGAAATGAAAATCACTTAATTTTCTTCAAAAATAATTAACATAACAAAATTTTCACGCAGGAAACCTGAACCTAAGCGTGTACAACAATGGCACTTTGGCCATCTAACGGGTTGGCTACTACCTGCAAGAAAAACAAAAACCTTAGCTTTATGTGTTTCCACAGTGTTAAAAAAACCTAAGCAAAAATGTGCCAAAATATTATTTATTTTAAATAAAAATAATAACAAAAAGTTTTTCGATAACCTCTACATTTAAAAAGACTTCAGGCAAAAGGAAAATTATGAACATTCACTCTTTATTATTTTACTTGAGTATTTTTCTTGAAAAAATTAATTGTAAAAAGAAAAAAGTTTACTGTTTACTTAACACAATCTATGCTGTCTTGAGAAGGCTCTCGTTGTGGAAACATTTTATTTGTTTTATAAATTGAATTCTTGAATTAACTCCCACCTGTAAAACCAATATACTTTCAAGTATTTACCCTGAACCAATCCCCCATTTACCAAATTTATGAATTCCATTTTATTGAAATTATTTTTATTCAGCCAATATCTCCTGATGGTTTCCAAAACAGGACACTCCACAATCAAGCCCCCAAATCAGTATAATTAATTTTAAATACAGATGAATTTATAGGAACAGTCCAGGACAAAGGCAAAATGTGTATTAAATAAGACCTGGACTGTAAATGTTCTCTATTCAGGGTTCGGCAAAAGTTTGGAATATATGAAATAACTTCTATATTATTTTGCTCATTGTAATAAATCTTTACAGTTGTTTATCAGTCATAAATAGAAATATTTTCACATGTTTTATTATTTTTTCGCATGACCAAGGGACGCTGGAAGTCTTGAAATTCTTAAATGTAAGCATGCCTCGAGGTGTACCTTATTTTAAAGGTCTTAATTAGCAGATCATAAGAGTGCAAACCGTGTCTCAAAAAGTTAATCCATTCAGAAGTTACAGCTCTTCAAAGATTTTTTGTTGGCTATTAAACTGTGAGCTAACAGTAAGGAGTGCAGTAAGGAGTATGACCCTCTTTAAAAAAATAATAATAAAATAAAGAACAGTCTAATTACTTATACAGGGTGTCTACTGGTACTAGAAATACTGGAGATACTAGAATTTCAAATTTGGTACTGGAATTTTATTGAAAACAAGTGATAAAATCTGTCAAAAATTGTTTGGTCCAATATATTCAGATATAAAAAGGTTTATATCTGTTTTTAGCTATGTGTGTTTGCAAACCTAAATCAAACCACTTGCAATTCAGTTCAATTATTAAACATCCTTAATTATATTAAAAATTTGATATGTTGTGTTTTTTAAGATTGAAGATGTTCTCAATATTTCCTAGAGGTAGTGAGGTACACTTGGCGCATTATATCTTGACACTTGGGAACCCTTTACACCTGAAGCAATTGGAGTGGAGAGAAATTCATCAGGAGACCACAGCTGATACAAAAGTTGTACTAGCCTGACGTGTTAGCATTTTCCAACAGCTGCCGGTGTATATCTTAATTGTCATTTATAAACAAAATACAGTTGATGTTTGTAGAAATTAGTTTTTACATTGTTTGTTGTCCAAATCAATGGCAATAAACAATATCTGACAGCTCCAGCAATGTACTAGGCCAAGGGTCAAGATATAATGCGCCAATTGTATAAGATGAAGCTTGGGTGTTTTACAACAAACCAAGATGAATTTGGATTTTTTAAGAAGGGGAAATAAATATTAACAGATGATCAATTGATTAAACTACAAATTTCTTGTGTCAGTCATGTGTTACATGCTAAACCAAAAACATGTCTCCTGTTTATTGATTGTTATTCAAAGAGCAAAACATTGTTTCTAATATCAACCCACATTTTGTTTTGGTTTAGTATTTTTTATCTACTAGTAGCGTAGTCATATGGCTTTGTTTACTTCCACGTCATCTAGGCCTATGATCATGGTGTAAAGAAAAAAGAAAGGTGTGTGCACAGTCAGCTGGTATGACGTAGTTGGGCTCAAGAACGTAGCGGACCCAGCGGTATTACAGCAGAACTAGACCGTACACAATAATATTTCCATTGTAGTCGATGTAAGTTGCGTGAGCCCAATTACGTCACACCAGCTGACTCTGCACACACCTTTCTTTTTTCTTTACACCATGATCTATGATATCCTCCCCTGCTCTGCTGAAACTTCAAACTCAAGCTTCTTCTTGTACCTTACTACCTCTATGTTCATATATTAACATTTTTATATTATTTTTCATAAAACAAATTATGTGATATAAAAGTGATAGAATGTATCGAAAGACACTCATAGTAAATTAGAACTTTTGTTTCCTAAATTTAGTATACTTTATGTTTGTAATAAATTATATATTTGTTGTAAACTCTACTTCTTGTAATATGTAAGTCAGGAGAAGAAATGTAAAGCTGAGTAAGTTTAAAAATTATCAGTTTTGCATTTCATTGCATTATTGATTTTTTTCTGCAAGCTGTTACTATCAATTTGTGCTTGTAATTTTGTATCATACCCAAAACCAAAGTGTTGAAGCAAGGCCACACTACACTACAGGCCGGAGTCCTTTTGTGGTGACGTCACCTTATCAGACGGAATCGCAGACGATTTTATAACGTACTCTTATGGCGATTCACTGTCGCACTCTTAAAACTATCGTGCCCCAAGTAATTCGTTTAAGTTTTCGTTTAGAAACCATTATTTTTTTGAATCTGCATTAATCAATGAACAACTAAATGCGGTTGAAAATAATTTTAAAGAACACAAGACTTTATTTCATAAACTTGAAAACCGGTAAACATTACAGGCAAGTAATTTGTTTACTTTTCATCAGGTGATTTATTGGAAATTTGACAGTTTTGTTTCTAATTGTTTTCATTTTGATGTTCTAATGTCATAATTTTTTGGTAAATGTTTACGATTTTCATATGATTTTAGTTGCTATTTCCAACACAGCGCTAGGAGTTCGGCTGGTGTTGTGACGTGGCATCAGGGAGGAGGGGGGGAGACTCCGGCCTGTAGTGTAGTGTGGCCTTGGTTGAAGGGTCGCCAAGCCCTAAACATATGTGATATCAAAGTGCATACCAAGTCAATTTAATTTCCTTTGGTTCAACAAGGTTATAATGAAATTAGTTTGAATACTATTATTCTGAATACTGATTATAATTCTTCTAAGTGTACGTGGCCAGCAGCTTAACAGACCCTAAATTAGTTAATATGTTTGTATTTTCCAAAGTGAACTACATAGAAGATTTGTACATCAATATATAAATTCATAAGCTGCTGGCCAAGTACATGTAGAAGAATTATAACCAGTATTCAGAACAATAGTATTCAGACAAATTTAATTATGTATTGTAATGAACCTTGTTGAACCAAAGGAAATTAAATTGAGTTGGTATGCACTTTGATATCATATATTTTTAGGGCTTGGCGACCCTTCAACACTTTGTGTTTTTGGGTATGATATCACTGTTATTTTAATAGATAAATATAGTAAAATATAATGTTTAAAGTAAATCTTTGTGTAAATAAAAGAAATAAAAATTTAATAAATACAGTATATAGTTTGAATGCAATAACCGATGAATTCCAGTTGTACTCACTGGTATTTTAAGTGGTCTTTTAAAAATAATATTAAGTAAACATTCTTTGCGCCATATGGCCACTTTTTGATGTTTACATGTTGGTCATTTGCTTCAACCCAAGCTTTATTTTTGTTTTTATATTTAATTTTGTAAGGCGATTCTTTGCGTCAAAATTTTGGGCGTGCATCTGGCGACTGGTAAAAAGATGGGAGAGGGCTCAAATTAAAGGTATCTATACCGTGATGGCAGGAAAAATACTGAAATTGCTAGAAATTTACCAGAAAACGAGAAACAACGCAAAATAACTGCCATTTAAAAAGCACCGGGATCTAAAAACGTCAGCTTTGTTTACATAAAAGATGTGATGCTGATATTTGATTGAAAACCATGTGCTATCTAACATATGGTAGATTTAAAAGCCAGTTTGCTATGAGGTTATTTCGTCTTAGATGTTGCCAGTCCTGGGCCTACATAAGCTAAATAATGAACTAAGCATTGGCGAGAGGTAACTGAAAAGAGTAGGTCACAAGACTGCTCAAACAAAAGGTTTAATAAACAAAGCAAAAAAATATCAAGGTAACCAAAATTCAAATGAAACAGGAAAAGCAAATGAGAACAAAATTAAAGTAAAATTGAATTACAGTGTTTGCCCTGACAAACTTGAGCTTAAAATAACAATGGTTAGAGTTTACATTAATAATTAACTTGTAAGTTATTAATACATTGATTACATAATAAATGAATGACTTGATAACTTCAAATTGAAAAAAAATTAGATAATACCTTCTTATAAAATATGTTTACATGATATTAAAATATTTACAGTACCTTCTTATAAAATAACAAAGAAATCCAAATTACCCACAGCACACACTCCTAGCTCACTCCCATCACACCTCCCCGTCTCCTCTCTTGTCCCGAGGTCTCCTTCTCCCACTCCTCTTCTTTCTTCCTCCCGCCGAGCAGATAATTGCCTCCTCATTGGCTGTCATCCCCGATAGGGAGTGTCTTAAAGGTTGTTGATACAGTTTTTAGAAGAACTCCCTACCGGGCACATCTTGCTCGCGTCAGCTGGGAAAGGACGAATAAAAGACGATCGGTCAGACGGACAGACGGACAAGTTATAGTTTCATGAGGCGAACTATCGAGTCTATGATTTATTAAGTTTTGAGTTTGGAAAATTATTAAGTTTTCGTCACGTAGTTACAATGTATATATATGTTAATTGAGAATCGTTTGAATTTCTTCTTATTAGGGGCTTTTAGCCCCTTCAAGCCACTAGTAAAATATAATATCCACATTTTGTAGTTTCTCCTAAATGGAATATAGCATTTTTCACTTTGAATGTGTTTCCAATTATTTGAATTTCTGTATTTTGAAGCCCTGGTATGAGAAGATTTGTAATTTTCATGTTGAATGAATTCCAAAGTTGTAATTGAAAAATCAAATAGTTACTTGTGCTTGAAATTGTTTTTTGTAAGTAGTTGCCGATACTTTATAGAGCAAATCCGTAAACTAAACTTAAATTGTGCAAAAATTAATATAAATCTAAAATCAAACTATTGAATTGGGCAGGTTGTAGACTATCTCAGTGAATATTCATGGATATGACTTAATTTAGATACCTGTAAACTTAATCAGTCTGATAATTTCTCCAGCTCTTCCAATTCGAACACCATCGTGCCGTGACCTCCCTCCATCTTCTGAACCAGCACCTTGCCGTCCGCGATTCGCGCATTGGCCAGCTTTCTCTTCGCTATGAGTCGACGAGCCTGGTACAGCAGCTATTTGTTGTAGGCAGTCAGGTGGGCGAAGACGAGTATCCGTCCAGGTGGAAGCCGAGGGCTGATGTCTGCTGTATTGAGCTGCTTCTGGCGAGACTCGGCAAGCCAGGCCTCCTTGACTGACCTTGACACGAAGGCCGCGACGATGGAGGGTATCCCGCCTTTCCTCGGAGGTTTCAGGCGGTGGGCTAGAGAGATATCCGAGCGGTTCCAAGAGATACCCAAGCCGGCGATGTGTTGCAGAATAGAATAAATGTTCTCATCTTGTGTGACAGGGACTCCTTTTATCTCCAGATTATGCCGACAAGAGTATTGCTGGAGGTCTCGGAGCTCTGAGCGAAGTTCAACTGCTTCTTTTTTTATAGTGTTTATCTCACTTTTATTTAAATTACATTGTTCTTTTAAATTCTGATTTTCTACCTCTAAATTACATATTCTCTCCTTTGTCTCTTCAATGCTAGCATGCAGATTTTTAATCTTACTATCTATTTTGTCGAACCTACCCCTAGTTTCAGTCATGTTGTTAGATATATCCTCACGTAGCTTCTGAAGAACCTCAAAGACACTCTCTGAACCCTCGTTGTCTGACTTGCTCACTGATGATGCAGTTTCAGCCGCACATGAGTCACAGCGTCACGATGCTTTACCTCCGCGTTTTCGCCAAGCTTCGTCAGATTTTATTGAACAACATCCTAAATGAAACACTAAGTTACACTCGGTGCATTTCGAACTTACTTTCTTATCCTCAATTGCGATATTACATCTGCTACAAGTATCGGACATTTTTAACAGTTTCTGGATATAAAAACAACCTAAAATGATTTAAACGTTATAACACTATTGTTGATAACGGTTGCACCAAAAGTAACACTTTATAAACACCGGACCAGTTAAATACGATGGTAAAATAAAGTTATTCTAATTAGTTGCACACGCACAGTTCAGGCAGGGACGGGTCGAGTAGCGGAGCGAGCCCAGCGTTATCAGAACATCCGCACCGGTCGAGAGACAGATAAGGAATGAAGTGGGAGAAACATAGGGCTATAATGGGAGTTGGAAGGCCCTCATATAAAATCAAACAAATATACTATTCTTTGATGAGTTTGTATTAAATTATTTATCTTATTTGTCGGTGTTGTAAATCAGTTATTTAATGTTAACAATAAACGTTATTCATATTATTAAACATTTTATTGATGGTACTCCTCAGTTAGGTAAACAATTACCGAATGATACTGGAATTTTGAAAAAAGTTGTACTACTGGAAATATACTGGAATTTTAAAATTGGATGTCAGTAGACACCCTTTAATAAAGCATTGAAACAATGTAACTTAATTGGAGATTTTTAATACATAAATTATCCTTATTAATGAGAAATACATGTATCTAAAACTAAACTACATCGTTCCCAGGGCTTTATTTGTAATTAGACTTTTTTCCATGGCCCTCACATTCGATTGCGGGCCCTGTAACCAGGATCAGCCTCAGGCCCCCCTATGTTAGTGTGCTATGCTACGTTTCAACAATTGTTTGTTAATTTTTTAACCCTTTAAAAATTTAATTTGGACTGACAATTGATAATAATGAATTAAGGCTTTTATAGTTGGTGCCAAATCTTAAGGCCCACGACGTCTATAAGCCCAATACTAAAATTAACATTAGTCTTACGGACGGAATGGGCCTTAACTTAAGATTTGGCACCAGTTATAGTTTAATCTAAAAAAAAAACAAACATTATTGGGAAAATTATTGCAAACATAAATTTAAATAACTCATTCACCCACTTTTATTTTACAAATTCATTTCCATTTTGAATTCAATCTCCCTTAACACGTTGAGTGCCAAGCGGTGCGTTTGCACCGCACCGAATCTCTAACCGGGGGCCGAGCGGTGCAGGTGCACCGCTAATACACATATAGCTTTCATGACGACGAAGCCTCTTATAAAAACACTATTTTCGGTATTGGCCACTTGGTAGGGTTCTAATAGTTATTTGGGTGACCTTGGTTTCTTTTTCCAGTGTCCCATTTGTGAACACAGCGTTTACAAAATCGGCCGCAATGCGCGCTGCTGTGTTTGAGAGCTAGTCTTTTTCCAGCATCCCATTCGTGAACACAGCGTTTACAAAATTGGCCGCATGGGGCTCTGCTGTATTTGTTATGATATAGAGCGGGTTTTTTCCAGCATCTCTTTTGTGAACACAGCGTTTACAAAATTGGGCACATGGCACTCTGCTGTATTTGTTATGATTGAGAGCTGGTCTTTTTCCAGCATCCCTTTCGTGCACCGCTGTATTGTGACGTCATGAAACATCATAAAAACTAATTATGATCTACTTTTTTGAGTTTTTATTAGATTTTACCAATACACAATTTTATATAGTAGGAGGAATAGGCCTATATCCTATACCAGACTAGCATAGTGGCCAACCGGTGCAAATGCACCGCTTCATTATGACGTCATAAAAACTAATTATGGTCAACTTTAAAACTATCTGTAGTAACATAAAAAATGAAAGGAATGTGTTATTGCACTTTTTTAGGTTTGGCCCCTGAGTAGGTTAGTTTGTTACAAACTAATTTGTTACAATTTTCTGAATATTGCTTTTCTATGATCGATTCTAGTCATCAAGTTGATGTTATTTACACTGATTTCGAAAAGGTATTTGACAAGGTTAATCATTTGACATTGCTCTCAAAACTGAACTATTATGGTTTGTCTAACCCGCTAGTTAAATTTTTTTCTTCATATCTGTCCAATAGATTTCAATATGTTTCATTCAATGGTTTTTCATCTGATGAGTTTTGTGTGCTCTCAGGAGTTCCTCAAGGATCGAACTTAGGCCCGCTTCTTTTCACTATATTTATAAATAGTATTTCCGAATGTATCTTGAATTGTGAATTTCTTCTCTATGCAGATGATCTAAAACTTTACAGGACTGTTGATAGTATCTCTGATTGCCCCAAAATACAAGAGGATATTGATCGTCTGTTATCTTGGAGTGATCATATTTAAAGTTTCATGTTAACAAGTGTTTTGTTATGTCATATACCAAGAAAACCTATGTCAGTACAATTCTGTTCGATTATATCATGAGAGGGAAAACTATCTCGATCAAATCAAATATCAAGGATCTTGAAATTATTTTTGACCCAAAATTTTCCTTCACTCACCACATAACGTCAATCTGTAAGTCTGCATTTTCAATTCTTGGCTTCATTCGCAGGGCGAGTAACTTTTTAAGAAGTACTCATCTTTTGAAACTACTATTTTGTTCGTTAGTAAGATCCAAATTGGAGTTGGGGTCTGTAGTCTGGAACCCTCATCAATTTTATCTCTCTGAAGCAATTGAGAGTGTTCAAAAGAAGTTTCTCAGATTTCTGTACTTTAAAGAGTTTGAACATTACACCATGGATGTCCCTTACTCGAGCTGTTATCAGTTTTCAAGCTTGATCCTCTAGATAAGCGGCAGCGCGTGTCGGTGTTGGTGTGCCTGCATAAGCTGGAGTGGAGCGCTGGACTGTGGTGCTCTGTTATCGCAACTTAAATTCAATGTGCCTCGTCGGAATTCCCGTTGTCGTTTCCTGCTCACTCCCCACTACTCTCGAACAAACCTTGGCGTTTTCTCACCGATAAATGCAATGTCTCGTACTTTTAATTCAGTTGCTCCAAATGCAGAATTAGATTTATTTAATAATTCATTATCAGTTTTTCGTAATTTAGTCCAAGATTTATTACCAGTATAAATTAAGCCATGCTGTTTTGATTAATAATTTTTACGAACTTGTTATTTTTCAAGCTTTATTCATATCTAAAATTATTTATTTTTAATATTGTAATATCCACGGTTTTAAATTTATTTTTGCTTGTTGACTGCTAATAATATTTATCTTTGTTAATACTTTAATTATTTATTTGATTGTTTCTCCTTAATTTATATGTATTTGTCTTTAAAGAGTAAATTGTATTTATTCTACGTGTTTTTCAACAATTTGTAGTGCATGAGGACACAGTGAAATGGTGGACTGGCATGTTCAAAAATTAATGTAGGTATGTATAATAATGCTGCAATGTAATTGGGCGTGTGCCTGTATTGTAGTATTTGCAATCAAATAAATAAATAAATAAATAAAATTAGTAGCATAGTAGCCATAGCCGGAGATATGATGCGCAGACTATATACTAATTTACAAACAACAGGCATGTATGCACCTAATTAAAATAGTAACTAACTACGAATCTAGAATTAATATTATTTTACTAAACTTTATAAAAAATTATATTTTTGGATTTTTATCATGATCTGCTGTAAATTATTCTGCTATAAATATGAAAAAAATTAAATAGAGCCATGTGACCAGAGTTGCACCAGCCCCACCCTTGTGGGGGCCATGCTTGGGACATGACACTGCTACTGTTGCAGGCAATTCATGATTTTATGCTGTGGTTTTTGGTTTATAGACAACAAAAAAAGTTGTGTTTTGAATTGTGAGTTATAAGTTATCAGTTGTTATAAGCTGTTATACGTTGAGTTTATAAAAGATGTAAGTTTAAAGAGGACATGCAGTTGGTAATCATGTAATGACCAAGCAAAAATTTCATGCCTTGCCACTGAATTTCAGGTATTTGAACTCTGGTAGATACATTGTAAATCTACAAGCAAATGGAAAAATAATTTATGTTCCTCACACACTTTTGGTTCACAGATAAATTAAACGATATTTTGTATGTATTTCAGAATTCAGTGGTAAGTGGAAAATGCTTCACTATTTTGCTGTAGACTTCTTCTCTCCAGTTTTGGTGTCCCCGAGTAAGGATGTTTTTAACGATCTTCACGTATTTGTGATCTCAGATCTCAAACTTCACACAGCCATGAACCTCTTGATGCGCCTCAGTGTCTACAACTGGAACTCTCTAACGCCTATGTTCGTTCAGCACTATCCTTTTACAATGGTAACTTTCTGAAGTAATAACTAACACAAAAATAATTTTTGTTTTAATGTATGCATGATTATGATTGTGAGATACAGAAACGTTGTTTGAATCTGGTATCTGATATATCGACAATCTCGACAACTCAGAAACCCTTCTGGGGAAACCCTTCCCTTTTTTTCAGTATTTGAAAAAAAATTGTACCAAATTTAAAGCGCAATGTTGGGTTCTTAAATTGTGTTGCTAGATATTTTTGTAAGTTGTGATTAAGGTTGTGCAAATGGTGATTTTGAAACAAGCCAAACAAAGCTTGCTTTTTGAGCCGAGTTTTTTTTAATATCGCCCCAATTTTGAATTTTGTTTCATTTTAATTTGTAGAGATATTAGCGATTAATATTTATGTACCAAAAGTAAAACCAGCTTAAACTAAGAAAATATATCTCCAAAAAAAAGAAGAATCTCAAGTTTCATCAGTATTTTGTATTATGATTCATACAATTAGTAAAACTTGTTTGAAAATAAAAACAACTTATTGAAAATAAAAAAAATTTATATTTTTTATTGATATATTTATTTATTAAAGACAATGCCCAAAATTATTGTACCTAATCTAATAGGATTTCAAAATACAAAATTCTGTTAACAGCTCAAGAAGACAGTTGCATTATCAAAACTAAAATATAAAATGACAGTGATTAAACATCAATAAACATAAATAATTTCTTGATTAGCATGAAACGTGTTGTTGTATTCACTGGATGTAAATAAAAAACGTCTTACAACACTTAAAAATCTATTTACACTTATACTGTATTTACATACAAGATGGAAAAAAATAATATACAAAAATGGTGGAAAATGGCGATCGATTTCGATTGGTCACACTAATCATCATCAGGCCCAATGAGAGACAAGCTTCTCGCGCCCGAGGCTTCCGAGGGAGGCACGACTAGGCTGGCGTGGGTGGTGTGGTGGGGGAAATCAAACGAACAATGACGGAAATAACCGAATGTCCCTATTACGGCAGTAGCCGAATAGTCGCAAGGAAGCTTCAATAGTTCCGATAAGCTCGGAATCTCGGAAATATCGAAACAAATATAGACATTGACTAATATTATCGACTACATTTTGCAACATTATTGAGTAAAATTCCAGATTGCTGCATTTCAGTGGCAGCATACATGTGTACTCCCTTTCTCCTTACCAATGCTAACTTTGCGGGTAATAAATAAATAAGTCATCTTGCTTATTTCTCGTCACACCTCAATACAACTTGTTTTGTGACTTTATCTAGTTGAGACCGGCTGTATATTACCAAAAAATCTCTCGATTGGCGAATTACTCCTATGTGGAGGAAATTGCTACCGTAGGGCTCATGGTAAGCCCGAAACTATGATAACTTTACGTTTTGTGGCCCTTCACGTTTTTCATGATAACTTTACGATGAACTTTAATATTTCCATTTGAAAATCTCAAAAAACCCATTTTTGAGGGCCAAAAAGGAGCCTTCCAGAAAGAAATTCGTTAATATCTTTGAGACCAATGGACTTAAAGAAATTATTTAAAATACCAAATTGTTTGTTTTTTTCGAACTGAATCCAATGGTGAAAACAGTAATCGGATAAATTTAATAATTCAATTTGGAATACTAAAAAAACTATTTTTAGGGGGTAAAATGAAGTTTTTACCCCACTTTAAGATAGGTCGATGAGGCTGGTTTACGAACTCGTCCAAGATAAGTTTTACATGTCTTCATGTCTGTACCAAATTTTGTCACGATCGGACGATATTTACAAGAGGTATCATACTACTCTTTTACTTTTGAGAGTTGTCAAAAAATGAAAATTCTATTTCCCATAAGATCATGCTAAATGTTGAAACAAATCGTAAGTTGTGCAGGTAAAAATGTGTTTTCACCATAAACTAACTTCATATCCAGAAAGTACTCATAAAAAGCTATCAATTTAGGCCTATATAAATATACCCTGTACGGATATTTTTTGTCCATTCTGCTAAAACGACGGTAATAGCTTATTTCTAAAGAAAATCGCTAAAATACTATGTCTCGCTTATTTCCCAACTCTCAACATATAAAACATGGTTTGTGGCTTTGCCTATAGGTGAAACCGATTGTTATTACCTCAAATCGCCGATTTTTACATTATCGTAGCAGCAAATCTGCACCTTATTCCCAATGCTACCCTTAGAGAAAATAAAATGCTGTCTTCCTTATTTTTTAAAATAACATGATGCAATATTTTAGTAATATTTTTAGCAATATTTTGGTAATGTCAGGCAAGTTAATTTTGTTAACTATGAAAAGATTTTTTTATTTCTTTGTATGAAACATTTGAAATGTGAGAATAATATTTCACTTGAGAGATCGGAATTCCTCTTTCGTTTTGCAAATAACTTAATTGAAATGAACAAAACAGAATTAATGTTGACGCGACACGAGATTGCGGCGCGGCGCGACGCCGGCGCCGCGACGGTACCAAGTGCAATACGAACGATATTGCGATGTCGTATATCGACATATCGCGAGTAAATCATATCGAACAGCTGTTGGCATCTGCGCACGCGCACTCCGTCACTAGTCGTGCCTCTCCTCGGAAGGCTCAGGCGCGAGAAGCTTGTCAATGAGAGACTCTGCCAATGAAATCGATCGCCATTTTCCATCATTTTTGTATATTTACCATCTTGTATGTAAATACAGTATAAGTGTAGATATATTTTTAAGTGTTGTATGACGTTTTTTTATTTACATCCAGTAAACATAAATAGCAATATATAAACAACATAAAAAACATATAACAATAAATATGAATGCAACAATTCAGGGACAACATTGCTACTTAAATGGTAATATTTAAATGCCATAACATTGATTAATGTATATTCAACAATCAATATGAATAACAATAAATTCAGGGCCTGCAAAAAATAGATTTTAGCAATAAACTTGAACAATATTTAAACATATGAAAGATATTAACGATGAAAACTCAAACAGCTAATTAACTGGGACTATTGAGTTGGCTGTAGCAGCTGGACCTCCATTATCAACCTGCGCCTGATGCAGGATAGTTTCATGAAAGAGGTCAACAGAGTTGGTCACCTGGTTGCCAAGCTGCTGCATCCTACACAGAGAGGCATTCTCTAAATAATTTGTCCTGTGCACTCGGCGATAGAACAGCTCGCAGGATCTTGTTCTGGCAGCTGGAACTCGTTTCACAATGCTGGACAGCAATTCGGCACAATCAACAAGGCCGCAATTTAATAAGGAAGGTGATGTCAGCAACAGCCCATCTGTATTGAAGGGAAACTGGTCCCAGTGCAGGTTCCAAGTCACCATCCACAAAAGGGTCCTCAAGTCTCTGTTCCAAAAAAATGATAAATCTCCTTCAAACAGACTCAAGACGATTGGAGTGTCACAACTGATGAGGAGCCCAGATTATTGAAGCATACTCCAACAGTATTGCTGCAGTCAGACCAACAAAAGACTCGAAACAGAAGCCCAATCATCCTTGAAGCTCTGGAGCATATGCTGTCAATATGATCGTCAGGTGTTGGGGGTAAATTGAGTTACACACCCAAGTCTTTTGTCACAACACAACGGGAGACTTCTTGGTCTGTTTTTTGTATAGTGGCAATGTGATGGTTTGCAACTTCTGGTGATCGATATCACTTTGCATTTTGATACATTGAGTTTCATCTATACTTATTTAATACGCTAGGGGTTTTTTTGTGATCATTGCTCCTGCTAAAGTTCTGGGCCGATTTTAATAATTTAGGTGTCATTGGAAAGAGCTTGGCGTGAAGTTTTGCAGGAAATAAAATTAAAAAAGGTTTGACTAAAGGAAAATCCCTAGACACCCTTGAAGTTTCATATTAGTCCATAAGATTTAACATGGGAATATAAATTTCAAATAAAGCAGCTGATTTGGAGCAAACAAAGTTTTTCAGCAAAGCCATATGTTGTTAATGGAATTGGAACCATTGCATGTAGAGCTGGAGGCATTTCAGTTGATGGAAGATGTAAATAAATAAACTATTATCCTAATACATACTTAAGGTCATAATTCAGTTTTAAAAACATTTATTTTTAATCACATATATGTGAAGATCTTAATATTCACATATGTTTATATTTCAAAGAAAACTACTAAAAGAAAAAATAAATTGTTATATATAAATTCTATGAATAGAAATAGAAATAAAAAAAAGTAGACTTAACAATCATTATAAGTTGATTTATTGAACCATTTTAGTTCAGTTTGAGATTAAGACAGGCCATACGCTACTTAGAGCCGCTTTCCCCAATAAAGGTTTTAAATAAACGTGAATTTAATTTAAACCATATGTAAATGTAATATGTAAATATGTACATGCTACAACTCAGCCTTTTTGGTTTGTAAATATAAATAAATAAATAAATATCTTTAATTATAAGTACAGGTAGGTGACTCTTATATTTTCTTCTTAATTCTAATTAATTATTATTGTTCAAGATGGCGTCATTATAATTAGTGTGATACTAGCCTATTTAATATTTAAATTTGAAATAAAAGAATGGTAATCTGTTACAAAACTATTATTTATTCAACAATAACAATAAATATGAATATCAAAATTGAACTCTAGGGGGACGTACAAGGATTATTACAGTGGATGGGGTTAGATAAAATTACTTATGCTAATTGGATTAATATGGTACAATTTAAGGGCATTAGCTCAGTTCTTGAGAAGCATGATCTCTTCACATAGGGTTCTGGGAATCGTGCGGGCATGACATTGAAAAATTAATTTGTTTGAATATCACAATCATAAATACTTTTAAATAGAATAAATAATTTTGATAATAATATAAATTGCCAATTCTGATCTCTTTTTATATTTAATTAAATCAAGTCTTTGTTTGAAAGTCTGTTCCTCTTCAACAATGGTTGGTGAAGTAAATTTTGGATTGGTCTTACCAAGAGTTTATCTCTTCACCCTGATCTTTTCTTCAGATAGATAAATTTGGCCACTTAAAGGGGAATCAACTAAGATCAGGTTTACCGCTGGCTAACCAAAAAAAAAAATCTACTAATTAAGGGGGATGAAATTTAAAATTGGAACGAGGTCCAGGTACAATGAAGTTAACACTTGGCCATCTCTCTCTGGAATAGAAGCTGGAGTCCTTTACAATGGTTCCACTTTTCACTTTAACAATGTAACACATGGTTCACTAACTTGGTCTTTGGTAAACACTTCACTGAATTATTAGAGATCAAATTTTGAAAAACATGCTATATAAAATAGATAATTTGAGATAGCGTTCCCTGACCCATAAATATAAATTATATTAAATTATGAATACAGCTGATCTAACTTAACTTATCTAAAATTTTTATGGTAGATGGTAATAAATTAATGAATGATTTTAGGAAAATAACATTATCAAATAATTTATATTAACTGAGTGATATACTAGGTTGACATATTATATACAAATAATTATTAAGCTGTGTGTTTGTTTATTTATATGGGTGTTCATTTATGAAATTTAAATGTAAATGTTTGTGAACTATTACAATATCCCCTCAGAGTTGAATTAATTTAAAGAATTGAAATTAATGAAAACTCGATAATAATAGGAACAAATATTTACAAAACTATACTAAATGATAAAATATTTATTTATAATTTAAAATGATGATTTCTTAAAACTAAATGGATTATATGACCTAATATTTACAATCATAACTTCAGGTCCTAATACTGTCCACGCGCACTTCACTTATTTCAAATTTTGTTTCACTGTTCAACATTTATTACACTATTGTTTATATTTACTGGAGTCTTTTATCCCCTCAATCCATAAATAAACAAATTAATCTACAACTTTTAATTAGTTGTCCGTGTATTGTCCAAATGTTTATATAACTGTTAATAACACTATTTACACTGTATTTATTGTTGATCTCGGTTTGGCGTTATATATTTTCTAAGAGCAGTTACATGGTAGGGTCCAAACTCTTGTTCTTCATTTAACTTTTGTACAAAATAAGTCGAATGTCCCAGGATACTTGAGATGCGGTACGGTCCTTCGTATATGGCGAATAGTTTGGCTGTTTCTCCAAATGCTGCATTTGATAGTTGATGATTTTTGACCAATACCAAATCGTTTAAATTGAATAATGTTGGTAATACACCGCGGTTAGCTCTTCTTGCTCGTGTTCCCTTCTTTTCTCGCATGACTGCGTCTTGGTGTGCTAATGGTACTGGGTAAGTATGACATTTAAAATTTTGAGGATTTTCGACTCTTAATACATGCTGGTATTTGTTACATAACCCAGGTTGGTCGGAGAATACATCTTGAAAGTCCAATAACAAATCAGTTAATTGTTGTCTTTGAATACTATTTAGATTTAAATTATTTTTGAGGGATTCTGTAATTATTTCAGGGGATAATTCACATGATGTTCTGGGGTTTGTTTCTTCAATATAATAACACTCTTCGTATGGATCTTCATTGCAGCAGTAATCTTCTAAATTATCCACATTTTTATCATTAGTGATTATATGGCATAAAATTCCAGCTCGATTTGTGTTATTGAATTGAATTACTAAATCTGTATCATTAATATTCATATGCATTTCACCCTTTTCAAAATTTATCTTCATCTTCCAGGCACTAAGTGTATCTATCCCGATAATTACTGATTGTATTAGTTTTGGTACTACGAGCATTTGTGTTAATATAGTTTGTTGACCAATGGTAATAGGAATCATTACGATTTTTGAAATTTTCCGGGATTTTTCATTGGTTGCTGTTCTAATGTGCATATTATTTACTGGTAATTCTTCTATTTTTCCTAATTCACTCCGATTTGATATGTACCAATCTTCTGCTAGACATGTAATGTTAGAACCTGTATCAATGAGAGCTGTAACTTCTTTGCTTTTGATCTTTATTCTTATTTCGGGGCATTTTTGCGATATAGTCGTATGAGTATTTTGTTCTGTTTCTTCTTCAAATAAAAACTCCCGATCACAATAAATATTGCTCAAAGTTAAACTATTGGTATCTGATTCATTATGCATGTTATTTACATTATTTACAATTTCAATTGACCTCTTATGTCCGACTTCTTTCTTATTTTGCACTGAAGATGTGTTCTTCTGATTTGAGCTATTTACATGGAGAATGAGGTCACCACCATCATCAGTGCCTCTCAGTTTAAATCCTGATTATTTTCCTCTGGCACTAGGTTTGCGTTCTCCTCAATAATGGCAGCGCACACCTGGTTTTGTTCTTGTGTCGGGTGGTATCTAGGCAGTGGTCTTCTCTCTTCAGACGGCGGTTGGTTTGATGGTAGATTGGGAAACTGTCTTAGTTCACGGTAATCGTTTCCAAATCGATGGCGTCGGTCGTCTCTTTGGTACCGATTATCGTGGTGGAGGTGATTCTCATGTCTCCGATTGTACGGGTGGTACTTAGGTGTGTACGCTCGATTGTCCGTGTTTCTTTCATTGTAGTGTTGGTTATGACCTTTTCTACCGTGTTGGTGGTGGTTTCTATTTACATGATTTTCCTCAGGTGTATTTTCCTTTTTATGTTTATGGTTTTCGTTCCTTTGATGGTTAGGTGACCTTGCTTGTTCTCGCAGATCTTCTCTCTGGAGTAGAGCTTCAAAATCGCAGACCGTCTGAATATTTTGAACTCTATAGGCATCTTGGATTATGTCTCCAAAGTGGTTTGATAGGCAATCGAGGATTTCTTTTTCGTCCAGGGGAGGGTTTAGCGATTTAAGGGTCAACACCCGCTCTATAAAATACTCTGATCGGTTCAGATAACCATTTGGCCGATATCGTTCATTTTCGATCCGTTGTTTGACGCCTCTTTGGATATCTCGGTTCCAATATTTCGATTCAAACATATGTTGAAAATCATCCCATGTGTGAATATCAGTTTTGATTAAATTGAACCACTTTGAGGCATGTCCTTCTAGGCACATTTCAATGAGATCAACTAGGCTTTCCGCACTATTATTTTCTGGATTTAACTGTAGGTTTTTCTCATAATATTTCTTAAGTTTGTTTAGAAATTCCTGGGAATTATGTGTCTTTCCATTAAATTTTGGGTGGGTCATTTCCGGTGTTAATGTCGATCTGCCGTTACACACAATATTAATAGGGACGGGCGCTTGTGTTGTTTGAATGTTGGGTGTAGTAGGTATTTCTAATATTTTCTTATGACACGCCTCCACGGACTCAGCCAATTTCGCAATTTGGTATTCATTGGATTTAATGTTTGGGTTCAGTTCTAATTTGACTTGGTTGATTTCAGCTGTTACTTGTTCTTTGATTTGTGTATAATTTTCCTTACAAATGTTTTCTACCTCCCTGTGTGTCTCTAATTGAATCTGTTTAATTTGTTCAGTGATTTTTAATTGGGTTTTACAATTTTCTGATACGATGATTTGACTAACCTCCTGTTTATGTTGAATGAGGTCTTGTATTAAATTTTCTCTGATTTTGTATTCCCCTTGTTCTAATTTAGTATCAATTTGATCGACTTCCTTAGCCAAATTTTCCTGAAGAATTTTAAGTTGATTTATGTCAGTTTTAAGATTTGACTGTTCATTGTGAATTTGCTGAATTTGATTTTCGACCCGGGCAGAGTGATTTTGAAATTCAGATCTTAAGTTTGCATGTTGTATTTTAATATCAGATTTGATTGCGTTCATATCGGCTTTAATTTCATTTCTTAACTCGGTTTTAAGCGCATTCATGTCAGTTTTAATCGCAGCATTGCTCGATTTAATTTCATTCATGTCGGTTCTAAGTGCATTGATCGCCGCTGCTATTTGTACGAGTGGGTCGACACTGTCGACAGCTGATTCAGTACGAGTATGGTCTGGAATCAGCACAGGAGGGACGGTACTTGTGTCGCTCGTCAAAGAAACTAGCGTTCTGATTGGTTGTTCCGTTCGGTATATTTCGCTCAATGACGATGTAGCGGGGGAAATCGCCGCGGAAGTAGTGGTAGCACTGATTGAGGTTGGCGTTGGTGTTGAAGTGGGAGACGCCGGCTGGGACAAAATGGCGGAACGTTCTGACATTTCACTCACGGCCGAAATTGTTGTCTCATTATTAGAATCACTCGCGTTGTCGGAATTATTTGAGTCGCCTACCGAAACAATGTTTTCTTTGTTCACTGACGGGTCACTGTCCGATTCGCGGTGTACATTTATTGGTTCCGTGTTATTGCCGAATAAAACAAAACTTGTCTGCTCGGACTGCGTCGTTGAAACTTTAGGTTTGTCGGTTGATCTTACATGGTATTTATGTTCGTCGCCCATATTGAGGTAGTAAGCACGCAATTAGGATTATTATACAATAAATTGGATATTATACTTATATCTAAATGAGGTGAGATGAGTCTTAATCTAGGCTATCTCCTACAAAATTATCTTCTTGCTATCTCAAATAATGTCTGCGATCATTAACTTTTCATTGTCAATGCCCTTACGTTGCGGCGCCAATTACAACTCAGCCTTTTTGGTTTGTAAATATAAATAAATAAATAAATATCTTTAATTATAAGTACAGGTAGGTGACTCTTATATTTTCTTCTTAATTCTAATTAATTATTATTGTTCAAGATGGCGTCATTATAATTAGTGTGATACTAGCCTATTTAATATTTAAATTTGAAATAAAAGAATGGTAATCTGTTACAAAACTATTATTTATTCAACAATAACAATAAATATGAATATCAAAATTGAACTCTAGGGGGACGTACAAGGATTATTACAGTGGATGGGGTTAGATAAAATTACTTATGCTAATTGGATTAATATGGTACAATTTAAGGGCATTAGCTCAGTTCTTGAGAAGCATGATCTCTTCACATAGGGTTCTGGGAATCGTGCGGGCATGACATTGAAAAATTAATTTGTTTGAATATCACAATCATAAATACTTTTAAATAGAATAAATAATTTTGATAATAATATAAATTGCCAATTCTGATCTCTTTTTATATTTAATTAAATCAAGTCTTTGTTTGAAAGTCTGTTCCTCTTCAACAATGGTTGGTGAAGTAAATTTTGGATTGGTCTTACCAAGAGTTTATCTCTTCACCCTGATCTTTTCTTCAGATAGATAAATTTGGCCACTTAAAGGGGAATCAACTAAGATCAGGTTTACCGCTGGCTAACCAAAAAAAAAAAATCTACTAATTAAGGGGGATGAAATTTAAAATTGGAACGAGGTCCAGGTACAATGAAGTTAACACTTGGCCATCTCTCTCTGGAATAGAAGCTGGAGTCCTTTACAATGGTTCCACTTTTCACTTTAACAATGTAACACATGGTTCACTAACTTGGTCTTTGGTAAACACTTCACTGAATTATTAGAGATCAAATTTTGAAAAACATGCTATATAAAATAGATAATTTGAGATAGCGTTCCCTGACCCATAAATATAAATTATATTAAATTATGAATACAGCTGATCTAACTTAACTTATCTAAAATTTTTATGGTAGATGGTAATAAATTAATGAATGATTTTAGGAAAATAACATTATCAAATAATTTATATTAACTGAGTGATATACTAGGTTGACATATTATATACAAATAATTATTAAGCTGTGTGTTTGTTTATTTATATGGGTGTTCATTTATGAAATTTAAATGTAAATGTTTGTGAACTATTACAATGCAAATATGTAAACCATATTTAATTTATATCAAATTATTATTCTAATATTTAAATTATATACCATATAATCAGGAATATACAAATTTTTCTAAACTTAATTTTCTGAAGTTCAAATAAAACTAGATTTGGGGAAAGCAGCTCTTAGTCACATATACTGAATTTCAGTAAGTTTTACAAAAATAACGTAAAACCCAGGAAACCAACTAGCCTAACTTATTTTTTTACAAAACATAATTTAATTCTTCTTTAAGTTTAATTAATTAATGGGTTGTTACAATTGAAACAACCCATTTAAAAACACTAATGTTGTCTAAACAAATTTGCAGTCAATTTTCAAATAACAATTAGATTTCGTTCATTTTCTTTCATATATGGTGCATGGGGTATTTCAACTAATAATTAATTTATGTATGACAGTTTCATCTTGATGAACTTGGTTGAGTATACGCTTCGATTGGATTTTGCGGTGAATGTTAATGCAAAGCGTTTGTGAGCAATTACATGAAAATATAAATTACTTTAATTTCATTAAACTATGAAATGCTAACCATGAATAATGTAAACATGTAAATAATATAATTTTAACAATATTTTTTGTGTTTTGTGATGTTCTATAATAAAAAGAACCCAGTTTCCAGTAATTCCAGCACTCGCTATGACTAGGTATAGCCACAGAGAAAAAACAAGGCAGAGGACGCATCTAATGATTCACTAACTATGTGTCAAACAGTGCCTTAGAGTGGGCGCGGGGGGTAGGGGGGCGCTCAGAAGTCTATTGTCTCCCTATTGTTTGACTTCCTCTGTGTCGAGCAGTTACCCGAAGCACTACTGCCATATGAATGCGTACTCCGCTTATTTCTTCTCTGTGGTATAGCTCAGGGTCAGTTCATTGCAAAATTTGGAATTTACCTTCCCTTCCTCCTAAATTATTTTTATTTTGAAATCAATACATAACAATTACTCGATTTCGAGCAACGGGTTTACTAGTTCCATTTAATGAGTATCACACAGAAATCCTGTACAATGACGATTGCAGCTGAGGTTTTCCATCTCCGTCAGTAACAGTGGCAAAAAGCTTGATATCATCAGTGAACAAGAGAGCTCTGTTGCTGATGACTTCTCTGATGTCTCTCAAAAAGAGGTTGAAGAAATATGGGCCCAGGATGGATCCCTGAGGGGCACCTGACTTGACCATAAAGGAGTTTGACAATATATCTGCAAACTTTACTACAGATGTTCGTCCAGTTAGGTATGACTCAATCCAAGACATCACAACACCACTAAACCCATAAGATCTCAGCTTTGCATTCAAGTGAGAATGACTGACGGTTTCAAACGCCTTACTGAAATCAAGATAAATGTAATCAACGTGATGTCCCCTCTCAAAACTGACTCGTATATATTCCTTAAACACTAACAAGTTGGAGACTGTATATCGGCCTTGAGAGAATTCATTATGTTTCAACGACATAACATAAAAAAATCTTGGATAAATAATCACTAAACAGTATTCATGCTTATTTTAAAATGAATTTTAGAGGTGAAATTAAGCCTTGCTGCTAGCGCTCCTTACGGAATTCGACGTAAGCGTGGCTGGTGCTAACCACACATATTTTAGAGAGCCAAATCCCTAAAATTAAAATAGCATGATAGTTTTGAAAATAATTTTTTAAAGTCTTGAAAATGTTTAACATAAATATCATAAAGATATAACATAAAAAGATCTCAAAAAAAGATTATTTTCAACATTTTAATTGAAGAGAAATGGTACAGTGCTTGCAAATACGCATAGTCGGTGCTAGGCTTACTTGTGCCAAATTCCAATAGGGGTCGCCAGCAGCAAAGCTAAATTTGACCAGTAAATACTGTGTTGCAATTATTTGCCCAAGGGGACACTAGCAGCAGAGCTTAATTTTACCACTAAAATCTTTTTAAAACAAGTATAAATCCTGTTTAATGATTATTTATCTAAGATATTTTTATGTTATATCGTTGAAATGTTTACGTTCAATATGTTCATGAATACTTATTCAGTTCTACCAACGGATAAAGAATTTATTAAGAAAAAAGCCAGAGCCCGCTCTTTTGCCCTATATTTAACATGGGACAATCAAAAACTTTTGATTGATCGTTCTCTGTTTTTTAGTTTTCTTCGTTTTTAATTAGGTTTCACCTCAATAATACTTTTTTACTCCATAGAATATTGAAAAAACTAGGCAAACTCGGAAAATGGCCTGGGCGTATGTCTTTTTGAGGCCATTATTCTGATAATAGTTGACCAATTGGAATAAAATTTCTGTGCATATAAGTTTTCATTTCAACCTAGAGAACATTCTACATTTAGCTATAGTGTTGTTGAGCCCCTCAAAACACATTTTATTGAGGAATTAATTAGAATTCTCATGGAATTAAATGGAAAATTTTGTTATTCTAATATACAATGAAAACTATTAACTTTAGAAAAAAGTGTTAAACATAAAAATTTTTATTTTAAAAATTATCTTTCAATCAAAAAAAGGTTTATCAAGATTGGAATAGTATTACCGGAGGTATAGACCAATGAATAAATGTAATGGCAGCCATCTTTAATGGCTGATATGGGGGTGTTCTACTCGAATCCAAGGTTGGTTCTTTGGACAAAAATACTTCTACTGGTATCTTTTTTAGACTCACCAAGTGGCTAAGCTGTATCAAATAGTGCAAGATTTTGGTGAAAATTTACGCTAACCACACGTACTATTTTTAGTCCCACTAGATTTCAACATCATTTTTTTATTTCTGAAATAAATAATAGTTTTGTATTTTAAGATATTAGCATTTTATTTGTGTCCAAACAGGCTTAAGACTGTCATCTTTGAAAACGTATATCTCTTCAAGAATCACTCAAATCTTAAGTCAGCTAATGCTGATTCCTGTTTAGCCAACAGGTGTTTATTTCACGATGGTATAGCCTCCGAATCACTGTATATTACCAAATACCCCCGTTGCAGCAGACCTGCATACTCAGCGAATTTCAAATGCAAAAGAACATATGTCAATCCAACATAGCAAGTTTTTACATGTTTTTGAAATCTCCATAAGAATAACATGGGGAATGAGTATGCAGGTTTGCTGCAACAGGTATCTTAAAACTGGGTGGATTTTATTCAATATGTAGTAGATCTGATCTAGAAGAATCCATATACCAAGTTTTATTGATATATGTAGAGAAATAAGCGAGATATAGAATTTTACTTATTTTCCATAAGGTTAACATTGGGACAACGTACTGTGTTTACCACTTTCAATATCTCGGTAACTAATGGGCATAGAGCAATGATTCAAGATACTAAATTGTTTGTTTTTTTCGAGCTGAATTCAATGGTGTAAACTAAAATTAAATTACTTTAATTTATTTGTGTAAAAAACTCAAAAACCCCATTTTTGAGGAGTTTATCCCCCTTTACCCCCCCTTACAGTGGACCGATCGGGCTGGTTTATGAACTCATCCGAGGTATTACCACTTTATATGTCTGTACCAAATTTCATTAAGATCGGACCATTTTTACAGCCGCTATCGTGCTCACAGACACACACACACATATATATATATAAAATTTCGAACGAATGGTGTTTCTGGGGGCCCCAAAACGAAAAGTTATCATGGTCTCGGGCTTAGGTCTTACCATGAGACCTACGGTAATAGCTTCTTCCCTATAGGGGAAATTCGCTAATTTCCTATAGGGGAAATTCACTAAAAAGGTGTAAATTACCTGGAAATACAGCCAAAGTGATCCAATCTATTGGTGTGAACTACCAATGGTTTCTTACCGTCATGGGTACATTTTCAAGTTCTAAAACATAAGCGAAAACATTCTTCTTCAATGATGGTGTGGTTGAAGAAACATCAGACATAAAACGTACACGAAAAACATTGAGACGAACAAACGGACACACAAATTGTTGTAATTAATTGTTCGTGTGTCCGTTTGTTCATCTCAATGTTTTTCGTGAACGTTTTATGTCTTGACGTTTCTTCAACCATCATTGAAGAAGATTGTTTTAGCTTATGTTTTAGAGTTTGAAAATGTACCCATAACAGTATGAAACCATTGGTAGTTCACACCAATAGACTGGATCACTTTGGCTGTATTTCCAGGTAATTTACACCTTTTTTGGTAGATCTTTATTATTGTAGTAGTATAAGCAGTGGTGTAGCGCTATAATTAGCCGTGCTGGAGCGATTATCGGGAGCCGTAGGGGGGGGGTAAAATCAAATCAAATTCTCTTTATTCATAATACAGTATAAACAAGTATAAATGAATAGTGTCTTAAAATAATAGATAATATTTAAAAAAAACCATCAGTTATAAACTATAAAGGCTTCAATTCCAACACGGCATCAGCACGCTCAATGTCGACGTCGGCGTAATTGCTGCAGTCAAGTGTAAGGCGGGCCATAGTGATTGTTGACATAGAGTTGACAATGGACATAGAGAAGAGATTCAAAATACAAAATTGTTCGTTTCTTCGGGTAGTCCGATCGTGCTGGTTTCCGAACTCGTCCGAGTGATCACCACTTAACTCATCTGTACCAAATTTTGTTAAGATCGGACCATATTTATGGTCGCTATCGTGTTAACAGACATATATATATATATATATATATATATATATATGTATATTTGTATTAATAACAAATATTTTTAACAGCCCTAAGTTGTGAATTAAACAATAATATATATATATATATATAAATTCGAAAGAATAATGTTTTTTTCCTTTTGGGCCTGGGGGCCGGGTTCTAAAATAAAAAGTTAACATGGTCTCGGGTCTCGGGCTTAGGTATTACCTTGAGACCTGTGGTAATAACTTATTCCTTTAAGAAAATTCGCTAAAACAAACTACTTGACTTAAATGACGGTTCTTATTTTTTATTTTTCAACGTTCCAAAATGAAATGAGACCCGATTGAAATCTGTAGGATTTTAAAATAATTATAAGTTTTTTTTGTTTTTTTTTTTGTAGGGGGGATTCGGTAGTCGGGTTTCCCCACCCCACTGGAAAATCCTGTGAGGGTACTTCAGCCATTATTTTGGCTTTTTGTACAGCTACCGGAAAGGAAAGGAGACTTCCCTTCTATTATCCCTTAGGCTCACAGCCTTTAGTAGATTAATACAAGGGAAGCAAAAGGAAAAAGGAATAGGTATATGGAATAGGTTCGGCCAAGCTTTGACTGGGTGGACAAAGGTATACCTTTGTCCAATGGATGCTTGGAACAGTGCCTCAAGGGATCAGGTGGCCCTCATATTGGCCCTCATCTTGATTACCAGTACACCCCCGTCCACCTGGCCATCAAGCCCAGCCTCCCCTGGTGGGGAACTGAAGTTGTTCACTGAAAGACAGATACAACGCCTCCAATGTGACAACTTCCGTTACTGTATCCAATATTGGTACCTAAGCTAGCAAAAGCCACTTAGGACCCCACTGGGGGATAATTATAAGTTTAATTATTGAGTTAATTGTAGGAAAGAATTCATTTTGTGAAAATCCAACAGTTGAGAAATTTTAATACACATTTCTTTGCCAGCTAGGAGCTGGAGTCGTTGAAGTGGGGTCATGGAACATTGCTCAGTTTCTACAGTCCATCGAAGGATGCCGATCCGGAGGAACACCTGAGAGCAATTGTTTCTTCTACTTCTCTGTGTTGCCCAAAAATGGTTCAGGCGTGATTGGACCGGACAACTTTTTCTTTCCAGCACCACTTCACTCGGTCAACTCACCAAGCAAAGCCAATGTTAAGGTATTTTTAAGTTTTATGTAAAAAAAACTATATATAGTTGAATAAAGTTATGTATTATTCTATTGAGAAAGCCAAGGAACCCTGTCAAGCTACAATCATGTTTATTCTAGGATTTGTATTGCAGTGAAAAAAAGACTTCCTTAACCCTCAAGCGGGCGTATGCAGAGTTTTCCTCCGCACGTGTTTTTTTTTTTTTATTAAAATAAACAAGCTTAATGGGTGTTGGCAGTCGTGTCCGGCTCTGTACCTCACGTGCCTCATTCCAGGAATCCCCTAAAGCTATTTATACCTTCCCACACCCTCTTGGTACCTAGTTATTTGCAATTCAGTGATGCTGTGTCAGTTTGCAAAGCGCCCTCTGCCGTATCACAGACAGTGATACCCAGGGCCACTGAGAGGGGGGGACAAAGGGGGCAGAGTGCCCCGGGCCACGAAAGGAAGGCATTTTGAGCTGAATATATTTTTGTAGATTATACATATTAGAATATTTAAACTAAGAATACCATAATGAAATGGAATATTAGAAGATACTTTAAAAAAATGTGTATCAGTTAAATGTCCTAACCATAAATTTGTCTTATTTTTGTACAGTTCCATTTGTGATTTTTCACGTCTGGGGCCCCCCAAGGGTAGGCCTGCACCAGACCTCACTTTGACTAAATCCATACCAAGCTATGCTCCTAATTGTCTGCTCAAAAAGTTTCCTCACAAACTTTTTTGAACAAGTACAAGCTTATGATATAGACTAAGGTAAAGAATGCCAAGCTGTAACTAAACGGTATTATTTGTACAAAAACTATAATGGTTTAGGTTTACTATATAGCCATTACTATTGGTCCCTTTTGATTATGGCTTTATCATTAATTTTTCCTTGAAATCCCAGCACCCAAAATGCATAGTTTTCCTTTTCATCTGGTTCACCGTTTTCTTTCTTTAATTTGTTCAGATACACATTTTAATATCCGCAACAATTTTATTAGGGCCTCTGGCAACCTCCATCGTTATAGGTCATCTTCAGGCAATCCTGCCATTATTTCCTGTGGTATAGTCCAAACTTCTTTAACACTTGGCATTTAGGACTTGTTTGTTCATAAAATGTTGTTGCCCTCTCTTTTTGTAGCTGAGAGGCCCATAGTTAAAACTCAGTCTCCTTCAAACCTTGAATAATTGGTTATGGATAGCTAATTACTTCTTTCATAAGGTATTTTTTCCTTTCTTATGAGAACCAGAAATCATATCTCCCATGCTATCCTCCTATTCCTAATCCTTCATATTTCTTGATGGAGTGTAAAACCCTTGTTGGAGTACCACTTGGAAGTTGAAACACTTCTTAAATAGAACTTCTTATTCGTTTGTCCCTGTCTTTAACCTCTTGAAGTCCGGGTATTTTTACTACCATATACATGCCCAGTCCGGGTTATTTTGGAGATTTTTGAAGATTGCCAATTGGTAAAAATAGCACTTCATATTCATGATCACTTTCACTACACTCAGATTCGTCACTAAATCTGCCATGAGTTATAAATTCCGCTATTTCACAATCGCGAAGAAAACGACGGTCACTTGAAGCCATTTCGTTTTGTTTACGGACTGAGCAACAGCTGACGGCGCAACTGAAAATGTGCAGTTCATTTCATTTCCCAGTGTTCCCACCCGGGAAAATAACAAAACCAAATATACCATTAGAAAGCTCGTTTTCTGACGAAAAAATACATATAACTTGTGACAGA
Organism: Flexamia atlantica; assembly: GCA_035578135.1. Taxonomy (NCBI): domain Eukaryota; kingdom Metazoa; phylum Arthropoda; class Insecta; order Hemiptera; family Cicadellidae; genus Flexamia; species Flexamia atlantica. The sequence continues at coordinate 161,164,692 of JAQJVK010000001.1, forward strand.
AACTTTGTTAGTCTGTGAAGTCAAGGACCGCTGAAACCGAACGATGTCTGATCCCGCCTATAGGCGGGCGTGGACCAGCGGCGGGCTGGGGGTCATCCCGCATATGTGCGGGCGTGGACTTCAAGAGGTTAAGGAACTTAACAGGAATTTCTTTTAGACAGGCAGTTTGAAGTGAATATATTTGCTTATAATTGGTATTGGTGAAATGAAATGTATTGGTTTACTTGATTACGTTTTTTATAATCACTTTTTAAAACTTTTTTATTTAACTTATTCTCTACAACAGACTTATTTTCTACACCAGATTTATTTTTATATTATGTTTGAATATTAAAAATCCTCCAAGATATTAATGCTTTCATAAAGTAGTTGTTGTAAACTGAAAAAATAACCAGAAAATATTAAATAAATATCAAAGTGACAGAAGACAGTTATAATGGGTTTTCTCAAGACAGCTGTTTACTCAAATAAAAATAATTTTTACATACCATATGTTGGTAAAATATTGTCAAATACCACTCACCCATCATCGCACAGCCCAAACTATATGGCCTAGAACCTTGAAATTTGCGTGGACGTTCCTTTTGGGGCATAGGCATCTGCTAAGAAAGGACTTTACAAAATTCAAAGTTTCAAGGGGTTTTTGGCGAGGTCAAATTTTTCCATATAAAAGTGTACTAGACAATTTTTTGTTTACATTTTCTATGTCCATTCAATCAGCCAGCTGGTAGTTAACTTTACAAATAATATACGCTGCTGTTACAGCTGATTATAATTTGGTTTCTTTCATCATAGTTTTATTATGGTTTTTTGTTGATTTATTTTAAGGAGATAATTTTAATGTACTATATAAAAGTTACATTTAGTTTTTTCAGTACCTCATCTTTTTAATCATAAAATCAGTATATGGCACCATCTTTATTTCAGCAGTGGGAGTTTCGTTTTTTGTGAGGGCGTCCCTGATATTTTTACTATTACAATGATGCCTGCTACAATATTTGGCTTTTATCTAATTAGACCAGCGAGGACAGAAAAATAATAGAGGGTTTCTTAAACTTACAAAAAAGGTCAAGTTTAAATGTTCGTTACTTTATATTCCTTTTGTGCCGTGTTAAAAGATTTTCAACCCGACACTCAGTCAAGCAGTTCGCCGCGGGCTCCAAACCGAGCGAAGGTCAACAAAGGAACGGAATTCAAGAGGAGGGGGGGTGGAACAAAGTTTTCGGACGGCCAGCGTTCTCATCAGGTTTGAACTGGAGTGAATCGACCTGGGTTCTAGAACTGCATCGACCCAGTCGCCAGTCGAACACAGAACACTGGACCAACGACAGACAGCGAGGTTATTTCGTCGGCGAAAATGTTTTCTTCAAGAAGTTTCTACCCAGTTTATGTAGTTAGTGCTCAACTTATTTTCGTCGTCATGAACTAATTAACCATTACTGCTGGGTAAGTGAATTTCAATGATCTAGTTTCGATTTTGTTTGTAATTAAAGTAAAATTCGCTTTTTAGTCACGACTAGGGTTGAGTATAAAAGGGTGATGAAATTGTGAGATCTTTGGATTCACATGGTTAAACTATTGAGAAAGATTGTAATTCATTGTTTTATGTTTATTTGTGAGCATTGAAAGTAATTAATAGTTGAATCGTAAGTTGTAAAAGTCAGCGTACTCCTCAGCGTTGCTCGCTGCCTGTCATTTCATGAGTCCAAGTTTGCGCAAATGTTAAATAAAAATGAGTGTTAAAGGGAAATGTATTTATTCATTGTGAATTTGTGAAAAGAAAGCAAAGTCAGTGTTTTAGGTCGATTTTGAGTATTAAAATGTTGTTTTAGTCAGTTTTGTCAGAGGACTTGGTCCTGAAAAAATTCCCTGCATAAAACCTGAATATTCCCGCATTTTTCCCGATTGTCTGAGCACATGGCCCCATTGATTACCTAATGTAATAATTAAATTGGTTTACTGTTAAATCTGATGTTAATGTGTAATAAGGAGTAAAATCAAATTATAATTGTTATTTTAGGTAAATTTTGTCATTTATTGATAATTATTTGTTTGTGAATCAGATGTAGGAATTATTTAGGTTTGGTTAGGGAAAATTAAGGTTAGGCCAAACTGACTCAAGAGAAATCGTCGAGCACTGCCTAGCACTTCTGCTGGCCTATAGGCTGCTTTGTGGCTAATTTGCACTGGAAATTGTCACCAGGGCTCCCGGAACTGACCCAAATCCAACATGACACCGAGATGTGACTACGACATCCTAGTTCGCTGACGTGACACTGCTCCTCCTGGCGTCGGCCTACGATGCTGATCGGCTGACCTGTAGACCTACAGAAGTAACAACAGTTTTTCTTCTCTCTTTGTTAACCTCTTCTTCAGGAACTAAAATTTCACTCGTTGGCCATTGGTCGGCAGAAAGCTTTAACCATGTGGGACCTTCCCACCAGTTACTCTCTGCCAAGTGTTTACCACTGCATCCACGAGATGGAAGATCGGCGGCGTTATACATTCCAGGAATGTAATTCCAGTCATTGGGATCAGTTAGCTGACAAATCTCATTACACCTGTTGTCTACGAAAATGTTCCAGTTACCTTTAGTCTTAAGCCAGGCTAGAACAACCATAGAATCAGTCCAAAAATAATATTTACAGTCGGGTATATTCTGCTGACTTAACGGAAGCAAACAATCTTGATGCAACAAGAGCCGCCATCAACTCTAAGCGCGGAATAGTCATAGTCTTATTGGGTGTCAGTCTGGATTTAGCCTCAACAAGCTGGACAGAGACGTGGCCTTCTATCTCGACTCTAATAAAAATGCATGTTGCATATGATGACTTGCTTGCATCGGAAAACGTGTGAAGAGTAATGTTTTGACAAAAACCTTCAAAACCACTAAGCCTCCGAGGTATCCTACAATTTGCTACATAACTCATGCCTTCAAACCACTTATCAAATTGTTGCAACATTTCATGAGGTATTTCATCGTCCCAGCAAAGTTTCAACTTCCATACTTCCTTTAGCAAGAGTTTAGGTATTAATGAAAAGGGACAAGTAAATCCTATAGGATCAAACAAACGATGAGAAACAGATAACAAACTCCTTTTTGTGATAGGTTTATTAAACAAGTTTATTGAATTCACATTACAATACAGTTCATCAGAGGTCACATCCCATAAAAGGCCTAGAACAGGAACGGAGACATCAGAAATAAACATATGGTCTTTTTCGGACTTGTATATTTCTTCAGGCAATGCAGCATTACTCGCCCAACCATGCAACTCAAACTTCCCTTCCGTCAACAGAAACTGTGACTCTCTTACAAAACGATGTAGCTCTTCTTCATTCTGCAGGCTAGTTACACAATTATCTACATAAAATGATTCTTTGAGTTTATCTGCAGTGTCCTTCAGTTCAACAGGAGCTTTCCCAAGATGATGAGTTAAGGTGGTACTCCACAGAAATTGACTGGACGAAACACCAAATACCACCCTGCAGTGGCGGAAGACAGATATTTTGCCAGGCGTAGTCCTCCCACCATAAAAATCGCAAAACGTCTCGATCATTTTGAGAGAGACTTATCTGCAAGAAAGCCTTCTTTATGTCTGACACAACACCTATAGGGTGTTTCCTTAATTTTATCAACAAAGATGGAATCAGTTCAATTAAATTAGGGCCCTTTTCCAAACAAGAGTTGAGCGAATTCCCATAACAGTCTATAGCTGAGGCATCAAAAACCGGCCGAATCTTTGTTGTCTGACTAGATTCCTTAACCACCGCATGATGAGGAAGGTAGCGTACTTGACTAACATTTGTTAAGGGTTCTTCTACTTTTTCTATTATGCCTGCATTCAACCAATCGGCAAATACTTGGTCATATTCATTTAATTTGCCTAACTTTATTAGTTTCCTAGTTACTAAACGTAACCTGTTTTCAGCCACACCTTTGTTGTCCAGTAGCTTTGGATGACCCTCCCTCCAAGGAAAAGCCACTTCATACCTACCCTCCCAGTTACACTTCCCTACAGTTACAGTTCTGTTAAAGTGTTCCATGACATCCGCCGCTAACACCTCTTTTGATTTACTCTCGGTTGGATCATTGATACCAAGTATGTCCAAACGCCAGAGATCCGAAATGTCCATTTTGGCAAAACAACTTATACTAGTTACTGACCTCTTACCAACACCATGAGACTGGCCCATAACAGACCACCCTAAATGTGTATGAACGGCAACTAACGATTCATCAAGATGTTCAAGAGTACCAGTGAGTAATTTACCTATAACATCCGCCCCAAGCAGCAGATTTATTTCCGGAGCCTCACCGTCACCTGCATCTGAAATGTGTATTTTCATTGTTCTTAGAATAGGTAGAAATTTCCTCTTGTCAAACCTAGGTGCATAATTACAAATCTTTTCATGATCAAGTACACTTATTGCAAAACTCACAGTGTTTTTAGTGTCACTGACTATGACCTCATAACAGCCATGTGGGGTCTCCTTAGTCTCAATACCCCCAAATAACCCATGAACGATTGTTTCTTCTCCAATCTTAGGAAGATGTAATTTATCCACACAGTCTCGTGAGATGTAGGATCTCTGTGATCCAGAATCTAATAACGCTCTGATTGTTAAAGATTGTTTTTTGTTAAGTCCCGATACCCTCACAATCAGAGTTTGCAGCAACGTTTCCTTGTTTTGATTAGTAACCAGAGATTCTGAATTGTTGCGTCCCCTTTGAGAAGAATCTTTCTCACGGCTGGATGTAGCTTTAGTCTTTAACTGGTCTAAATTAGGACATAAAAGACTATAGTGCTTCTTTGAGCAAATGGCACAGGACACAAAGACTACATTTTTTACTGTTATGGCCTAGCCTCAAACATGAAAAGCACGCCACTTTTTTTAGAAATAAACTCTCTTTTTTCTCTAAAGGTTAACTTAAGTAGTCCATAACAGTCCTGGGTATTGTGACTTAGTTTGTTGCAAAAGAGACATGTGGGCCTACTCACCGCTGAAGTATCATCAGTCGAGATGATGGTCGACGCGGTTGGCCGGGTTCTCCCCGAGTCGTGGGACTGACGTTGGGCCGGCCTCGGTGTTTGTGGGTCCTTGAAGTCAACTGCAAAACTGGTCCTAGCGAGTGTAAGTCGCTCTTCGCTTTCGACCTCAGAGCGTACAAACTTCAACAACAGCTGTAAATAATCTACACTGTTAATTGAGTCTGGTGTTTTGCTTACACCTATGCCTAACTTACTGGCAGATCTGTGCCGCTCCCAGGCCTTAAGAGTATCGTCCGGTAGCGCGGACTCAACCAACGGATACAACATGGCAGCATACTTTTCTGAGGTGACACCCAGACTCTCTAGTGCCCGCAGTTGGGTCTCAAGTTTATCAAATAGAGAAGAGAGTGGCATTTGACAGTTTTTCTTGGTTGCCTGTTGAAGAACTAAATTTAAAAGTTCCCTAACATACACCTCAATTAGAAATTCGTCCCGAGCAAACCGAGATTTTAATTGCTCGATCGCTTTCTTGTAATTTTCCGCAGAGGGAGGAAAAGACTCGACCAACTCCCTTGCCGCGGAACCTGGTACCATTGACTGAATGAGGTACTGGAATTTATCTACCGCCTCAATCTCATTATCCTCATGGACCTTCCTAAACTGCCCCCGAAAACCAATCCAATTTTTTATTTTTCCGTCAAAGAGAACTAGTTCTAGTTTTGGTAAATGAAAATACCTCTTAGGCTTCGGAAGAATAGACTCACCAGCATCGTAGCTTGAAGAACCCAATACCTTTTCGTACACAGCCTTGATTGAATACCATTTCTCCCGGAATTCCTGGTTGACGTCATACTCAGAATCAAGATCGTCATCTGTGGTATCCGCGTTAAGTAGCAGCTCCTTGATCTTGTCGTCCAAAGTGAAGAGATTCTCTGTAGTGGCTTCAATACTCGAGTAATTTGCCTTGACTCGTATCTCCTTCACGTCGATGGGCAGCTGGGTATGTTTTATTGAAAAGTCTTCTTACCTGTCTTCTCTCTCGTTTCATTTTTTCTAGGGCATCCATTTCCCTTAAATTTACCTAAAAACTTTGTGTAAGAGCACTTTAATATTTAAATTGTTAACAAGTCCTGTCACGGTCACCATTTATTTCTTAAACTTACAAAAAAGGACAAGTTTAAATGTTCGTTACTTTATATTCCTTTTTTTACATAAACATAAACAATTCAATAATTCTTAACATATGACTTTTGACATATAAAAAAGAGACAGGTAAAATGCGAATATTCCCAGGTAAGATACGGGGACATCTGTATCTCCGTAGCATTGATTGTTGTGAAGCCGGTCCGCGGCCCAACTGTGGGCAACAGTCATGGATCATCGCTCAAAACGCTACAAAATTTTTATGCGCGCTTTTCAAATAAACTGCGATTAGAGGCACTTACAATCAACTAAAAATTACCAAATTTGCCAGAGAGCATGTCCGTTAGTGCTGCTCACTAATGGTATGATTTTTAGTTGAGAAAAATTACACTGTAATTACAATAATTAATTTAATAATTGAAATTGAATTAAATTTATATTCATGACATGAAAAAGTTAGTAAGCGTGGAAATTTATTATTTTTTGGTCAGGAAATTTTTGATTGTCACCACGTTTCAGAAAAATAGTTGAAACGTAACATATATTTTTTTGAAAACTCTACGACCAGTTGTCAACGAGAAAATCCAGGTTGAAGATAAAACCATTTCCGCGGCGCTCGGGATATGCAGACGCCGCCGCCGCGGGCCACAACACATTCGGATAACTATTTGATTAAACGTTCTATATGCCGATGTTCCCTTTTATCAACCACTTTTCGTGTTTTAATATTTATTTTTCTAGATAGTTATTATATTTACGTTCATAGTTTTACGTTGTGTAATCTATTGTTGGCACTATTACTGTAAAGCCCCCAAATGGCCAATACCTAGGTTGTATTAGATTCAACTTCAACTTATTAACTATCAGACATTACAGTTTATTTTTCAGGACAGAGGACAATTTTTGATTCTGAATATTTTTATTTCCCTTTTACTAAGATCGCCCAATAATTTTAACTCTAACTTGAAATTGGGAGCCTTTTGAAATTGTTGTGCCCGGGCAGTCTTATAGAATTGTTGAAAAATTGGGTCTAATTTGATTTCCTCTCTAGTGCCATATAACATGACTCTTAAGGAAGGATTTACCTACTAACTCCCTCAAAAACTTAAGGGCGGAAATAATTATAGGCCATGGGGTGCCTGAATGTAAAATATGACCCTTCTTATAAAAGCAAATTAAATACAAGTGACCAAGGGACTCCTGAAAAAATATTTTTACAGTTTTACGACTAAAATTTATGTTTTCTCATCTGTACTTTGTATGCTTTGTCTTTCAGAAACACCACTAATGAGTCTTCGCTTTTTTTTATCGTTGAGAATATTTCTTACTTATTTTCAAGACACTTGGTATCTTTGGAGTCCTCTGAACATAATTTTTTTTAAGTCAGTCTCTTTCAAACACTGGTTTCGATTAATTTCTTTCATTTTAGATATACGCTCATTAATAAAGTGAAAAATCAGTGAACAAACAAAGCTAGAAGGCATATTAGAAAATAATAAGATATATTCTTTAAAAAAACCTATCAAAAGCATTTTTTTTATGGAGAGGGTTTCTCATACTACTTTTATTAACGTTCAAGGTAATTGTGTAGGTAAGTAACCATAAAAAAACTAAAAGATTTTTTTCTGGAGCCTCTTGGTCACTTGTATTTAATCTGGTTCTATAAGCAGGGTCGTATTTTAATTTGGGCGCCCCTAGGCCCAATTTTTTTCCGACCTTAAGTTTTTGAGGGAGTTAGTATGTAAATCCTTCCTAAAAACTCATGTTATATGTCACTAGGCAGGGAAACAAATTACACCTAATCATTGTAATTCTACAAGGCTGCCCGGGAGCCGCCAATTTACCTTAAAAACACAATTTTTGCAATTTGAACACTTAAAAAGTGAACCACGAGTGCCGGCAAACTTTGACAAAACACTCGGTTTGCACTTTGAATAATTTGAAAAGATTCCACGAGTGCCGGCAAACCAACAAAAACACGTATTTCACGTTGAACAATTTCAAAAGTCTCCCAATTTCAAGTTAGAATTAAAATTATTGGGCGATCTTAGTAAAAGGGAAATAAAAATATTTATAATCAAAAATTGTCCTCTGTCCTGAAAAATAAACTGTAATGTATGATAGTTAATAAGTTGAAGTGGAATCTAATACAACCTAGGTATTGGCCACTTGGGGGCCTTACGGTAATAGTGCCTACAGTAGATTACACAACGTAAAACTATGAATGTAAATATAACTAGAGGCTTGAAGGGGCTAATAGCCCCTAAACATAACACTTCTTTTTTATAGTACAAAATACCGTCATAGAAAATAGACTTTTGGATCCACAAAATTATGATTATATCTAGCATATGGTGTCCATATCAAGTATCAGCGCTACATGCTTTAAATAAACAAAACAGACATTTTTACATCCCAATGGTTTTAAATGGCAGCTAATTTACGTTATTTGTCATTTTCTATTAAGCTTAAGGCAATTTCATTATTTTCCCCGAGTCCCTGGGATGAAGATCTACAATTTGAGTCCCCTCCCATCAACCTGCGACCTTCCAAACGCCCACAATTTCGGCGCAAAAATTTCCCTTACGGTATAGATCATTTGGTATTAAATCTGCATCGTTATAACATAAACTAAACATGTGAACTTAACTTTTTATAATTTTAAATTATGAAAGACTCAAACCCTCAATTCTTATAAAATCGGAAAAACTTAAACGTAATATATTTATTTGTTATAGTACATTGAACGTGCAAAGTTAGGTGCATTTGGAAAAAAACCACATGTCAACATCAACATCTAGCATATGGCTTTGAATCAAGCATTAGCACCACATGTTTAATGTAAACACAGCAGACGTTTTTCAATCCCAATGCATTTTAAATGGAATATATTTTTCATTGTTTCTCATTTTCTGGTAGATTTGAACATAATCCGCTATTTTTCCCGACCCCCTGGGACCAAGACCTTTAATTTGAGTCCTCTCCCATCATCCTGCGACCTGTCAAACTCTCACAATTTTGATTGAAAAAAATCGCTTTCAGAATTAATAATATAGATAACTACCAAGAAAAATAAATATTAAAACACGAGAATTGGTTGATAAAAGGGAACATCGGCATATAGAACGTTTAATCAAATAGTTATCCGAATGCGTTGTGGCGCGCGGCGGCGGCATCTGCATATCCCGAGCGCCGCAGAAAATTTTTTATCTTAAACCTGGATTTTCTCGTTGACGGCTGGTCGTAGAGTTTTCAAAAAATATATGTTACGTTTCAACTATTTTTCTGAAACGTGGTAACAATCAAAAATTTCCTGACCAAAAAATAAAAAATGTCCACGCCTACTAACTTTTTCATGTCATAAATATAAATTTAATACATTTTCAATTATTAAATTAATTATTGTAATTACAGTATAATTTTTTTCAACTTAAACATCATACCGTTAGTGAGCAGCACTAACGGACATGCTCTCTGCCAAATTTGGTAATTTTTAGTTGATTGTAAGTGCCTCTAACCGCAGTTTATTTGAAAAGCGCGCATTAAAATTTTGTAGCGTTTTGAGCGACGATCCGTGATTGTTGCCCACAGTCGGGCCGCAGACCGGCTTCAACGCCAATAATCAGGTGTCCTCTATATTATTTTTCTGTGCTCGCTGAATTCGACCTCTAAAGTTGAAAGCTGAAGAGCATGCTGCCTTTTGTGGTTGATTCTTGAGAATAAATCCTGGCAAGATTGAAAGAGAAAGATACTGTAGTTTTTTAGTTACTGAGGGAACGTGGTGTAATAATCTAATTCTTTATCTATCTATTTGAGAATCCTTAAATTATACAAATTCCTTAATGCAATTTATAACTGTATTATCCACTATATTTGTCAAACTCATACCGCCCGAACAATTTTTTCTAGAACCTTGAAAATTTGCATAGAGTGTAGGCATTAAACTAAGAAAAGTTTTTTTATTCCAAGTTTTTTTTGACGGAGACGCAGTTTTGAAATATTCCCATATAAATGTAATGGGCGATCTTTCGTATAAATTTCTAATTTCATTCAGTCAAGTAGATGGTAATTAGCTTCACAAACCTCACAGCTGATTTATAATTTGATTCCTTTCATCATGGTTTTTTTGTTATTTTGTCAATTCTTTTCGGTCGTTAGTACTATCTAAAAGTTGCAATTAGTTTACGTTTAATTCATCATTATTTTTTGTGTCTTATCTGTTTAATCATAAAATGTGGCACAAACTTCGTTTAGGCAGCGACAATCATTTTCTGTGTAGAATACAAAAACTCAATGAAATACAGGGTGTTCCATAAGAAAAAATAATGTTTTCCGCCATATTGGAAAATTTTAGGAAATTTAAAAAATTGAAATACACTCCTAAAAGGAGCAATAAATCATAGGTTTCCCTGTAAGAGTTTAAAAGGTCATAAATAAAGTAAAAAGTTAGCCTATTGGAAAACCTAAGCTGGAAAACCGGTATAGTGAAGAATTAGTCATATGCCGAGATTGACCGACGGTGAAGAGTTTTTATGGCCATGAAATCACTGAATCTCTAAGAAATAATCAAGAAATCTACCGAAGACTACACAATTGAGAGATTTTCCTGCCTCAAAAAAAATTTCCCATTTTTTCATGATTGGGAGAAGATAGACCCCCCTGGGTTTGCGCCTGCTACCTTCCTCAGTTTATGTTGTAATTTATTTCATTTAAGTAGTTCAGTGGCGATTAAAAATATAGAATTGTGTTTCTAATTACAGAACAAATGACATAAAATTTGTTTGATTTTCATATGTTATATTATGCCAGTGTCTTTATTGTGAAAAATAATAGTATAAATATCAGTTTTTTTGCGGTGATTTGTGCTGCAAGGGGTTAGTCTGGTATATTATCCTATTTTAAATGTTTCATATTAAAAATTCGCCAATTCCTTGAATTCGTTTTTGGGACGTTTGCCCCTTCAAGCCAATAGTAAACAATAATATCGCCAGCAGTGCACTCGCTCACCCGCCCTTTTGTGCTCACAATTTAAGACTGGTTATTTATAAATTGATATTTATATACCAAACCTCAGTAAATATTAGTGAATTACTGCACTTTTTTATTTCTATTGAAGGAATTAGTTGTTTTTTTTTTTACTTCTGTACCATATAAATTTGCTAATATTAATTTTCAAAATGAAAGTGGGAAAGATGGTAAATATAAAGTGGTCCTTGATTAAACGTAACTGAATTACTCAGAATTATTTGTATTTGAACTTTTTTTAATGTTACACATTGTGAGATTGTAAATACATTATTGGTTTATGTTTATCTTTGACTTGCGCACTGGGAAAAATTTTTGGATTTCAAAAAATTTAATCTTTGTGGCGGCAGTCAGAACAGTGGCTTCACATCCAGTTCACCAAGTGAGTAGATAGGCCTGTCCACCAGTCTCCGCTGAATAGTACTTTTGAAAATTTTTATATCCAATTTTTTCACATCTTCTGGTAGGCTATTGAAAAATTTCATAGCAGCCACAGGGAAACTGTTTAAAGTTTTTGACAACCTGCACCGAGGTATGTTGATATCCCCAGCTCTTCGGGTGCTGTAATGGTGCATATCTTGACGTTTTGCGTAAGAGGGTATATTTGCTCTGATATACACTAAGTTGAAGATATATTGGCCGAAGACTGTTAATATGCCTAAACGTTGGAATATAGGCCGGCAATGATCCAAGTGCCCGGCAGATGCAACAATCCGCAATGCCTTCTTTTGAAGCAGTAAGATTTTTGAACAACCTGCAGAATGACCCCATAGAAGTATACCGTATGTCAAATGGCTATGAAACATTGTGTGGTAGACTGTGACTAGATAGGGTTCTGTAACTACATATCTAAGTTTATTGAGCAAAAAGATTACTCGAGAGAGCTTGGTGCAGATTTGTGAAATATGGTGGTTCCAGTTTAACTTGGGATCCAACCAAAAACCTAGAAGTTTGACTGCTTCGGCATTATCCTCAGTGACATCACGCTTGAGAGTACAAAAGATACGCTGAGTCTTATTCTCATTTATACCAAGTTTGTTTGCTGTGAACCAGTTTTTTGCAGCTAGTAGCAGGTTGTCGGCCACTTCAATGACATTGTTCATGGTTCCCCCTTGAGCCACCAGGGTAGTGTCGTCAGCAAAGAGCAAGGTTTGGCCATTTAAGTTTAGGTCATTGATTAGGATAAGAAAAAGCAGGGCACCAAGCCCTGTGGGACACCATGCAGCACATCTCTGCGACTTGACACTGCACCTGCAACTGACACCGCCTGCTTCCTGTTGCTTAAGTAATTAGTAAGGGTTTGGTGAGCAACACCTTCAATGCCATAGATTTTCAGCTTATCAAGAAGGATTTTATGAGGCACGCAATCGAAGGCCTTACTTAAATCACACATAGTTAAGACCACGGAGTTTTCATTTTCAAAAGCATCTGTAATTTCCGAGGCAAGTGACAGTAGGGCAGTAGTTGTAGAGCGCCCAGATCTAAAACCATGTTGGTTTTCATTTAGCAGGTGATGTGTTTCAAAAAAGTCATTTAACTGAAGTTTCATTACAGTTTCTAACACTTTGGACATGACAGGGAGTACCGAAATGGGTCGGAAGTTTGACATATCATCACTATTTCCCTTTTTGTGAATTAGGACTGTTTTTGCCACCTTCAGGGCATCCGGAAAGACACCTTGCCTAAGACACCTATTAATCATACAACACAGAGGAACCGCAATCACATCAATGACCGCCTTTAAAACGCTACAAGAAACCCCATTAATGTCCTGGCTATTTGAGGACTTGAAGTTTTTAACCACCCTAACAATATCTGTAGGGGACACTTCTTTCCAGTGCAGCAGAGTAGGCCTACAAGCAATATTTATATCAATATCCAGCGGGTCCTGGGTAGCAAGTGGCAAATTTGATACTATTCCCTCAACCGTATTGATAAAAAAGCTATTAAAATTCTCTGGACTAGCCATTCCAATCACCTTAGGCTTGCTCGGTCCACAGGCTCTGATCACATCCCACGCCGCCCTACACGTGTTGGGAGATTCTTCAATTACCTTAACATTGAATGCTTTTTTCGCTTCAGTTACTTTGGTTCTATACATTTTGTTGACTTTCAGGTAATTTTGATAAAGCCTACTTTGTTCAACAGGTGACCTAGCACATTTTACACAGTCATTGAGGAAGACAACAAAATTTTTTAATCGCCTTAAGTCCAATGTATACCAGGATTTATCACATGCAGTTCGTGAACGCTTATTTCCTACTTTATTTTAAACATTGATTGTCCTAGCTGGAAACAGTTTATCAAACTCAAAAGTAAATGAAGAAAAGAAAAATTCAAAGCAGTCATTTGCATTTTGCTTAACTGACATCATAGTTTCCCAATCAATAGCTTCAAGCGCTCTGCGCAATAGTGGCAGCCTATCCTCTCTTATAGGCCTAGTTAAGAAACAGTATTCAGTATGCCAGGAGGGAGGGGCTTGGTTACTGGAAGACGGTAGGCCACAATTTACCTTCATAACTACAGCACAGTGGTCAGCTATCATAGGTATTACTACACATGTTTTATAGTTCCAAGAATCAAAATTGGTCACAATAGAATCCAAACAATGTATCTATCTGGTATAATGTATCTATCCTCTGGTCGGTAATCTATTTGTAATAAAAAGTCCATAACTAAGTAGTAAATTTGTAAAATTTCTCTCCCCGTCAGACTCAATTTCAAGATGAATATTAAAATCACCACAAACAATCAATTTCTTATTACTACATGAAAGAACAACTAAGCACTGCTCTAAGCGTTCAATAAAATTGTTCAAATCACCATCCGGTGAACGGTACAAAGAAACAATAATTGGGCCTTGGCCTATGGAATTTACATCTAAGATTTTGACAGCAGCGAGCTCCAGGGTAAATTCTTCACTAAACTGTCGTAAGTCAATTTCTTTAAAACTAATAGAGCTATTTACATAGATGGCGGTGCCACTATTTTTACATACCTGCCGACAAAATGTACTTGCCAGAGTCATATCCTCAATTTTGTCATAAAACTTAGTTTCTTCGTGTGCAAGCCAGTGTTCGGAGATACAAAGAACACTAGGACTAATTTCATCTAAAAATATTGATAAAACAGCTAATTTAGTCCTAAGGCACTGCACATTTAATGATGCCACCACTAGACTGTTTTTTCCATTTTCCTTGATAGCACAAGGATTTGATATGGGCCAATGATTTAAACTTGCCACAGGCCCAGATATATTAAGGCCTAGGCCTAGCTCACATTTGTCTTCAAAGTTCTTAGGAATAAAAAACGCTTTAGCGTCACATTTCTTGGCCAACGAGCACTGTCTAATATTTTGTCCTTATGTGGACAAAATGGAGTGGCTTTAGGAGTGTAAAAAGCCACTTTTTTGCTTCCTTAGGTTACGGTCATTGGCTGAGGTTTTTTAGGTTATTTTTAGTGTCGCGAGCACGAAATACGGCGGGTTAGTGAGTGCGCTGCAGGCGAAAGCAGCATTATTTTGGTTGTCAATTAGTCATATGATTGTTAAGTTTACTAGCACACGTGTACATATGCATTGAATATGGACCTAGGCCATGTTATTTTCTGATGTTATCTACTGCGGAAGCACTGAGTTTTATCACTTATAGGATAAAAAAGAAAAACATAGGCCTACACATTTTTTGTAAAATTTACAAGATTTATAGGGTTTTGTGCAAAACACCCAATTTTTAAACAATTATTTTTATTGATGTGATTAGCCCAGATAAGGTAGACAAATTTAAGGATAAAAAAATCCGGAAGACGGCACGGTTGCTTATCAGACTCATCTGAACCTCATTTTTAAAGTACCCGAGGGTTTGGCTAAACTTGTTGTGGTTTAGAAGATAAAGGATATTCCGAGAATTCATAAAAAATTATAAAAATGACAGCCGCCATTTTTATACGAGTTTAGATAATTAATTCTATTCTATTTCCATCAAAATTTTTCTTTCACAAATACCTTTCAAATAATATACAATGTGCTATTGGTTTATTTGGAGAATTCTAAGATTCAAACCAAAAACCTATATTTATGGAACACCCTGTACTTTTCCTCGAGCATAGTCTCCATCTCCCGGGACTTTTTGTATGACGTTCCAGATGGGTCTAACAAACATATGTGCCAATTCTCTAATAACTTCTAATAACTTGAATAACTTGCAGTAGAGCTGCAGAAACAACAATGCGTTAGTGTCTGTATCAGCGACGAATTTAATGTTCGCACTAAGCGGTCGCTCGCGGCTTCCTCGCAACACCTGATCGCTCGCGCGAGCAACCCGCCTAATCTAAACAAGCTAAAAGGACTGAGGGAGTGAGACAGACTTGCCGCGCGGCTTGAAAAAGTCGAGGAAACAAATCCCTCTTTTCATAAGCGCTCTCTTGCCTTGCGGAGTCTGCCCAAAATTTAGTTATACAATGGGCTGCAACATATGGCAAGTGTTCATGGGGGGGGGGCAAAATCTGGATAGCCCAGGGGCGGCAAATTTCCAAATCCACCTCTGGACAGATGTCTTTAGTTTACTGATTTTTAAAATGTAAAATAAAAGGAATGAGATTAAGAAACCACATGAGTCAAAACCCTTGTATAAATAAGCAGATCAATGGATGGCTATCAAACGCAGCCTGAGCAATGAGAGTGTTTTTTGACAATGTTGGGCTAAGATAAGGCTAGCGTTATGACCTCTTCAAATCTATGTAAAAAATCTCGTTTAAATATAACTGGGAAATAATGTACATTTGAAAATAGATTATATGGGTAAATATAATTTTATTGTACGTTAGTAATTATGAATTACAATATTACAAAATTTTTTGTCGCTCATAATTCGCCAAAACTCGGATTTGCGGCGTTGGCGACACGGCCAGCATGAGCGGCGGGGCGGGACGTTGATGCGGGGCGGGTGCGGGGAGGGGAAGGAGTCGAGAGCCCAGTCGCCATAATGACGCAGCCGTCTAACGTACGAATCCGCCCATTAGTTCTCATCCCTGCCGCAGCCGCGCCACCTGTCACGTCGCCAAGAGCGGCTAGTTCCATGTCCTTCACGCTGGAGCGCGCCAGTTGTGGCTCGTTCAGTGCCAACAATACCTCGTCCGATCTAGATGTGTAAAATCAATGACATGAAAGTTTTGCTGCAAGCTCTTATGCAAGATTCTTCTATTTTCGTGCAAGATTCTGACTAGCAGAATCAATAATAACTGTCAGCCGTAGACAAAAATAAAAATGAAACGATATATACGTAATCTTTTGTTTTGTTTGTGTTTCTTCTCGGAGATTTAATAAGTTAATTCATTGAATTATGAAATTATATTATATTTTTTGGTTATAAATTGTTTAATACTTAATTTACATAATTAGTTAATTTTAACATATAGCTGTTTTTGTTTAATTAGTGTGCAATCTGTGAATATTTAGCCTATTTTTTGCATTCTCTCTTATTTTGCCGGGTTTGTTTTGTTTTCATCATGGAGTCAGGGGAAGTCCAGTTTGAACCGCCCAAGAAACGACGGTTAGAGTGCATTTTTCAAAGTGACAAGTAACAAACCAAAAATGAGGTTGCAAACGTTCTTAGTTTTGCAAAAAGTTCGGCCGACGAAGATACTCGTAAAGCTATCATTGACTTAAATAAAAACCAAGAACTGGCATAAAAATGTGTGGCATTAGTCTCCGGTGTGTTCAAAGGGGTGCCTAAGAAGTAAATACACCCGTCGCAGCAGACCTGCGTACTCAGCGAATTTCCATAGGATTTATTTTTTATATGTGAGCATTAAGCTTATGTAAAGGAAAATATTGTTTGAATATGTTTTGTAAATTATATATTTAAAACTTATAAGCTTGAAACATGAGGACAATTTACAAGGGGATCACATTGGTTTTTATTAGTAATATATACACTTTTTGTATTTTATAAGTTCTTAGCCTTTTAATTTTCAATAAATGTAGTCTTGTTATAGTATATAAATGTCAGGAAACATATAATCAATAAATTCAAAATACTGGAAAAACAAATAATATAATCTCATGATCAAATTAAATTCAATCATATGGTTAATATTATAAATAAAACATCCCTATTAGTTGCAGCAGACCTGCATCTCCAGCCAATTACAAAAAAACATAATATCATTCCTCAGACTTGTAAACCTACCATATATTATGCTACATTTTCAGGAAGTCTCTAGACTAAGACACTCCCCCCCCCCCACCACCAATGCACATAGTTTCTTCATAAAACTTAAAAATAATTTGTATTTTTAATATAGTATATATTTTAGGCAAAATCATGATAAATGAACTCTAACCATTCAAACTAAAGACAAATAAAATATTCACCTGAAAATTTAAATGTAATCATATGTTCAGACTTTTATTTTAAAATTACCCTACATCAGAGTAAATGTAGGGATTTAGGATAATTATAATGCAACTTTTGGGGATTTCTCAATGAAAAGAGGGTAATTATACTTTTTTAAGGGTAGAACCAAAACTAATATAGGACAACTTACTGTGTTTAGCACTTTCAATATCTCAGCAACAGATTGAAGTAGAATAATAATTCAAAATGCTAAATTGTTTGTTTTTTTAAGCTGAATCCAATTTTGACACTTAAATTTACAAAAAATGAATATAAAGATATTAAATCCTAAAAATTAATTTTATTTGGTCAAAAAACAGTCCTTAGAGTTAACTTAACGCGCTGGTTTTCGAACTCGAAGTAATAAATGTCACTCTAGACGTATGTACCAAATTTCATCGCGATTGGACCTTTTTTACAAAAGTTATCGTGCCTACGGACAGGTATATATATATATATATATATATATATATATATATGAAAATGAACGAACAGTGTTTTTGAGGTCTGGGGGCATCAAAATGAAAAGTTGTGGTGGTCCCGTGCTTAAGTCTTACCATGCCGCCTACGGTAATAGCTACTTCCCTATACGGGGGAAATTCGCTAGAAGAGAAAGTAGTGTACCTTCAAGAAAACTATACTCCCGAGTCCCGAGGAAGCGGTTCGCACATTGTTAAATGACTGATTGTGGCGTAGTGAGGGGGGCAGTTTTGGGGTTTTATGACAGGGAAGATTTACCAACTGCTCATGATGTCCGCATGGAACGTTAAGCTAGAGAGAATTGGCTACACTGGTAGTGTCTGCTCCGTTCAACAGCTTTTACGTGCCTTAGGATTCAGGAACGGCGGATGCAAATTCCTGATGGAGAGTAGTCGCTGCTCGTGTGCGCTTCTTGCGCAAAATGCACTCGCAAAAGCACGCACCTATACTAAACGACCGGGTGTACCTCGACGAGACTGTGAATCAAAATCACTCCAGTAAGTTTATCTGGCAACACTCGGGCAAGAGTGGAGGATTGAAAGTACTGACAGGGAAAGGAAGGCGATTAATAGTGTGTCACCATAGTCAATAGTGTCACGCTGGGAGCGCAGCAAAAGGATTCATCCCTCAATGCAAGTGGGTTTTCCGTTCTAAGAAGAATAGCAGTGACTATCACTCAGAAATGAACTATCCCTATTCTAACTATTCAGAAATTAATTAACTATTCATTGATCTGTCCCAAGTTTTTGAGCAAATCAAGTTACTTTTAAGAATATAATTTTTGTTCATAATGTGAGCATATTGAATAAACCTTAACACAAAATACTTAGTAATAATATCTTAATTCGGTATTAACGAAATAACAATACCCCTATGTTATAACATAAAAATTACTTGATTTGAAACCTCCATTCACACTAGTCCGGTATGGAACTGTTACAGTGTCCCATACAGAACCAGAAAACTTCAATATAATTCTAAAGTAATCTTTGATAAACATAAAAAATTAGCATTAGTTGGTTAAGAAATATATCTTTCAACGCTCTGTATATTTTAAAATCGTCTTTTACAAATAGAATAAAAGATTTTATCAAAACTACGATGTCGTGTAATTTTGTGGAGTCCCGTACGGAATTATTAATGGCCTACTGTTAATTATTGATGGCCTAATTGTCCTGTTTGAAACTAGGAATGGCTGAAATAATTGTGCAACCTAGCAAGCATATAAACATACGAGCTTGAAAAGTTGTTCGTGTAAGAGGATAAAACAATTGTTTTTGTTTTAGGAAAAATTTGTACAACTATCTTTTTACAATATTTTATATGATAAGAGTTATTTTTATAGGTAGGCCTATATGGTAGCCAATTAGAAAATTTAGATATGTATTTGCCAACGACGGACGTGAGGATATATATTCTTGTGAGAAGATTTTGATAATAGTACTATAGTATCGAAACTCGAGTAAATCTACTCAAGATTATAAAAGAATTAACGACAGTACACGGTACGTAACCTTATTTTTTATTGATTTAGAAAATTTAGGTTTTGGCTCAGATTTCCGGGTAACAGACTCACTACCCCGGATCGCATTCCGACAAAGAAAACTTTTTAATGAAATATTGCATCAAAAACTTGTAAAGTGCAAAGTCCACGAAAAACACAAACAAGATGTTGACAGCTCAACATAAACATGTAATTTTCTCTTTTCAGCTGACTTTTAGCAGAAGATTTTGTGTTTCCAGTTTTTGCCGCCCGCCATATTTCGTGCTCGCGACACTACATAACGTGGTTATTTTTTCATATTGATCCATAATCTGGGGGATTAGCTCCTCCCAAGTTCCCCCTTCAGCCGCCAATGCTGGAAACATTGTTACTTACATTTATTAGGTATTGTAATTCTACTTATATTCCAGCCTCTTTTTTTAAATACTTTTCTGTTACAGATCACTGGAGTTAGAAGCCTCAAGAGCAACTTAGAATTCATCATAACTGTGAGTACAGATTCAATCGCACCGTTTGTTTGGTTGGATGCAGCTGGAATGATTGGTCGTTTCTCAAACAATGGGTTTCTTATGGTTACCAATCAGACCCAGCTTGTATTCAGGGCCGCAGAACCTGTCACCGTGGAAGCTCTGCAGTCATCGCTGCACATTCAATCTCTAGTCATGCATTAGCCCGTACTTCCAGAAGATTCGGCTCACAGAGCATGTGTCTTAGTGTGGGGAAAGGTCTATTAATTTATTGTTGAAATACAAAATGTCTTAATTTATGTACTTTTTTTGTGCCAGACAACTTTTATGTTGATAACTTGTAATATTAAGTACCCCTGTAACAGGAGACCTGCATATTCAGCAAATGTCAAATGCGTATATAAAAGATTTTGATAAAGCCTCATGGAAAGTAATCAAATTTAACCATAAAACAAAACACTTCATTAGTGTCCGTAAGGATAAAATGTATACATGTAAAATGAGTATACAGGTTTCCTACCACAAAGTTATCATTGCTCTCATTGTACCACAAAAACTCCTTGGCAAAGGTCATTTTTTAAAAATTACAGTGAATCTTTGATTATTCAAACTTCTAGAGACCAATAAAAAGATTTGAATCATGCAAAAATTCATATTAAATAAGTTTTGTTTTAATCTGGAATAAACATAAATTTAAATTTTTAGTAAAAATATTCTTTTGAAAACTAAAGCAGATATTTGATATTGAGTATTTTACATTTATTTTAAGAAGATAAATATTCAAATTTCAAATTCAAATCCTTTTATTCCAATAAAAAGTTCATACAATTACATTACACAATATACATTATTAATAAAATAAGTATTATAAGAATAAAATAAACAATAAAAATTATATTGGAACTAGTGCCTACATAGGTTGCCGAACCTGTGCGTAGGCACGAGCCGCTATACTAAAATAGTCTTTACCAATAAAAAACCTGGCTGAAAAAGTGAAAATTGTTAAGAAAATTAATTAGATAGGAAATAAAGTAAATAAATGTTATAAAATTAATATGATTGTTAATAATATTAAGACAGAAAAAAAATAAATAACCAATTTAAAAACTTCAAATAAACGACGGACCCCGGCTCAGCGATAACCTGTTTTATGTTAAGTTATTGGTTGAGTCAAGTCTATCTGTAACCGGATGTGATGACCGCCTCAATAGCATCCCTTCCTATTTCCTTTAACCAGTTTATAACATGTTTCTTGTAAGTGGTCAGTGTGCAGTTATGATAGTTTTTAAGATATGGTGGAAGATTTCTGAAAAGAATTTGAGAAATGTAATGTGAATTGGTGACTGAAAAAGTTCTGACTAGCTTGTTAACTCGGATTTTACTGCACTGTGAACTTCGAGTAAAGTAACTATGTTCAAAATTAAGAAAAATTTCCTCTGAATGTTTGAAAATGTATATTAGTAAGGTTTTTACATATAACTGCCTCAAGTTTAAAACTCCAAACTCCTCAAATAACATTTCCGTAGAATATCTTCGCCCTCTACCCAAAGCAGCTTTGATAATTGACTTTTGAATGATGTTCAAAGGTTCCAATATGGATCGGTAACCTCCTCCCCAAGCGATAATTCCACCCATGAACAAGGATTGACAATAAGCACAGTAACAAAGTTTCAATTCATTTAAATTTAAAACTTCTTGAAGCTGTCTAAAAACAAAAATAAATTTCCTAACTTTACTTTTTAAATAATCTACGTGGGCGGACCAATTCATACTACTATTGAAAACAGCTCATAAATATTTGTAAGAATCGACTTTTTGTATAGCCCCACAGCTACAATTTTCAGACAAAACATTCCCACAAGAATGCAATTTGAGGCTATCAAAGTTTGTATTAAAATTAGACTTCAAGGCAATCGGCATAAATTTAGTTTTCGTAATATTGACAGTTAATACATTTTGATCAAACCATTTTTTAATGAGTGCAAGATCTCGTTGTGCTGAAAGCTTAATCTCTTCCCAATTAGAACCCTCAGATAGAATTGCTGTATCATCTGCAAATAAATAAAGCTTACCCTCAATACTGATTTTTGATACATTATTTATGTATATCAAAAATAAAACAGGCCCTAAAGTGCTCCCTTGAACTACTCCATAATCAATTGAGTGTTCCATACTTTCTACTCCACAAACTGTGACAACTTGTTTTCTATTTGATAAATAGCTGGTGAACCAAGATAAGGTGTTATTTCTACAACCTATCACTTCCAACTTGTGCAGTAATTTAGTTCTATCTAAGGAATCAAAGGCCTTAGCCAAATCCAAAAAAGTCAAAAAACAACGTTTATTATTGTTGATTGCTGAATTAATATCTTTATTAATACTAAACAGAGCGTCAGAAATATTTTTATCTGTACGGAATCCATATTGACAATTAGTTAAAATTGAATTATTTTCTAGATAAAAAACCAATTGCTCCTTTACAATTTTCTCAGTGACCTTGGAAAAGACGCTAAGAAGAGAAATAGGTCTGAAATTAGCTTTATTGGTAATATCTGCTGATTTATATAATGGAAAAACTTTTGCTGTTTTAAAAGTGTCAGGAAAAATTCCGAAGGTAATACTTAGGTTGATAATGTGTAAAAGGGGTTTTAAAAATAAATCGGTGTTTTCTTTTAGTAGGGATGCAGGAACGCCATCACACCCGGGTGCAGACCCTCCCCGTAGACTGTTAATGTTGCGTAATAAGTCGAGTTCATTGACAGGAGTCAGTTGAAAAGTGCTGTCAGTAACAAAGTCATTGTCGTTCACTATCTGTGCTCCGCTAGAATCAATTAAAGAAGCAAGGTTCTGACCAACAGATGAAAAATAAGAATTGAAATCATTAGCTACTTCTTTTAATGTGTTTTTATTTATTCCTGAAATATCCCTTTTGATTTGTTTTTCTATTGGAAATTGATCTTTAGCTACATTACGCCCTGATAATTCATTCAAAACTTTCCAAAATTTACGTGGATTATTATTGATTTCGTGGAGCTTTTGCCTATAGTAATTTTTTTCTCTGACTTAATTAAAGAATTTAATCGATTTCTGTATGCTTTAAAATATTTTTTCAAATCAGTATTAAAAGGTTGTTTGATGATTAATTTACTTAATTTGTCCCTTTTTCTAATACATTTTATAATACCTGTAGAAATCCACGGTTTGATGTGATTTAATCTATTATTATTAACAAAGGGTTTAGATGATTTAATAAGAATTTCTTCAATAGTAAAATGAAAATTGCGTGAACTTTCATTCACATCACAGGTTTTTAGTACCGTCTGCCAGTCTTGTTCCAGTAACAGTGCCCTAAACAACGTTTTGTCTACGTGGGAATTATTGTCAGTAATATGAGAAGAATTAGTTTTTGATCCCAGTTCAATCTGTATTGCTGTGAGGAAGTGATCAGTTGTGTAACAATGAACGACAGCGGCCCGCACTTTTTTGTAATTGTTGTGAATGAGGAAGCAGTGGTCTATGCAGGACTCGCTGTCGCTAGTCACTCGAGTAGGTTTGTCAATACAACAGGAAAACCCGTTCTCTGTAAGTATGTTCAAGTAACGGTCTTCCTGTCTTCCAGTCTTGAGTAAGTTTAAGTTAATGTCACCAATAAAAATATAGGTTGTATTTTTTGTTTTGTTTTCGTAAAAGCGTTCAAGCTCGTCTAAAAATAAATCAATATTACTGTCATGAAATATAAATTAACTGTTTCCAAATCAGGGTGTCCACACATCAAATTCGTCAAAAGTAGGGTTTTTGGGGGACCCTACAGAATTCTGTAGGATCTGAACATTTCTTGGCTTGGAGTGATAAAAAAAATGCTAATATCTTTAATGCTACAATGTAATCGGCTTGTGCTGTTTTGTAGCATTGTTAAAATGAAAATAAATAAATAAAAAATATACTGTAAATAAAAAAAAAACAAATATCTAAAGCAATTCAATCATAACTTAATTTAGTAATAAATATCTCACAAGCAGTGGTGTAGTGCTAAAATTAGCCGTGCCGGAGCGGTGCGCAGCTTAGTCCGTCCATCAGCTGCTACTACTACTTCTCTAGTTAATAATAAAATCAGTGGCGGCTGGTGGGTTAAATGAACAGGATTACTAAAAGAGCATTTTCGTTTTTATGTATTATTACATAAAAAGTAAATAAATACATTTAACACAGCGTGTCAACAAACAACCTCACATCAGCTACCATACCTCACCGTCACCGTTTAGGTTACAGTTTAGAGGTTAGAGAGGTTAGTGGGTGTTGCTATGGTTACTAAATCCAACAAACAAGTGCGCCAACATGAATGGTGCAATTATAACAGCAGCAAAGGTTCAGCTTCTTATTGCCCTAAAGAGATTGTGGTGGCTACACTGACTAATGACTACCGATGTGCGCGCGCATCTTCGGGCGCAGCCCCAGATGGCGTACAATACAACTTCTTTATTTGCCATGAAAGCGTTAGGCCAGCGTCCGCGAGATACGCGCAATAGCAGTTGACACCTGAATACTTTCGCAAAAATTCTGATGCAAATAGTTGAAATAAATTTGTCATTAATAGTCAGTATAATGAAAATTAGTAGTTTTTACACAATTATTGGATGTGATACAGATGTAAATTAATTTAATTCAGTATATTTGAAAATCTTTGGGGGGGAGTGGCGAACGAGTCCTTATAAAATCCTAGACAGCCACTGTATAAAATCCGGTTCCGGCCACTGTTAGCAGGTGACCTTATTATAAAGTACTTTTTATTTTATTAATTTTGAAAAGTGTAAGTTTTTAACCATATTTTCACATTAAAAATATATCTTTATTCTTGATTTTGAAAATAGAATTAAGGAAAACAAACTGACAAAATATCAAAGTTTTTTATAAACAAACATTCGCACAAAAGTGCAAGGTGTTAAAAAACTCGTTGAGTAGAAATAAATGGAAATTTATTTTATAAATTAGGTTAACACTAATTAATAATCAAAATTATATAAATCATAATTTTACCCTATTCACTATTTCTAGAATAGTAAGCATAGTACATATTACATTCTGCTAAAATGGCTAAAATTGAACACAAATGAAATATGGTAGTCTAAATTGAAATTGGGCATTTTATTTCATTACTCCAGCTCAAATTAACTGATAACAGTTACTGTTTAAAAATAACTTCTAACTATTGATATGATGTTAGTTTTTCATGTATGTCATTTTAAACATGTAATAGCAATTGTTTAATGAAATGGACATCTAAAGTAAGTCCCAAAATTCCTCTCCCTTTTCTTTCTTATCTCCCTTCTTCGGAGGCAAGGCCACTCTGGTTTGGGTATCGGCCGCTGAACGATGTCGTCTCAGCCATGTCTTGATGTAGGGGTCAGGATCCCATCTGCGCAGCGGCGGCCCTTGAAGTTTTAAAAACAGCAGAGCTGATGTGTGACTCACTGTTAAGGAGTTTCTTAGGGGCGTGATTATGTTATTCATGCTGCTAAACCCTCTTTCACAATCAGCGGAACTGCAGGGTATTATTTTTGTACAATTTAAGAGCTCTTGCAGTCCATCAGGCACCTGTCTGCTGTTGTCCAAGTAATCCCTGAAAGCCGCCACAGTTTTGTTGATGCTCAGCTTGAATCGTTTGCACAATTGCTCCACTTGGAATTGGCCAAACCCAGGTTGAATCTCAGAAGGCCAGTGCTCGGGTTCCAAAACTTTTAACTGCTCAACGAACTGCTCATTCTTATCTTTTTCTTCTGATAGGCTGGCAGTAAACATCCTTTGTTTCAAGTTGTTGATTACGCTTGAAATCAACTTCTCGCCATCAAATGATACCATCTTAGCATTTTCATTCAACTTCACAGAGGAAAAACTACCTTCTCTTATGGCAATTCGTGCCTCCAGAACTCTTTTACCTGGTTTTCCTTTCATTGATTCTAGGTATCTGATTGATCGATGAATCAATTTGTCTGCAAACACGAGGGACGTGTTTCTGTTTTCTAGACTTTCAGACAAAAAAGACAATTCAGCAAGAATGTCGAACATAAATGCTAAGTTCGGTAACTTATGAGAAATCAGCCTCTTCAGTAGACCACTGTATTTGCTTCTATCAGTCGATGTTCTCTCCGGGTCATTCATTGCATTGGTAAAATGGTTGGCTAAAGCTTGGTAACCAAACCACACAGCTGAAGCAGTACGAAAACTGCTTGCCACCCACCTCGTGCTCAAAATTCTGCCTATTTCATTCATCTGAATTTCGAGCACATTCTTTCAACTCCCTCTTATTTTTTGGAGATGTGCTATACAAAGAATACAGTTTGTCCATAAATGACTGAAAATGGTTAACCCCGGCTACTTCACTGATGGCGTCTGCAATAGCCAATTCCAGTCTGTGGTTCATGCAGTGCCATATTATTATATCAGGGTACAAAGACAAGAACCTTTTTGCAACACCTGAGTGCTTTCCCAACATGACGTTTGCATCGTCGCTGGTAAATGAAACCAAGTTTTTTTCAGATACTCGCCACCAAATTCATATCCTTTGAGACACTGTTGAACACTGTTAAAAACTGTCTCAGCTTTTTGGTCAAGAAGTTCAACCAAGTCCAAAAATAAAGTACTTGGTGGCTTATTTTTACTGAATTCACATTTTAAGTACACAATTAGTACAGATTTAGAACTGATGCTCGTGGATTCATCAATGACAATGGAAATTTTTCCAGAAATCTCTTTGACCTTGTTTATAATGCGCATTTTCATTTCCTTAGACACATGATCAATTATTTCAACCGCGCTAAATCTCGAATGAAGGCATGTGCCGATATCTATCCCATTTATTTTTTGTAGCTCTAGCAACTCGAAATGGTCGCTGTACGGGCGGTCGTTTTGCGCGATAAAATAAGCCGATCTAAACACAGCTTTAGTTGACTCGAGCTCAGTTTTATTCATATGATCAATTGCTTGGATCATAGAATTTTCTTGCGATTTTTCAATGATTGTTTGTGCAGTTTTGTGCGCTTTCGATTGTTTGTGCTCAATTGTCTTTTTCCTTAAAGATTTAAGCTGATTAGGTCGATTTTCACCATAAAAACAGACATTGTACGACCACCATTCCTGGGAGAGGGCAATGTGTTCCCGTTTGAAAGCTCCCAAATCGCCGACTTCGAAACAAATCTTACACCCCAGTTTACCTGCCTTACAGTCAATCCAAGGAAAAGCCGCCTTCTTCCTCTCCCACATTTCTTCCGTCCATATTTCAGGCCACTGATGTGCTATTGCATTGTCTTCGGGTTTTTTTAGGGCAGGAGCCGGAACTTCGTTGATAGCTTGATTAAGCTGCTGAGTGCTGTTACTTGATAAACTTTGAGGTTTATTATTTGATGGTCCAGGAACTGGATTTATTTCAATCGTTTTAGAAACAGTAAAAAATGATGTTATAGTTTCTTGTTTAGGTTTTGGTTCCATGTTATATAAAATAAATTATCAAAATAAACACTAAATCAGGACTGAATCACGTGTAACAGAGTATACACAGTTTTAACTAAACCACCACAAACCCTGCTATAATAAACGTGTTAACAGTTACAAAAAAATAGGGAATCTCAACCTCTCGGTATACGTACACAGTTCGTCAAGGTTACAATACAGGTGGGCGTGGCCAGCGGTGGGACGGGGGAGGAGTGACGGTCAGCGCCAATAGCGGCCGTCGCTAGCAGAGAGGGGAAAGAGCTGGGAAGTATGATATTAAGGTTGCTGCCACTTTTATGCAGGCGCTTTTTAAAACGAGTTATTTGTTGCGTAGCACCTTCGATTGCCTCGGTTCTATTTATTTAACTTAAAGTTCATGCGGGGTTGCTCGTGGGCTTATCTAAAGACGTTGTCGTCGACGCCCGGCTGAAATAATTTCCCGTGGCTCGATTAGCTGTGCCGGAGCGCCGCTCCGGCTTTAAAAGCCGTGGGGGAGCGCAGTGGCGGCTCGTGAGTTTATGTACTGGGGGTTCTTAGTTAAAAAATATATTCATGATATCAATGTATTATACTAGAGTTATCGTCTTAAAGTAATTGGTATTGAAGTACGTCAAACGCTTAAATGACCGCAGCGCCTGCATTTCTTGAGATACCTGTTGTTGTACACGAGTGTATGCTTTAAGTATTAAATTTATTAAGGCACCACCCTACCTTTGATGATTATGAATCGTATTTTGCTACTATTACACATTAATATGATATTAAATAAATCGGAAAACCGAATGTTTTTTAAATAACTAACTATGAACTGAGGCCTACAATTATTATCTTACATCACTGATTAATGTTCTTCTTGATTAATCCTTTAAAATAAAAACCTACGATGAATTACGACTATACCTTGATTACCGAAAGAAAACGTGGCCACTGCCACGCATCAGAACTGACCCCTTCTATTTCATACTGTTGAACTAAAATATTTCGCTACAAGTTTTAGTAAATTTTATTCGTTTAAAAAGTATAATACAAGTTTTTTAGCAAGTTTTAAATAATTGTACACGTTTTTAGTAAATTAGTCAGGAGTGTAAAAAATATTCTTGCAGAGGGTCAGCTATCGCGCGGCCGCTACGCTAATTCTTTTCTTTCAGAGTATATCATAAAACACTACTTCACTGAAATAAACATATCTATCACTAAAACAATATTAAAACATGCAATATTTATATTAATAAACTTTAACATCATCCGAACCTAAAAAACAAGTGTCAAGTCTCATTAAAACGCACATGGGCACACTAGGAAGCAGCTCCGAGGCAAGCTCCATAAAGCACCATGCAATCATGGTTCCTCCCCCGCCGCTGCCACAAATGGACTCTTCCTACGCCTGTAGCTGCGGAGCGCTGTGCTCCAAATCAGTCTCGCCGTCTCGCCTCTCTGGCTCTAGTGACAATGTCGAGTGTGACACGCGCTCTTCGCTGTTGCTTATTACTATCATTTTTAATTGTTTGGGATATTCTGCGTTTATATAGAAGTATTTTAATAAATAACATTATTTGTAGTTTTTTATAGGGGGTTCACATGCTCATGTGCTCCTTTGCACGAACCGCCACTGGCGGAGCGCCGCTCTGGACCGCTCCGGCCCCACTACAGCACTGCTCACAAGATATCTAAAAAAATTCGTAATTAAAGCTAACAACATTTAATGGCACCAAAATTCATATTTTACTTCGGTACTTTTGCAACATCCCAAAAGTTTGTTAAAATATATTTTTCCTACAACCGCGCGTAAAATGTCAGTTTATGCACCGAAAACCAATCGTAAAACAGCTGTTTACTGAGGAGCGAGCGATTAAGTCTTTGAAATTGCGCTCGCCACGTGATTACTTTCACGCTCGCCAGCTGATTTTGCATTGTTAAATCGGCGCACAGTAGCGCTCCTTTCCGCTTTCGACTGGGCTCGACTTGTTTATAACCTCAAACTGGCGCATTGAGCTACAATGGATGTAATAAGTGATGACAAATTCAGACTTACTCCACCTGATATTAGTGAATTAGTGAAAGAATTTTCATGAAACTTATTACCTCGTAAATCTAGAAACCTTTACGAAAATAAATATGAAGAATTTATGCAATCATAATGGCGCTCTCAGCTACAATGGATGTGAGTAACTGTGATTGTAATTATCGTTTGAGAAATTAAAACTGCAGTTGTAGGAAAAATTTAGTATGTATTTTGTGCTATGCTTCGCGCGGTATTTGTTTAGCTCAAGCGAGAAAGACCTACTTTACGCTCTTAATACATAAATAACTATTTTAAATCCTTTTTTTCCACTGAAATAATTAGAGGATCTCCTGGTCAAAAGGAAGACTTTTGGAAAACCTTTTTCAAAAGGAAGGCTGTTGGAAGACCGGTAGACATATTTTATGGCTGGCAACTCACAAACGATTCTAAAAATATTCAAACTATTACTCACGTAAAGCCATTAGATATCACTCATTAATTCCTGTATCATTAACTTATTTATCTGAATTTGTCCTGTAAGTTAAAGATACAGGAATTAATGAGTGATATCTACAAGCTTTACGTGAGTAATAAATAGTTCGAATATTTAAGATTCTAAAAACTTGTTGTGACTACTATAAAATTCTACAACCATCAACCCCAAAAAATATATTGTAGTAAAACATAAAAATGTATTAATTTCCCTTACAACACCATACAGCATGGGCGTCAACTTAAAAATATTGGGGGGCCTAAGACGTCAATGATTAAGAGGGTTTCTATATTCTGCCTTATCATATAGATCTAGAATTTAGCTTTAAAATTTATTAAAGCTGATATTTAAATGGTACAAACATTTATTTTGGCTGTACAGAGATAAATAGAAATATGATATAGTTAAATTTTTCTTTGAATGAAGTTGTTTGTTTTTTGGTGTAGACTTAGGATCCATCCGACTTATATCTTTTTTATTCCTGTTGTTATTTAAGTGATATTAAAATTGTCTTTTGGAGAAACAAAAATTGTATAGAAAAATTACAAAATTGTAGTACAAATAAATTACATTACATTTTTGTAATATAAATGTGGTATTATGTATTTGTATTTTGGCAAACCTGTGTTTATTGTGGGATATGACTTGTTGGATCTCCAAAAATAGAACCTTTAAATGGCTGCTAAAAAGTGTTTAATTGTACCGTTGAGCAGTGCAAAAAAGCATAGTTTGCTTTAAATTTTTAAGTACGACTAATTGTTTTTTTGTGTATACAAAGATCCGACATTCCATTATTCCTACAACCGTTTTCCAGGCGGTATGAAAAGGTATAAAAATAAGGTATAATTTTTTTATTGGTGTAGACTTGGGATCCAATTTTTGTTTTGAATGCACTATATCCCAAAGGTAAAAGGGGTAAAAATTTCTTTTTGCACTACAAAAAGGTATAACAAAGTACAAATTGGTTTTGCACTGTTTATCAGAAGTAGGTTAACAGCTCTATGGAGCTTTTCGTATAAACATACCAGCTAAAATCTTGAAGAAAAATAATGGGGACACCCTTTTATGAGCATGACAGGAAACGTCATTCAGCAAAAGAATGAGAGTGCCCTTTTTTTATTAGGAGAGCCAATATTATTCAATAAAAGAGTGTCCCACATCCGCTCCCCTTTATTTTAATACCATGACAGCCAACATCATTCACCTAATAAATGTAGTCTTATATCAGTTGATAGGACTATCAACTAACTATGGTGGTAGCTATGCATGCATATAACCAAAAAGGACTATCAACTGGCTTGATTTCATGATCACATGGCTTGATTTTACGTGTACACCAGAACTTCAATCCAATGCAGCTTAAAGAAATATAACATTGCTTGAAAAACACGTATCTTGATATTTAAAATATATTAAGGTTTAGGGTTGACACTAAACTAAAATTTTCAAAAATCAATGTTTATTGAAATAAGGAATTCGTGCAGGATTATTCTCAGATAGGCTATTCATGTCCTCAAATCTAATGAAATTAATAATGTGTCTTCCAAAACATGAGATACAAGTTAATTATTTTAGGAACTTGTAGCCTAAATCGTAAAATAATCCATAATAAAAAGCCCACAAAAATCCACATGACCTTTTAAAAAATCTTAAATAATGATTGTAATATTGATTAATATGATTAACTAAAAATAATGGATCTGTAAATTAATTAGCTGGGAAAAAGGATAGAAAAGGTTTTTTGTTATACTGCTACGAAAACAGCAGTTTTTATCACATATGTTGCGGATATAAAAAAGCTCTTTTTCTCCCAAGAGAGAAAAAAAATCAGCAGAAGTCGAGGACGTCAGCTATTTGTTTTTTACTGTAGTAAAACAAAGGTCTGTGGAGAAGAGAGCATTTATGTAAGGTTATCCGACTCCCATGAGGCTTGTGGACCAAAAGCTTGTGACGTCAATGGCGAGCCCTTTTCTCGTTTCATCTCAGTTCTTTTAGCTTGTTGGGTAAAAAAAAATGAACATGTACCCTCTGGTTGGTCAAGATAAATTTTTGTCCCAGCTGGAGGTCAATAGTAGGTTACTTTCTAACCTAAACACAAATAAAATAATCAGCCGATTGTTTTAAATGGCAAGAACAAGATGAAAGCTTCGTTGGTAGAAATATTTTTAAACAAGTCGTAAAATTTTTGTTTTTAAAAATAAGTAGTTAGCAGAATACCATGAGCAGTATAACAAAAAATATAGTTCATCACACAGGACTTAAACTGATTCTTTTTACTTCAGTCCCTAGTAGTGAAATATACTATTGTAACCTGTCGGTAACTTATCTGTCCATTTTTAGACCATTACAATGTGACAAACTTTTCAGTTGGTCCCCAGACTAAATTCTATAAAATTAAAGTTAGTTTTGTTTATAGACAATCAAATACCCCCGTTGCAGCAGACCTGCATACTCCGCGAATTTCAAATGCAAAAGAGCATATTTCAAACCAACATAGCGAGATTTGACATGTTTTTGTAAGCTCCATAAGAATAATATGGGAATGAGTATGTAGGTTTGATGAAACAGGTACGTTAAAATACCCCCGTTGCAGCAGACCTGCATACTCAGTGAATTTCAAATGCAAAACAACATATTTAAATCCAACATAGCGAGATTCAACATGTTTTTGTAAGCTCCATAAGAATAACAAGGGGAATGTGTATGCAGGTTTGCTGCTACGGGTATATTAAAACTGGGTGGTTTTGATTCGATATTTAGTTGATCTGAACTAGAAGAAGCCATTTACCAAGTTTTATCAAGATATGTTGAGAAATAAGCGAGATATAGAATTTTCTTTATTTCCCATAAGGTTAACATTGGGACAACGTACTGTGTTTACCACTTTCAATATCTCGGAAACCAATGGACATAGAGCAGTGATTCAAAATACTAAATTGTTTGTTTCTTTGAGCTGAATTCAATAATGCTAGCAAAAATTGAATAATTTTTAATTTTTTATGCAAAAAACTCAAAAAACCCATTTTTGGGGGGGGTTTACCCCCCTTTACCCCCCCTTCCGGTGGTCCGATCGGGCTGGTTCACGAACTCGTCTGAGTGATTACCACTTTACACGTCTGTACCAAATTTCATTAAGATCGGACCATATTTACGGCCGCTATCGTGTTAACTGACATATATACTGTGTGTCCCAAAAGTCCCGGACCGGTTTAATATCTTTTAAAGTAAGCCAGATATCAAAACAATATTTTGCATACCTTTTAGTACTAAAAAAAACTACTTTTTGATGTATGTGTCATTTCTGCCCCCGCCCCCAAAATTGGATTTTGGGGGGGTAGCCCCAAAATTTTAAATGTAAACCCCCATCATGTGACTGCTTATTTTAAAGGGCTTGTTAAAAGAAATACAATGCCGCAAACCGGAGGTCGATATCATGCTCCAGTCCAAAGTGGCGGCCATTTAAAAATTTAAAAATGCCGTCCGTCAATCACAATTGAGTATTTCTATGTTCGGCAATTCACATTTAAATCTAATAAGAATCACCAGAACACATTTTAACTACTTAAAAGATACAAAAATAATAATTTATTGTTGTCATCGTCAAGGTTCAACCCTCCAAAATGGTTTGGGGGAGGGAGGGTGGGGGTTTGTCCAGCCAACTCCAATATCAACTCACATCATATGACCACTCATTTTAATTTTCTGAGTAAAAAATAAGCCAAAGCTTGTTTTAATGAAATTTTAAAAAAGTTACCTAATACTTATAAATTTTGTAGGGTTTCCCCACCCCAAAACCATTTTGGAGGGTTGAGCATTGATGATGACAAGAAACTATTATTTTTGTATCTTTTAAGTAGTTAAAATGTGTTCTGGTGATTCTTATTCGATTTAAATGTGAATTGCCGAACACAGAAAATACTCAATTTAGTAAAAAAAGTTACTAATAAATATCCGCCTTGATGCGACCTTTGGCTCAGCGGCAAAGGTCGATACTTGCGGAGGGTCGTCTATGCGTTATCTATTAGGAAATCCCCCATACATTAAGTACCAAATATTCGCCACAAAAATAACAAATTTTTTTTAAATTTTATTAAAACAAGCTTTGGCTTATTTTTTACTCATATGATGTGAGTTGATATGGAGTTGGTTGGACAAACCCCCACCCTCCCCCAAACTATTTTGGAGGGTTGAACCTTGATGATGACAACAATAAATTATTATTTTTGTATCTTTTAAATAGTTAAAATGTGTTCTGGTGATTCTTATTCGATTGAAATGTGAATTGCCAAACATAGAAAATACTCAATTGTAATTGACGGACGGCATTTTTCAATTTTTGAATGGCCGCCATTTTGGACTGGATCATGATATCGACCTCCGGTTTGCGGCATTGTGTTTGTTTTAACAAGCCCTTTAAAATAGGCAGTCGCACGATGGGGGTTTACATTTAAATTTTTGGGGCTACCCCCCCAAAAATATATATAAAAATTCAAACGAATAGTGTTTTTTGCTTCTGGGGGCCCCAAAATAAAAAGTTAACATGGTCTCGGGCTTAGGTCTTACCATGAGACCTACGTAATAGCTTATTCCTTTAAGGAAATTCGCTAACAGGGTAGTTTTAATTCAATATTTAGTAGATCTGAACTAGAAGAAAACATATACCAAGTTTTATTGAGATATGTTGAAAAATAAGCGAGATGTAGAATTTTACTTATTTTCCATAAGGATACAGTAACATTGGGACAACATATTGTGTTTACTACTTTCAATATCTCGGTAACCAATGGACATTGAGCAGTGATTCAAAATACTAAATTGTTTGTTTTGTTGAGCTGAATTCAATGGTGCTAACGGAAATTGGATTATTTTTATTTTTCTATGTAAAAAATTAAAAAAGGGCATTTTTGGGGGGTTTACCCCCCTTTACCCCCCCTTCCGGTAGTCTGATCGGGCTGGTTTACGAACTCGTCCGAATAATTTCTGCTTTACACGTCCATGCCAAATTTCATTAAAATAGGACCATTTTTACGTGAGTTATCGTGCTTAAAAAGACAAATATATAGATATTTTGAAAATGAACAAATAGTGTTTTTTGCTTCTGGGGGCCCCAAAATGAAAAGTTATCATGGTCTCGGGCTTAGGTCTTACCATGAGTACTACGGTAACAGCTTCTTCCCTATAGAAGAAACTCGCTAATCATTACTTTTTCACAAATCATACATAGAACCACTGCATATACATCCCCTAATATTTGAATTTATAAGTTAGCATTGTAGTCCAGCAGCTGACAGCACTTCTGTGTGCAAACTTGCGTATACTGAATTTTATTGCTGGACCTCATGGGAAGGTTAAAAAACTTGGGTGGGCATCTCCTACCCCCCACGTTTTCCCAGGATGACGTTTTCAAAATGGCCGCCAATTTTCTGTGTTTTACCACTAAATTTGTAAAAATCATGACCATCGCCCAATCTGTGGATTTAACACAACAAGAATCGGTGACAATCACCACTTATGATATATCTAACGATCAAAATCTCGTTTTCTAAAGTTGCATCACTGAACGTCCGCCATTTTGGAAATAATCCGCCATTTTGAATTTATGTAAGCTTTTGATTGATCAATCATTGTGAAGCTCAGAACCAACGTAGGATCGTGATTTTCGTTTTATTTTAAGCCCAATTAAATTTCCTACATGAAAATTTCAGGTGGAATACAACCAATTAGTAAAAACAATATGTAATTTTAATGTAAAACAAGTCCCTAAAAAATTGACGATGTAATTTTCGTGTTTTACGAATTATTTTGCTAACAACGAAACCTACGCCCCCACAACGGAAATAAAGGAACTAGAATGAACAAAAATAATCTCAAGGCATACGAATAACTATCTAAGACAAGATTTCATAATACACTCACCGATTGTAGGTCTTTTTTGAAAATAATTCGCTATTTTCAATTTATATTAGTTTTCAATTGCCCAAGCGTGTTCCGCCTAACAGTTGCCGTAAACACTTATATTTTCATGTTGTTTTACTCTTTATTAAATTTCCTACATGTAAGGTGGAAAATGTAAGGTGGAATGCATCAAATAAACATAAACAATACGAAATTGCATTGTAAAACTAGAATTTTTAAGAATTTCTAACCAATTTTCTTGATTTACTATTGATTTCACTAACAATTAATTATGTCTTAAACACTGGTCTAAAAATAAAGGGACTAAATAATGAACAAATCTAACATTAAGGCGTACATAATAAATCATACAAAACATTATTTTAAAATTCTATCACCGCTTGTCCGCCATTTTGGAAGATAATTTTCCACTCTAAATTCAAGCAGGCTTTTACTTGTTCGGTTATTTCTAGACTTACGCTTAATGTAAAAAGTAGCTATATTTTATTTTATTTATTTTATTTTAAACTTTGTTAAATAACTATGCAATTTTTGGTTTCTTTAATAAAAATAGGTATAAGCAAAACCAAAGGGGTTCCTTTTTTGTTCAAAACAATATTAAAATAGTTTTGTTTTTCTTTCTTACTGTGTGCTATAAACCTAAAGTTAATTTATTTCAAAGTTTTACTTGTAATATTACGAAGTTGCCAGGCCAACTATAGTACTTATTGCTGTTTACTTTTTAAATGGCTCTAACGATTACGTCAGATAATACGTCATCAGTACAAGTAGACGTTAGGCGCTAGCGCGATGAATCAGAACTGCGACGACGTCGCGTCACAGAGACCCGCCGCGCCGCGCAAGGCATCGCACCTGCATAGTATACGTTGTTAATTCAAATAGACTTAACCAAAGCATAAAGTGTAAATCGTGAGCAGGAGTAAAATTTATCGGCTTACATTCCATAATCCAAAATTATTATAGAATAATCTAATATCCAAGCTTACTTAGCCTAGCTTAGCTTAAATAAAGCTTTAGATCGACTAAAACAAATAACGTATGGTAGTGCATATGTGCCATTCATCGGAATATTGTTATTTACACTTATAGCTATATCTATGGGCTGTCATTATATCCATGTGATTATTCACAAATCTTGCAAATATATAACAATACCAATAACATTAATGGTTTAATTTATTTTCCGTCCTCCATGGAGTTTTTAGATGCCACTCATAGAACAGTAATTTCTGATTCCTATTTTTAAACAAGTTACCGAAATGTAAAGTTCAACGTTATAACCATACAATGCTGGTATGATACATACTTCAACCTTCCAAAATTTACCTATACCATTTTCGAGAATGTAGAAGTTGGCAGTATGACAAACAGTTGGTCCTATTTTGATTAAAGTCATTGTTGACAATCAGCTGGGTGAATTGATTTGTCATCATTGAATAACTGCCAGTAATTATCGTAAACAAAGTGGAACAATATCGTAGGAGCTATTTATAAGTTTAGTTTCATGTGTTTTAGTTATGATCAGTTGGAAATAATTAAAATGTGACTTTTTTAGCGAAGTTTTATATGTTATTCCTGAAGAAGTTTTTGCGTATCTTTAATTAATTGAATATTTACGGGTATATTTTTCACTTACAAATCTTTTGGGTTTAAAGGGTATTCGCCACTATATCTGTTTTATTAATTATTTTCTCATTTATTTATGATTAGTTTGATGCCTTTAATTGATTTTTAAGGATCTTAAAATGATTCTCAGCATGCCTCTTTGAATGTTAGCAGGTTCAAAGAGACTTGGAACTGGAAGTACGGATTTTCAAACCGAAACCCGATTTAGTTGTATTTTGCTGGTTTCTCCTGAAAACGGGAAGTGAATTTTATCTTTTTCTGAAAGTATTTTCAAGAGTAGGAGGCCTTTAAAGGCCTAAGATCTGTCCTAGGGCGTAAATGAAGAGGTAGTGGTCCAATATGGCCTTATGATTTGAGGAACCACTTTGATTTAAGGCCTACTGGTTAGAAAAGGTAATACATCAATTTGGATGTCTGTAATTCGTTAACAGTTATTAGTTTTCTGGCAATTTTAATGATAGAGTAAATTTCTTAAAATAATTTTCAAAGTAATTCTAGTTACTAAATAACACAGGTTTTAATTTCAATTGGTTTATATTCTTGTTAATGACCAATATTATTTAGTACCTGGTGGACCGAGCCTTGCTCGGTGTTATTTCGTGTTTACCAGTTCATTCTGTTACTATAAAATATTTCAATGTCATAAAATTGATAAATAGAAACCTTATTTATTGCTCTATGGATTCTTCATCCCACTTGCTATATTTTCTCTTGATGGCTGTAGATTAAAAACAGCTGTTATGATTTCTTCATTTGTTTACACTTTCCTTGTTTATTTTCGTTGCTATGGCAACTCATAAGGCCAATGTTAAAATTTTACAACTTTAAAGTTCGTTTTATTACGTTATTAGATTTTCTCTGGCCGAGTTATCCGCATGGAACACGTTTTTGTGTCATAAATTACTTATTTCCAGACTTTGAAGGAAATCCTCGGAGCCGTTTTTGAGATCGTTGTGCAAGCAAGCAAGCAAGCATACAAGAACGGACGATAACATTGCTCATATAAGAGTATAGGATGAAAATTTAAGTAATTATTAAGAGACAATTTTAAACGAGCAGCTTCCAAATATGATTAATATTGGCTGATAAATACTTTATAGCAAAGAATAATGTAAGCTCGG
This sequence comes from Flexamia atlantica, assembly GCA_035578135.1. Lineage (NCBI taxonomy): Eukaryota > Metazoa > Arthropoda > Insecta > Hemiptera > Cicadellidae > Flexamia > Flexamia atlantica. The sequence goes on from JAQJVK010000001.1 coordinate 161,203,343, forward strand.
ATCTATTTAAAATTGTGTGTAACAAACTGAGGAAAACACAAAACATAGAACTATGATAATTGAAATTGGTGTTTGTGCTTTTACGTTATGGCATTACATAGTAAATATACCAATCGCAGCAGAACTGCATGCCCAGCAAATTTGAAAACACAAATAATATTTCAATAACCTCAAGGGAGGTATGCCATTTTTTCGTATATTCTCAAAAAGAACAAAATGGGGAATAAGTATGCCGGTTTCCTGCTATGTTATAAAATGAGGAGATTTTATATTCAGTAGACTTGATCTGAAAAAATATACAACAATAGATAAAAGTAAGGGAGATGACTTTTTTTCTCAAACATATAGGAAAAGAGGAGATAAACAAATGCAAAAAATACATAAAAATATAGGGAAATAAAGGTTTGCAATAACGGAAATATAAAACTGGGGTGTTGGAATGTGAAAAAGTAGTCATTATATTAGCCATCTACTATATGAAGCCAAATTTATGTGTTATTCAGAAGTTTTGAGAAATTGACGAAACATAACATTAGGATTTTACCTAAAGGATAATAAAAAAACAGGGACAATGTACTCCGTTTGTTCACTCAGTATCTCAGTAATGGACCAATTGATATGTAATGACTAGAAATATAGAGGATACATTACTATTTTATCCATTTGGCTTCTTCTAGTTCAGATCTACTAAATACTGAATTAAAATCTCCCAGTTTTAACATACCTGCTGCAGCAAACCTTCATAATCATTCCCATGTTATTCTTATGGAGCTTAAAAACATGTCATATCTCGCACTGTTAAATTGAAATATGTAATTTAAATTCGCTGAGTATGCAGGTCTGCTGCAACGGGGGTATTTACAAATACTCATTAACCTTCCAACTGTTACGCGTGGTAGGTTACGGCCGATTTTTTTGTTTAAAATTTACTTCTATTGTATTAGTAAAGAGTTGGTTCCAGGGGTGCCCAGCCCCCCCAAGGGCAATGGCGCATGCCCCCCCAAACTAAGCCTAATGCCCCCCCCCCCAAAGCTTGACAACCACCCCCCCACCCTTTAATTTCTAACATTAGTTAGTATGTCAATAATAAAAACTAAAACCTTACATCCTTCCCTATCAAAGGGTATTATTGCGTTTTATTTACCAAACTCTTAAAAACACAATTAATTACTAAGTATCAAGTAATAAAGTGATAAAGCATACAATAATAAAGCATACCAGCATTAGGTAATAAAGTGATATCACTTCAATATATAAAACACATTTATTTAAAAGTAAGTCTAGTTCCAATAGCGTGAATCAAAAAGTCACTAATATGTTGCCAGTAAATGAAAATAGAATGAAGTACTTTTTACAGTACGTGATACTATAGCCAACGATACAAATAAGCAGTGTTGTAATAGTATATTTCGCAACAAGGGCCGAAAATGAGATTTTGCAGGCTCGATGACGTGTTTCAAATTCGAGACGATGTCGAGACGGGAGTTGCTATTTTTCACCACATTACACAATGAAATATGCTCTATATAACATTTGAAATCTGATTATTTATTTGAGACACTTGAAATCAAAACTCTGAGGGCACGCGCAGTGATACAACTTCTTTGTCAAGGTTTAAACAAACACAGCTGAGCTATGAAAATCATATGATAACAACTATCCTGTCTTTTGGAACCTATTGAGTGCTCTATAATTATGATGTTCTCACGTTGATTCAAGCAAATAAACAATCAGCTGACGAAAGTTTTTGGCCCTCTGGCGGAAAAAGCTGATTTCGGCTACCAAATAAAGTTAGTAAAACAGGTAATTACGTCGTAGTGTGGCGAAAAATCTTTTACAACCTACGAGTATTTTTAATTTTCGCAGTTTAGTGATGCATTAATTTAACATGGTTTCCATAATGATGGGGCGTTATTGTTCTTACAATAACCAGAAATCATTTGTTTTTTTTATTTATTAAATTACGAAATGAATGAACATAATATGTGGTACATACAATGAATGAATGAACATGTCTATAAATATAATAAAATATTGTTATTTTACATCATTAAACACTGAAACAGTGGTATTGAAATGGCATAATTCTCGCAGGCAGGTTCAAAAACATATTGGATGCTTGTTGGTTAAAAAACATCTTGGTCTTGGGAGCTGGTAGAGGTATGAGGAACGTCAACGTCAAGTGTGCTTGTTGATTGACTTGGGTCTGGAGTACTTTCTCCATGGTCCGTTGTCGATTTTAATTTCAATCCTCAAATACTAGACTACTAGACTAGGTTGGGAGGCCTATACTGTTCATTCAACAAAACACACATAAAACCACTCCGTGGTATGCCACAGATAAAAAAATACAGAATACAATTCAGTTTCTGTATATATAACTAGCTAAAATTAATATCCAACCACGATATCACAACACAATGTGAACTTGTAATCTTGTAATCACCATTCACTTCTCTGAGTAATTAATTGTACTATTCGAAAACTGCCTCACCGCAGTCCAAGCTGGCACACCAACCGTGCTTCATACGACAGGCGATTTACTGTTGCTATAGTCTTATCTTAAACGGCCAGTGTTGCATTACACAGGATTTGGCATTTTACCCGCCAACTCCATTAATAATCCTCACTTTTACCTGGTTTTTCGGCACTAATCCCTGCAAAATCGGCTCAGGTACCAAAATCCGAGTAGTTAGCCGAAAAACCACGTAATGACTTTAAATTAACCAAAACCGGATGCTTTCCTAAACTTGCTGGTTAAGGAGAGAAATATTACATTAATAAACTGTGCACTATATATTAAAATATGCGCACTATATGTTTACTTCAAGTATTGTTCTTGATCAAGTTCTTGAAAACCATAATAAAAACCAAATTATTTTTCTCACCTTACATGGACATTGGATATTTGCAAAGCAAACCAAAATTCAAAAATCCCCGGCTTTACCCGTTTTTTATGTATTTAGGATGCCTGGTAAATCCCCGCAGCTCAAGTCTAAAATCCCTGATCTTACTCGATTTTTCTTAATCCTCTCAATTAAGTCCCCAAACGGCCATTAAAATACCGCAAACCGGGCTAATACCCGCTTTTTGGTAACACTGCAACGAAATAACCAATACAATACAACTATACCAAATACCAAATTTCGTTCAAAAAATAAAATATCTAGAGTTCCAAAAATCTTGTACCTCGTCAAAAATCTCCGATTTTACCCGTTTTTTTATTGAGTAAATTTCCTCAACCCAAGACTTACATCCCCGGCTAAACCCGTTTTTTAATCACCGCCAAATCTCCGCACGGCCTCCAAAATAACCAAAACCCGCGTAAATACCAGATTTTTGGCAATATTGCTTACGGCTGTGTCAGACCGGGGCCACAGACTCTGTCTGACACCACGTTTTTTATGGGCCGATATCAGACAGGGTTGTCAGTCGAGCCATTGCCAACCGCCCTTCCAAAATAATTTAACAATTAATTATGGATTGACATGGAGATTCCGGGGATGGTTTGCATGGCGAACTGGAATATATGACGATGGCAATCCTGATGAAATGGTTAGATAAATAAACAATACTTTTAACTGTTGCATATAGTTATGCTCATTTGTTTGTTTGTAATTTTCCCTTATTCGCTGGTTTAAAATTCCTCACAAAAAACAAAATTCCGCCCAAAAAATCATGCCCCCCCCCCAAAAATTTTGATGGCGCAATTGGCGCCATGCCCCCCCCTTCTGGGCACCCCTGGTTGGTTCTTTATGTGGGCGTTTTGTCAGGTGGCTATGAAGCCTAATGGACACAACAGTAGTGGATGTGATAAGTATTGGCCGAAAGTAAAAATGGACGTTTTTGTTCTGGACTTAACGCCGTAAATAAAATTAGATTGTTTGTTTTTGGAGATCAATTCAACTATTGCAAAACAAAATGATTGTTTAAATAAAAAAACCTAGACCCCCATTTTTGATGGAAGTCAGGATAATTTTAACGAGCACTATCATGTTAACAAAAGTAAATAAATAAATATTACTAGCCAATCACTATCATATTTTGAGTAATGCGTATGTGCATAGTTTTAAAAATTGGCGCACACTTTTGGAAATTCATCCTCCTTTAGATAATATGCACTATCAATAAAATTGACATTACGTAGAAAATTTCATTAAAATTTATGACAATAAGTGAAGGTTTTATGAGGTTTCCATGTTGGTTAATGAATAACGTTGCAATTTAAACAAATCAAGTCACCTGTTAAATTTCAACGAGGAGTGAAATTAAAACCTAACACTCTATGATTTTTAATATCAACTCAGTATTACTATAAACTCCTTCTTATTAATCCTACCTGTAATTGCCGTGATAAGCATATCATATTCTTTTTATAATTTCTTGATAAGCATAATACGTGTTGTTCATGAGGTTTTTTTATTTATATTCAGTGGTTATTGTTTCATTTCATTTAAATTTTCCCCTTAACGTGGTAAAATTTATAAAAATTACATCTACATATACAGAATTCAATAAAAAAATTATTTTAAAAATGTACTTAAAAAGTTAAACTATAAAAATCATTCTACAGATAGTGGTGAATTCCCTTAAATGAATCTTTTTATTTCTCTATGATCATCTTATTCTTCTTAAATACACATAGAATGAATCTTTACAGAAATGAATAAGTGTACAAAAGCGAGAACACCTTTTTTCTGAGAACTTTTTAACTAACCTCACGAATCGTCAGTGCTTTGTGTTTTAATTCCTTTGTGACTTTTGAACAAACTAAAACAGAAGTCACATGCGACGTTACATATACATTATATATATAATATGTACCCTTATGGAGCCCATCAGACTAAAGAGGGGTATAATCAAAGAAGAATCTGGAACTAATCCTACTTCACAAAATGTGTGCATCATTTGTAATAAAAATGATGGTGGCCTATTTTCAACCGAAAATGGAAGAAGAAAAATAAGGGAAGCAGCTTCAATAAGAAAGGATAGTGTTTGGGAAAAGTTATGTAGTATTGAATCTGACGATTTGTTCTATTACCATTTTGTTAATGACTGCTACAAGAACTACTGTCATAAAAAATCACTTGATGCAGTATCAAGAAAATCATGTTCAAACAATGAAAATTGTAGTACTAATAATGATGGAACACAGAACTGTTCACTCAAGGAAGACCAGCCATGCAGAAAGAGATCAAAGATACTTAACACTAGTTGCCCCTTAGATAAAAGGGACCGTTTTTGCATAGAATGCAACAGTAAATCACACCTGGGGACCTATAAAAAATTTAAACTATGTGATTCCCAAGGAGCTGAGATGTTTTTACAGGCGACTTTGTTTTTTCAAGACGATGTTTTCAAGCGGACTTGTGATCTGAATGACGTACCAAAACTTTTAAGTGCAAATATTGAGTATCATGTTAGTTGCATTTCTTCCTATTTCCTCCGCTTTGAACGGGAACATAACCAGAATAAATGTCATCTCCCGGAAACAGTTACATCAAAAGAACAGGAATTTTATATGATACCTGAAGATATTCAACAAGGAATAAAGAATGGTTTGGGTTACACGCTTAGTGACATCCGTGAAAAACTCAATGTACAATCAAATACATCCCTCAACAATCGACAAGTCAAGAAATTACTCACAAGCCAGTTTGGAGACAAAATTACGTTTTCTAATCCAATAGAAAATAATAAATCAACTTTAGTATTTTCTTCGAAAGTTACACCTGAAGATGTAGCTGATGTTTTGCGATCACATGATCCAGTAAAAGAATGTGCAAACGCATTAAGAGAAAGCATCACAAATCTAGACTTTGGACTATCTGACAAGTTTTGTGATAGTAATGATCTTACAGTCATGGGTTAACACAAAAATACCTGAAGTTTTTCTAAAGTTTTTCTGCTCTTTGTTCAAAACAGTGATCCAAGTCAAGAAGATGGCTACATTTCCAATGATCGGGAAATGAAAGCCAAGTCGTTGCTACAGATTGTATATTATATGTTACACCGAGGAAGAAGGAAGACTCCTCTTCATATTATGAATGCTCAGGCCATTCATGAGGCTTACAGGAGTAAAACACTCATTACAAGTTTCAACCACTTAGGCCTTTGTGTTGGTTATGATGAAGTTTTACGTCACCACAGTTCGCTTGCCCAGTTAACTGTCGGGCAAAACCAAGACGTCCCATGACCAAGTCACTTCAGTCCTGACATGTACACAATTAGCGCATTTGACAATTTTGACCACAAAGAAGCAACCTTTTCGTGTGTGTAGTATTTCAAGACAAACCTACTGTTGTTTTTAAAAAACCAAATGTTTCATTTAGTGGTGTTGAGCGAAAACAGAAACGGTTATCAAGTACGCTGAACTGTCAGAATTTGCGTCCCTACATCAAGCCAGCAAAGAAGCCAGATTTGAGTGACAGCTTTAAAGCTGACAACAAGCTTTACTTTATGGATGAAAAGGAATTTGATGAATACCGTAAGAAAGATTACATCTGGCAGTTTTCAAGGATTGCGCACACTACAAGGGAAGCAAGCATTGCATATTTAAATCTTGAGCAGCCTTCACCATCGGAGTGCATTTAACTCATTGGTTACAAGAGAAACATTAAAAGAGAAGCAAGTAGGGTTCTTACCAATTTTTCCTCATGCTGTAACAAATCATGAAACAGTTTATTCCGTACTTTGTAATTTAAATGAACTACTTAAATCTTTGAAACAAAACAGCCTTGCTGTGGCTTGTGACAAAGGGGTCTACTGTATAGCCAAAGAAGTGCAGCTAAACAGCAACCGAAAATTCAAAAATCTGGTACTTGTTATTGGTTTGTTTCACATGGCAAAGGTGTACATTGGGTGTCTTGGAAAATATCTAAGAAGTGGTGCATCCGATATTCTCATTGAAAGTGGTCTGATTGGCGTCAACGTGGCAGAATCAGCCCTTAGTGGAAAAAACTATGCCAGAGGAGTTAAAGCTATGTTTATTCTAGATGAAGCCTTGTTCCGCCTTCAAGTGATTGCATTCTTCAATGCAAATGATCCTGGACAATACTCTGAAGAAATCAATCAGCTTCAAGTTACACAAAAAGCTATTCCCAAAAAAGACCTCACAGCAATTAAGGAAACGTTTTGTAAAGTTGACATAAACAAATTTACTTCAGACTTTCAGAATCTTATCGACAAAGGTCGCACTTCATCAGCAAACTGTCTATACTGGGATAATTTTAGGATTTTTATTTCTTTGCCAAGAAACTTAATTCGCTCTGATCGAGAGGGCTTATGGGACCTACATTTGGATACAGTGCAGAAGCTTCAACTGTTGTTAGTTGTTTTTGATTGTACTAACTACCAAAGATGGAGCTCTTTATACTTAGAGGAGATGAGGAAACTGCCTACAACCCATCCTGAAGTTTATGGCATTCAAAGAAGGAAAACATGTAGTCAAGAGGTTCAATCACCCGTTCTCAGCTGTTAGTGCCGATATGGCTCTAGAACAAACAATAAAGAGGTCTCAAAAAGGATCATCTGGAATCATTGGAATAACGAAACAGAAACAATCTGTCGCTCTGTGGGATCTGACATATCACGAATTGTTGCAGATAACAAATCTACATAGAGAGGTAACAAAATCAGTAACAAATACATCCGAACTTCTCTTTCACCACGAGCTGAATAAAAGTGAAACTGATAACACAAATGCTATGGTTACCTCAGTTGTGTAATTTGTATTGAAAAAAGAAAACCCGTTTGAACCATCAAGCTCTAAATGTCTACATAATATCGTATCAAACACTATGGTTGCTGCAGAAGCGAAGGAAAAACTGTTAAATGTCAGCAAAATTGGAGTTGAACAGTACAACCTATACAGGCAAAAAAGGTATGTTGAGAAATCATCTAGAATTTGGGATCCCATCAAACGAATAAAGCTTCCCACATTCAAATCCCAAAACAAAAGTGAAGTAACCAAACAAAAAGAAAAGCTCAACAAAAAGTTGATCAATACTGCAGCAAATAGGATTGTTCAAGTTGCACAGGTAAGAGATTATGACATGACCCGATCGTTTCAGTTTGAACTATCAGCTGAATCGAATCTATTTAATGAAAATGGACTCCTCGTCAAGAGCAACAAAAGCTCTCTCACAAAAGAACTTGAAAAAAGTATGGTACCAAATTCAGAAAAAAGACCTCTTCAGCCTGACGAAAGCACTTGTTTTGTAATAGACGTAATGCTCTTTGAGAAAAGTGGTCACCAAAGGAAAAGAGACTTTTAGTGATGTTGCCATTTCCTACTCTACCTTTACGAACTCGGTTTCTAAAGGGGCATCAAGAGTAGACCATGTCTTTGACAGCTACATGACATGTTCAACTAAAGACTCTGAACGTCTAACAAGGCAAAAAAGTAATGTTATATTGTTCTCAAAAATTTCCAGAGACGAAGCTTCCAGTTCAATTAGACACATTTTGGCCTTCTTCAAAAAACAAAATATTGTTACAAAATTACATTAAAGAAAATTCTTTGAAGTCATTGGCATCCCAAACAACTACACAGGTTCACGTTTTTAGCTCATTTTCTGGATCTTCTGACAAAATCAATTCAACATGCATTTCTGTTCAAAGTGGCCAAGAAAATCCAATACATACAATGAATAGACCGTCAGTTGAAGAGGCCGATTTAAGGATGATGGTTCACGCAGAACATGCAATAATAAATGGCTACAAGAGAGTTGTATTTGTCAGCAATGTTACAGATATTTTGGTGCTGGCACTATATTACTACCAACGGTTTCAGGAGCTAGGAGTGGATGAGATATGGATAAGAGGTGGTGTTGGTTACTCAACCAGACTTATTCCTATTCATTCCTTAGCGAAAGTTCTAGGAGGAGAATTGTGCCAAACACTACCAGCGCTTCATGCCCTTCCGGGTTCAGATTTTACCAGCAAGTTCGGAACCAAGAAAGTTGCATTGGTCTGTAACCCTGAAAAATATTTAAAATTATTTGGTGTATTAGACCAACCATCAGAACTGGAAAACACTTTGTCACTTTCTGAAGAATATTTAGTGCAATTGCTCAAAAACGATTCATCGTGCAAAACCCTTGATGAGTTCAGACTGTGGAAGTACCTTCACGGAAAAAATGTGCCTCTTGAAGACCTGCCTCCAACAAGCAGGAGTGCAAAAGGTCACATACTGCGTGCGTACTTCCACACTCATCTAATGATCCACTGCCTAGATGAAAAACACGAATCATTAGATCCACTCAAGTTTGGCTTCGAAATTCAAAAATCACTTTTAATGCCTTCAAAATTTATTGAGTCACTGCCTAATGACTTTATTGAGCCATGCAATTGCGCTAAAACTACTCGTGGCTGCAGGAAAGCAGAAATCCCATGCTGTCTGTTCTGCAAATGCAAAAGTCAACAAGAGGAAGAAAATAGTTGCAGAAATCCGTTTTAGTGAAGGATCCAAGAAAGATTTTACCACAATTTCTGAAGAACTTGTGTAACACAGGTATGTTTCAACACTAGAAACATGATCAAATAACTGTGAAAGTAGAGATTTTTTTAGTTTATGATGGTGAATTGATTATTGACCTGGACTTGCGTAATTTTAATTTGTTACGGTCTTGTTATAAATATAAGGATAGTAAAAGTATTAAAGGAATAATCTGTGTGTTCATTGTTTGCTTATTTTTGGTTGATGCAAAAAGAATATGGTTGACAAACAGGAAATGTCGACAATTTCAGATTGATTGATTAAAATTATCAGTATTTTTTTCATTGACAATATAGATTAGGTTACTTTTCTTTGTATCTGAATCAAAGTTCTAAAAAACATGATCAAACCAAAATTAAAGATTTTTTACCAAAGAAGCAATTTTTCGAGCACCAAATACAAATTTTTATTTAGGTCTATTTGAATTCACAACGTATACGCAGGTGCGATTCCCTGCGCGGCGCGGCGGGTCTCTGTGACGCGACGTCGACGCAGTTCTGATTCATCGCGCTAGCACCTAACGTCCACTTGTACTGATGACGTATTATCTGACGTAATCGTTAGAGCCATTTAAAAAGTAAACAGCAATAAATACTATAGTTGGCCTGGCAACTTCGTAATATTACAAGTAAAACTTTGAAATAAATTAACTTTAGGTTTATAGCACACAGTAAGAAAGAAAAACAAAACTGTTTTAATATTGTTTTGAACAAAAAAGGAACCCCTTTGGTTTTGCTTATACCTATTTTTATTAAAGAAACCAAAAATTGCATAGTTAATAACAAAGTTTAAAATAAAATAAATAAAATAAAATATAGCTACTTTTTACATTAAGCGTAAGTCTAGAAATAACCAAACAAGTAAAAGCCTGCTTGGATTTAGAGTGGAAAATTATCTTCCAAAATGGCGGACAAGCGGTGATAGAATTTTAAAATAATGTTTTGTATGATTTATTACGTATGCCTTAAGGTTAGATTTGTTCATTATTTAGTCCCTTTATTTTTAGACCAGTGTTTAAGACATAATTAATTGTAGGTGAAATCAATAGTAAATCAAGAAAATTGGTTAGAAATTCTTAAAAATTCTAGTTTTACAATGCAATTTCATATTTTTTATGTTTATTTGATGCATTCCACCTTACATTTTCCACCTTACATGTAGGAAATTTAATAAAGAGTAAAACAACATGAAAATATAAGTGTTTACGGCAACTGATAGGCGGAACACGCTTGGGTAATTGAAAACTAATGTAAATTGAAAATAGCGAATTATTTTCAAAAAAGACCTACATTAGAATACAGTGGAACCTCGATATATGGAATTCCTTAATATATCGAAGTTTTTCAATTCTCTTGAACCTTCCTTCCTTCCCAATGCTAATTTAACCTCTATATATTGAAGTACTGACCTTGGAAACCTTGATATTATAACGAATTTTCATGGTGTTTGGGTTCACACTTTTCACCTTTAACCCCTGAACTGCGAAGGAAGTTGGCGTGCCGCGGCGCCGACATGATCAGTGGCGCGGGGTTTAATTACACAATCAACACTAATTTGCGGGGTTTTCGTTTCAATGCAACGAACGAGATACTGCAGAACTCGTGGTGTGGTCGTAGTTCCAGAAAAATCCACTAGAGTGCAGCATCAAACGGTCTGCTACTCGTCAGGGTCAACTATACAGTCGTAGAATGGAAAAAACCTAGCAAAACAGTTGTACCAACATAAATCAGCTGAGAATGTCAAATCTGAGTATACTCGGGCGCAGCAGATGCCGAAACATGGGTGTTGCACGAGTTAGATTGTGTTCAGCAGTCGCGGTTTACAGAATACTTCCACGAGGTAATTCGTGCACAGCAGATAAGGGGTTAAATATCGAAGTTTTGGCTCGGAAACCTCTATGTATCGAACCAACCACCTCTATATATCGAAGTTTTGGCCGGAAACCTCAATATAATGAAGTTGTTTTGCAAAAAAGGTAATTTATCTTTAATGTCAATGACCTGTCATTCGTGTTGCATCCTGCTGCAGCAGGTCTGTCGCTCTGCGCACGTGTCCTAAGTTTCTTTTGTCATTATCGATCATCAGTCCGAGGTAAGACGCAACGACAAGCAGGTGTGCGTGGGTGTTTGCACAACTAAACACACCAACAAGTCCCCAGGACAAGGGTGGTTGTCATGGTAACCACACTTCCGTCCAGTCATATGTCGTAACGTCCCTCTGTGTCACTGCAGTGACCCAATGACTGCGCTGTGAAGTTATAAGAGAACAGAAGCTTAAAAACACGGTAAAAGCCTTGTGATTGCGTATCCTTAAACAAACTTATCGATTTACTTTTTCCGCTAGATGATTCTAAACTTTTTTTAGTACATTTTTTAGTAGTTTTACAACTCATATTGAAGTTCTACTAGACATAGATTGAGCAGTACAGTAGATAGAAACTAAAAAAGGTACGTAACTGTACTGTCGATAAGTATTTTAAAAACTAAAGACTTTAATATACTCATAAATTTTGATGTTTTATCTTTAGTTTTCTCTATATATTTTGTATTAGAGAACTTGATAATGCATCAAAATTAGTGTTTAATTTGTATTCTTTACATCTCACTTGTTTCAACCCACGCTGTTACGAACCTCTATGTATCGAAGTCAGTCAAAAATGACCTTGGTATATCGAACCTCACTATATCGAATATCGAAGTTTTCACTGTCCCCTTCAGGTTTGATATATCGAGGTTCCATTGTATATTGAGAAATAAGCGAGATGTGTAATTTGATTTATTTCCCATAAGGATGACATTGGGACAACGTGATGACTGCGTTCACCTCTATTGATATTTCGATTAAATAACCAATAGGTTCAAATAGTGACTGAAAATATGAAATTGGTTTTTCAGCTGAATTCAATGACTAAAATTAACATTTTGTTGTACCTTACCCTCCTTCTGATGGTCCAGTCGGACAGGATTTGAACTCGTCCAAATAATTACTACTACACGTCTGTACCAAATTTCATTCAGACGGCCATTTTTACGAGAGTTATTGTGCTAAAAGACGCGCGCGCGCGCGCGCGCGCGCACACACACACACACACACACACACACACACACACACACACACACACACACACACACACGAGCTTTTTCTTAACTGAGGGAATTTGATGAATCTACACAATACTGCCAAAGTGGGAATTTTAATCCTAGGATCTAAAGGCATGTTCTTAGTTTTATATTCTATATTTGATCCTATCGGTTTGTATTACGACCAAGTACAGCGTTCAGTGAACCTACATGTTTATATGTTGTTCTAAATAAAAAACCTGTCTATTGTAACATATATCACACATAAATTAAAGTACAGTTAATTATTTTTTTTATTTTTTGGGCTTATAATAAATTATTGCTAGTATCAATTAGAAATACAATTACTAAAATAGCTGTCCAACTTGCAAGATAATATTTCTTTTTTACCCTCTTAAGAATAATCCTGCACCAAAAACAATAAATAAATAACAGAAAATACAGCTGGTTTATTATAACAACATTTTATATCCAATATTACAATATAAAATTTATTCTAATGCCTGTAATGAGGACGAAAATAAAGCCCTTGCACAATTATCGAACCTTGTATCTGAAGCTTATGTTACAAAAGCTGGTTTTCTATATTACTAAACTGATCATACACTATTAATTGAACACAACACCACTAATCTCAAGAGTTGTGCTGTGATTCGCTGCTTTGAGATCAACAACTGTGAAGTATCAACCTGAAACGATGTTTAAGTACAGGCACTTAACATTGGCCCATACTGGAGGGTTACATTTTTATGATCTGATTAAAATACAGCCTTCAATACTACTCGTTCCATCGTATTTTATTACAATTACCACACTCGATTGCTTATATTTACTGTCTATAGGGATCAGGGCTCTTTCTCATTAAAAACAACAAAAATCAGACAAAAGAAACATAATATTAAAAATTGGAATAAAATACAACTTAAAAAAATAAATATAGAACTTTTATCACATACAATGTACCTTATTTTGTCTCCAAATATATTATACAATTAAATAAAAAATACAAATCATATTTAATGATAAACATGGCATATTTTCCTAACAAAATATTTTTAAATGTTTCTAATTCCCTTAGTAAAGAAAGAAAAGCAATTATGTCAAATAGTTGTGTGCGAAATAGTATGTATATACATATTTTCAGATCTTTATTTTTAAAAATCATACAAATATGTTCAGTTAATAGTCTTAACACTTGGATGACACTTGGAGACGTGTCAGAGCAGAGAGCATTTAGACAGCCAGTTGGTGGGCTTGCGGTGGGGCTCGGACGGCTTGAGCTGGTGGCCTCCCTTGGGTGGATTGCTGGCCTCCTGAATACCACAGAAAATATGGTTATTTACTATCTGTTTGGCAAGACAAAACCAACATGGTCATCCGATATGGTACTCCCACCAGGTTGGTGAAACAAATACTACATTCCCCTGAGGTTTTTTGTTCTAATTATATTTTTAAATATAAAAAAAAAACAAAGCTGAGGGAAATACTAAAATTATGATCAATCCATGCCAAGTGATCCAGCACTGGTATATTGACCAAGTCAGAAAGATTTTATCATTTTAAGGGAAACTCTTTCACATTTAGGAGGAAAAATGTTTTATATTATTTAAGAATGGCAGCCATTTGTGTATAAGGTGCACACCATTTTTAGAGTTTGTAGGTATCTGCCATTTCCTAAAGTTACTATGCAATGAGTTTGATCCAGGCCTTTCAAATGAATTTCATTTATTTCAATATATTCCGGCCAACAAATTAATACCATAATTACCCAACCAGATGATCTTCCTGCTATATTTTTAAATGATCTAAATCTCTGGTCAAGTTTTATTAAGGTATGTTGAGAAAGAAGCGGGAAGACATTGGGGACATTGGGGCAGCGTACCGTATTATTACCATTCTCAGTATCTTGATAACCAATGAACAAAGAGCAATGATCCAAAATACTTTTTTTTTATTCAATGGTGCTAACAAAAATTGGATTAATTTTATTTTTCTATGTAAAAAAATAAAAATAAAAAAATTTTGGGGGTTTATCCCACTTTAACCTCCCCCCCTTCCAGTGGTCCAATCGGCCTGGTTAACAAACTCGTCCGAGTGATTACCACTTGACATGATGGTACCAAATTTCATTTAGATTAGACCATATTTACGTCTATAGTGTTAAAATAGACACACACATATATAAATTAAAATGAATGGTTTTCTTTGGCTTCAGGAAGACCAAACCAAAAAATTATCATGGTATCAGGCTTAAGACTTACCATGAGACATACAATAACAGCTTCTTCCCTATAGGGGGAATTCGCTAAGAAACATTTTTAAATAATAGTAGGCATCTTCTCTCAGACTGAATCTAGGAATAAGTCTACAGCTGGATTATAGAGCGATTAAATTTGAAAGTTTACGGATTTTTCCATATTTCACCATGTTCACTAGTTCTAATAACAATCCTATCATTAATAAGGCCTATATAAACATTAATAACAATAACAAACATGTTTATATAATGGAGAAGTGGTTTTTGTCTGTTGTGCAGGGTCAATGCAAAAACAACTGAACAGACTGAGTTGAAATTTTCCTCAAAGGTAAAATTTAAGATCTTGAACCCAGCAAAACACTTAGGCCTGATCATGTTCTTAAAATCCCCTCGGGCTTAGTCCTGAAGGTTATGCCGGGTGGTCTGGATCGAGCGTTAAAACATTTTTTCGGGTGGTAAAGCAACATAAATATGACTCAAATCCACAATTTAAAAAATTTTACTCCTCACACCCACTTGCAGAAATTTTATTTTGATTTTTTTAGAAAAACCTGTACATTTACGGAACATTTAAACATTTCTCTAGCATTTTCATACATTTTTCAACATTGACACAACCATCATATTCTCCATTAAATTCTAAGTAAGAACAGATAGCTTTTGGTGAGCCCGAAGCTTCGGAATCGTTAGTTGAATTGATTAGAACTAAGAAGTTTGATTTTTCCCAAAAAAAGGAAAAAATAAGCCTACAGACACTTTTTTTTAAGAAAAATACTAGAGAGTAGCAGATTGCTGTAAAAACTGCTCTAAAATCTTAGCTTTCAAAAAATATGATGAGGCATTTTATTTGCTTCCTTTTAAGTACAGCTATGCAAGTTATAACTGTGGAAAACATGGTTTCATGGAAAAAAATACATTATAACAAACCAAAAAGACACACATGATCGTTTTTATTATCATAGGAATAAAAGGAGGTTACAAAAAACTTTGTATCTAGACAAGTGCAAAACAAATATTCCAATTATTGGATTGATCAAACTAAAATACAGGTTCATTTTAATTTATTTTCAAAATGTCTTCCATTTTCCCTGATGCAGGCTCTGGCTCTCTTCCGCATTGCCCCAACAGTCACTTTATGGCTTAGCTTATCCCTTACGGCCTGTGCTACGATTTGGATCTTGTTTAGAAGTTCCTCTTCACTATTCACTGGAGTTGCATAGACTTCAGACTTCATGAATCCCCACACAAAGAAATCCAAGGGATTCAGGTCAAGGGATCTGGCAAGCCAGGGTACTGGACCTCCTGCCTATCCATGTTGGGTAGTTAGCAGTCAGCTAATCTCGAACGTCATTTGTAAAATGGGGAGAGGCTCCATCTTGTTGATAAATTATATCTTGACTGTGCACAGGATCAATTTCCTCCAAAATTTGAGGCAGATTGTGTTGCAAAAAGTCAAGGTACATCACTCCATCCAAACTCCCTGAAAAATGTGAGGACCTAAGAAGCGATCACCAATCACAGCTGCCCAAACGTTAATAGAAAATCTTTTTTGAAACAACATTTCTCTTGCTGCTTGCGGATTTTCATAACTCCACATATGCTTATTGTGCAATTAAATACACCTTGTCTTGTAAAGAGGGCTTCATCTGTCCACAAGATCTTTTTGAAAAAGTGATATTGTTCTACGTCAGAATTTAGAGGGTAGCAACAGAAGTCTACTATAGCAGCATGATCATTGGGTTCAAGGCCTTGAACTTTTGTGAAATGGTGAGGATGGAGATTGTTTTTGTGCAAAACAGACAAAACTTTAGTTTTACTTACACCGGTTTCACCAGCAAGATTTCTGCTACTTATCTCCGGGTCTTCTCTAACTCGGGCCAGAATTTGTTCTTCAACATACACGTCCAAAGGTGCTGCACCCACCTCACTCCGCTCATTGTGTACAGATCCACATTCTACCAATCGCTGATGCAACCGCGTAAACACTTGCATACTGGGAATGTGCCTACCAGGGTAGCGAATGGTGTACTCCCTTTGAGCCGCACTTGCATTTCCATTGCAGAAACCATACACAAAATGCATTTCCGCATATTCCTGATTTGAGTAGGACATCTTCAGACCACTAACAATGAGTAAATGACCAAAATCTATTAAAAAGATTTTATCCACTGGATCTATCAATGGAAGCTTATCTCATGATAAGGTAAGCTGTAATCAGATACTGGAAATGCCTTTCAGTTATCTTTGCAGGAAAATTCAAACATACTATCGCTTGTCACTATGTTATTTAATTTTTTTTAAGATAATCTTAAATATTTATTTATTTCATTGCTAAAAAAAGTGACATTTTAGGTACATTAACGAAAAAACCGTTGTTTGTATTTAATGGCATTTGGATGAAACCTCATTTTCCACAGTTAACTCGCATAGCTGTACTTAAAAGGAAGCGAATAAAAATGCCTAATCATATTTTATGAAAGCTAAGATTTTAGAGTAGTTTTTACAGCAATATGCTAATCTCTAGTATTTTTCTTAAAAAAAAGTGTCTGTGGCTTATTTTTTCCTTTTTTTGGAAAAAATCTAACTTCTTAGTTCTAATCAATGTAACTAACGATTCCGAAGCTTCGGGCTCACCAAAAGCTATCTATCTGTTCTTACTTAGAATTTAATGGAGAATACAATGGTAGTATCAAAGTTGAAAAAATGTATAAAAATACTAGCGAAATCTTTAAATATTCCGTAAATGTACAGGTTTTTCTAAAAAAATCAAAATAATATTTCTGCAAGTGGGTGTGGGGAGTAAAATTTTTCAAATTGTGGATTTGAGTCACATTTATGTTGCTTTACCACCCGAAAAAGTTTTTAATGCTAGGTCCAGACCACCCTGTGTGTATATATATATATATATATATATATATATATATTATTTTAGTTAACATTATTAAGTTAAGAAACAAAGTACCCTTTTTTGAAACATTTTTTATTTCGACGACTAGTTTCGACACATTAGTTCATTTTCAAGTCATGTATAGATAACCTATTTCAAAATAATATAAATAAACAAATAAGTTAACATATGTTAAATTAACAGACAGTTTACAATACATTTTTGAATTATATATAAATTATTTGAAATTTTTACTTCTTAATTGGTAAATTTTTTCAAAAATTATATTTCCTTGTGAAAGGTGAGTTGAATTTAAAATGTGGTGATTGTAATAATATCTATATTGGACAAACAAGAAGAAATTTTAAAATAAGGTACAATGAACACTTGCAGGCTTACAAGTCAAAAAATTTAACAACAATGAAATCAAACTATGCAGAACACCTTATCAAAGATAAACACAATTTTACTAAAATAGATGAAACCCTAGAAGTACTAACCTACGAATATGACAAAGAAAAATTAAATGTCAAAGAAGATTTATGGATATTTCTAAAGAAAAAAGAACATCCTAACAAACTTTTAAATTCAACTCACCTTTCACAAAGATATAATTTTTGAAAAAATTTACCAATTAAGAAGTAAAAATTTCAAATAATTTATATATAATTCAAAAATTTATTGTAAACTGTCTGTTAATTTAACATATGTTAACTTATTTATATTATTTTGAAATAGGTTATCTATACATGACTTGAAAATGAACTAATGTGTCGAAACTAGTCGTCGAAATAAAAAATGTTTCAAAAAAGGGTACTTTGTTTCTTAACTTAATAATGTTAACTAAAATAATAATAACAGTAGCCCTATTAACCAACCTTTATATATATGTATATATATAATGTACTAATTTTTTTATTTCCTTAGTTTTTGTTTAGTTTCCATAGGCAAATTTTGACTAAATCAATCGAATTAGTTAAATTAAAACCCACAAATTAGGTGGTCCCTAGCCTAGGATTTACTAGAATAAAATTTAAAGAGCAACAACACGTAATGACATTTTCATATTATCAAAGACAATGTAACAAAAGTTACAGATCAAAATAAATAAAACCCACAATATAAATAGGTTAGTAACATAAAAAGAAGGAAATGAAATAGGTAGGGCACACCTTACGAAAGCGAAATGGAGTTATAGATCAAGAGGCAATGGAATGGCATCACAATTGAAGCAGGAGACTGGGAAGACTGAAAAACATGGAAAAAGGTGTTGGTTGAAGAACCGAAGGAAAAAGGACCGAAGAACACCCATTATCCCTCTGTTATTGCTTCTCATTTATCCCTGGAAAGGGATAAATGAGAAGCAAAGAACAGGGTCAGATAGAAAAGAACAGTCAAGGCTCTATGTTTCAGGGGTCAACAGGCTTAGTAAAGGAGATAGGTTACACTAATTAGGTGAAAGCCTTCTTTCTGTAACATTGGAGTTTGAAGGCCAAATTCAATACGATTTATTACAAACCCACTAAAAACTTAAATCTTTTGTGTGCTATGTAACAAAGTTATTGGCTTTCAAATTACCATTAAAAATGTGATAAAATATTTCACTATATGTTTTGTTTATTATTTTACAAATTGTGTAACCTGGTATACACAAACAGAATCAATTATTCTACAGTACAACCTTAAAAATCCCTGGGTCCCAGCCAGCTATTGACAGCTAACGAAACTGTCTGTATCAAAGGCAAATATCTCATCTCAGATGGTTTTAAAGTGACCTTCAAGGGGAGTTTTTCTGTCTTTGAAAGAGTTGGAGAAGGAACTTTTAAACTTGCAGAGGGAGGCTCAATCCTAAGAAGCTTTAGTCTTGCTGAGTTAAAGCTATACTTGTGTCTTATGTGTGGAACAAAACATAAATATGATGCGTTTTTAAAGCTATACTTGTGCCCTATGTGCCAAACAACATATAAATACAAAGGATTAATTCATGCTGCATGAAACTGTTTCATTCAAAGCATGCAACAGTTTTCAAATTATAACACTTATTAAAGAGTAAAAAAAATTAACGCACACAAATAAATAGTTTTACCTTCTGTTCTTTCCAAAACAATATGGCAGAGCGGGAACAAAAAAAACATTTCAGATCAATGTTTGTGAATTTAAAGTAAAGTACATAATGAAAACATTAATGTTTTTCCTAACATTATTATGGTATAATGAAAGATAAATTTTGGGTTTTTAAATCCAAGCAATAAGTAAAATAATAAATTTCTTTAAGGGAAAACATGTTTATTACTAGTGGCTAATCATAATAGGGGAAAATTTAGATTTAAACAATTCTTCTTTACTATTAGTACAGTAAAATAAGGGTAAAACAACCTTTAGATCAGCAAATTTTTTTATGACAAGGGCCAGGCTTAGAAATTTCCATGGACATGCACTGAAGCTTATTTAGCTTATTGTGCACCCTCAAGGTTACGGCTTTATCACATGGAAAATTTCCAGTGGTGATTGGCGGGATTCGAACCCGTGACCCTGAGAACCGAAGCTCTGCGTTCTACCACTACACCAGGCCGCTCCCTTAGATCGGCTACTGATCATGAAAATTTGATAAGTATTTCTATTAGGCACTATAATTAAGGATCTGATCAATCTCCAAAAGATAACGATGTTTTACTCCTATTAAATCACGTTTCAAAATGGCGGTTTATTTCTAATGGGATACATATTGAAAAAAGCTTCCCTGTTTTAATTTTATCTTGCATTTCTCAATATTATGTCGTAGGACTGCCGCTGATAAGTTTTGGGTATTAAACACTTCATTTAGACGGGTTTTAGCGAATTTCCCCTATAGGGAAGAAGCTGTTACCGTAGGTCTCATAGTAAGACCTAAGCCCGAGACCATCATAATTTTTCTTTTTGAGGTCCCCAGATGCCAAAAACACCATTCGTTCATTTTCATAAATATATATATATATATATGTGTGTGTGTGTGTGTGTGTGTCTTTAAACACGGTAACTAGTGTAAAAATGTTCCGATCTTAATGAAATTTGGCATGGACGTTTAAAGTAGTAATTATTCGGACGAGTTCGTAAACCAGCCCGATCACACTACCGGAAGGGGGGGTAAAGGGGGGTAAACCCCCCAAAAATGGGTTTTTTTAGTTTTTTACATAAAAAAATAAAAACAATCAAATTTTCGTTAGCACCATTGAATTCAGCAAAAAAAAAAATTTAGTATTCTGAATCACTGCTCTATGTCCATTGGTTTCCAAGATATTGAAAGTGGTAAACACAGTACGTATGTTGTCCCAATGTTAACCTTATGGGAAAATAAGAAAAATTCTATATCTCGCTTATTTCTTAACATATCTTGGTAAATGGCTTCTTCTAGTTCAGATCTACTAAATAGTGAATTAAAACCACCCAGTTTTAATATACCTGTAGCAGCAAACCTGCATACTCATTCCCCATGTTATTCTTATGGAGCTTACAAAAAACATGTTGTATCTCGCTATGTTGGATTGAAATATGTTGTTTTGCATTTGAAATTCGCTGAGTATGCAGGTCTGCTGCAACGGGGGTATTTAATTTTTGGCTGCCCTCTTAGATCAGCCATATTGGGTGAGTTTTTTTTTTCTAATGTAACAATAGTGTTGTGACACATCATCTCAAAATAGATTTTTTCACTAATTACAATGAGGTAATCCGATTTTGAAAATCTTTGTTCGTTTCAAAGATAAAATCAAATTACAATTCATCCCTATACATTTCTTTTAGTTTGAATTTGTTTTTTTATTATTTTTCTTGTATCTCCTGTTCCGATTAAGGAACTGTCCACCAGTAACTTGATGGCTAGCGAGGTAAGTTTGAGGGGAGGGGATACGGAGAAATTTTAACTTTTCTGAATAAAAACATGGTTCTTTAGAAAATACCCTCTGAAATTTGCATATTTTCATATGGAAAATTTAACATTTCTTCATTATTAGTTGTCCGATCATCATAATCTTAATATCAGCGTTAATTGGATTAAATTTCGCAACTTTTTGGTCTCTTGTATATTTTTTCTAAAATTTGCGGTTTTTAAGATATTTAGCTTTGGAAATAAAAAACAGTCGCCATTTTGAAATAGTACAAAGTAAAAATTTGAAACTTCACACAAAAATAGTTCTTAATAGTGGTTATCAATGTGCGAAGTTAGAAGTTTATACGTTAAGAGGCTCGTGAGATATGATAAAATATGTAAAAATCACAGACAGACACTCAGACGGAAAACGAAGCACTTAAGTGCCTGTGTTTATATCAACTTTTTTTCTTATTTTCACCTCTACTATCACATATATTAAAATATTCTGCCATAATTTCCAGACACCCTGTGTATATGTATGAAAATGAACGAATTATGGTTTTTACTTCTGGGGGTCCCAAAACGAAAAGTTAAGATGGTCCCGGGCTTAGGTCTTACCATGAGACCTACGGTATTAGCTTCTTCCCTATAGGGGAAATTCACCAAAAGGGGAATAACAGCTGATTGACTAGAAACAGCTGATTAACAGTAAAAACATAATTTACAAATAAATCAGCTGTTTTAAATGACAGTGCATATTTGTCCGTAAAACACCTTTTTCTGCCAATCAGCTATTAAGTACTAATCAGCTGTTATCAAAGTTTTAATTTTTATGATAAATCCAGTGCATTATATAACCCATTATCATTAATAAAATACCTCCGTTGCAGCAGACCTGCATACTCAGCGAATTTCAAATGCAAAACAACATATTTCAATCCAACATAGCAAGATTTGACGTTTTGGTAAGCTCTGTAAGAATAACATGGGGAATGAGTATGCAGGTTTGATGCTACAGGTATATTAAAACTGGGTGGTTTTAATTCAATATTTAGTAGAGCTGAACTAGAAGAAGCTATTTACCAAGTTTTATCAAGATATGTTGAGAAATATCCGAGATATAGAATTTATCTTATTTCCCATAAGGTTAACATTGGGACAATGTACTGTGTTTACCACTTTCAATATCTCAGTAACCAATGGACATAATGCAGTGATTCAAAATACTAAATTGTTTGTTTTTTTGAGCTGGATTCATTGTGCCAACAAAAATTCGGTAAATTTTATGTTTCTAAGTAAAAAGCTCAAAAAACACATTTTTGGGGGGTTTATCCCCCTTTACCCCCCTTCCGGTGGTCCGATCGGGCTGGTTTACGAACTCGTCCGAGTGATTACCACTTTACACGTCTGTACCAATTTTTATTAAGATTGGGCCATTTTTACGGCCGCTATCGTGCTAACAGACACATATATAGATATATATATTATAGATAAAGTGCTTGATTTGTGGCGGAACGGCGTTCCAGGACCTCTTTCTGCCGCAAGAGTCGATCATGTGTAATCGGCCGGAGTATTTTTTGCAAGAGACGATCACGCGTAATCGGACGGATAATTTGCTGCAAAACACAATTGTGTACAATCCGCCGGATAATTTGCCACGGGAGACGATCGCGTGTAATTTTACGGACACTTTGCCGCACAAAAAAAACCGCGTGTAATCGGCCGGAGGATTGCCGCAAAAGACGATCGCGTATGATCGGCCGGA
Organism: Flexamia atlantica; assembly: GCA_035578135.1. Classification (NCBI taxonomy): domain Eukaryota; kingdom Metazoa; phylum Arthropoda; class Insecta; order Hemiptera; family Cicadellidae; genus Flexamia; species Flexamia atlantica. The sequence goes on from JAQJVK010000001.1 coordinate 161,226,675, forward strand.
GAATTTGCCGCACAAGATAATCGCGTGTAATCGGCCAGAGAATTTGCCGCAAAAGGCAATCGCGAATGATCGCCGGAGAATTTGCTCAAAAGACGATCACGTATGATCGGCCAGAGAATTCGCCGCACAAGACAATCGCGTGTAATCGGCTAGAGAATTTGTCGCAAAAGACGATCGCATATGATCGGCCGGAAAATTCGCTATAAAAGAGGATTATGAGTAACCGGCTAGAGTATTTGATCACATGTACTCGACCAGATTAACATTACCGAAAATAACGATCGCTTAAAATGTAGGGAAATTATGCGCGGAATTTCGGCCTGAAATTAGCGCTCTCTCTGAAATTAGAGCTCATTTTTTGAGCTAAGCCGAATCTTGAAAACACTAAAAAGGCCTAAATACACCCTCAAGGCGTCATAAAAAATTTTAGAATTTTTTAAACAATTATTAATTTTTTTAGTAAAATAATGCTTTGTTAGTTTTTTATTTACTTATCAAAAAATTTGAGTCGGATAAAATATGACTTTTTAAATCGACCTAATTAATCACATAGCCCAACACCTGTTGGGCTATGTGATTAATTAATAAAGTACCTACTTTATTAAGGGAAAAAATTATAAAGGGGGGGTTATGTACAAATTGGCAAATTACAGTTCCGGTACCTCAATTTTTACAAATCAAGCACTGTATATATATATATATTATTAAAAGAATTTCTGGGATTTTGACCAGAGCAAATGGACCCCTAGAAATTAATTTTTCTATGCATATTTGGTATCAAATTAAAGCTATTACTCTCGAGATGTGCCTTTTGCGGGTTTGGAAAATATCCCATGAAAAGCCTTCCATATTTGGTATCAAATTAAAGCTATTACTCTCGAGATGTGCCTTTTGTGGGTTTGGAAAATATCCCATGAAAAGCCTTCACTCAAGAGGCTTTTAAATTTTCAGCGAAAGTGCTACTATCTGGGTTAGAACCTGTGAACCTTTTCCAATTCACATTTGTTTATAACAAAACAGATGATCAAGATTTGAAATAGTAATGCAGAATAATGCCACAGAATGCAGGACAAGCAAATGTCATTATGATTTTGATTTCTTAAAATACTGAAGGGTTTTAAGACAGCAGAAAATAAGGAGGAGTATTTGCCATATTGAAACTAAGATCAACAGTCTGTAATCATCTTAATTTACTGTGCGAAACAAAAAGCTGTTTAAAAATTTAATTCTTTGGCCGTTATGTGTGTTGAATAATTTGTTTTTATGGCGTATGGCTATTTGATATGTTATTTAGAGATTAGTTCATCAGTAAATCAGTGGTTTATCCATCTTCTTACCGATTGTTGTTAAGACCTAACAAAGATGAATGCAAGAAACTGACGTGTAGATGCTGTGTAGGATTAACTCTAAAACAGAGACATGAAGATGCGCCTAGCAATGAAGATCCATATAAACTAACCCCCATTGAATGTTAAATGAATGCTGACGCACGGTAAAAATTTCAAAGTGTAGAACGTAGAACGTACAGAAACTTGGACACTTTTAAAGTAGATGAAGTAAATAAATGAACATCTCAAATTCCGTGAGGAATTTCTCACCTATATTGAAGATTCGAGTATAAAAAGTAATAAATTATTTTTAAAAGTTTTCTCCGATGAGAAGTTTAATTACTAGCAATTTTATTCCAGTGCTGTGACATAAAAGATTAGTAGGAAACTAAGAGAAAAGTCAAAAAATCACACAGTTCATCACTGAAAGTATTTTACGCTGGAAACCATACGTAGCCTAATCAACATGAGACTAAAGCCTATTTTACCTAGTCATTTTTATAAGTCACAAAGTGACGTGGGCTACTAGTATATATATATAAATTCGAACGAATGGTGTTTTTTGCTTCTGGTGGCCCCAAAACAAAAAGTTATCATGGTCTCGAGCTTAGGTCTTACCATGAGACCTACGGTAATAGCTTCTTCCCTACAGGGGAAATTCGCTAAAAAAGTTTTATCTGATTGAAAACACATTTGTTGAGGAAAATATTACATGTGTGGTATTTTTGTAATCAGGAGAAAATATCTTTCCAATGAAAAATAAAAGTTTACATGTTGGCATTTAAAATTCTGCACTTGAGCATCATTCTCAGAAAATCATAAATTGTATCGCATTGTTGACTTAATGTTTAGATTCTACATAGAGTCCAGGCGGTCTCTGCTAAAAAAAGCACATGGTTGGGTAAATCGTACAGTCTTTTTGTGTAAATGGCTTCTGAATGTCATTAAAAAAGAAAATTTCACTATGTGTGAAAAAATTCACTATGCGTACAAATATAAACCTGTGCAAAATTTTTTATTGAGGAAAACATTAAAAATTAAACTAAAAATCCACATTTTCGACCCTGTTTTCAAGGATATCTCCAAAACTATTCACTTTAGACAAAAATAAATGGCAAAAATTGTTTGATTATGAAATTCTACATTGAAAAAAGTTAATTTAAATATTTTTGTTCCCACAAAAAGGGCATTTTTTGATGGAAAAATGTAAAAAAATAGTAAAAAATAATCTAAAATTTTACGTTTTTCGCGATTTTGTTGGAACATGATGACTCAACCAACGACCCTCAAACTTTCCACAATAAATGTTTGTATTACAAAAAATAATTACACCAAGTTTCATAAAAAACAGCCTAATATCTTCAGCACAATAATCGTCTAATAATCATACTGCCTAAATATTTAACAATTTTCACATCCTTCTAAACCACCAAGTACGATCCGGAGATACATGAAATTTGGACTAAATATAAATGAAAATTAGATCTTTAAAATAAATCTTAAAATACTAAAATTGGTTCACTAGGAGTGCCTAGGCAGGTGTTAAAATATAGTATTATTTTTAGCAATTTCTAGCCATTTCATTAATTTCCATTATTTCCGATTAAAGTATATTTTTAAAACTCCAAAAGATTTATTTTAGGTCTGAGTGGCCTTAACATCGAGTCTGACCCTCATTTGTCAAAGCTCGGTCCCCAAAAACGCAAGGGCCACCTTTTATTAGCAGTCCTCGTACAACGCGATCGAACTGACATTTGCATGCATGAAGCTCGGTCCCCAATTACATATATCCTTTATGCCTACCTTCCCTTGGCCAAGCTCAGTCCCCAAAATTAAACATGTTTCCTCATTAAGTAATACTGAGCCCCAATCACAGGACTGTTTTTATACGAAGCTAGATTACAAAGTGAAAAAGGTCCACTTCAGTTTCCTGTGGCCTTCTCTCATAATTGGAAGGTCCTTCATTTCCGCTTCTTTATGTATGTATGCTGAAGTCACTCTTTGCAAGATGAAAAGTATTGCTTGTAAACACCAGAAATTGAAACATTTTAAATTGCCTTGTAACCTCAAAAATCTTTTTAAGACAAGAATTTTAACGACTAAAAGCTTATTTCCGCAGTATGATAAAAAAAGTCGCTCCTTGTCCTTGTGATATAAACTACTATTTTAAGCTCTACGAAGACAACTGTAAGAAATATAATTATTTATTTACTAAAATACACACTATATATTGAAAACAAAAGTCTTCTGTGACTAAAATATCTCCTTACATAGTCTACAGCAAGTATTCAAGGAAATAAAAACAGTTCTCATCGTAATTAAACAATTTACACTCATGTAAAAAAAATAGTAGTCCACTTCGACATTTTTCAATCTTCAGTGAAAAAGGGAATAAAAGTTATAAAATACATATTAGGAAGAAAGATTTTGCTACCTGCAAACATGACCATTGCAATTTTTTTTACTTAAATGTATAAACTCACCATCAACTTAATATAATGACCGCCGTCCCACATGTCATGCATTTGCGTACAGGACATAAACAACAGACACACACATTTGACACACATGCTTAGAATGTAGTATTGCATTAGTGGTGGCCCTTTCACAGTAAATCAAATCATCTTTCTTTAATAATAAAATAAAACTGTTTTTAAATACCTTCTATAGATTAATTATATGATACAGAATTATGAACGTTCAATCCTTAAACTCCAGTGGGAGCCTGTTCCAGTTGGTAATGGCTTGAGTAAAAATAACTTCCTTATAAAAATACTTCCTCTATATCCATGAACAGAAAAACTAACTAAATTTTTACTACAGAAAATAATTAAAACACTCAAAGTCCAGTATATTGTTCTTTTTCTATTATTATCTAAGGTATTTGGACAGTACATTTTAGGCTTCAGAAGAAGGAGACAAAAATATATGTAGCACGTTTTTCTTTTGTAAAAAGGTAGTTAGTTAATAATAAACGTTTAACTATCAAGTCTTAATTCCTTGAAAGAGTTTTATTAATTTTGAGCCAATTTCACGTAGGAAACAGTTCAAATCCATTAATTTCACTTAAATTGCCTGAATATTAATTAAACTTTGTTTTGTCACAGTAAAATTGCATTTACCTGTTAGATCCCACGGGCGCGCCGATGCGTCTGCAGCCTCTGGTGGTGCTTAAGGGAGTTATACTCACCTAGTTCAATGATTTGCCACCAGGCTGCGCTAGAGCCGTAGGCTTTATGAGTCAAACGAGCGTCCGTCCGACTGTGTGGACGTGGCCGAGGGGTCTGAGGCGTTGACTGACGAGTTAAAGTCGAAGACCTTCGGAGCGTCGCGGGTTCGAATCCCGCTCATGCGCAATCCCTATTAGGCTTGCAAATGTGTGTAGTTGGTGGGAGGGCCCACCTAAAATAAACGGTGACAGGCTTGGGTGGAAGTTGACGGCATTTTTACGTTTAATAGGGATTGCAGTGAACACCAGTTTTGCTTCTTTTTACCCTTGTATAGAGGAGGAAGACATTTTTTTATTTTTATTATTTAATTCAGCTTATGGTCAATGCAAATGGACAATCAGAAAGGTCATAATCAAAAAATTGGAGCAAATACAGACAAAATAAAAACATTTCAATTAAAACTTGAGAAATTAAAAAAAACTTGGGAGTCAATGGGTTAAACAATTGCAAAATATTTTAAATTGCCATAGCAAAATTGGCAGTTGTGAGAGAAAGCCACAGGAAACTGAAGTGGACCTTTTTTCACTTGGTAATCTAGCTTCGTATAAAAACAGTCCTATGATGGGGGCTGAGTATTACTTAATGAAGGAAACTCTTTTCCTAGTGAACCCCAGTGAAAATACTAGTGAACCAATTTTAGTATTTTAAGATTTATTTTAAAGATCTAATTTTCCTTTATATTTAGTCCAAATTTCATGTATCTCCGGATCATACTTGGTGGTTTAGAAGGATGTGAAAATTGTTAAATATTTAGGCAGTATGATTATTAGACGATTATTGTGCTGAAGATATTAGGCTGATTTTTATGAAACTTGGTGTAATTTTTTTTTGTAATACAAACATTTATTGTGGAAAGTTTGAGGGTCGTTGGTTGAGTCATCGTGTTCCAACAAAATCGCGAAAAACGTAAATTTTTAGATTATTTTTTACTATTTTTTGCATTTTTCGATCAAAAAATGTCCTTTTTGTATGAATAAAACAATTTAAAATAACTTTATTCAATGTATAATTTCATAACAAAACATTTGGTGCTATTTATTTTTATCTAAAGTGAATAGTTTTTGAAATATCCTCGAAAAACAGGCGAAAAACATGGATTTTTTGTTTAATTTTTTATGTTTTTCTCGATAAAAAATTTTGCACTGGTTTATATTTGTATGCATAGTGAAATTTTCTTTTTAATGATATTTGGAAGCCATTAACACAAAAATCTCGGAGACTGTATGATTTACCCAAGTCAAAACATATACCGCCTGGTCTAATAAAACTTTGTGTACGTTTGGTCCCACTTACAGTCTCGTACCTTAAAAATTAGAGTTAAGGGCAATTTTAGTTTTTGGGCAAACATAGTTTTTATCTACGACCATTGCAATAATCACCAATAACGATATTACAACTTATGTCATAATGAGGTCCATTATTAAACCAAATACATACCAGTTGCATAAAGTTAACATTATTCAACTGGTGTCACTTTATGATACAGGTTCTAGACCAATGGGAGCGCGGAATTTGACAAAAGTAGTGTCATAATGACAATTACGCAATTCGCACATCAGCTGATTGTTGCATTACGATTCATGGTTAAGTCTGCTTATGTGCCTAACCTAAAATTTGAGTTGACCTATTCCATCATTAGTAAAAGTCGTGAGTTTTGTTTAACTTCGGGGAAAATTTTGTCGTATATTGTTGGTCGTAGATAAAGTAGTGTATGCAACGATTGTAACATGCCTTTAAGCCACTCGTTGAGATATTTAGAACACTCGCACTCGTGGCTTAAAGACATTCATAATACAATCGTTGCATAAACTACTATTTGAGCGTAGCGAATGAGTTTGATTGAATATTTTTAATTGCCCACCACCATTTTAACTGTCTTATTATTAAGCAATACTTTGCTAATTTAACCTTTCTTGTATCTCTTATAATTTACAAGATTCCAATGGTGTGTACAAAAATGAACACACTGTATTCTATGTAATAAAGTTATGTATTTTCCCATTATGTGATGGCATCCGTACATAAAAATGGACAAACCATTCATAGTGAGGTGAGGGAAATCATCCGCAGAGTTCTCCAAAACTGTGATGAAGAATAGTATTTTGGTACATTGCAACATAAATTGAAAGAGAGTAATTTAAAAGTGGCCAATTATACTGGTACTGTATTTCTGTCCGAACAGTGACAAGGATTCAAACGAAGGGAAAGATGCCGTGGAGGACGTTCCTGGATGTAACGACCTAAGTCAGAAGAAAAGAAGACAAAAAGAGTTGTCAGAGACGTCATTCATGATTATGATGTTGTTAAAAAGCGTACCAACTGTGTCTTAATTGTTAACTGTAATAAGAGAAAAAATTGATTTCCCTTGGAAACACGACATCTTACATCTATTATTAAAAAGTATGGGGTTCAAGTGGAAAAGAAAGATTTTTATTGGACGGCCAGATATTGTCAATTGGTGCGCCTGTTACTTAAAAACGTGACATCCAGAAGTGTAGACAGGGGGAAAATGGAGATAACATCTCTTGACAAAACGTGGGCAGACAATAAATTGACACTGGGTAAGTGCTGGAGTAGTGAAGATGTTCCAGGAGTCATGACGAACACTAGTTAATCTAACAGACTTACTGTGGTTAGTGCCGTTACCAGAAGTAGATTTATTGATGAAACAACAATAATTTTTAGGGCTGGAAAAGCAACTGGTGATTATCCTGGCCAAATGAACGGTGTGAATTTTGAGAAGTGGGTCGATGACAAGCTCTTGCCTAACCTTCCATAAAACAGTGCAATAGTACTTGACAATGCGCTGTATCATTGTGTTCAAGAAAATGAACCACCATCAAAGTACCTAGTAAAAGAAGAAATGGTTGAATGGCTAAACAGAAATAATGTATCATATTTAATGTCAATAATTTGTTTACATGTGCAAATTAACTTCCATTGAATTAGCATGGGCAATGTTAAAGAGAAAAATAAAGAAAGTTATTATGGGGGATTTGTCGTTAACAAAACTAGAGGAAGTGAAAAAGTGTTATTGAATCCTTTACAAAAATAGATGAAGGGTTCACAATTACACCTTAAAAATATAACAGAAATCCTGGATAAAGAATGAAATACAAGTGGAGGGTGTTGACAAGTCGGTCATTGAACTGGTCATTTTTGTGACTGCTTTTACAGTTCCCTGTTTCAACTGTGTTTTTTGTCCAGGTTATCCTGGCTATGAGTTTCTAATCTTGTTATGTTCTAGGTTTTGTTCCACCTGAAGACAGGATCAGATTCTAGATTCTGAAACGTCTTGAAACTTATTTTTTACTAATCAGTGATGGCAAATGTTCGCAAAAATCCAAATCAAAATAGATAACACCGGTGACCAATTACATAGAACTAAAATTTACAAATCTACACATTGATACTATACAACAATAAGTTGTATGAAATTGTATTAACACATCAACTAAACACCCGCGCCCTGCAGAGGAGTACACTAGCGTGGGGAGTACGCATCGGCATCGGCATCATAGTAGGGGCGATATTTTCAGGTTGGCTAGTAGTATCATGGCTGCGGGGGGAGGGGGAGGCTCAGCCAAAGCGAGCACATTCCTCCCCTCGAGGAAACAAGTTATTTTGTCATATTCAACGTAAAGTTAAATTTTAAAAATATTTTATTTTAATTAAAGATTGATACTTCACGTTCTAAATATGACACAAAGTTAATTGTGGTCTTAAATCACTTGTTGGATCATTGGCCTTCTTTGGAGCTATACCCTCATAGTGAACTGACTTTTAGATCCACCACATGTTAATATCTTGCACACGGTTTTGAATCAAGCAACAGCATTAAATGTTTTAATGTAAACAGAGCAGACATTTTTAGATCTGTTTTTAGATTTCAATGCTTTTTTTTTAATGGTAGATATTTAAGTTATTTTTCATTTTCTGGAAAATTTTAAGGAATTCAAGTATTTCTCCCAAGTTCCTGGGAAAAATCAATCCTATAGTTTGAGCCCCCTTCCATCATCCTGTGACTTGCCAAACGCCCACAAATTCTTTTCAAAAATTTCTCTAGCATAATTATTTATATACAAACATTATATTTTGTAATGTGATGACATGTTGATTTAGTAATAGTCAGAAAGGGAGTACATAATTTGTCCTAGGTTTCAATCGTCCCAAAGGTTGGTAAAATCTTTGAATTTAGAGCACTGCTTTTTTCAAGGTTTCAAACTTCAAATTTTGTAGCAGTAATGTTTAACCTATACCAAAACATTAAAAAAATTGTTTGGTTATAAATGTAATATGACTATTGTAAACGTTATCAAACTAATGTTTTAAATTGTAATATTCAAAACAAATTTTCAATGAATAACTATTGTCTACAATAGCAAAATCAATAGTTATATAAATAAATAAATATACAGGGATTATAAATAATGATGAAAAAATCCTCGTTTTATATTCATGTTGGTTTTTCATTCCATTTTCAATTTAAAAATGAAAATACATTTACATTAAATTGTTGGTACTATAAGGATAGTTGGTTTTTTCTAGGGGAAACAGTTATAACGTAATAAGTTATTCAGAAGGACGATTTTTCCTAACTAAAGGTTTAAAGAATGCATATAAATCAATAAAATGTTAGACAAATGCAATATTTAACACTAATGGTACTAATACAAAACATCCTCGAAGTACAAAATCAAAATCAATAATTGTCATCCTTGAGGGTCAAAAAAGGTCTGAAGTTTAATGTAAAGAAATGCATTACAATTAATTGTTGTAGCTCCACATAATCTTTTGCAGTCCCTAAGCCAGAGAACCTTAATCATTACGTTGAATGGTGAAGTGCTTTTGATGAGTGACTGTCTAAAAACTCTTGGTGCCACATCCGACTCCATAAAATGAAATTATATTCATTTTATTTTATTTTAATAAAGAGATTATTGGGAGAAGATTAAGAATAGCGCCATAGGTGTTCTATCTCAGCCACCGTGACCACGTGGCTCTACATCTACTCCCCGAGGATGGCGTAAAGAGTGCTGACTTACTATTGGTCCACAGAGCCCTCATTCTAAAGAGCCTCAGTACTTCAGTAAAGAAAACTCTCCTTAGGCAGGATGATGCTTTGCCAAAACAACAAAGCAAATGCTTATGGAGCATCCTGCAAGACAAGCTCCTCTATTTTCCGAGGATCAGTCGCGAGGTTGGCAGGAAGGGCTTTGCATATTTTGGTCTTACAATGTCCGGCAAGCCTCAAAGAGCAGTTAGTCAGCACTTTTAAGTGAAAGATTAATTTTTTTTAAGTTGATAGCAATTAAATGTACATTCTGATTTTTCTTGAGTTTGATTTCTTGAAAAACTTTTTTAGTTTTAACGATTCACTGCCATTCTTCCTTTGAGATCTGTGTAAATAACTAAATCCATATCCACTAGACTTAATTTTTAACAATGAGAATAATTAATTAACATATAATTTACAAATCATACAAAGGAAGTACCTTTTGGTATAGTTTTGATCTAAGTAACTAATACCATACTTTTCCAGTATTACTTTTTCCATAGCACTGGGAATTCATTAGCCCAATGAATGAAAAGCAAGATAGAATATTGAAAGTTTAAAAAGTAAATTTATATAAAGTTTCACAAAAAGTTTTAACATATTAGATATTACGACAATGGCAATAAATCTTACCAGTTTTTTCTCTGTTTTTGTTTTTATGTCTCGAGCTAGTGTATAGAATGCTTCTTCAACATTGATCGATGCCTTAGCACTTGTCTCCATGAACTTTATTCCGTATTCTATTGCTAGTGCCTCTCCTCTTTCTCTTGAAACCTTAAAGAGACATGAAACTTAGAACTCATCAAGCAACCCACCAATCAAGGAAATTTGAATGGATTAAAAATAGCTTAAAAGATCTTAAATTTGAAGTAACTACAAGAAGATTTGTTACTACCTAGTAACAACCTTTTTGTCAGATAAGCATCTTAACCTCTAAAAGCTTTAAGGCAACTAGTTTTGGACCAGGATCAAAAAACCAGTAGGTCAGGGTAGAAAAAAACCCATAGAATAAAAATTGTATTCTTTACTGCTAAAATATGTTAACTCTTATACCATTTTTTAATTAGTGCATAAATTAATATTTGTATTAATATACTGAAATTAATACATGAGAAGGAGCATGAGAGGGAGGGAAATTTATATACTTATCATTCGTTAGCGACAGGCAAACCCCTTGAAGGCAGCCAAAACACACAAGGAATTCCGAAATATCAAAAAATTCCAAAGTCTTAAGTGTAACTATCTAGCGGACAATCAATAAAATTTTTCCGTCACCTGCTATGTTTAGACGCTTTTTACTGCTTGTTATGGGTGAATAAAATATTAATTTGTCTCCCAGCGGGAGTAAATTGATTACTTTTTCTCCTGCCAACCCATAACATTGACAAAATTAGAGTGCCTTCAAATTTCCACGCACACATGTAAATATGTTGCAACTCAACGAATGCAGACGAAAATACCTGATTTGTGGCAGGAATAATCAAATAAGATTAACATTAAGAGGGGGCTAAAGGCAATTCGGTGTCACCCTCGTGGGAGAGATATGTACAAACACTACTCCGCGATGATAATTGGAAAAGGTAATGTGACGTAGTAAATAACCAATTTTCTAAAATTAAGTTCTTAACCAGCATATAAAGTACTCTTTTCCACTTTTAATGTCCAAAATATAGCTTCAGTGGCTGATAAAATGTCATCGTCATCCATATAAGATGTAAGAAAAAGACACTCATTTTTCAACCCAAAAAAAAACAGTGAACAGGACACGACAATGAATCATCAACATAAACTAAATAAATAATTATTTCCAATCGCCTGATTATATAATTCACAAGTAAGAAACACATGCCCCCATGGTGTCAACACCACTTTTATTCATTTGTGCTCTCAACTGCTCTTCACACATGTGGTGAGGCCTCCCATCTACTTGAACATTCGTGGGCGAAAACTGTCCCGTTACGACTCCTTCCCTCCACCTCGATGTACAGGAGGGACCTACCGGCTTCACAAACACGCGTTCTCCCAAGGTGAAACTTGACCTGTGATACTCAGTTTTTTTTGGCTCTCCTCTGCACCTCCATTTGTAAGTAAACAGTTATGAACTCGGCGATGATCCACCATTTAGTCCTTCTTTAGGATCACATTAAACCAGTATGCCAGTAAGCCAGTAAGGATCAAGGAAAGTGCATGGTGCAATGAAATTTTCGCGTTAACTCCTTGAAATGGCAATATTAGCGAATTTCCCCTATTAGGGAAGAAGCTATTACCGTAGGTCTCATGGTAAGACCTAAGCCCGAGACCATGATAACTTTTTGTTTTGGGGCCCTCAGAAGCAAAAAACACTATTCGTTCAAATTTCTAGATATATATATATGTGTCTGTAAGCACGATAGCGCTCGCAAAAAAGGTCCAATCGGAATGAAATTTGGCACAGGCGTGTAAAGTAGTCATTATTCGGATGAGTTCGTGAACCAGCCCGATCGGACCATCGGAAGGGGGGGTAAAGGGGGATAAACCCCCCCAAAAATAGGTTTTTTGAGTTTTTTACATAGAAAAATAAAATTTATCAGGCACCATTGAATTCAGCTCAAAAAAACAAACAATTTAGTATTTTGAATCTCTGTTCTATGTCTATTGGTTACCGAGATATTGAAAGTGGTAAACACAGTACGTTGTCCCAATGTTAACCTTATGGGAAATAAGTAAAATTCTATGTCTTGGTTATTTCTCAACATATCTTGATAAAACTTGGTAAATAGCTTCTTCTAGTTCAGATCTACTAAATATTGAATCAAAACCATCCAGTTTTAATATACCTGTAGCAGCAGACCTGCATACTCATTCCCCATGTTATTCTTATGGAGCTAACCAAAACATGTCAAATCTCGCTATGTTGGATTGAAATACGTTGTTTTGCATTTGAAATTCGCTGAGTATGCAGGTCTGCTGCAACGGGGGTATTTTTTTTAACTCAAACAGTATTAGAAACCCAATTTTAAAAGTTCAATAATGAATTAATTCAAAAATGTCTCTATATTTATAACAAAATTGCAAAATAAGAATGTGTTGCATATATTAATTCATACCATTTGCGAATCTTGAGGGGATCATTTAGAGAGGAAACGTTACATCCTTCATCCTGGAGTGGAAACACCAGCTACCACCAGTGGCGGATCCAGGATAGGGGCAAGGGGGGGCCTACATGGGGTCTGGTAACCCCTCCCCCCCCCCCCCAACAAAAGGTTGACCCGACAGCTTCGCCCGAAAAAATCATAGATTTTTCAGGCTTGGAACAGCACGTTTAAGGTTAATTTGAAGCGAATTTTCCAAAGAATTGAGTTTCAAAATAAATATTCATGTGCGTTTTTAGGAATTTTACCTAATGGCTAAGTTTTTATAATGTATTAAATTTTATCCCCTAACATAAAAGGTCAAAAGCAGAAATGTTTTTGTCCATTTCAGCCAGTATACCCTAGCCTGGGTTTTATGGTGAATCAGTTAAAACCAAAGGAATAACAGAATCACTAACACTAGGCCTAACTAACTAATCACTAACACTAGTCAGTGTGGCCTCAGCTTGTCGCTGGGCTTAGCCAAGGGCCCAACAGTGGCTTAGCTTGTCATTGTTATGGCCATTGTTAGCCTATTTCTTTAAATAGGGTGTAAATGAGTCTTGCTGTCCAAAAATTTATTAGAGTGCCTTCATGTATTATCAATCCTTTGGCTCTCACGGCAGGGCCGAAACTAAAGGATGCATGGGGTACCTGTCCCGGATGGCAGGTTTTATAGACCAAGAGATAGACCACTTTTATTTACCCCAAATTTACCATCAAATTTGTTGTTAATTTAGGGTTAGTCGTAACATATAGTCTTCAGAATTGCAATTCTTAAGGTTGGTGAGTGGTGGGTGTCCGAGTAATGACGTCATCAATATGGCTGCCGCGCAAAAGTGTAACACTTTACAAAAACGAACGTAACTTTGCAACAGAGTAACGTAGAGCAATGATTTTTTTTTAAATTGTTGGTAATAAAATTGCCTTTATTTTATGTCATGTCAATATATATCGTAAGTCTAACGGTTTTCCTGATATTTAACCTAAACTTTACTTTTTGTGAATTTTTAGTATAAAAGTAAATGTTTAAGGCCCAATAACTCCTAACTGTGAAGAAATAGACAAAATATATAAGAATAAAAAAGGTAGATTATGTTATAAGGGTTTTGAAAATACCATTTATGTGGGCTTTTGATGGTGGCTTGTATGATAAATGTGATAATGTTTAACATTCAACAAATTTATTTTGCCCTGCAACTTCTGTATACATTGTGCAGTAAAATTAAGTGATAAAGTAGGTGGAGGTAGAAATAATTGAAACAAAAATTATTCTTGTTGTAAATGGTAGGTAATATGCTCCTAATCGGCATACATCCGAAATGTCGTGGGAAACTCCTCAAAATCACGTTTAAAAATGGCGGCTTTTCCCGCCATAAAAAAATCTTGAAAATAGTCTGTCGACTGCATTTTTTGTCAATTTTTTTCAAGATATTGACTTTGGACTTCCACCAACTATTGTTGGGGGATTGGTTCTTAATTTTGACAGGGTACTCATTTTTGGCCGCCATTTTGGATCCGCAATATTGGATATGAATTATTTTTTCTCATCTAAAGATGGTGTTGTGACACATCATTATAGACTAGATTTTTACCCTGAACTCAATGCTGATATCTGTTTAAAAAAATCTTGATTCGTTAAAAAGGTGTGCTCAAAAAACGGCACATAATAGACATATACAACCCTATTCAAAAAAAAATCAGCCCTATACATTTCTTATGGACATTCCGTGCTTTGAATATTATTTTTGATTATTTATCTCATATCTCCAGTTCTAAATAATATATGCTGCATGTTTTGGTCTTAAAATACTCAGTGATTTAACAGCTTTTATGTGAGGTACTGATCATTAAAATTGGACGAATGTTGGTTGAGCTATAAGGCAAAAAGCAGCTTGAAAATGATTTTTTTCAAAATTTATTTTTGGTTTAAGATTTATACTTTATCCTAATTTTATCCGATTTTCATTATTTATAGCTTAAATGAAAGCTGATAGTTCACCAGTTGTCTTCAAACCATTCTAACCTGCAGGTCCATGGTTGGGGCTGGGGATATAAATCTTTAAATAATTATGAAATTTTTGAAAATTTAACTTTTAGATTAGTTGGAGGTCCATACCTCACGTCAATCTAAACCGATTTAAATAAATAAAAGCTTAAATGAAAGCCAATAATATACTGAGTTAATTAAGACCTAAAACCTTCATGAGTCTCTGTTAGATTTCTATGTATGAGTCATTAATTATTTTCAGTTTAAGAAAGTAAACAGATTTTATTAGGAATGAAGGTTCATAACTCAAATTAAGTAAGTCCGATTTTGATGAGTGATATCTTATATGAAAGCCTATAATTTACTGAGTAATTGAGACCAGAACGAATGTTGTGACCCATTTAGAACCTGCACTAAAAATCTTCAACAAAAAACCAATTTTGAAAATATTAATTGTCTAGTTGCTTTAAGCATTAATATAGCTCGTCCAACACTTGTCCGATTTTATTGATCAATAACTCACATGAAAGCCATCAAATCACTGAGTATTTTAAAACTAATACATGCGGCATATATTATTTAGAACTGGAGATATGAGATAAATAATCAAAAATAATATTCAAAGCACGGAATGTCCATAAGAAATGCATAGGGCTGATTTTTTAAAATAGGGTTGTATATTATGTGCCGTTTTTTGAGCACACCTTTTTAACGAATCGAGATTTTTTAAAACGGATTTCAGCATTGAGTTCAGGGTAAAAATGTAGTCTATAATGATATGTCACAACACCATCTTAAGATGAGAAAAAATAATTTATATCCAATATGGCGGATCCAAGATGGCGGCCAAAAATGAGTACCCTGTCAAAATTAAGAACCAATCCCCCAACAATAGTTGGTGGTAGTCCAAAGTCAATATCTTGAAAAAAATTGACAAAAAATGCAGTCGACAGACTATTTTTAAGAATTTTTTATGGCGGGGAAAGCCGCCATTTTTAAACGTGATTTTGAGGAGTTTCCCGCGACATTACGGATGTATGCCGATTAGGAGCATATTACCTACCATTTACAACAAGAATAATTTTTGTTTCAATTATTTACCTCTACCTATTTAATCACTTAATTTTACTGCACAATGTATACAGAAGTTGCAGGGCAAAATAAATTTGTTGAATGTTAAACATTAACACATTTATCATACAAGCCACCATCAAAAGCCCACATAAATGGTATTTTCAAAACCCTTATAACATAATCTACCTTTTTTATTCTTATATATTTTGTCTATTTCGTCACAGTTAAGGAGTTATTGAGCCTTAAACATTTACTTTTATACTAAAAATTCACAAAAAGTAAAGTTTAGGTTAAATATCAGGAAAACCGTTAGACTTACAATATATATTGACATGACATAAAATAAAGGCAGTTTTATTACCAACAATTTAAAAAAAAGATCATTGCTCTACGTTACTCTGTTGCAAAGTTACGTTCGTTTTAGTAAAGTATTACACTTTTGCGCGGCAGCCATATTGATGATGTCATTTCGGACACCCACCACTCACCAACCTTAAGAATTGCCTTTTTGGAGTCTCAAGATTATGGGTTTACTTAAGAACATAACAAAGATCATGGTAAACTCGGGTAAATAAAATGTGTCCTTGCTCTTGGTCTATTAGGGGGCAGCAAAAAAAGAAGAAAAAATGCAATAATTATTAAAGAACTCTGAGAATTTGATATAAATCCAGAGTCATAGTTCCAGATCTTAATTATTTTTTAATCTAAAAATAAAGTTTTATTATTTGTGGGCAGATGGGCGGATAGAGTGGAAAAGTACAGAAAAATAGCTGCCTCATACTTTAAGGATCAATGCGTACGTATACAATCCATCTCCCTTATAGGCTACTTGGGCCAATATCCCCCCTGACGGCCTGATAATGAAATTTCAGCCTATCTTTCAAACAACATAATGTGTATAAAGAAACACGGACCCCCAAATTACTACTTTAGATTTTGTAGACAGCGAAATTAAACCTTCTTTTAGTTTTGTTAAATGTTCTAACCTCAAAATTGACATCGGGTCAACTGTTATTGTTATTGGTCACTGATTACAGGATTATACTTCAAGACACTCGTGAAAAAATTAAATTAATTTTTTTGAGGAACAGGATTACGTCTCCCTATTGTTATTCCATGTTGGAAATGCTATGTATTTCTAAAAATATTTCACAAAATCAATTTTTACTTCCTATGAAAAATAAAATAAAAATATGACTCCTAATTTAAGTAAGCTTAGAACTAATAACTTTTTTCAAGTTTTCTGTCATGTTAGAAGTATTAAGTGGATTTGAGGTATTGTAATAAAAGTAAAAAGTGTTTGGTTTCCTGAAAAGTTTCCTTTAAATTGTGGATTGCTTAAGTTATGTCATGTCACTATCCAGACAAAATTCAGTAATTTTTTTAAATATTTGGGAACATGGAGGCGACAAATTTGGATTCGCCTCCCTAACAAATGTGATGCAGAAAATGAAAAGGGACCTCAAGTCGCTAGAGTAAATTTTACAATACGGGCATTTTAGTCGAACCGGGTCAAAATTGGATATGATTCCTTAATCTTTCCTGTACATATTCATTCGGTTATTTTAGCGATAAGAATCCGAGAAATATTAAAAAATAATCAATTTAGCAGTCTACGTCATGCATACGAAAAGGGACCTCAAGTCGCTTAAATGGGAAATAACATGGCAGGCGACCAGGTCCCATTTCCCAAATGTGCAAGCCCGCACTGACTGAGTCGTCAGAGGCATTTCAAAACTAGTCTCTCCTGACATCTATCGGCGGATAAGTGAACTACTTCAAGTTTATCGTTTTAAAAGAATACTGTCCAAGTCCGAAAATCACCGTCTTGACAGTGTATTTCTCTTTTATTCCTCAATATTCTGCCTTCCGACTTGAGGTCCCTTTTGTAACTTCTCACTTTTTAAACAATAAAATTGTAAATGTATCATGTTTGTTTTATTTAGATTTAAAGATCCAGTTTTCAGCTTTATTTTGATACCTAATTCATTTCTTAAATACTAACAATATATATTCTGTGAACGGTTGAAGTTTCGGGCCTTGATTTCCTAAAATGCCCGTTTTAACTAGTTAAAATTAAAATGCCAAAAACTAAAAGACAAAAAATCATAGAACTATAAATTATATGTCAAATTGTTCGTAATTTAATGCTGAATTTCAGGATTTTAATAACTCAAAACCGGAAAATTGCGCCTTGAGAGGTCCCTTTTCACTTTCTTCATCACGAATCTAGTTCCGTCCTTGTCTCAAGCTGATGCGCACGCACCTTGTCTCGGGTGATTTTGGAACAGAATACAACCGATATCGGCGAAAAGCCAGTAATCACCAGATCGAGCTGTTGCGTTGCGTCTTCGCCCGTCGTGTCGGCCGATGGAGCAATTTGCCGTTGTCACTGATATTTCAGTTACCATATTTTCAATCCTATAGTCACCGATATTAACATATCACACATTCCTAGGTGGAAAGCACATAAGGTTAATCAACTTTAGTTGATTTGGTTTTGAGTAGCGACATGAGTTGCTTTGGGGTTTTGTGGCACTCTTTCCTGTTGGATATATTTGATAGCTGAACAACATTACTATTTTATCTAGTGTAAATTGGATAACCAAGGGGATTATCCCCTCTCTGGATCTGCCACTGGCTACCACTATAAGTGTGTGATTGTACGCTCAAAAATTACAGCACAGGTACATACGATTAAGTCTATTTGTTTGTTAATTTGTAAAAATTGCACATTGCATAGAATCATTGATAAAGAATTAGGTAGTTATACTTTCAGCGGGCATAGCCACGAGAGTATCTACAAGTTACAAATATTGATAAGAAATATGTAAAAATAATATGCTTAGTAACAGCTCTCTCTGATCATGATGAATAAATTTTTACACCAGAAAATTTTGTAAAATTCCATAAAACAACAATAAAAAAAGATTGACTAAAAAGAATTATCAAAAATAATACAAAAAAGTTTGTAAATTATTTGGAAAATGAAAATTGAACTGAATTGTATCAGACTTTGATCGAAAATATTCTCATATTTTTATACTACAGTAGTGTTTACAGTAAAACCTCAATTAACCAAACCCTGTTAAACCGAAACCCGGGTTAACTGAAACCATAGTAAAAAGTTGAAATTAATTGGAAAGTAAGCTAGGCAACGGTAATTGTCTGCCGTTGCGTGGGTAAAGGTTCGGCTTGAGTCATGTCGCGGCGGCCACTGACCTTGAAAGAGCCACTACCCCTATCCCCAGATCAGACCAACCCTTCCCCAACCCCAAATTCCACGCAAATCCGATGTTCCACTTATTGGGAGATGGAGAGACAAGACTGCCTCTTTAAGATAAAGTTTAAAAAACAATTCTCAATAAATAGATATTGTGTGTACAGATGTATATTGTAAGATGACTGTAATTAAAGTGACGTAAATCAATTGTTGTAGTTTTTTATACCAAAATAACCTTTAAATACCAAACATTGATTAACCTGAAAAATAGGTTATCCGAAACGGCCTCGCCCCCTTTATTTCGGTTAATCAGGGTTTTACTATATTTTTATAACAAATATTACCTGTCTTTTCTCATTTAGTTCACATTTGTTTCCCAACAGCATTTTTTCGACATCGGCAGACGCATTCTCTTCAATATTGCGTATCCAGTTCTTGATGTTTTCAAAACTTTTTTCATTGGTAATGTCATACACCAACATAATTCCCATTGCTCCTCTGTAGTAAGCTGTTGTGATGGTTCTAAACCTCTCTTGTCCTGCTGTGTCCCTAAAAACCAAATTAGTTAAGTACAAGCCGAACATCCTAATTACATAGGCCTACATAAATTGTATTGGATTGTGTCCCAATGTTTTTGATATTAGTTTTCCATAGTTTTTTTATGTAAGTTCTCATAGAAAAAAGTTATTTTTGGCAATTTAACAATTATGATGAAATTTTTAGATTAAAGCTGTTATTTTAATGTAGCATTTGAAAATACCATCACTGTAGCATTATAAAATAGTTTTGTTTGAAAAAATAATATATTTCTTTTACAGGGGAAAAGGAGGTTTTTCGAACCATGACAGTAGGGTAATTAAATTAGTTGGTAAATGAAGGGAGTTATCTTATGGTGGACACGAATGGTTTAAGACAATTGTGCACATTAATGGCCACTATGACCGTAGAAAAAGGTTTTGGTTATTGATTCAAAACAAAATTTAGACAAATCTGGACTAATTGTTAAAACTAGCCCATGGGTTAAAACAGAAACAAGATAATCTGTTATTTCCGTACCATCTTCAAGCTGCAATCAATTCATACACATTTCTTCAAAAAAAAGAGCTGCACAACCAGGATTTTTCATTCTTATTTATTCTTGTATATAGTCTTTATTAATTTTCATATAAATGAAGAGGTTAATATCATTCCCTTTGTACTCATTTACTTGTGAATGACAATTTTTAATATTTATGCTTGTGCATGACGATTTGTAATATTTATTTTAAAATGTCAGAAATGTTGAACATTTAAATATTGTCTGCACCCATGGATTGCTTGGCAGCCTCTTTTATTAACTTGATTTACCTAAACTACTGATCTGTGAAAGCAATGTTATCAAACAAGGCTTGTAGTGAGCCAGTTCAGAAAACGAATGAACAAGACGATAGAACCCCAAACCTTAGTAATCTGCATTTCGTTTAAAATCCGAAGTAGAGGTTTGTAAATAAAAGCATCAAATAAAACAACCAAAAATTGATATGACCTTAATGAATGCTAAAAAAGAGCAGAAAGATAAAGTTTTTGTGGGGTCCACTCCCATTGGGAGGGGAAAGCCAACCCCATCCTGCACCCCCATAGTCCACCCCAGTGTGACCCATTACCTCAGAAACATCTGTGTGCCATTCAAAATTATAAGGCAGATGAGGATTCCTTTCAGTAGACCACGCCTCTCTTGGAAGGAGAGGCACCTCAAAAAACCTACCAAAGGATTGGATGGTGGGCATGTGGTCTGTTGGAATACTTTTTAACCACAATATTTGTTATTTGCAACGTTACACTGCCATTTTTACCCAAAATCAACAAATTCAGTTATTTTTAGCGGTTCTTGTTTACTCACAAGGCATGAGCTTCAAAAAAGGTTATAATTTCAATATTTACACATTACACTGTGAAGGAAGAGATAGGCCTACATCCCCCTGTTTCTCTCTCCACCTGTATCTACGCCACTGCTCCTACGGCCAGTACCCAAAAACGTATACAATTATTACATATTATAATAAACCAATACACACTGGGATCACTGGGATCACTTAAAAGAGCTGTGAGAGGTCGTGAATTAAGTATCGCTTCTATCTGACATGTAAGAGTGATGAAGTGATTCAGCGTGGGTACATGAGTACCTAATCCACGTTTTAAATGAGATTTAGCGCTCTTAAAGGCACTCTCCCATAAGCCACCTTGATGTGGTGCTGATGGGGGGTTGAAATGAAAATTAATACTTTGCTCCAGAGCGAATTGTTCAATTTGATGTTGACCAGTAGAATGAATGATTTTCTGAAGGGCTTTTTTTGCGCCAACAAGATTCGTAGCACAATCGCTATAAATATCAGTGCAAAATCCTCTACGTGATACAAATCGAGTAAGAGCTGCCAAAAAGGATTCAGTGGACAAGTCCGTTGCAACTTCAATATGCACTGCCTTTGTGACTAGGCAGACAAATATGCAAATGTAAGCTTTAATATGGCGGATAGAACGGAGGTTATGAATTTTGATTTTGAAGGGGCCGCCGTAATCAATACCAGTTGACATAAAAGGTTTATTAGGGGTTACTCTAGCTTTAGGCAGATCACCCATTAAGGGGAATGTGTTCTTAGGTCTTTGTCGAAAACAGACCATGCATTTGAAAATGCGGGCACGAACAACACTGCGGGTGGCAAGTATCCAAACTTGTTGAGATAGGAGAGACATTGTTAATTTAACACCAGAATGTAAATTTTGAATATGAGTATGATCTATGAATAGATTGACGACATTATGTTTTTTCGGTAAAATGCAGGGGTGTCTGGCGTCTTCAAGTAGATCGGAATGTTGTAGTCGGCCACCCACTCGGATCAACCCGTCTTGATCAAAGAATGGAGACAGACGTTGCAGTCTGGGCGAGCAGATCTTGTTGTTGCGTAGAGCAATGATGTCCGAAGCGAAGGCTTCCTGTTGCACTAACTTGAAGATTCGCTGCTGAGCGGCGTGCACTTCTGGAACGGAGAGTGGACCTGCTAGATGATCTCGCCGGCGGCTATTTCGGATGAACCAGAGGACATAGGCCATCACATGAAGTAGCTTGGTCCAGGTCGAGAAGCGAGAGAGTACATCCCAAGGAGAATGAGGAGTAGCGACGAGAACATTAAGTGGAGCAGTTTTCATTTCATCTACAGAGAGAACATCGATGGGGTGAAGCTGGGGTTCGGCCACTCGTACGGATGAAGTCGCAACCAAGCAGGACCACACCACCACAAAGAATGATTTATGAGTTGAGACAGGAGGATTCCACGGGACGCACAGTCTGCGGGGTTATCCCCACTGGGTACATGACGCCAACAATGAGTAGGACAAAGCTCTTGAATTTGAGCCACACGGTTAGCTACGTATGTCTCAAGACGATAAGGCGGGGTTTTTATCCAGGAAAGAGTTACCATTGAATCATACCACAAATTTAGGGAGTCTATTTTAATTGCAACAGTAAGTTGAGACATAACAAAATTAAATAAGTGAGCAAGTAGGTGTGCTGCACACAGCTCTAGGCATGGTAAATTTACTCTTTTTAGTGGTGCTACACGAGTTTTGGCAATTAACTTGTTAACATGCACATCATTTTCATTTGAACATCTCAGATAAATCACAGCAGCATAACCGCTTTCAGAAGCATCAGAAAAACCGTGAAGTTCATAATGCGTGGAATTGGGCAGAGCTATTGCTCGGGGAATGGCAATGTCACCGATGTGTTGTAGATCAGACACAAATTCTGGGTCCAAAGGTTCATCCCACGTAATGCCAGAGGTCCACAATAATTGCATAAAGCACTTGGCTGTCATTATGCAGGGAGGTAAGAAGCCGCATGGGTCATAGATTTGAGCTATGAGGCTCAAAACTTTTCGTTTAGTGGGAGATTCACTTGTGAAATTGAAATTGTATTTGAAACAATCTGTAACTGGAGTCCAGAAGAGGCCCAGAATGGAGAAATGGGGGTCAGCGGTAGGTTGCAAGAAGACTGGTAACTCCTGATCAGCAACAGGCACGTGTTGTAACAATTTAGGACTATTTGACACCCATTTCCCTAACTCAAAACCGCCAAGGCGGAGTAGCTCAATCAGTTGAGTTTGCAATTCCACTGCAGCGTCTTCAGTCGGGGCACCAGCAATAAGATCGTCCTCATAACTATGATGTTTCAAAATTTCCGCGGCATGAGGAAAACGAGCACCTTCATTGTTAGCCAACTGTCGCAAAGTCTTAATTGCAAGATACGGGCTACAATTCATACCGTATGTCACGGTGGTGAGGCAATATTCTGATAAAGGGAGGTGTGTTGATTCACGCCACAATATCAATTGAAACCTTTGATCATCCGGGTGAACCTTTATTTGTCTATACATTTGTCGGATGTCACATGAAAAAACTACCATTTCCAGGCGGAAGTGAAGAAGGATATCGCAAATATTATTTTGCAACTTGGGTCCAGTGAGTAAGATATCATTCAAAGAGAGACCGGAGCTGGTCTTTGAACTAGCGTCAAACACGACGCGGAGTTTTGTTGAACTGCTCTGCTCTTTAAGGACCCCATAGTGGGGCAAAAAGTAATGTGGAGATGACAAATCGAGGTTAGAGCATTCTTCCATATGCCCAAGATTCTTATATTCGGACATGAAACCAGTGTAAAGAGTGTGGAATTCTGTATTGGTGGGATGAACAATTTTCCTGTCAAGAGACTGAAAGCGCTGTTCAGCAATGGGCCTGGAGCACCCGAGATTTGAAGGATCAGAGAAGAAAGGTAGGCGTACTATATATCGACCTTCAGGATCTCTACAGTGAGTGGTCTCAAAAAAATTATTGCATTGGATTTCTTCTGCCACCTTTTTATTGCAGGGAGGGAGTTCCTCCTGCGTCCAAAATCTTCGCAAGGAAGCATGCAAAGATATCTCGATATCTGGGATAGACAAGAGAGAAATGGCACTATTAGTGGTCATCCCTGAGGGGGGATTGAGACATGGAGCAGTTCCGGCAATCACATAGCCAAATAGAGTTCCAATAGCATAAGGCATGTTGGGACCTAGAGAGCGATGATCATTTGTTAGCACCTGAGCGAATAGGGCACTTCCTAACAATACATCGATAGGACCTGGTTTGTTGAATGTAGGGTCCGCCAATACATAAGGCTTAACTGACTCAAAGATTTCCGGTTTGAGTTCTGCCCGTGGGAGGTTACATTTTTTCCAAAATATGGAATGAATGCTGTATGGCGACTGAATGGCCGGAGAGTGATTCAACATTAAGGTTCATTAGACCCTTAGTATTTGTAGGGGTTTGAGCGAGTCCCATGACGGCAAGATTAGAATTGCGTCGACGCGTCCCTAGCAATTGGGCCGCATGTTCTGAAATGAAATCAGACATACTACCAGAGTCCAACGATGCTCTAAAAACGAATGAGTGACCATTAGTGGCAGTAAGTTTAACTAATGTCGTACTGAGGAGAACTGTACATTTTTGATCAATAGATTTTCCTGGAGAGGTACAGGTGAGTGTTACTGGCGGGTTCTGAGCGCTAGAAGGAGGCGCAGGGGCCTGGGAAGGTGAGGGGGTAACTGGACTTTTAGTGAAATGCAGAAGAGAGTGATGTTTTTGCTGGCAAGTGCCACACGAGCCTGCAGACTGGCAAGTCTGGATATGATGAGCTCCAAGGCAGGAGACACATCTCTGTTTATCTTTGACAAGCCGATAATGCTCCTTAGGAGATTTCTTTTTGAATACTGAACAGTTGTATATCTTATGTCCAGTTTTATGGCAGCAAAAACTTAGAGGATCTTGTAAGTTCGGATTAGAAGTGTTATTGGAAGGTGTAGACAACATTGTTACGTCTCGAGGAGAAAGTTGTGTTCTTTGGTGAATGCTACCCTTAAATTTAGATGAGGTGGGTTGGTGAGATTTATTTTTAACATCAGAAGGGTTGTGTAAGCTTGCATCTTCAATATGCGAGCATTCCAGATTTAGAAATTTAATTATTTCCATAACTTTAGGAAGCGAGTGCGGTTCAGACGTCTCTTTGTTGTCACGATATTCTTATAGTTTCTGAACAATTTTAGTGTCCACCTTACGTAGCAGATGAGCAGGTAAGAGAGGATTATCTTCTGTGACATCACAATTTAAGGCCTAAGATATTCTGTATGATCATAGAAAGTAGTGATAAAATGTCTCAACTGCTTGACATTGTTGTATGAAATAGAGGGCAAGTCCAACAAGAAATTCAAATGAAGTGTGGTGAGTCTGCGAACATTATGATAACGCTCACGCAACAATTGGTAGGCTATTAAATAATTAGCTGCAGTTAAGTTGAGTGATTTCACTAAATTGAGAGGTTCACCTGACAAGGTACTTAGCAAATACTGAAATTTAGCCACATTAGAGATGTTTCCATTTTTGTGGACAGTGGTATCAAAAAGATTGATGTATGAAATCCATTTTAAAGGAGTTCCATCATATGTTTGCAAATTAAGTTTAGGCAATTTTACGCCAGAAATTACTTCAGTAGGAAATTTTGGAGCTATATTTGTGTCACTTGAGCCACCAACAGAACCAGGTGTCGAAGGACTAGAAACAATTGCGACTTCAATCTCACTTGAGATACGCACATACAAATTATTAATTGCATCTATATCATCTGCAAGAATTGTTTCAGTTGCTTCTTCACTCTCACTATCGATAATACGGTTAACATTCAGCTCAAAGTCTGCCCGTTTTTTCTTAAGTTCTGCAAAGATTGTATTTAACTGCCTAACTTGCACAGGTGTTATGGGCGGAGGACCAGAAGTAATTTGTGAAACGGGACTTGATTAAGTCAGTAGATTTACGATAAGTTTTGAATTTAAATTCTTTTGGCGCCATATTGTAAAAGCCAGCAACTACAAAGTATTTCACAGAGAATAATCGAACAATATTGTGTTATGTTACTTTAATGAAGTCCCTAGGCCTAATTTAAAGTCATCAAAAAAGGAAAGCATGAAATGACATTTCTGGCCTAGTAGGCTACAACAAAATATACAATAGGCTAATAAGCAATGATTACTAGGCCCTACTCCTATAATATCATTGAGAACAGGAGAACTTACAATACGAAGAAAAAAAACCAAAATTCCAGCTGGTATGTCATTGATATAAACTTAAAACTATAATGCCTATCTTAAGGCTCAAAGGCCAAAGTACAAACCAGTACGATTTAATTCAGTGGCATATGGGGCTACGACTCAAACTGCCCCTAACAGTTACAAAGGTAAACGAAATTGATAGCTTCAGAGCGTATCAGATTAAGTTAAAGTTTAACTTTAAGTCAATTATAAAGACAATGACAATGGGAATGTTAACCAGTAATTTCCCGAAGGGAATACAGAAAAGTGAGAAAATTTGCAATGCAAAATAATCAAAAATATTGATTTTAGATTGTAGCCTAGAGCCTAAGCTTACATAGGCCTACAACCTATTAATGGATCTAAAGATCCTGGGACGCAAGTCAACTGTCCCGAGAGAGAGTTTGTGCCAAATTTGGCGAGAAATTACTGTACTGTCACAAGACACACAAGGTGGCTCTACCTACAAACAATTATTTTCAAATAAAATTAAAATGTAGGGAGACCTAAAGCTACAATAGCTTTGAGAAAATGTGTAAGCAGCAATTGGCTGCACTATGACTACCTTGGCCTAGGCCCTAACTGCAAGTACAACTTGAACAGTATTAACTTTATGTTATGTATGCATGAGCTTAAGCTGACTAATTAACTTCAGGCGTAAGAGACAAATCAAAAACCTAATAAGTACCTAGGGCCTACTTCAATCAATGTATAGTTCTATTGAACTAATACAATGTAGGCTAGATAGGTTTTCCTTAAACTAGACAAAAAAATTCAGAGACATGTGTGATACATTAGAAACAACGAAATATTAATTTAAAAACTCACCATGAATATGGTACACTAAACTAATAAAGAAAGTACATACATACATACATATCCTCTTCTTCGTAGGCTGTCATCTCTGAGGCACTGAAGGCGTCAAGGTGTCCCATATGCTAGGATCACCGAATCTTAGGCTAGGTAAATTAGCTTGGTTTTAAATGTTAGTAGGTTACAGGTTTTTTTTCCGGGTTATTATGGTCAGGCATTGTTAGTGGGTGACAGGCAGGCCTCCAAGTCATAAAAACATTTGGCTTTAAGATATTTTTTTAATTCCAGTTTAAATTTTTCTATTTTATTTATATTTTTTAAATGATTTGGGAGAGCTTGAAAAAGTTTTTTGCCACTATATTTGGGTTGATGTTCAAAAAGTTTCAGTCTATGTTGTTGAGGAAAAAATCTATTGTTTCTGGTGTTGTAGTTATGTGTTGGTATTTGAATATGGAGATCTTGTTGTTTGATGTATGTAACTGCTTCGAAAATATAAAGGCAAGGTGCTGTCAAGATTCCCAGATTGTTAAATGCCTCTCTGCAACTTGTTCGGGGTGACAGTCTTAACATGGCCCTAATTGCTTTCTTTTGCCAAGTAAAGATTTTGTTCATGTGTGTCTTGGCTGCACCCCACAAGATCACAGAGTAGGAAATGTGTGACTCTATGAGGCTGAAATACACTGTCCTGAGGAGTGGGATGTTGCCTATTTTATTTAATCTTCTTATTACAAAAATCCCTTTTGCTAATTTTGATTCCAAAAATTTTATATGTTCTCCTCAATTTAGATTCCCGTCCAATCTAACACCTAGGAAGCAGACATCATCTACTCCCTCAAGCTGGTCCTCATCTATAAAAACTTCCGGAGTTCTATGAAATTTTGAATTCTTTTTCTGAGATGTTTGGATGCATAGATAGTTAGTTTTTGAGGGATTGAGAGCCAGATGATTTGAAGCAAAGAACTGTGCAAGTTCATTGATTTTGATTGTTGAGTCAATTTCAAGTCTGTCTATGTCTTTTTGCCTAGTCAAAAGAGTGGTGTCGTCGGCATACATAAAAAGGTTGTCTATCGGTATTTTTTTATCAATGTCATTTATATAGATGAGGAATAGAACGGGCCCAAGGACTGAACCTTGCGGGACTCCGCTGGTGACCATCCTTGGGGCCGAGCAAACTGATTTAATTTGGAATTTTGATTCATGTGTGATTTCTGTGATTTGACGTCTGTCTGTCATATATGATTCAATCCAATCCAGGGTTTTATTTTTGAAACCTAGCAATGCTAGTTTGTGTTTGCGAATGAGCGGGTCAACGCAATCAAAGGCCTTAGAGAGATCGGCAAAGCATCCAATTACCGTCTCTCCGGCCTCTAACGCCTCCGAGCACTCATTCACAAACTCTATTAAAGCCGATTTAGTTGACTTATTACCTCGAAAGCCAAACTGCCTTCTGCAAAGCAGTCCGTTGCCCTCGAGGTAATCAGTGATTTGGAGACAGTCTACTTTTTCTACCAGCTTGGCTACTGATGGCAGGAGAGAGATTGGACGGTTATTTTGAGTGCAGCTATGGATTTTTTATGGATTGGCCTAATTTTTGCAATTTTCCCACCCTCTGGGAAGATCCCCTCCTTCAGGGACGAGTTAGCCAAATGGAGGAGGGGTTTTATCACCTCCTCTTTACAGTGCCTCTTTACCAGAGAGCTAATGCCATCTACTCCTGCTGATGGTTTTGGAGCTAGGCTAGTAAGGGCATCCATAAGTGTTTTGGCATCTATCTCCCGAAAGTATTCGAGGGTAGGTTTATCTTGGTTTACTTCCACTCGTTGTACAATGTCTCTATTGCCTAGGTTTAATTTAGCTTAAATATCATTTGCCATGTTCGTAAAGTATTTATTGAATTGTTCACTGACTACTGTGGGATTTTTTATTTCTAGCCCATTTTCTATTAATTTTATATTTTTTACTGTAATTTTCTTAGCCTGTCTGAAGGTGTTTATTAGTTCCCAAGTTGTCTTTGATTTATTATTTGATTGTTCTATTTTAGCTTTTGCCCATTCTGATTTGCGGTTTTTTATGATATTCTTACTGTTAAGTCTCGCTTGGTTATAGGCTATTCTGCTAGCTTCAGTTCTTTGTGATTTCCACTGGTTGTATTTGGTGTTTAATTCTTGCTTGGCCCTTCTCATCATCATTTACCCAAGGTATTTTAGAAGTGGTTTTCTGTTTGCTACTCACCAGCGGACAAGCTATATCAAAGTGAAACAAGAAGTTCTTTATGAATGTTGAATAAATCTCATTCACATCTGTTGCTTCTAGCACATCAGCCCATGACTCATTTTTTAATCTTATTTTTAACTCGTCTAGTGTTTCCTGATTTATCCTACGTTTCTTAGTCCATTTTTCATTTCTTTTAATTGTGTCTTTAATTTTTATCGTTGTTACTATAGCTTGGTGGTCGGAAATATGTGGTTAAATAACAGATGTGTTTTCGGAATCTAAGTTAGTTACAAAATTGTCAATACATGTTTCGGAAGCGTCAGCAATTCTTGTAGGCGTATGAATCAGAGTTTTTAGGCCAAAGCTTTTCAATGTGTTTCTGAATTTGTGGGCTTTACTGTCTTGTTTCATTAGATCTATGTTAAAATCACCTGCCATGATGAGAGGGATCTGCTGTGCTTTAACTTTCCCTAGGTATTGATTTAGTTTGATCAAAAATGTCTCTAGATTATTATCATATGGCGGTCTGTAAATAGCTGTTATTGTGTAGTTGTTTTTCCCACAAGTTACTTTAACATCAGTACATTCAAATATTCCCTGCTCTGATATTTTATTGGCATGTTTGTTTACTTTTATGGATAGAAATTCAGTGTCCTTTCTTCTGTAAATTGCTAACCCTCCCAGCCTAGCTCCATCTCTGCAATAGCTTGTAATCAGCTCATAATTCTGGATGCTTATGTTCTTAATATCTGAATCGGCCATACCGTGTTCGCTGAGTAAAAACAGATCAGGTTGTATGTCATCAAGAAATATTTCCACGGATTCAATTTTTTCCACTAATCCTCTGACATTCAAATGGGCTATTCTGAGAGAGCTTAGTTCATTTTTCCTGTGGTTTTTTCCTTGATTACTTTTTTTATTAGGCCTATAGATCTTAGTGTTGTTTATTTTAACTGATTCTACTCTTAGGTCTGATCTGTTACTCTGTCGTTTTTTTTGGCCTCCCCTAATGTACTGAGGATCAAGGTTTAAGATACAGTTGGCTATTAATTCTGTCATGATGTCTTTTCCCCAGTCATTGAGATGCAGGCCATGTTTCGTGTAATGTTCTCTGCTAAGTCTACATTTAAGGCTAAGATATATCTAATCATTCTCTACGCATAGATTTTTAACCACTTTATTCTGCTCTTCAATCAGCTGGTTTTCCCATGGCTTGTCGAACCTCAGAGGGGCCTCCACCAAGATAATTTTCCTATTTTCCTCCCTAAGCTTTTTTGCCCTACCAATGATTTCTTCCCTCCCCTTATCTGAAACATGATTTACCCCTCCCACAATAGTGATCACTTCCCCATTCCCTCCCCCCACTCCGTCAAGTGCTGCACTCAGTGATGCCCCTGGTTTGAAAAAGGTGCTCACATCCCACTCCTCTCCCACTTTTTTTACCACTTTGTCCCTACAACCCCTAGCATGGCTATCGCCCACAACGAGGAGCCTGTTCCTACTTTGACCTTTTTTAGATTTGGTCACACTGACACAGCATGAGCTAGGCCTACCCCTCCCTGAGACTACCTGCTCCTCCCTGTTTGCGACCACCCTGCCCGGGGCCCGCGCAATACTCTCTTTGTTTGTCGAGAGATCACGAAGGGACTCAAATCTATTTTGTGTCCTAATCTCTGATTTCCCCTGAACATTTTCCCATCGTCTTCCAGCCCCGTAACCTTTTTTCTTTTTTCCCTACTCTAACCCACCCATACTTGTCCTTTACATTCTTTAGGCTGTCAATCTGAGTTTGGAGATCTATGATTTTAGCTTATTTTTCACTGAGATCATTTTTTAGTTTTTTGTTTTCGTCAAGTAGTTTTTCACTAAGTTTGGTGTAATCTGCAATTTCTTTTTTGAGCGAATCAATTAAGCCTACTGGAATTGGGGATTTCATAAATTGTTTATTGAGAAGTATTATCACTTCTCAATTTCTTACAAAATATTGGGACAATTAATTAGTAAAAATCAGTAAATCTTGACTAAACAAAAATTAAAAATGATAATTGACACCTATTAGTAAGGTTATGACACTGAAGTTTGACATTTACTTGTCAATCGACATCAATAACAGATCGATACGGCTGTGGTAAGAGGGGGGGGGGGTGCAGCGAATCAATAATATCGATTGTCTGTCCCAGAATGCAATGTGTTGATCACATGATCAACATGGCTGCCTTCCTTGAGGCAACGAAATAAATGCCAACATGGCGGAAACTTGAGAGCAAAATTAATTTCACAATTTACTGTATGACATAGGACTGTCTTTAAATCCGGTCCGGATTGGACCAATGTCTCGAATTTTATGGGAAAAATTGTTTAAGTTGTGTAGTTTAGAACTACGGACTAATTCTGAAGAGAAAAGATTGAATACCTTAAATATTTTAGTAGTTGAAAGAGTCCTGGTCCTTTCCCGGTCGTCACAGAGTAGTTCACAGTGAAGTCCACTGTCCTTTTGTAGGGAGAAGCGAATTTAAGTTCACTTGACACTGTCTTGATATCTTAAGGTTTGAAGCAACGCACGAAAGCGAAAGTTTTTATATTCTTCACATGAGTCGCGGAAGCCCGGTCTGAGCGCTCGCAAAGTTTCTATACACGACCGCGCACAAATGAAGATCTCGTTGAAGGTTTTAATCTACTTTGGGAAATTAAAATATTAAGAGCATTTTTAAAGAACAAACTAAGGCTTTACTAAGCCCGGAGAAAAATAAAAATGGCAATTTTGCCAGAGAAGGGAGCGAGAGTTCTACATACTTTATTTGTTTGTGACCGAGTGAGTGAACAAGAAGGAAGTGAAAGTTGTTCCCAATTTGGAAAAGATGAACACCACGAAAACGGAATTGTTCCGTTTTTGACCCCAAAAGTGTGTAAGGCCTTCACGCTAGGCCTACAACCCTGTCACGTGATTGAATGGATTATGATTGGTTGTCAGGGCTTCCTGCTATTCCACCCCTCCCTCTCTCTTATTTAAACATATGTTTATGCTAATGATCTTTCATTAACAGTAGTTATAAATCTTAATCAAATACTGAACATAGCAAGAGTTGACATGTTTTTGTAAGCTCCATAAGAATAACATGGGGAATGAGTATGTAGGTTTCCTGCAACAGGTATGTTAACCCTTTTAGTGCCGGAAAAAAATTTAATGTAGGTTCAAGAAGTGCCGGACATTTTTTCATTGTTACCTGCAAGAAGTGCCAGGCCTTTTTTAGCAAAAATGTAAGGGTTTGGGAAAACAATCACTAAAAATTTATTTATTAACATTTTTTAACAAATCTTTTTTTTATTTGTTTCTAAATACCTCTACTATTTATAAATGACAAGAAGAAAGACAATTTTCAAGTTTCAAGTAAAAATAAATGTTAATAAATTTAAAAAAAATTTTGCATCAAACTCATTTTTTATGTTTACACTAAAAAAACATATTTAGATTTTACTCTGATACAATTTTTATTAGTTTTATGTGAAACTACGTTAAAAAACAAGTAAAAACCATGTATAAAACATCAATTTACTGTAATTGGTTATGAATTAACAAAATAAAACGATAAGCTTGCAACAATGCTGAGTTGAACAACGTCACTAAGCAACCTACTTAAAACAGTATTCGTATTCCATATTTACACTAGAAACATCACTTAACATTTAAAAAGATCCACAATAACAAAATACAAACTATATTTCAATTATAACCCTTTGGGTAAAACAAAAACATAGCCTAAAAACTACACAATCGAAGTTGCATCACCGCCATATGAAATGCATGGTTATTTGTCTGCCAACAGCTGTTTGCATTTCAGTATGTCATTTCAGCTAACCATAAAGACAGTTCAGGAGAAAAGTCACATGAAACGAAAGATTTGACTATAGAAAGGCATTTGGCACGAATTCCAGCCAGTAAAAACGAAAAAATATATTTTATATGTATAAAAATGTAAACGTCTCGCTACGAGATCCTGGTATACTATGCAGTTTGAGACAGGATCTCGCTAAGAGATCCCGGCACTAGCGGTAGTTAGTGTGCGCGTCTCGCTACGAGATCCTGGCACTAAAAGGGTTAAACCTGGGTGGTTTTAATTCAATATATAGTAGATCTGAACTAGAAGAAGCCATATACAGAGTTTTATTGATATACCTTGAGAAATAAGCGAGATCAGGGCTGGATTTACAATTTTGCCGCCCATGGGCCCAAAGCATTTTGCCGCCCCTTCTCACAAACGTGACAATTTTCCAGACCTAATCATGGGCGTAATTCCGGGGGGGGGGGGGGGTACTTGTTCCGCCCCATAATTTGGGATTATAATTTATTAGCTAAACCTGAATTTTGTTAACATTAAAAAAACACTATATAATATGTTTGCTGATGCCAGCACAAAAATACAAAAGGCCTCGCAGAATAAATTAATTGGCCACAAGACTGAAAAATGTATTTAGTTTGTGGCCAAAAAATCTCGGTCGCGGTCTGAAATTCTCTCGATTGTTTCGCCGCGATCTTCTCTCGGCCAGTTCGGAGCTACCAAAGCTTCATTATCGCCTTCTTTTTATCTCGGCCGTTTCGTCGAAATTCTCTCGGTTACCTTCTTTCCTATATGAAAACTTCGCTAAAGTCGGGAAAAATAATGAATTTTAACATTTGGTCAGGAATTACGATACTTTGTGCCGTGTTAAAAGATTTTCGACCCGACACTCAGTCAAGCAGTTCGCCGCGGGCTTTAAACCGAGCGAAGGTCAACGAAGGAACGGATCCAAGGGGGGGGGGAAAGAGAAGCCTCTGGACCGACGAACACTACTGTTCATGTCTCGACTGGAGCGAGCGAAAACCAGTGTCTGGACGCAGACTGATTTGTCGGTCAATCACAGGACTGGACGGAAGATAGACAGTGAGGTTATTTCGTCGGCGAAAATGTGTGTTCTACAGAAAGTTTCTACCCAGTTTATGTATTCAGTGCTCAACTTATTTTTGTCGTCATGAACTAAATAACCATTACTGCTGGGTAAGTAAATTTCAATGATCTAGTTTTGATTTTGCTTGTAATTAAAGTAGAATTCAGTTTTTAGCCACGACTAGGGTTGAGTATAAAGGGTGATGAAATTGTGATATCTTTGGATTCACATGGTTAAACTATTGAGAAAGTCTGTAATTCATTGTTTTATGTTTATTTGTGAGCATTGAAAGTAATTAATAGTTGAATCGTAAGTTGTAAAAGTCAGCGTACTTCTCAGCGTTGCTCGCTGCCTGTTATTTCATGATTCCAAGTTTGGGCAAATGTTAAATAAAAATGAAATGTAAATAAAGGGAAATGTATTTATTCATTGTGATTTTGTGAAAAGAAAGTAAAGTCAGTGTTTGTAGTCGATTTTGAGTATTAAAATGTTGTTTTAGTCAGTTTTGTCAGAGGACTTGGTCCTGAAAAATTCTCTGCACAAAACCTGAATATTCCCGCAATTTTCCCGATTGTCTGAGCACATGGCCCCATTGAGTACCTAATGTTATAATTAAATTGGTATATCATTAAAATCTGATGTTAATGTGTAATAAGGAGTGAAATCAAATTATAATTGTGATTTTAGGTAAATTTTGTCATTTATTGATAATTATTTGTTTGTGAATCAGATGTAGGAATTAGTTTGGTTAGGCTACAAAAAATTAAGGTTAGGCCAAGACCAAACTGCCTCAGGAGAAATTGTCGAGCACTGCCTTGCACTTCAGCTGGTCTATAGGGTGCTTATGGCTAATTTGCACTGGAAGTTGTCACCAGGGCTCCCGGAACTGATCTAAACCCCACATGACTCCGAGACGTGACTCCGACATCATCGTACGCTGACCTGACATCGCTCCTCCTGGCGTCGGCCTACGATGCTGATCGGCTAACCTGTAGACCTGGACTCCAACTGACCGGTGGCAGTGGGCATTCAACCTTGGGACCTTTGCGCTTCACTCCGATTTCACAGGTCATTTCCATCCTTTATTCACAATGCAGCCGGAAATTCCAATACAAACAACGGCCCATAAACTCAGTTCAATTCACAGTGACAGTTTGAAATCTTCTTTTGAAATTAACTGCAGTAAAAATTTTACTAAATTTGGCTAGCCTAATTTCTGTAATTACATTTCACCGATGGACCTTATTTACCCAAACTCAGCAGCCAATCAAAAAACATTTTTAAACTTGGAAATTAATTAATTCGGCCGCAGTGCTTATGGACTTTGTGTCAGCGGATCAGCGATGCAAGAATGATTTAGGCCTAACCTATTTTCAGTGTTAATGTAGTATTTGTTGTGATTGTGGAATTTATGTAGGCTAACTATTTTGTGATTAGGTGTTACATTGTGTAGGCTAAATATTTTTTTTTAGGTTAGGTTAGGTTGAGGTTAGTCCTGGGTCGGGGGATCGGTCCTCTTCCGCTCGGGGGGCTAGTTGCCGATTTCAGCACTCCCCTCGAGTGGGCTTGGCCTAGGCCCACGACCCAGGCTAACTTTAAGAATATTAAGTGTTTTAACAGTAATTGTTGTAAATGTTGGATTCAGGCTAAATCAATTTATTATATTAGACGTGACTTGTAATTTTTATATTGGGGCTGCTCTGTCAGGTGAAATCTAGTCGGGCATCCAATAGCTGTTTATTTTGAAGAAGCCCCTTCTATATTTTGGTCTCAAAAAATTAAATTTATTATGCAGTCAAAATATTCATTAGGACTAATTAATTAATAATTATATGTGAAAGAATTAAACGATTTGAATTTGGTATTTTAATGTTACTTGTCAATTTTTCGTAACTTGTAATTTTTGAATTATTTTGCCTGATACTTAAATTTTTTTTAACTTTTTTTATTTCACTGTAGGTCTATGTTAACTGTAGTAAAGTCTTTAATACGGTTATAACTTAACTTTATTCGTCTCCTCTTTGTTTGAAATTCATTGTTGGTGATGGTGATTTTATATTTTGATTAGGATTTTTGCGGACATTTGCCATCACTGATTAGTAAAAAACAAGTTTCACTGAAAAGTTAACCGAAGTTTTAGTGAAACTTGTTTTTTACTAATCAGTGATGGCAAATGTCCGCAAAAATCCTAATCAAAATATTTATTCGTCTGTTGAATTAATTTGAATTTTCCGAGAAACTTGTTGCATTTTTTTATGATTCACTCCGGCATTTTGCCAACTTTTGACCTTATCATATAAAGGCTTATTTTTCCTACAAATATTAAAATGTTTATGCCTAATGAAGCTTTGTGATGCATTTGTGATATTTAAATGAATTTTGGAATATTAATTAATAAACTTTGTTATTTGGGAACTTGTGTATTATTTCTCGACATCCGAACTTTCACCAGTCAACTTGGAGTGACTTTGAACTTTAACTAGGCCTCTTAAAGGCACGTTACAACTTGAATTACAACGAAACGAAATACAGACATTTTCATCGTTGGAATCATCGCGGCCGGCAAATCTCTTGGCAGTTTTGCGGCCGGGAAAATTGCCTGTTTGTATCGCCAACGGCAGATTTCTTGGTCGCATTGCGGCCGAAATTCTCTCGCTCCTCGATCTTTTCAAGGCCCTCGCATAGACTGGCCATGTTGTGGCCGAAAAATCGGTCGTTTTTACAGCGGTTGGTACACATGCAAGTAACTCGGTCGTTTCGTGGCTGACAATCTGTCGCTCTTTTAAGGGAGGCATCATGATTGATTTCACTGATTGTGAATTTTTTTGAAATAGTCGGGAGGTGTAAGAAAAAAGTCGAAAAAATAAATGTGGAATCTGGTAAACAACCTGTTTTGGATTTGCAGCGACTGGCAAATTTCCCGGTCATATTAAGGTAATAACAGGTCCAGCTCATGTTTAGGCTGTATCGTGGCCTGCGAACATGGATTGTTTTAAAACGCTCTAAGTTGTATAATGGCCGTTAAATCGGTCGGTTCTATAGCGGTTGTCAAACCAGGTTAGTTGTGTTGCACGTGAAAAATCTCAATTGCATTTTGAGACAAATACCTCGATTACTGCAGCCGACAAATGTTGGTTGAATCACAAGTCAAAACAAATCTTTAGAATTAATTTTTAGCGATCGGCGAAATTCCTACGGTCGTTTCGTGGCAATAAAATCTATCGGTTGTATCGTAGCCGGTAATCTCGGTTGTATCATAGTGGACCAGTGGACGTACTTGTTAAATCTCTTGGTGGTACTGTACCGCAACCGCATTAAACCTTTCAGCTGTAAAACTGTCGGTAAAACTCTTGGCCATTTCGCAATTTTTTTTGCAAATAACAATCATATTGCACTCCCTGTCCCCTCCTTCTTATGATCTAATTCCACCATTACCCCGAATAATGACTCCGCGCCAACGCCCAGGCCAAAAAATAAGCTTTCGTACCCCACTCGCCGTGAGTACACGCCGCCCTTCCGCGCAGAGATGCACTGTGGCATTACGCAAAGTAATAGTGTAGTCTGGTATGAAAAATTATCTAATGTACTAACAAAATTCTATCCGGACTTTTTATAATTAATATCAGTTCATAAATCTGAGAGAAAACAAAAACAATAGATAAAACGTTCTACATTATTTTAGCAAATTTTTGACTGGCCTCCCAAATTTGCCGCCCCTAGAAATTTGCCGCCCTGGGCCCGGGCCCATGTGGCCCATGCCTAAATCCGGCCCTGAGCGAGATACAGAATTTTACTAATTTCCCATAAGGATAACATAGGGACAACATACTGTGTTTACCATTTTCAATATCTCGGTAACCAATGGACATAGAGCAGTGATTCAAAGTACTAAATTGTTTGGTTTTTAGAGCTGAATTCAATGGTGCCAACGAAAATTGGATTACTTTTATTTTTCTATGTAAAAACTCAAAAAACCCATTTTTGGAGGGGTTTATCCCCCTTTACCCCTCCTTCCAGTAGTCCCATCAGGCTAGTTTACGAACTCGTCCAAATAATTACTACTTTACCCGTGTATACCAAATGTCATTAAGATCGCACCATTTTTACGCGAGTTATTGTGCTTAAAGACACATAGATATATAGATTGTAATATTAAAATAACACCCCCGTTGCAGCACACCTGCATACTAAGCGAATTTCCAATGCACAAGAGCATATTTCAATCCAAAATAGCGAGATTTGACATGTTTTTGTAAGCTCCATAAGAATAACATGGGGAATGAGTATGTAGGTTTGCTGCAACAGGTAAGTTTAAACTGGGTGGTTTCAATTCAATATTTAGTAGATCGGAACTAGAAGAAACCATATACGGTACCAAGTTTTATTGAGATATGTTGAGAAATAAGCGAGATATAGAAAAAGGCAGTGGTAAAATATTGTTAGATGGTATTAGAATAAGTGGCTTTAATCATATATTCAAGATTAATTTTGAGCATGATCCGGTGTACTGTCTACCGATGACTTGATGGCTAGCGGGATAAATTTGAGGGGAGGGGATAGCGGGCCGGTTACCATAACAACGACTCTACTACCCGTCTACATTTACCTTATTAAAAATAACAGATGATAAACACAAGAAATTCAAAGTTAAATCAATTGAACATATGTTATTGTTTCATTTTCCACGTTTGAAAATCCAAATTGGTCCAGTTTTGTTTGTAAACATCCAAGATTCTTCTGTTCACGCCATCATGCCCTATTCGTGTGAATAAAAGTTTTAAAATTAGTTTTTTGTGATAAAGGTATTTATTTTCCTGTTTCGTGATGGCATCTGTACGTAAAATTGGACAAACCATTCGGGCGCGCAACCAAACGCCCGGCGCACCGCAGGTGAGTATACGTCACCGCGGGGAGTACGCAGGGGCATCGGCATCAGTATAGGACAGACTACATTTTCAGGTCGGCTACTAGTGTCGCGTTTGCGGCGAGAGGGGAACGGCTCAGCCAATAGCAAGCGCACTCCTCCCCTCCCCCTGCACTTATTCCGCTAGCCATCAAGCTATCGGTGGACAGTCCTGTCGCCAATTAAGAAATTAGGCATGAACCTTGAAGTAGGGTCCGACTCAAATTTTATGACTGATTCTAGTAATGTTTGATGTTCTGAACAAGGATATGGAGGATGCCAGACGGGCATCTTTGGGCAATTTTGAATATCGAAGGTCAAAGTTCAAAGGGCCGAAAATAGAGAAACAGATATTGAAAAAATATGTATTTGTGGTATATCCAAACAAATATTCCCAAAGGTATTGATTTTAAACCACCACCAATAGTGTTGGGTGGTAAATACTTTATTTTGATTGGGTATTAATTTTCAGTTGCCATCTTGGATCCGCCATATTGGATACAAGTTAATTTTTTAAAATGTGAATGTGGTGTAGTGACACATTAATAGAGACTAGATTTTCACGCTGATTACAATGCCGCAGTCCGTTTTTGAAAATATTGTCTTGTTCTCGAGATATACTCAAATGAAAATCCTTCCCTATACATTTCTTATGGGCGTTTCTAAATTAAACTAATGTTTTTTTTTGTTTTTATTATATCTCCGGTTTTAATCACATTATAAACTTCGTTTTGGTCTTAAAATATTCAGTGATTTAATGGCTTCAATTTGAAACATTAATAATTTAAATACGACCAGTCGGATATGAGTTACAAAGCAACATTTAACAAAAAATGTTGATTTTTGAAAATTTATTTTTAATTAAAGATTTATATCTCAGGTTCTAAGTAAGTCTAAATATTATATTTGGTCTCAAAACACTCATCTATCTTTGGATTTCATTTGAGCCATTTTCAACTTAAATACGACTGCGTAAAAAGAGTTGACTGTTCAAAGATCACACAATCTTCCAAATTTCACTATTTTTGTTTTGTTTTTCTTGGATCTCCGGTTCTAATCTAGCATAATGTTCGTTTTTATCTTAAAAGATTCGGTTATTTAATGGCTTTAATTTGAAATATTAATAAATAATTTAAATACGACCAGACAGAGAAGAGCTACAAAGCAACGTATTGATCATAAAACGTTTATTTTCCAAAATTTATTTTTACTTAAACATTTATATCTCGGGTTCTAAGCAAGCCTAAATATTAGGTTTAGTCTTAAAACACTCATCTAATCTTTGGCTTTCATTTGAGCCACTGATGACGTTAATCCAACTTTGGAAAAAAGAGCTAAGTCTATTCAAAGATCATGTATGATCTTCCAAATTGATATATTTTTGTTTTAATTTTCTTATATCTCCCATTCTAATCGCATCTTTAAGTTCGTTTTGGTCTCAAATGAAAGACAAAGATCAGACCGAACATAATGTTTTCAGACCGAACATAATGTTTAGATTTCCTTAGAATCTGAGATATAAATCTTTAAGTAAAAATAAATTTTGAAAAATCAACATTTTATGTTAAATATTGCTTTGTAACTCACTTCCCACTTGGTGTATTTACATTATTAATATTTCGAATAAGTCTTTTAAGACCAAAACAAACTTTATAACGCCATTAGAACCGGAGATATAAGACAAACAAAACAGAAAAATAGTTTAATTTAGAAACGCCCATAAGAAATGTATAGGGAAGAATTTTCATTTCAGTATATATCGAGGACAAAACAATATTTTCAAAATGGACTGCGGCATTGTAATAAGTGTCAAAATATAGTCTGTAATGATGTGTCACAACAACACATTCACATTAAAAAAAATCCAATATGGCAGATCCAAGCTGGCGGCTGAAAATTAATACCCAATCAAAATAAAGTATTTACCACCAGGGCCGGCTCTACCATATAGGCGAACTAGGCGACCGCCTAGGGCGCCAGGGCCTAAGGGGCGCCAAAGGGAGCGCTTATCGGCCCCGTTTTTTTCATAAAAGGAAGGCGCAAATAGAACACTTTTTATTTTGGAAAGGAAACTAGCCTAAATTTCAATTTATATTTTACTAAATTGTAAGTTTATAATTTATCGTGGGAACATGCTCTGTTTGTTACTTTTTTAAACACTTTACAACTATAAACTTATCTCCAAAAGTGGAATGGAAAATCCAATCCTTCCAAACTTATATCCTTCCAAACTTATGCTTGGTATTGGTATTATATACCAATACCAAGCATGCGACATTATCTGCTCTCTAGGCGCCCTCACCGTAATAGAGTAGTTCAGGTTTCTTTTATCTTGACAGCCAAATTTCAAGACCGGTCCATGTAGTCCTCCATTTTCCCAATGCTGGCAAGTAATATGTTTCTGTTTTGTAAATTACTAGCTGTTGTTAACCCGCTTCGCTGGGTTGAAAAATCTTATGAAGGCCTAAATAGTAGCTCAAAAGATGTAATTTGGAAGCAAGAATTATAACGTCTAATGAAATCTAAAATTCAATATATTATGATGTTTCTCCATACATATTATATTTGATAAAGCCAAGGGTGGCATATTTGGTGGTAGCAGTCTTATTTCCCTTTCAAACAGCACATAATATGCGTTTTCTTTTTGAATTAATATTTGTGCTATGCAATAACTACAAATTTTCTCCATCTTGCAAATTACTACATTCGGGTGTTCAATGCAATCTATATTTGATTGGAATAATGTGTCCTTTATGGTCCAAATCATATTTCCCTGTCCTTTTGCAAACAGCTTGTAAATTGTTTAATTTTAATCAGCTTCTTCCGTTTGATCCCTTTTTCACCGGCGCCGACTCCATGGGGCCCAAGGGGCTCGAGCCCCCCCAATGTTAAGGGAAATGGGGCCCGGCCCCCCCAATCTTGAGAGAAGAGTGATCCGGCTCCCAAGAGTAAAGTTAGAATCTTATCGTAAAAAACTATCAAAGAACTAGTAGTAAATTGTTTTTCATAAATAATCTAAGCAAAGATCAAATAAAAAACATTTTTAAAAGAAATTACTTAAACAGGATTTAAAGCCAGTTAAGTGTTGTTTGTATGCATTCTACACCCGATCAAGGAACGACTTCGTTACATCCACGCAGTCGAGCGCCGAAAGTAGTGCATGCGACGTAGTAATGGCTTAGTCCATCCATTGGATTATAATGTTGTCAAATATTTCAATGACTCCATGTCAGAAAGGCAATTAAAAATGTGAAGTTTCACAATATATTGCTGGCCAATATAGCCGCGTCAAATGCAAATTAGTGGAACTAGAACGTGTTCCCGCGTACTAGGCTTTACCGCGACCTATACGCGATGCTCGAGGACATTGTATCGTTATTTTTAATTTTAGTAAAAAACTATATTTCAATTGTAAACCAGTACGATTTTTACCTCATTTTATTCCTTTCAATATTATAAAAGTGAATAAAAAGTGACCAGCTTCTGTTTTTATACGAGGGTCGTCCAGAAAGTAAAGCACGTTTTGTTACTAAATCTAGCCCTGTTGCCCCAACACCGCGACTGAGTGTGCGGTCTAAAGGTCCACTCCCAATCTCAATTTGAGCCAAGTCTCGTTGCCGATCGATCACGCATTTCATTTTTACAGCTTTTCAAAATGGCTGTGTCTACTGAAAATCCCGCCGAATGCGAGTGAGGTGATTTAAATAGTGTTTTGCGGCGTAAAACATTTATTCACTGTTGAATTTATTCGCAGAGGAGAAAAGAGTGATCCTGAGTCCATTATAAGGCCTTACAATAACGTCACATGCCATTCAAAACATGTGATTTGGATAAATCCAATCGCAGGCTAGGGTGTTGCTGATCCATGCTGACGCGGCGCCGTGGCGCCTGCCCCACGCAGCAGCAGCAACTTCACAGAACTTTGCTGCCTCAAGTCAGACTTTTTCGGACAATCCTTGTGTAACCCTTACCTGGCCTTACGTGGATAAATTTGTTTCGTAATGAAGGGAATTTTTAGGCTAGAAAGTGTCTGAAAGTGGTAAGGAACTGAAAGAAGCAACATTATTAGGTCAAATACATTTGGCGGGATATTCAAAGGTTGCCGCCATTTTGAAACGCTGTGAGAATGAAATGCATGGTCGTTCGGTAACGAGACTTGACTCAGATTTTGACCAGGTGTGGAGGTTTAGACCGCACTCTCAGTCGCGGTGTTGAGGCAACAGGGCTGGATTTATTAACAAAACGTGCTTTATTTTCTAGGCGACCCTCGTATAATTTTGATGTACAATACCGTACCAATACCACGAAAAATGAGATGGCTTTGAAAAATCGAAATAGGCTATCTTTATAAATTTAGTTGCCTTATTCAATTCAATTCAGTGATCTACATGAAAATACTTATTTGTGATATACAAAAAATGCTTTTTATACTAATCAATTATGGCAAATTTCTGCAAAAAACAAAATCAAAACGTATCAATGTAATTACCTTAATAAACATTTCACGGAAAATGGACGTGCAATATATATTGTAGTTGGTGCCAAATCTTAAGGCCCACACCGTCCATAAGCCCAATGCTAAAATTAACATTAGCCTTATATACGGACTGGGCTTTAAGATTTGGCACCAGTTACAGCTATCCAAAGGGAAATCGGAGTTTTTTTTTAAACATGGGGCTTATATTTAAATGGCTATTACTGATGTAATCAACTTTTCTTTAAGGAGCTATAAAAATGTTGTTTTAAAAATAATTATCTCTTAAACTTTGAAAGTAATAATGTAAAATCTTGATGTAGGCCTATAAGCACACGTACTACGTACGTACGTTTTTTTAATTGTATTTATTTCAAAAGTGAAGTGGTGCTTATCACTTTCTCCAAAACCCAAACGGTGCTTATCATTAAGGCATCTGCTTCAATTTTTAGTTACAAGTGGTGCTGCTTTGCTTACTATTTCTCACACAACATGTAAAACTCATGTATTAAATATTGAAACAATAGTTATTTGATGATTTGGCACATTGCAAGCCAAATATTCTTTTATTAGTCTGCGAGCTTTTCAGTCAAGATAACTTAAATCTTACAGTATACTTTGAGGTTAAAACTGTTGTTTAGGGGTTTCGATTAAATTATTTTACAGCCATTTTGGGTCTTGCTCTAAATTTGCATTATGTAGTGATGCTCAATCAGCCGTAAATTCATTTCTGACAACAGGCTAATTTTTAAAGATTATATTCTATTTTTATCACATTTGTAGTCGCCCTATGCAAATGAGAGGAGAGCTTAATAGTAGAATGGTCAATCAGGGTAATCTGGGCAAAGTATTAAAACACCAACCCCTACCCCCTCCGTCAATAACATCTTAAGCCCCCCCAATATTTTTTAAAAGTCGGCGCCCATGCCCTTTTTCGAAAGTTCTCCGCCATCTCTCTTCTGGTTATATTTTTCATCACCTTGTGC
This sequence comes from Flexamia atlantica, assembly GCA_035578135.1. Taxonomy (NCBI): domain Eukaryota; kingdom Metazoa; phylum Arthropoda; class Insecta; order Hemiptera; family Cicadellidae; genus Flexamia; species Flexamia atlantica. The sequence continues at coordinate 161,271,150 of JAQJVK010000001.1, forward strand.
GTCTCTCCCCCTTTCTGTTCCAAATCTGCTACGACAGTGTTTCTTGATGTCGCTGTGAATTTTCCCTTGATACCCTTAGATGTGTTTCTTTCTCTTCGTTGTTTCATTTTTTCTTGCAATCGTTCATTTACGTGATAAGATACGGAATTGCAAACATTTTCTCCTACGTTTTGACATTTTTTTCGTCTTATTTACAACTATCTTTGAATTTAAGAACAAAAAATATGTAACTCTACATTTTAGTGCACTTCATGTTTTTTAATAACATAACCTAACAGTAAAAATTTACTAAATAATTAAAAACGTAAATAAAAACACATTTGCTAAATAAGACTATTCACCTGTTGTACAAAACTGTAGGTGCTGCATTCTGCTGGCAACCACTTTAACCACGGTAACTTTTTCAAATTAAACCATGTGTTTTGATATAAACAAATAAAACCTCAAGTGCTCACAAAATCCTTGACATAGGTCCCTTTCGGACGATCCTGTGCCTACACCCGATAAGATATCGAAACTCAACCACCATAGTGCAGATCATGAGATTCCAAGCTTTAATTTGATACCAAGATCATGGGTCTACGACGTGTAGTTTCGGCTGTAGCACTAAATATACCAACACACAACTCTTCTTTTATATATATATATATATATATATATATATATTGATTGTTCTTACCTAAGAGTTTTTAATTGTTTGATTTGTATACTATTTTTTTTATATTTTATTTTTATTATATTATTACTTATATTATTATTTTATTATTACTATATATTATTTTTATTTGATAAAGATCGAAATCATACCTTATTTATATCTCTAAGTATAACTGGCGCCAAATCTCCGTCCGTAAGACTAATGTTAATTTTAGCATTGGGCTTATGGACGGCGTGGGCCTTAAGATTTGGCGCCAGTTATACCTATACTCCAAAAAAAATTTAAATTTTTTTCTAAACAACCGACTCCATCTCAGTTCCATAAAGCCTCATTTTGTGGGCACAATTTTTCAAATGATATCGTGTCTATTGAACACTCGATGTGCAGACTCTAATTTAATGAAGTAAAAGAAATAATGTATAGGCAAGAAATTGACATTTAATTATAACAGTACATTTATTTCGTTTTTGTTTTGTTAATAACATGAAAACCCATGAGGTCCAATGTTAAATATTTAATTTTTACTCTCAAATTCCTTTGATTACTACCCCATTAGATTTTTTCTAGCGATGTGGCACAAATCACGTTTTTATTCAGAAATAAGTTACAGAATTTTCATAATTTGAAGGAAATATTTAAAGCAGTTTTTTTTTCTGGATAATTTTACCATCAAGCATGAAAAGTCAAATATCACACATAAGAGAATAAACGTATGATGACACTGACAGAGTATGTAAAGTATGAAGTATGATTTGTCTTCAAATTCACTAGTTTAAATATTGTTGTTGTTGTTTGCTACCAGGAATTGCTATCTAATTAATGAAAAAACAGCCCTGATGTTGCCCCTGAATAAATAGGGGCGAATTTATTGTTCACATTTCAAGAAATTGGATTGTTTAAGGCAGAGAGTTTTTTTCATTAATCACTGGTTTAAAGCATGAACAAAATTTTCCACTTTCAAGTGTCTGCTTATTAGGGACACCAAAATTACTCAGGTTTACTTTCCTTTCATTACAATAAATATTTACTTTTAAACAAGAAATTTTGAGTTAAAAAAAACTGACGAGTTTCTAAAAGCATTACCTTGAAATCGTATTGAACTGTTTTATTACATAGTGTATTGAAAAAAATCTGTTCTTGGCTGTAGATTTGATAGGGGAATATGCAGGGCCGTACCCAGACCGGGATAGCCGGTACAACTTTACCGGGGCCCGGGGTCAAGGGGGGGCCCGGGGCGGGTCGAAGGGGGGCCCGGGGGTAATTGGCCTTGGAAACACTGGAAAGCCCCCGACAAGGCCCGCGAATGGGTAAAAAGGGCCCGCAACGGGAACGAAGGGATAAAAACCGGGACGTTTGAGTAAAAAAAAAAAAAAGGTCACCACTTTTGCCGAGCCGGAAATCAGCTACGGTTTTAAGTGGAACGGGTGCAGTACCAGGACATGAGGGGCCCGGCCGGCTTAATATCTTTACCGGGGCCCGCCGCAGCTGGGTACAGCCCTGGGAATATGCACTGATGGGTCCCTCGACTCCAATGACCCCAATCAACTCACACACTTATTCCATCTGCGGTTTTACCGTGGTAGTAGACACTAATAAAATCAAAATTTCAAAATTTCCAAATTATTTTTGGGGACTAATTTCAGTCCCCAAAAATAACGTATAAAGTAATAAAGAATTAAGTAAAAAAATTTCAACTTAAAAAACATTAACTAACAAATCCTTCAAATATCATTGATGGACGAATCCATTTATAGCTTTATTTGAACTTAATAACAATGAAAAAAATAATATGCCAATGTCTACTGACAAAGCAACTAAGAATTGAGCGGAAAACATAGTTATTTATTAGTCTAATCTACGATACTACAGGTCTCATCCCGTTTTGTTTGTACACAGGTATGAGTACTAATCAAAAAGTAACCACAAGGAAGTAAAAATAATTTTTAAGTGATTATTAAAATTAAAATAAAAGCACTAAAAACTCAAATGTTTCAGTAATTGGATTTCTTCATGGCATATATTTTTTTTCTCTAGCCCTGACAGTAAAGTACCCTTTTACTGAACAGTTAGAAAGTGGGGGGGGGGGGGTGCCAAACGACTTTTGCCTGGGGTGCCTAAAACTCTTAAGCCGGCCCTGTTTCCCACCCAGCAACTATTGGTGGTGGTTTAAAATCAATACCTTTGGGAATATTTGTTTAGATACCACAAATACATGTTTTCAATGTCTGTTTCTCTATATTCGGCCCTTTAACACGTTAAGTGCCACGCCGCCCCGATCGGAGCGGCATAGGTAGGTCGGGCGGAGTGACGCGCCGCTCCAATCGGGGCGGCGCCCTGGGTTGTACAGTCTTTCACCAAATTGCCGCTAGAGTTCACTGGTGGACCTCTAGCGGCAATCTTACGAACTAAATCGGCAAAGTAGATCCCGTGCCTCACAGATGGCGTTGCGGTAGCCTCGTATTGCTCCCACAGCCTTCCTAATATACTTACAAATTTGCTCTAAAAACGCCGCCCCGACTCGAGCGGCGTGGTTTCACTTCACGTAAGTGTTGTACATTTCCTTTGCTGTAATTTAAAAATAGACTGCGAATGCACAACTAATATTAATAATTCACTACGTCAGTAAGTGTTATTTTACCTGAAAATTAATTCAAAAATATTTTCTAAAAAAACCTAAATCCCATCGTAATTGTTATTTTTGGGTGTGATTGAGAAAAACGTTTTATTTTTATTTTGGACAAATTTATTTACAAAACATGTTAAACTTTATTATATTGAAAATACAGGACTTAAATCCATAAGCAGTGCCGATAAAAATACTAAAATGTATATAGATGTATTTTTATAAAAATTTATGTTTGTAAATGTCTTAAAAATTGTAAGTAAAACTAAAAAAGAATTCTTTTGAAAAATACAGCTTTTTAAAATTCATAAAAGCAATGTCATTTAGAAACGCATTATAGAGAATGTATTAGTAAATAATAACATACATTTCTGCTGTCCATTGTCATTTATACATGAAGGTTTTTGAAGCAGTCTTTGCACAAAAATGGCTTTTCTGGGCACATTTCACATAAAGTTGTAACTTTCTTCATTTTCTTTGCTACTAAGCGTCCACGTTCAGTCACGACTCGTTGATAACATACTTTGCAGTACCTCCTGATTCTTCTCCGTTTTTTTCCTTCTCCAGTGAATGTGGCTGTTTCAGAGAGGTAATGGTGACCATTGGGTGCATTAACGGGTTCTACAGCTACTTCTTGAATATCAAGGAGAGAATACACAAGCTTTTCCCTGAATGTGGTAATAGATGTTCCGGTTTTTCGCCTGTTTTGTCCGTTAGCAGCTTCGTTTTCCTTATATGCCAGCCAAACATTTACCACAGCTGTTCCCAAAAGGATTTCTTCGGCGACTTTGTGGTACCAGCGCATCGATTTACGCACTGCTGTGCTGTACGAAGCCATCTGGTCCGACAAATCAATGCCCATTTTCGCCTTATTGTATTCCACAGCACAAGTGGGCTTCAGAATAGGCTCATTGTTTCTGGTCCTCTTGCCAGTATCAGAAAATCCTGCAGGGTGTTTCGTTGACATGACTCGAACCTCCCTCTTGTCTACCCATCTTGTGAACACCACACCGTTTGGGTATTCCAAACAGCTCATTTCCCCAGGTTCTAAAGATTGATTTGCAGGGATTGTTTTTTTTTTTTTTGAGGGAACCAAGTACGGTTTGGAAGGACTGTTCCAACAAGGTGGGTATTCCTTACTAACAAAATATTGGCCAGATCAAGGGAAGTGTAAAAGTTGTCTACATACAACGTATGTCCCTGGTCTAAATAATCCTTCATTAGGTCCATCACAACAGACGTGGCTAAGGTTGAACCCTCATCTACAGCAGTTCCTTTCCCCATATACACTTTTAACTTCAAAGTGTAACCAGATGTGTCGCAGATTTTGAAGACTTTTATCCCATATTTATGGGTTTTGTTGGGCAGGTACTGCCTAAACAGCAGACGGCCTCTAAAAGGAATCATAGACTCGTCAATGACTAGATCTTCGCCAGGTCCTTTTTTGCGCTTGAAACATTTGTTCAAATGAGATACTAGTGGTAAAATCTTACCCAAGCGCCCATCCCTCTCCAGGTTATCATTGTCATTAAAATGCCAAAAACGCATTAAAAGTTGAAACCTATTCCTAGCCATGACTCGACTTGCCACTTGGTTTCTATATATTATCTTTTTCGACCAATAATCACTAAACCTAGGCATTGGGACTAAGCCCATGTACAGCAAGAGACCCAGGAATTTCTTCATTTCCTCGACATTTGTCGGTTGCCACTTCCTCAGCCTACTGCTACGTCTAAGTCTTACTCTTTGCAGAACTTGGGCCGCGTTTCTGTTGGTCTCGATAACCATTTGCTGGAGAATATCGTCCGTCAGGTATTGAGAAAAATAATCGATTGGTTCAGCATTATTTGGCAAATCAAAATTAAATTTTGAGCTCCCATCAAAAATGAAATTCTGCTGGTTTCCCTTTGGCAACTGCCATTTATCATCCTCCTCCTTTTTCATCTTAGCTTTGTCCACCTTTTTTGTAACCTTTTATATCTCTCGCTTAACGTTACATAGACAAAATTATTTTCTGCATTTGCATCCTCTTCTTCATTCACACTAACATTGTTAATATCATTCACACTTTCATTTTCTACCTGGACATGTACACTATCATTCACACTTCATTTTCTACCTGGACATGTTCACTGTCATTCAAATTTTCATCCAAATCTTCTAAATCCATTACCTGATCGTAAACAGGGCTCTCACTGTCCAAAGAATCACTGTGCGCAAAGTCCGAGTCGGCGTCCGGGTCGCCCTCGTTGTCGTCAGTTAGGCCGTCCCCGCTTCCTCCACCAATGGACCAACCTTCACTTATATCCATTTCACTGGACATTGGGATGTCTAGTGCTCTGTCTATCTCACTTTCGGATAGATCACTCATAGTGACAACTATAAACTAAACTATAAACTCACTGTGACACTTACAAGTAAACAAACGCATGTCATGGAATATTAGAAATGAGTGAAGGTCACGAAGTCAAGGCGGAGGATGAGGGGTGGTAGGGGAGGGGGAAGACGTGTAAAGCCCGGGGATGTGTATAAAACCATATGTTGTAACCAGATTTGGCGGGAAACTAAGTTACTGCCAACTTTGCGGGGCAAAATACCCTGAAATACCGAAAGATTACCCGGGGTCCGATCGGGGCGGCACTGATTTTTCCTAGCAATATTTTGCTAAAAAATTTCACTGCCGCCCCGATTGGTCCAAATTTTATTTTTGGTCAAAATCGTAATTTTTTTTATGAAAACCTTATAACTACGATAAACAAGTGTAAAAAACATCATATGGTAAAAAAAAGAACTACATTTCTGTTTGGCACTGCGGTAATGTGGCTAAAAAACGGCGTGGCACTTAACGTGTTAAAATTTTACCTTCGATGTTCAAAATTGCCCAAGGATGCCAGTCTGGCATCCGCCATATTCTTGTTCAGCACATCAAATAGTACAAGAATCAATCATAAAATTTGAGTCGGACCCTACTTCAAGGTCACATGGCTCGGCGACCGACCGGACTAGCATGGTAAAGTCATGCTAAAATAAAAACATAAATATATTAACAACAACAAGCCTATAGGCAAAAAATCAACAAGAAGATTGATAAAAAAAAACTTTGAACAATAAAATCAACATTTGCTTTTATTGCTTTCATTGATGGATAGCTTGAAACAGCTGACCTTGCCACTGCTCATAGAACTGTCAAATTAGTACCCACAGCTGTTTACATTTGAGTGTTGTTTACATCCTTATAAAATGTAAACTTTGAAACTGAGGACGTTCACGGGGCATAGCCCAAGGAGATTTTAAGGAAGTGAATAGGCCTATGTGTTTCCCAGGTTCAAGATCTACCTCTGTGTGAAATTTAAACCCCCCCCCCCCTCTGTGTGATTACGTTTTTTTTCACATAATCTGTAATTTACATGTTCACTTGCCACATCTAGACATACATACAGAAACACCTCTTCTTTATAATTGTATACATAGATAACCCTTCTTAACCTTAACCCAAAATAAAATGGCTCACTACTAACAACTCACAATGTAATGCTTAGAGTCTGCTCTAGTGTGTGTGTGTGTATATATATATATAATGGTTTCAATTCCAATAATAACACATGGCTTTGCTGAAAAAAACTTTGTTTACTCTATTCAGCTTCTTTATATTCCTATGTTAAATCTTATGGACAAATACAAAACTTTAAGGACGTGAGGACATGTAGGGCCGTTCCCTTTAGTTTAATTTTCATAAATTTTTTTTCCAGCAAAACTACGCGCCAAGCACTTTCCAACGATACCTAAATTATTAAAATCAGCCCAGTAATTAGATGGAGTAATGATCACAAAAAAACCCCTAGCGTATTAAATAAGAATACATTTCTCATAAGGATAACATTGGGACAACGTACTGTGTTTACCACTAGCGATATCTCAGTAACAATTAAAAATACTAAATTATTTGTTTTTTAAGCTATTTTTAAGCTATCCTATTACGTTAAATGAGCAATTCTTGTAAATCCTATCTCGAAAACGGCTCTTAACAATTTTTAAAATTTTGCAAATAGGTGTAGTTTTTATTTTTAAGTTCACCTACGCAGTCCAATTTGCAGTAGAAATACAAAATTTTGAAAAAAATCAAATTTAAAGTTGAAAAATTTTAACATTGGGTCATATGAGTTGCTGGTTACAGAATAACAACAAAAGTAAACAAATCAATCATCCAGCCAGTGGCGTATATAAGGGGGGGCCCAGGGGGCCCGGGCCCCCCCCCCCGAAATTAAAAGGATAAAAGAAAAAATCAGGGAATTAAATACCGAAGCGTTAATTATTTAGATAAATTTTTTGCAAGATCTTATCAGCAGCAAGCAGAATATCAATAATTCATTAATTTAGACTTATCCGGTATCTTCCACCTGATATAGTTTTGTTATATCACACTACACTGTTATTTTGCCTACTGCGTCACTGCGCGGAAGGGCGGCAGTCGATATACTCAAGGGGGGCAAAAGCTTTTTTTTTTTGCCTGTGCGCTGGCGCTGAGTCGTTCGTTATTTGGGGTAATGGTGGACTCGGATCATAAGAAGGAGGAGGCGGGAAGGGCGTTATGAGTTTTGTTAACAATATTTGCGAAATGACGGCCGCGAAATGTCCGACAGATTTACCGACAGTTTTACAGCCAAAGGGTTTAATGCAGCTGCGACACCACCAAGAGATTAATGAGTACGTCCTCTATGATACAACCGAGATTACCGGCTACGATATAACCGTTAGTTTTTATTGCGGCGAAGTGACCATGGGAATTTGCCGATCGCTACATATCTGACAGATTTGTTTTGTTTTTTAACACAACCAAGATTTGTCGGCTGCAAAAAACGAGGTATTTGTCGGCCTCGAAACGACCGAGATACTTGCGTGCCATCCGCTGTAAAAACGACCGATTTTTCGACAATGACATGGCTAATATATACGTCAGCCGCGAAAAGAGCGAGAGACTTGTTGGACGCAATGCGACCAAGAGATCTGCCAGCGGCTTTACAAACAGGCAATTTACCGGCCGCAAAACGAGGAAGTAATTTTTCGACTGCGGGACGAACGAGCGATATTCTGGCCAAAATACGACGAGAGATATGAGTGCCACGGGGAGACATGCTTGATGGCCAAAATGTGACGAGGATTTCCGAGATTTTTCGGCTGTAATGCTTCCGAGAGATTTGCTGGCCACGAAACGAGCAAGCGATCTTCCGGTCACAAAATGACCGAAAGATTTTTTAGCCGCGATGTAAATGACTGATTTCCGGCCACGATATTCCCGACACCGAAAAATTTGTTTGTTTTGATTCGATCGAGAGATTTACCGGCCGCGATGACGATACCAACGATAAAAACGGCTATATTCCGTTTTGTTTTAACTCAAGTATGAAAATTCCCGACCAAATGTTTGGATTCATTATTTATGCCCGACTTTTAGCGAATTTCTCCTATAGGAAAGAAGCTATTGCCGTAGGACTCGTGGTATGATCTAAGCCCGGGACCATCATAACTTTTTGTTATGGGACCCCAGACACCAAGAACACAATTCGTTCAAATTTATGAAGTGGTGGTGGAATTTATTCTTTTGTTTTTGATGGCCTGTAAATTTTTTATTCAAGCATTCGAAACTCGCTGAGTATGCAGGTCTACTCCAACAGGGGTATTCTCGAATTGCCGACTGATAGACACCCTGCAAAGGATTTACAGAGATTTGACGGCCACGATACAAGCGGTCGACTCTTGACTACGAAACGGCCGAGATAAAAAGAAGGTGATAATTAAGCTTGGTAGCACAAACTGGCCGAGAGATGATTGCGACAAAACAATCAAGAGAATATCAGACCGCGGCAATGCGACCAAGATATTTTTTGGCTAAAAAAATAAATCAATCACTCCTGTTAGCGAATGGTTAATATTGGGTGTTATCAAATTTAAACATTGAAAAACACCACAATATTTGTATAGTTTTATTTTGTGAGGCCTTTCGCCAGCTGGCATTAGCAGACATGTAGGTCTAAACAAACACAAATATTTGTGTTTGCAATGTTTAAAAAAAAAATCAGGTTTAGCTAATGAACTATTGGGCAGAGCAAGTGCCTCTCTTCCCCCTAATTACACCTATGATTAGGTCTGGCAAATTGTCACGTTTGGGAGGAAGGACGGCGAAATGCTTTGTGCCCCAAGTGTGTACAAGTGAGTACAGATTGCTCAAGGGGTATATACAAATTATCATTTAAAAAATCCAAACAGGCAAACAGCTGTGTTTTTAATTAGTTAGAAATAAACTACATTATTTCAATTTTTTTCTATATAGAAAATCCGAAACCCATTTTTGGAGGTGTTTACCCCCCCCCCCTTACCCCCCCTTCCAATAGTCCGATCAGGCTGGCTTCCACTTCAAAGATAAAACATATTCAATACTTTATAAATAAACAAATGTCTTAAAGGTAGAATTCTTAAACTTTAAAAAAAGGCCATGAACGTTCAAATTTTCCTTTTTTAGAATTAGTTTTATGAACTTTTTTTGGGAAACTTGTAAACTGGTTAAATTAGTAACATAAGCAGAGCCCCAACAAGTGATTGTGTATTGTAGTCTACTTTACACCAGAGAAAAGTAAAGTTTTCTATATACTGGAAGTGGAACAAGATTGTTTGAAAAATAAAATACTCGCAGTATAGAATAAGTTTTTTCTGCAACTGTGATATGTGGGTTTTCCATGACAGTTGACTATCTCAATATTGTCATATGAGTGAATTATGAATACAGTAAAACCTCACTAACTCGACTGTCGATAACTCAACAATCTGTATAACTCGACACTTGAACAGCTGACAGAGAATCTTCAATTAAGCATTTTTATCAGAACATTCAGTTTTGATTGTTGAGTATTTGACATTTCTTCAAAGATTGTTCACTCATTATGTAAAAATACTTATGTAAGTGATAAATTTATATGTGAAACTAATATTTGTTTTGTGTTCATATATTAAAACCCATTGAAATTCCAATGTTCTGGATAACTCAACAACCCCCAAACTCGACAACCTCTGGGTCCACAAATAGTCGAGTTAGTGAGGTTTTACTGTATTAGCAGATGATTTTGTTTATATAAAAATGTTGAAGGTTATGTTTTTGTCTAGATAGAATTGCTTGTTATTACTTGGCCATAAATAAAGTCAAATATTTTATTGGTGGCAGCAGTAAAAAAATGTTGTAAGTGATTAGATAAGATTATAAATAATGGATATAAAAGCTCCAACTAGTTTTACCCTAGATACTAATGTTGTCCAAAACTTGAATAAATTCAAACAAAAGTTCAACCTATACCTAGAAGCATCCGAAAAATCAAAGAAATCAGGAAAACAAAAAGTAGCTTTGCTTCTATGTTCATTAGGAGATTCTTTTTTAGACATCTTCAACAATTTTGAATTAGATGAAAATTCCAAGAATGATTATGATAAAGTTATTGATTGTTTTGAAAAATACTTTAGACCTAAGCAAAACACTGTCGTAGATAGGTATAAATTTTTCAATTTGAGACAAAATTCAAGTGAACCTATAGATGTTTTTATTAATAGTTTACAAACTCAGGCAAAAGTTTGCCAATTTGGAGATCAAGAAGAAAGTTTAATTAGAGATTTACTAATAATTGGTATAAATGACAATGAAATAAAAGAAAGACTTTTGATAGAACCTGAATTAAAACTAGGAAGAGCAGTCCAATATTGTAGGGCTCGAGAAGAAAGTGCTAAACAAGTAAGATTAATGCAGGATGAAGACAGAAATTGTCAAGATAAACAATCAGACTCATATTCTACTGAGCTAGGTCTAAACAAAATTAATAAGTCTACCTTTAGTCAGAAAAATGTCTGATGAACCATGCTTTTGGACGGTGCCCAGCGTGGGGCAAAGTATGCCTTAAATGCAAAAGAATGAATCACTTTGCAAAAACCTGTAAGGCCAAAACGTTAAATTCAGCAGATTTAGAGGAAAACGAAAATTTTAGAGAAGATAAAGACGATACTGTCAAGAATGTAGTTGACATTTTAACACTAAAATCTGTTTTTACCGTAAATCCGCACAACAATGAGTGGAATCAAGCGTTGCTCATTAATGGTACAGAAGTATCTTTTAAATTAGACACAGGGGCAGAAGTAAATGTCCTGCCATCGAGTGTGTTCAATCAACTTGCTTATCCAGATAATTTGAAACCAACAAAAAAATGTCTAAAATCCTACTCCGGCCATGAAATAAACGTTGTGGGAACTTGTGTGTTAGATTGCAAACCTTTACTTAATTTTCAAGATAGAATTTTATGTAGTTAACGAGACAAGCTGTCCCATTTTTGGGTTGGTAACATGTCAAGAGCTTAAACTTATTTCTAGAATTAATTCAGTGAAAGGATCTAGCTCAGTCATTTTCGACGAGTTCGCGGATGTTTTTGATGATACCTTAGGGAAACTGCAAGTATTATATGTCATTAAACTTAAGGAAGATGCAAAACCACAAAAAATACCCCCTAGACCTGTTCCAAAAGCTCTTACAGAAGCAGTTAAAAATGAAATTGATAAAATAGTTAAGGAGGGTGTAATTGTAGAAGTTACAGAACCTACGGACTGGGTTCACCCCATTGTTATAATTAAGAAACCTAATGGGAAAATAAGAATGTACATAGACCCAAGAACTTTGAATAAAAGTATTAAAAGAGAGCACTACAGTATGCCAACAATATAAGGAATATTGTCAAAGTTGGAGGGTGCTAACTATTTTTCTGTGCTTGACACTTCTTCTGCTTTTTTACAAATTCCCTTAACAAAGGCTAGTTCCCTATTATGTACTGTTGGGACACCATTTGGAAGATATCGATTCTGTAGGCTCCCTTTTGAACTGAACAGCGATCCAGAAGTGTTTCAAAAAGCAATGGATGGTGTTATACTTGGACTAGATGGAGTAATTGCGTATATGAACTATGTGTTAGAGTATGGTAAGACTTTAAAGGAGCATGATGAAAGATTGACGGCTTTCCTAAAGAAGACAAGGTCAAGCAACTTAAAATTATCAAAGGAAAAGAATCAGATTAGAGTAGAAAGTGTAACATATTTAGGACACAGATTGACACCTGATGGTATGACTGTGGTAGACTCAAAAGTAGAAGCAATACAGAAATACCCTACTCCTAAGAATAAATCGGATGTTCAAAGATTCTTAGGAATGGTAACATATTTAAGCAACTTTGTACCAAACATGTCTGATAAAACAGGAGTATTGAGGAAACTAATCGGTAATAATAGTGAATTCAAGTGGTCAGACAAAGAACAACAGTGTTTTGAACTCCTGAAAGAATCGGTAATTAAAGCACCAGTACTCTCTTACTTTGATGATAGTAAGAAGTCTGTTCTATCAGTTGATGCAAGCCAATACGGCCTGGGTGCAGTTCTCCTCCAAGATGGTAAGCCCATAGGTTATAGTTCAGTATCCTTAAATGACACTCAACAAAGATACAGTCAGATAGAAAAAGAGCTTTTAGCTGTAGTCAATGGATGTAAAAAGTTTCATTATTATTTATTTTCAACCGAATTCGTGATTGAGACGGACCACAAACCTTTGATTGGACTTTTAAATAAACCAATTTCATCGTTGTCCCCTAGGTTACAACGAATGGTCATGGAGTTGTTAAGGTACAATTTCACTATTGTACAAGTTCCTGGAAAAAACATGTTTGTGGCAGATTCTTTGTCTAGAGCACCTCTAGATAAACATATAAACACTGATTACCTAGAAAAAGGAGCTCAAGTTGTTAATTCCCTCGTGTCCGCTAGTGATGAGATCCTTAAACGAATAAAAGTATCTTTGGAAACAGACAGTAAACTTAAAAAGGTTTCACATTATATTACAAATGGATGGCCAATTCACAGACAAAATGTGGACATCGAGGCAAGACCCTACTGGGAGAAGAGATCTGAACTACATATATCAGAAGACTTAATATTTTTAGGAGATCGTCTAGTAATACCAAGTGAAATGCGTCATGAGGTTTTGATGCAAGTGCATGCTTCACACCAAGGCATTAATTCACGCCAAAGAAAAGCAAAACTGTGTATTTATTGGCCAAGAATGATGAGTGACATCAGGAATATAGTAGAACAATGCACAATCTGTCAATCTTATCAGCGGTCAAATACTAAACAGCCCCTAAACCCGTACCCAGTACCACAACTGCCTTGGGAAGAGCTGGGAATTGATTTGTTTCACTTGGACAATGCTAACCATTTAATGGTAATTGACTATCACTCCAAATTTGTTGAGATAAGGAAAATGAACAGTACTAATGCCGAAAGTGTGACTAATAGTTTAACTCAGATTTTTAGAACACATGGGTTGCCTAGTGTGATACACAGTGACAATGGACCACCTTTTAGCAGAGCAAACTTTAAACTGTTTATGGAGAGATATAACATTAAACACATTACCTCTTCTCCACATTATACAAGATCAAACGGAATGGTAGAGAGAGCTATACAAACAGTTAAGTCAATGTTAGTGAAAACTAAATCATCAAAAAAAGATTTAAATTTGGCTATAGTTGAGTATAACAATACTCCGAAAGAAACTCAGAAAACCCCATCACAGATGTTAATGGGAAGAGTACTGAGAACTGTATTGCCTCTACACAAAAATACCTTAAAACCAATGTACCCAACAAAAGGAACTGTAGAGAAGTTACAGGATATACAAAAGAAACAAAAGATATACTACGACCAAAGAACTCACAAACTAAGGGATATGACCGATAATGATCTGGTGTACATGCAAAAAGGAATTAGAAGATGGATCCCTGGAATCATTGTAAGAAGAGATGAAAACCCAGACTCGTATATTATTAAAACAAATGAAGGGGTATATAGAAGAAATAGAATACATCTCCGCCCAAGAAAAGGGAGAGTGGAAAAGAATCCAAGTTCAAATCCAACAAGCAACTAAAAAAAAAGAAAAAAAGGACATGTCATATGAGTGAATTATGAATATTAGCAGATGATTTTGTTTATATAAAAATGTTGAAGGTTATGTTGTTGTCTAGATAGAATTGCTTGTTATTACTTGGCCATAAATAAAATCTCATAAATAAAGTCAAATATTTTATTAATATAATCCCAAGTATTTGGTGTTATTTACTTTTTTTATAAAAGAACAATACTTATTCCAGTGGATGAAACGAGGGGGAAACGACGAATGTTTCCGTACCCACGATAGAATTGAGATATGATTTTACGAAACGACTAAGAGATTTAGCACCGTATTACAATCGGAAGATTTGGTGGCCATATAAGACCAACATAATATTCAAGAATCAAGAATCCTTTATTGTCATAAACTTTAAGAAGCATGGACAAACGTCATACAAACATATGTACAGAAATAATAAAAAGATACAGTGCATGTATATGACTCTTACATATAACATAAAAACAAATCTCTCCTAATTATCAGTAAGGTAATCCTAAACACTGTAATAACCCTTGGATACCAAAAAAGACCGCAACTTTCTTTTGAACCTGCCTCAATTGATTCGGCTTTAATGGAATTCGGGAGGGAATTGAAAAGTTTAACTACATTGAAGAAAGTCTGTTTTTCAAAAAATGTGGTTTTGTGCTGTGGAATGGTTAAAGTCAAGGAATGTCTAAGGTAACAACTGTTATTGCGAAATTGGAAGAAATGTTTGTTTTTAAAGTAGAAAGAAAGACATTCATATATGTACAGGCAACTAAATGTAAGCAGATTATTCATCGAGAAAACACCTCTACATGAATCATTTCTTTGAAGTCCAAAAATCAACCAAACCGCTTTCTTTTGTAAAATGAATAGGGACTTTGTCCTTGAAGACTCGGCTCCCCAAATTGCAATACCATAACTAAGGTGAGGGAACAGACAACCATAATAGGCAGTAAGTAAAACTTGGGCGTTTGCAAAATTGGACAATCTGCGAAGAATGAAAATGCAGCTGTTTATCTTACGTGATACTTTATGAATGTGGTCTGAAAAATCGAGGCGAGGATCAATGGTCAAACCCAAAAAAGTTGCCTGCTGGCAAGATTGAATTTCATTGTCACCTAAGAGCAATGTTGAAGTGTCACCAAGAGGATTACGCAATTTAAAATCCATGATGAGTGTTTTCTCAGTATTTACAGAAAGGTTATTCTCTGTCATCCACTGGACAAGAAAATTACTTTGGATGAAAGACTCAATCTCAAGATTTTCACGAGAACCACTACTGATGTTCAACGACGTATCATCAGCGAAAAGGCAGAGGTCGACGTTTGATACACTCGATTTTATGTCATTGACGAATAACAGAAAAAGGACTGGGCCGAGCACGGAACCTTGTGGATCCCGCTAGTAACAAGTATTTCACTTGATCTGACAGATGATACGCACCCTTTACTATCCAAAAATGGTACTTCCACTACCTGTTTTCTGCCTTCCAAATATGAGAAAACCCATCCAAGAGCATTGCCTCTAATTCCGAAATGTTCTAACTTTTTCAAGAGTAATTTATGATTTACCATGTCAAATGCCTTGCTCCAATCTAAAAATATTCCAAAAACATGATTATGCTCATCTAATGATTTTGATACATTTGATATAAAACTAAACATAGCGTCAATAGTAGAAGAGTTTTTCCTAAATCCGAATTGTTTTTCAAAAAGGACTCTGTGATCATTAACAGTGCCGGACTGGCCAGGTCGGCAGGTCGGCAAAAGCCGAGGGCCCTCGAGCCTCAAAAATACAAAATTATTTAAATGCCGTTTTTTCAATCTTAAAAATAAAAATTAAATCCACAATATTTTTAATTGAAAATAAGATATTTGATTTTATTTATCAATAAGATAGCTGATAAATTTGACTAATAAACATTATAAGATTACTGTACAGCACACATTTGCCTTTGTTTAGCACAGGCAACCAAAGCGACACTAGTGTCGCCTTGAGGCAACACATTTTGTCTTTGTTATTCGTTATCACCACGTGAGCTGTCTGCTTAGACGCCACTGCCACCAGGATCAGTTGTGAGGCGTTGTCGTCGCGATCGCGAACAGTGGGCGCGTGGTTGTTGTCTGCATGGTGTTTATTAGAGGTTTCCTATTGCTGATGCTCTCTTTTTTGCTTCACGATCAAGAGTTTATAGGTTAATATTGCTTAGTGCTTAGTGAAATAGTGACAATACAGTAGCAAAATAATGTGCTGTGTGTGATTGCTTATAGATATAACACTCTTTATTGGAAGACAAGGCTTGGCATATAGAGGGAATGAAGAGGCAAGTTACTCTCTTAGCAAAACAGGAAACCTTGGGAACTTTTTAAAGTTTGTTTTGCTCATTTTAGAGTATGACGCGGTATTGAAAGTCCATGTTGATCAATGCATAGAAGAAAAAGCAAAAAAAAAACGGATGAAAGAGCTAAAGAAAAATGAAAAGTCAGGAACAAAGAAGAAACATTTTGGAAGAGGTTCCCTTGTTACATTCTTGTCCAAAACCTTTATTAAAAAACTAATGAAAGTAATTGGTACAGTTGGACGGCAAATGATTTTGAAATATTTATCAGACAGCATAATCTGCAGTTTAATGATTGACTCTACGCAAGATGTAGCAGTCATGGATCAACTGGCAGTTTGTGTTCGCTATGTCGTACAAGGAATTGTGTATGAGCGCCTACTTGGTTTGTGTGTTGTTAAAGACTCCAGTGACCAGCAACTATTTCAATCCATACAAACAATTTTAACAAACCATGACATACGTTTAACTAATGGAGTGGCATGTTCCTTTGATGGTGCTGCAAACATGAAAGGATGTTACAATGGCTACAAGCCCATCTCAAGAAAGAAACCCCCAACATAATTTATACTCACTGTATGGCACGTGTATTAAATTTGGTTGTGGCAGACTCAACAGTGAATTGTCTTCAGACTGAAAATCTATTTGGTTTGATGGAAGAGACAGCTTGCTTCATTGGTCAATCATACAAAAGAATGGCAATTTAGACGGAAGCCACAAAATCACGCTTCAAAGGCCAAGACCAATTATATAAATTGACAAAAATTGGCGTAACCAGATGATGGAGTAAGTACAAGGCTATAAGTTCCATAGTAGACTTTGAATCACTTTCAGCAGACTTTCAATTTAATGATTCTTGGAAGTTGGTAAATTTGCTTCGTGTACTGTTAGAAATATCTGAAGGGAACTTTGATTGCAAGACAAAGCTTACAGCCCGAACCCTCATTGGTCAGTGGACTAAATTTGAAAATATATTTACATCATTCGTCATCTTAGATCTTTTCAAAGTAACTTCTCCAGTTTCATTTTTTTTACAAAGTAAACATATGGATTATTCTGTTGCGTGGAGATTGGTCAAAAGCTTACTTCAACAAATCCGGGAAATGAGAGAAGACAGTCATTTTGATGATATACTAAGAAAGTGTAAAATGTATACTTCATGTATTAGTGAAAATATGGAAGATATAGAAATGGAAGTGGATTTCCCAGAAAAAAGAATGAGGAAAAAAAAGAAAATGTCAGGAGAACTTGCCGAGGATGAATCTGATTCCATGACACCTACCCAAAAGTTTAAAACTCTGTACGGTACTTCAATATTTTATATTGTGCTGCAAACAGCATTGAAGATCGCTTTGTAAAGAATGAGAACTTATTACAAGATTGTGCTGTTTTGGATCCTAAAAACTTCAAACAATTGCGAAACATCAATCAATACATCGCTGAGGCTGAGTCTCTACTGTAGCATGTGTGACTAAAGTTGACAAGTCCAAACTTATTACGGAACTGCAACAGTTTGCTGCAAACTACGATGTATTTAAGCTTTCTTTAGGTAAAAATAGTATCATTAATTTTGATGATTAATTGCTTACTAATGATGACGAGAAACCTCTATGTAAGACCGAAGAGAAGTTACGGTGTGCCCAATGTTTATCGTGTGCCTTTGCTATACTGTACAATCTGTCATCTCAATCAAGCCTGTGTAACAATTTGTACTCTGTTTACAAATACCTGCTTACAATACGATGCACTCAGGTTTCATGCGAAAGAGTTTTTCCAAAACTTAAAATTGTAAAAAATAAGTTAAGAAATTCTTTAGATCAAGAACTTCTAGGTAATTTAATTCTGATGAACTGTGAGAGGGACTTGTTTAAGAACGTAAATTGAGAGGCTATAATCAACGAAATAGCTTGCTCAAGTGAAGAGCTTAAGAAAATGTTAATAGTGTGATCTATAGTTAGTTATGACCATGGTTTGAGACTCTTTATGTTGCCGTTAGATAGCCTACATTCAACAACCAACATATTGATAATGTAATCATATTGTTATGTTATGCACTTCAAAATAATCGTATACAGGTTTTTTTGAAAATATTCATGTTTTTGAAGAAACTAGTAGTGAACAATGTGCATCATAATTATGGTCTTTAAGACATAATCTTATGTGTTTTTAAGAAACTGACACGCATTAACATTTTGTCTATAAATATATTAACCTAGACTTATTGTTTTTAAATAGCCTTTAATAAATCTATTTCTATGAAATTATACACGCATTACCATATTTATAACCTAATTTCCTAGTGTCAACAGGTACTTATTTTCTTTATTTCGTTGGCCTTATGTTAATATTAATAAATGTATGCTAAATGTATGGAGAATAATGAGTTTCAAAAAAGTTTTTTATATTACATTGGGAGTAACATTCGCAAGTGGGAGGGGGCCAAGACAAATTTTTGCCGAGGGCCCACAGAGCAGCCAGTCCGGCACTGATCATTAAGGAAAGAATTTAAACAATTCAAAAACAACTTTTCTAAGATCTTTGAAAATGTTGAGAGTAAGGAAATGGGTCTATAATTGCTTCTGTCTACCCTACTGCCTTTTTTATGAAGGGGCTTCACAATTGAAGTTTTAAGGGCATCAGGAAACTTCCCTTCAGCGTACGAATGATTTGCTATGATAGATAAAGGTCCCGCTAAGCAATGTGCGACACTCTTTAGTAGTTTAGAGGAGATGCCATCGAAACCAGCAGAATTGCTACATTTCAAAGATCTTATAATCAGGATCACTTCATGCTCACTGAGTGGATACAGGAAAAGAGAAGATAAGCAAGGTGGAACAGATAAAGGACGGCTTAAAGCTACAGGGTCTTCAAGGAAAGCATGGGAACTAAAAAAGGCATTAAAGGTATTTGCGATTTCATCCGGCTTTGAGAGAACGTTACCATTTTCTGAGGATATTGTAAGTGTTTTGAAGGACTTATTCGAGATTTTATTTGGAATAGTTTCATTGACAATATCCCAGACAGCCTTGGGCTTACTACCAGATGAGTTGAGATGAGCAAGAACATTTTCTGCTTTTGCTGCTTTGACCGCAGCCCTATATTGCCTTTTAAGATTAGTATACACAACTTTCAGGGGGTCCAGTGGATCAAAATTTTTTGTCAATTGAAATAAATCAAAGAGATCATCACGCATCTGCAACAATTGAGGATCCAGCTTAACTCGTGAATAAAAACGTTTTTGGCGAATCTTTATTCTTCTGCAGGGGAATGATAGATCAAAATAATAATTCAGAGTAGAATTAAAACTGTCAAATGCCTTATTTATATTCTGAGCCGATAAAACCAGATCCCAACATTCCTTTTCCAAGAGAGTTTTGAATATACGGATGTTATCATCGTTAAAAGACCCTGTGTGCTTGAACTTGGGAACATCACCGAACAAATCAGAGACCAACTTAATATCAGACACTTGAGCATGATGATCAGATATACCAGCCATTACAACTTCTGTGTTAAATGTCTGAGGACTTACATTACAAAATACATTATCAATGAGGGATTTACTACCATTGAATTCCCTTGTATACGAATGAACTGTATCATACAAGCCAAAAGACAACATAGCCTCAGAAAATTTCTTGGAAGAAAAGTCAGAAACAGATAAGTCAATATTAAAGTCACCTGCAACAATGGTTCTCATGTTAAGTTTGGAAAAGTGCTCAAGGCAGAAGCAAAGACGCTCTAAGAACTCAACAACGCATTCATTTGTTCTATGAGGGGGTCTATATACAGCCAGCAGGAAGTACGAAATGTCTTCTAAGTCGAAGGTTACAGCTGCAAATTCGCAGAAACCCTCGATACAGAACCTTTCAACATCTACTTTCCGGTAACAAAAACCATCCCTAACCATTATGCAAACTCCTCCCTTATCCATAGTTGATCTGCAATAACCAGATGCCACAGTGTAATCAACCAAACAGAAAGAATTCAACTCATCTTCACGAAGAAAATGTTCGGACATGCAAAAAATAGTAGGGGAAGCACTCTCAACAAAAATTTCAACTAGGTTGATCTTGGCCAAAATGCCTTGAACATTCTGATGGGCAATTCTAAGGACATTGCCACTGACCTTAGACAATGAGACTGGGTGTACTAAGTCGGTAGAGGTGGCCAAAGGATTGGGCATAAAAAATTCATGTGAGTATGTGAAGGATAGTTACTTGGCTGTGGATTGACTTGAGAGATGGTTGTGACATAGTTCTCTTTTTGAACGTTTCTACTGTTGTTTAAGTGTTTTCTTACTGTTGACTTTACATTGAAAGAGGCACTTGTGGTTATGTGGACTGGAATTCCCTGAATGGAGTTAGACTCGGCAGTCAGAGGTGGACAAATAATGTTCAAAAGCATTTCTGCTACACGTTTTTTCCCCAGCATATTCAGGTGGAGGCCAAACTTAGTGTAGAACACAGGCTGGAAGATTGAATTCAGAGACAAAAATGTTGCATGACTTGAATCAGAGACCAATTTACAAATCTGATCATTAATGGCCGATATACGGCTATTCAAACTAGGCTGATCTTGCCTGAGGGGCAACCCCACCACAATCAAACGTGTACTCAAGGAATTCTTCAACAGACTTTCAATCTTAGAAGGAATGCTATCATAACAGTGACCAGGATCAACATCATTAGTTCCAGCAATTAATACAATTGTATCATTTTTGGTCATACCTTTTAATACAAACTCAAAGTTATCGATAACTTGACTTAACTTAGGCGTTAGGTTTGACAATTCCAACATCATAAGTGTCTGAGCATTTACTTCGAATAATGCCAGATAGATGCCGCCCATGGCTATCCAACAAAAGAGTAACTCTACGTTTTCCATAGTTTGAAGTTTTTGTATATGAACTCTGAACTTGAGGACAAGATACTTGTGAGATCACATTTGCATTGTCATTATGTTTTTTTGTAAGCTTTTTTCGGCCAGTTTTTGGTATTTGCGGTGTTTGTGTTGAGACTGGTCTTATACTTGTTGACTTGGCTGGCACCTGTTTAGCGGTATTAGTTGTGATTACTTCCTTACCAACAACACTGTCGCTGGAGTCAACAATGGCCCGAGAATCGTCCTTTGCACTAGCCGCCACAACACTGTAATTGGCGTCAACATCCTGAGAATCGTCTCCCGCACTAACCGAACTTAACACATCAAATTTGTTACGCGTAAGAATACAACTTGATTCAGGTTTACTTTTTACAACTTTGTTCCTTTTGTTTTTGACAATTACCCAGTTACTGTCTGCAGTTTTCCTTAACTTAACCTTTAAGGGGCGAACATCATTATTTATCGAGATACAGGGTTTCTGAAAATCATTTGCATTGCTACCAAAAAAGCAACAGTCATACCAAACATGAAATGGAGTTAATCCCTTATCACCAATACAATAATAAGATAAAATATGCTTTGCATTACTTAACACATGGATCCCACATTCGAAAGAGTTTTTCTGCTGCAAACAAGACACCTCAACAACGTTTTTCTTAGGTATATTTAATTTACATGCAACCAAAGTTGCCGAGTCACAGTTTCTACCCTTGAGTGAGTCAAAGTGATAAGCTTTATTAGCTTGGATGTCGCAAAATAGCAGGCTCCAATGAGTCCCACTATCATCTTTGGCAGTATCTTTACTATTGCTTACACAACAAAGAATATGCTTATGTTTATCAAAAGAAGAAACCTTCATTACATCTGCTACTTCCCTACAACCAGAAAACTTCAAAATCTGTGTGGCAGAAGGCCCTAACAAAATTACATCACCATTGGTTACACTTTCAGACATAGTACTAAAATATGAGTTTAAGATAGTGTCATCTAGCCATTTATCACTGCTCCATGATTGTTTTTGTTTAGACAAAACACATTATTTAGTTTCAGTATCAACCTTATATTTAAGCTTAATATTAACATCAGTTAAAAATTTTGTTTTGTCACATAAAGCAGTGTTTTCTTTCTTTAGTTTGTCTAGTTTAGCACATAGATCATTGTGCTCGGCTAGTAAACTATTATACCTTAAGCTACAATTTTTTAGTTCTGTTTCCAACTCAAGGACTCTTTTTTTCCACTTACTGACTTCAACCACGATAGAATCTTGGAGTTCTAAAGAATGGTTAACATCCTTGTGTCTAAGCTCTTTTTCCTGCTCCAGCTTAGATGTCAGAGTAGCTATATCAGTAAGTGAGCTATTTGCAATGGTAGTTGATGAATGACATTCAAGTTTAATAGCATCAACTGCTTGGATTAGTGAACCAATTGCAGTTGTTAACATATCTAAATTTACATTTGGATCGCTGTTTGATAAACTATTTAATTCAAGAGATACACTTCGGATTGCATCCTCAATATCCAAAGAGGGTTCTGAAATGAATTCCTCCATAATTCAGCAAGTAAAACACACCCCTTTGATACAAAAACTCCTATATAAACAATTCAAAGCACAAAATACTGAAAAATAAACATGTGTATTTCATACAATTAAATTTAGTACAATAAGAAAAATAAAGTCAGTTGGCCGAATATTTGGTGGGCCTGAAGAAGAGCCGAGGCAGCCTGCACTCGTTGGTGTAAGGCGGGTAGTTGGCCGTGAACAGCAGGAGTAGCGAAATGATCCTTCTCATGGGACGCAGGTGCGCCTGCAGATGTCGTGATGCCAGAGCTGAAGCAGCCACATGCTTAAGGGAATGTTGTAACTCCCAAGGATGGTTGGTAAACCTGCTTCCGGCGAGTAGCTCGGTGACGTAGTTCTCCCTCTCCACTCCTCAATTTATTGATGAAGTTGGTCCAGCTGAGGCCAAGTCGTTATTCGACAGGTTAGACGACAGTTTATTCCACCAATACATCGATGACTTACGCTGACAGATGCAATTGTTGGGTGGATCTGCTAGCAGAGTAGTTAACAAATAGCCTCCACGTATTTAAACAGTGAGTAGATCATGTTAAAAAATTTTTAAATCAAAAATCACAAGAGCTAAAAATCCTACGTGGATCTGTAGGCAGCCAGTGCTGCCAATCCCTATTTGTCCTATTTGTCAGCCGATATACAACCAAGGGATTTTTTTTGTGATGCGACCAGGATTTTTCACATACTATACCAAGGGATTTACAGCAGCAACGAAACCGAAAGATTTGACGGCCACGAAATGACGGAGAGATTTTGATCGAAGTTACAGAGACAGACAATACCGAGATTGACCAAAGACAGAGATCGACAGTGATAACAGAGATTTGATGGCCGTGTACTTACTGAATCTCTAGGATATAATCAATAAATCTACCAAAGACTACACAATTGATAGATTGTCCTCCCTCAATTCGAAAAAAAAGAGTTTTCTGATTTGTTGCAAATTTCTCCATGTTTGGGAGAAGCTTGAGCCCCCCTGGGTTCCTGCCTGCTAACTTCTTTGGTTTATGTTGTCACTTATTTCATTTAAGTAGTTCAATACTGATTAAATATGTAGAATTGTTTTTCAAATTAAAGAACAAAAAACATAAAATTTGTTTTTAATTTTAATAGATGTTATATTATGCCTGTGTCTATATAGTGGAAAATAATAGAATAAATATCAGTTTTTTGCAGCGCTTTGCGCTGCATGGGGTTAATCTAGTTTATATATAAAACTCAAATCTGTTATGTGTTTCTTACTAAAACCCATTAAAAATTCCATGTTCTGAATAACTGGACAACCCCCTGACTCGACAACCTCTGTGTCCACAAATAGTTGAGTTAGTGAGGTTTTACTGTAACTCCAAGGAGATAAAGGGCAACCCCAGCATCTCATCATATATTAATCTAAAACATTTTTTCCTAACTCAGTATGATAACAAATATTTTTCCAAAAAGGAACCAATAAACTTATTCAAAATAGTAACTTCTTCAAACTTTCTTTAAATTAGAAAAGGGTTTCTTAGGTAAAATCTCAAAACTATTCTGAAAAATCATAACTTACCATATTTGTAGTTTAATTTTCTTCCCATCTAATTCTATTGTCCTTATCTTGAAGTCTATACCTAAAAATAATTCAAAGTAATGTAAATTGAGCAGCAGTTTTATGAGTTACTTAAGTGTTCAGCAAAAAGAAAGCAAATTAAAAAATATCAAACCATCTAATGAAATCAGCCTAAATTATCCAAATTTTTATTGAGTGTTTGGTACAGTGGGGGCCGGCCCATAAGGTCTCTCAAACGCCGCCCCCCCAGATTTTCAAATATACTGAATTAAATTAATTTACACCTGTATCCGATAACTGCGTAATACCCCCGTTGCAGCAGACCTGCATACTCAGCGAATTTCAAATGCAAAACATCATATTTCAATCCAACATAGCGATATTTGACATGTTTTTGTAAGCTCCATAAGAATAACATGGGGAATGAGTATGCAGGTTTGCAGCTACAGGTATACTAAAACTGCGTGGTATTAATTAAATATTTAGTATATCTGAACTAGAAAAAGCCATTTAGCAAGTTTTATCAAGATATGTTGAGAAATAAGCGAGGAATAGAATTTTATTTATTTCCCATAAGGTTAACATTGGGACAACGTACTGTGTTTACCATTTTCAATATCTCGGTAACCAATGGACTTAGAGCAGTGATTCAAAATACTAAATTGTTTGTTTTTTCGAGCTGAATTTAATGGTGCTAACAAAAATTGGATTATTTTTATTTTTCTATGTGAAAACCCCAAAAAGCCCATTTTTGGGGGGGTTTATCCCCCTTTACCCCCCCTTCCAATGGTCCGATCGGGCTGGTTTTCGAACTCATCCGAATAATTACTACTTTACACGCCTGTGCCAAATTTCATTCCGATCGGACCATTTTTGCGAGCGCTATCGTGCTTACAGACACATATATATATATATATATCTACAAATTTGAACGAATGGTGTTTTTGGTATCTGGGGGCACCAAAATGAAAAGTCATAATGGTCCCGGGCTTAAGTCTTACCATGAGACCTACGGTAATAGCTTCTTCCCTATAGGGGAAATTCGCTAATACAGTATATCTTAACTAAAAGAAGCCATATAAGCCTACCAAGTTTTATCAAGATACGTTAAAAAATAAGGAAGATATATATATATATATATATATATATATATAATTGCAGCTGGCTTTTACAATTTAATCAAATGGGAAAATGACCAGCTGTTTAAGTTTAAGTAAAAATTTCATAAACGTCATCAGTAAAAGACTGTATTCACTGTAGTACATTTATTTGACATATTTAGTTATCTGGCCTTTAAATAAGCCATATGTCTGTATCCACCATATGGCTTTGAATCAAACTATAGCTCATATGATTTAATATAAACAAAGCAGACGTTTTAGATCCCAATGCTACTTAAATGGTAGTTATTTTATGTTATTTTTTGTTTTCTAGCAAACTTTAAGAAATTACAGTACTTTTCCTGAGTCCCTGACATTAAAACATTTAATTTGAGCCCTTTTCCCTCATCCTGTGACTTGCCAAATGCCCACAATTGCTATTCAAAAATAAATTATTCTCCATAAGATTAGTATGGAAAAGTGCAGGTTCGCTGCTACAGAAATTTGAAAATGAGGTATCATAGGCTACAATCCAATACATCTAAACTATATGAAGCCACATAACATGTTTTATCAAGATATGTTGAGGAATAAGAAAGCTATCCAATTTTATTTACCTCTCATAAGGTTAACATTGGGAAAGAGAGTACACAGGTTTGCTGCCTCAGGAATTTGATGATTTGGGTAGTTTAAGCCATAATCAAGTAGATATTAACTGTATGAAGCGCCGTGCCAGTTCTTATCAGGATATTTTGAGAAATGAGCAAACTACACAACTTTTTTTACTACCCATAAGGTTAACATGGAGAATGAGTATGTAGGTTTGCTGCCATGAAAATGTAAAAATAGGGTATTTTAGGCCATAATCCAGTATATTTCAACTAGATGAAGCCACATACAAAGTTTTATCAAGATGCGTTAAGAAATAAGGAAGATATATAGGATTTTTTTTATTTCCCATAAGGATAACATGGGAAATGAGTATGCAGGTTTGCTGCCATAAAAATTGAAATATTGGGGATTTTAGACTAAAATACATTAGATCTCATCTAGATGAAGCCACAAACCAAGTTTAATTAAGATATGTTGAGAAATGAGCGAGATATAGAATTTTACTTATTCCCCATAAGGTTAACATTGGGACAACGTACTGTGTTTACCACTTTCAATATCTCGGTAACCAATGGACATAGAGCAATGATTCAAAATACTAAATTGTTTGTTTTTTTGAGGCGAATCCAATGGTGCCAACAAAAATTTGATTAATTTGATTTTACTATGTAAAAACCCATAAAAACCCATTTTTGGGGGGGTTTATCCCCCTTTACCCCCCCTTCCGATGGTCCGATCGGGCTGGTTTACGAACTTGTCCAATCGTTTACCACTTTACATGTCTGTACCAAATTTCATTAAGATCGGACCATATTTACGGCCGCTATCGTGCTCACAGACACATATATATAGATAGATAGATAGATAGATAGTTCTTGTCATTTATTGCATATATATATATATATATAAATTCGAACGAATGGTGTTTTTTGCTTCTGGTGGCCCCAAAACGAAAAGTTATCATGGTCTCGGGCTTAGGTCTTACCATGAGACCTACGGTAATAGCTTCTTCCCTATAGGTGAAATTCGCTAAAAGCTACTAATTTTCATTATACTGAATATTAATGATAAATTCCTTTCAACTATATGTATCGAAATGTTTTGCGAAAGTATTCAGGTGTCAACTGCTATTGCGTGAAAATCTTGCAGACGCTGTCCAGAGCGTCCCAATCCTAACGCAAACTATCTTATGGCAAATACAGCAGACAGTGGAGAGGGTGCTCTGACGTCATTGCCGTGTTGTGTTATCGCCGTCTGGGGCTACGTTCGAAGATGCACGTGCACATCAGTAGACAGTGCAGCCACCACAATCTATTTAGGGCAATAAGAAGCTAAACCTTTGCTGCTGTTATGATTGAACGATTCATGTTGGCGCACCTGTTGCTTATTTATTGTAGTAACCATAGCAACCCACCAACCTCTCTAACCTCTAAACGTAACCTAAATGGTGAGGTATGGGAGCTGAAGTGAGGATATTTGTTTAGCCTATATGCTTTGTTTCATGTATCTATTTCACTTCCAATGAGTCGATAATTAATTAGGGATGGTGATAAGTGATTGTTATTATTTTAATATTGAATTCAGCGGATATTGGTAATATTACACAGACCATGTGAATAGCAATTAAAGGTAGGTGTAATACACAAAAACCGTTATATGCTCTTGTAGTAGGCCTAGTTATTAGTAGGCGAGTACTCCTGTTCATTTAACCCACCAGCCGCCACTGGTTTGGTAGGCCTACCAAAGCCTTCAAATTTC
This sequence comes from Flexamia atlantica, assembly GCA_035578135.1. Lineage (NCBI taxonomy): Eukaryota > Metazoa > Arthropoda > Insecta > Hemiptera > Cicadellidae > Flexamia > Flexamia atlantica. The sequence continues at coordinate 161,299,247 of JAQJVK010000001.1, forward strand.
TAGGGGCCATCTGACAACGGACTCCATTGAGGGGAAGATGCTGCTGGGCGGATACAGCTGGAATACTACATGGCTGACTTCCATCCGTCTGTGCTGCTCCAGAAGAGGTGAGACAGAAGTGGTGACCCCAGAAGAGAAGAGGACAGCAAGAGGTTTATGTCAACTCAGCGATCATATAGTACATATGGACGGAGCACTCAATGCGCGACATGAAGCCATAAATCGTTAAAGCCTTTTTTTGAAAAATTTTTATTTTTGATGTTTTTTATAGGTTTTTATGGGGTTAAACACCTACCCTTCAAAAATCAAAAACTCAAAAAAAATTGAAAAAAGGCCTGGAGATACCTACATGCCAAATTTCATGAATGCCAAATTTCATGAAAATCTTATCATCTCTAGCTTTATTTCCATGCACACATGCACGCGATCTGATCATCTCTAGCTTTGTTTACATGCACATGCGACACACATACGGACAGATAGATACTACTCCGAAAACCGCTTTTTTGGATTCAGGGAGCTCTAAAACGAAAATTTCCACTAACAACTCAAATTTGAGAATTTCAACAAAAACAATATTTCCTCCATATACTATGTATAGGGAGGAGGGTAAATGCTCACTTTACGGTACTACTCCCGAAATTGAAAATTTTGTTCAAATTGTAGGAAATTTTGCGCTGATTCCGGAAATTATAGTCGGAAAATGCTGGAAAATCGGAAAAACCGGAAAAAACTTTTTTTTATGGAAATAGGTCATATGGGTACTCAAATTAACCGGGAGAGTGAGCTGAACAAAGAATATGCAAGAATTTTCAAGATCCGACGAATATTAACGGAGATACAGCCGGAAAAGCGTCGGAAAATCCGAAGAAAAACTTCGCCAAAAATATGTCATGTGGGTACTCAAATTAACGGAAATTGAGAGCTGAACAATATTATGAGAGAATTTTCATAATCTAACATGTGGTAACAGAAAAAAAATTAAAAAACATTAAATAAGTTGATACATTATTTTTGTTAGGTTGTTATAGGTTATATATACATTCATTGTAGGAATTAGGTAGATTAAGTATGATTATGTTAGTTTGGATTGGATGAGGTCAGGTTTAGTTAGGTAAGGTTAGGATAGGTTACATTATGTTAGGTTAAGGTTAGGTAAGGTTACATTATGTTAAGTTATATTAGGGTTCGTTTAAAATTCTATTGTAGAGTAAAGATAAGGTTGGGAAAGTGAAAACATGACAAAAAATATATCACTCTAATAATAACAAATACAAACTCTGCCAATAAATCATATCTTACCTATCCTAAGCTATCCTATCCTAACCTAACCAAACCTAACCTAACCTAACCAATTCTAACCTAAGCTAACCCTTACTTATCTAAACCAACTTAATATAGCACAGCCTAAGCTAAGTTACGAAAAATTGAGCGAATTCATATCAAATTAACAAAAAATAACCCATTTTGTACAAATCTACAGCTTTTACGACACTTTTCTTGCTGCAATTCCATTAATATGCATCGGATCTCAAAAATGCTTCCATATTCTTGCTCAGCTCATTCTCCCAGTTAATTTGAGTACCCACATGACCCATTTCTGGGATGAAAAGTTCTTCCCGGTTTTCCCAAATTTCCGGCATTTTCCTACGTTTTCCGTGGAAAAAAATTATCATTTTCAGAATCAGCGCGTTATTTCCTAAATTTTGAAAAAAAATTTTCAATTTCGGGAGTAGTACCATAAAGTGGACATTTACCGGGAGGGGAAAGTAAAAATACAAACCATCTTAGGTACTTGTCATGCAACCAAAAATTATGGCTCATATTTTTGTCTCATTTTTATAAATCAAAAGACCAAAGTGAAATTAGTACAATATGCTATTCACAAGATAGGCCATGATTGAACAAAAGACTTTAATGTCGTATTTTGTGGTTCTCCATGAGGTCAACTGAATACAGCTGAAACTCCGATTTCCGTTTAATTCTACTTATAAACAACATCCTTTCCTTCACACTTCAGAGAATATTTTTTGAGTGACATAATCTGATAATGTAAATAAATTAGGATAAATTCTTTACATATGGTATGCAAACCGTAGCAGTTGGTCTCAAAATTTCGTGTTGGCTAGACGCATCAGTTACCTCAGTATTACTTAATGAATGAGTTTTGAGTTTTTCGTAGGAAGGAAACACTCTTTTGTGTTGACGCCTCCAAAAATAGATCGCAATAATTAATCTTCCTGATAAGAACTCTAATAGTATCAAAAACTCGGTTTGAACTTCGAGCTTTTTCAAAGTCTCGAGGGGTCCGAACTTCATATATGATCTTCTGCCTTTACAGATTATGTTTATGGTAATTATTGTTTGTAAATTTTGCTCAGGTTTAGTAATTGAACTTCTCAATATAATTCAAATATCAGTTGGACAAAGATCAGTTTAGTTTAAGTGTACTCTGTTTAGGTTTTGGTAATCAAATATAAACAATTAGGCTATCGTGTTTAACTCAATCGATATGGGTAGGCCCTACTGTTCCAACAACCGACAGTAATGAGGCCTAATGAAGAATCATCGATAACAAACAATAACCAAAACCATTAAGTCAATTATATATCGATTCTCTCACGAACAATAAAACATAAAAACTCTAGCCTATAAGTTAAAACTAAATTAAACATAATGAAAGCTAACCAAAATAGTAGTTTATGCATAGATTGTATTATGAATGTCTTGAAGCCACGAGTGAGATGTAAGTTAGAACACGAGCGAAGCGAGTGTTCTAAATTTCTCACGAGTGACTTAAAGGCATAATACAATCGTTGCATACACTACTTTATCTACGACCAACAATGTAGGCCTACGACATAATTTCCCCCAAAGTTAAACAAAACTCATGCCTTTACTAATTATGGAATAGGTCAACTCAAATTTGAGGTTAGGCACATAAGCAGACTTAACCATGAATCGTTGTGGAACAATCAGCTGATGGGATAAGTCAACTCAAACATGAATCTAATACAACAATCAGCTGATGTGCGAATTGCACGATTGTCATTATGACACTACTTTCGTCAAATGCCGCGCTCCCATTGGTCTAGAACCTGTATCATAAAGTGACACCAGTTGCATGAAGTTAACTTTATGCAACTGGTTTGTATTTGGTTTAATAATGGACCTCATTATGACATTAGTTGTGACATCGTTATTGGTGATTATTGCAATGGTCGTAGATAAACAAAATTAAAACATTACTAACGTTATTGGTGATTATTGCAATGGTCGTAGATAAACAAAATTAAAACATTACTAATATAATTAACAAACTAAACAACCTAGGCTATAACTTACCTTATTCCTCATCATCCGCCACCTTGTACTAAGATATTATCGATATATATACTTACATAGAGGAACAAAACAATTGATAGTAAATACATAATGGATTCAGATGTCAAGTTCAGTCCAACAAATAATATTATCTAACTTCGAATATCGGTAGATCGTTCCGATATGTTTTCTTAAAAATCAGACGTTGAATCGTCTGCTATAGAAACAATATGAAAATCGTACCGTCTCGAACCAAGCCAAATACTGAAAAACTCAAGTAAAAAACCTCGATGTCTCGAATATTCGTAAATCCCTAGTTTTTACCCAATTCCACAGCATTTCCAACAAAAACTAACAGTTCTTGAGTAAGCATGTTGATTCCCATCAGAGCAAATTCAAAAATTTGTTCATTTGCAGCTTGCATGTACTCTATATGGACGGTTTTATGCATAAGTGGACCAAGCGCCACTTTTTCAGAAATTGAGTTATTTATACCACCTGAAAGAGGATTTTTTCCTCTATTTTTTCCAATAATTCCCATATTTCTCTTTGGAATGCCCTTTTTTTTATTAAAGATCAATTCCGACCATGTCATTAATTAGACATTTGTATTATGCATAACAGGACCAAACACCAGTTGTTTCGCATCAACGGACCAAGTGCAGGAAAACTGATTCTGCAGTTTTACATAAATGGACCAAGTATGGTATATTTTGCATTAATATGATATATTTCGCATAAATGGACCAAGTGTGGACCAGTTTTTGGTATAGTGTCGAACTATTATTGAGGTTCTACTGTAGTAGGCTAAGTTGAAAGACTTTGAAATTTTAAGACTGAATTTTCAAGCCTTATTTTATAACAATATGTAGGCTAACATTGTTATTTACTTATCATTAAAGTAATTTTTGGTATATTTCGAGTTTTATTGATGATCCCAAAAATAATGTACTATTTTAAGTCCCTATTGTAATACCAAATCATTGTACTGTAGTAGATTTTTAGCGAATTTCCTTAAAGGAATAAGCTATTACGGTAGTGCTCATGGTAAGACTTAAGTCCGAGACCATGTTAACTTTTCATTTTGGGGTCCCCAGAAGCAAAAAACACCATTCATTCAAATTTATATATATATATATATATATATATATATATATATATATATGTCTGTTAACACGATAGCGGCCGTAAATATGGTCCGATCTTAATGAAATTTGGTACAGACGTGTAAAGTGGTAATCACTCGGACGATTTCGTGAACCAGCCCAATCGGACCACCGGAAGGGGGGTAAAGGGGGATAAACCCCCCCAAAAATGGGTTTTTTTGAGTTTTTTACATAGAAAAATAAAATTTATCAAATTTTTGTTGGCACCATTGAATTCAGCTCAAAAAAACAAACAATTTAGTATTTTGAATTACTGCTCTATGTCTATTGGTTACCGAGATATTGAAAGTGGTAAACACAGTACGTTGTCTCAATGTTAACCTTATGGGAAATAAGTAAAATTCTATATTTAGCTTATTTCTCAACATATCTTGATAAAAATTGGTAAATGGCTTCTTCTAGTTCAGATCTACTAAATAATGAATTAAAACCAACCAGTTTAAACATACCTGTAGCAGCAAACCTGCATACTCATTTCCCATGTTATTCTTATGGAGCTTACAAAAACATGTCAAATCTCACTATGTTGGATTGAAATATGTTGTTTTGCACTTGAAATTCGCTGAGTATGCAGGTCTGCTGCAACGGGGGTATTAATAATTAAAAAGTATTTACTTGATTATGCATAAAACGACCAAGAGACTGCAAGGAAGTGGCTATAATAAAAATCTGGCATCAAAATATTTGCATAATACCCCCGTTGCAGCAGACCTGCATACTCAGCGAATTTCAAATGCAAAACAACATATTTCAATCAAACATAGCAAGATTTGATATGTTTTGGTAAGCTCCATAAGAATAACATGGGGAATGAGTATGCAGGTTCGCTGCTACAGGTATATTAAAACTGGGTGGTTTTAATTCAATATTTAGTAGATCTGAACTAGAATAAGCTATTTACCAAGTTTTAACAAGATATGTTGAGAAATAACCGAGATATCGAATTTTACTTATTTCCCATAAGGTTAACATTGGGACAACGTACTGTGTTTACCACTTTCATTATCTCGGAAACCAATGGACATAGAGCAGTGATTCAAAATACTAAATTGTTTGTTTTTTTGAGCTGAATTCAATGGTGCCCACAAAAATTTGATAAATTTTATTTTTCTATGTGAAAAACTCAAAAAACCCATTTTTGGGGGGGTTTACCCCCCTTTACCCCCCCTTCCGGTGGTCCGATCGGGCTGGTTCACGAACTCGTCCAATTGATTACCACTTTACATGTCCATACCAAATTTCATAAAGATCAGACCATTTTTGCGGCCGCTATCGTGCTAACAGACACATAGATATATATATATATATATATAGATATATATATATATATATATAGATATATATATATATAAAAATTCGAACGAATAGTGTTTTTTGCTTCTGGGGGCCCCAAAACGAAAAGTTATAGTGGTCCCGAGCTTAGGTCTTACCATGAGACCTACGGTAATAGCTTCTTCCCTATAGGGGAAATTCGCTAAAAGGACCAAGAGCCACTTTTGCTTATAATACCTAGTCAAAGTATATGTGGCCCAGACTTTTGTGTTTTTATTGAAGAATACATTATTATCTATCGAAATAACAATATTTGTTTCTTTTAATGCTTATTTTTTTCAAAAATCTGGTTTTGCATAAAAGGACCAACCGCCTTTTTCAACTTTGACCTTTAATATCTCCTAGGAAACTAAAAAGTCATTCATAATAATTATATTTTTAAAAAACAAAACTCATTCTTGTTGCAGAAAACCAAACAGAAAATGCTAATAATAAATAAGGGAGAAACCATGTTAAAAAAACTTTGACCCTTAATATCTCAGTTTCAACTTAGTGGCGCTTGGTTCACTTATGCTTAAAACCGTCCATATAATAACCCTGACAATAGTGTAAGTCTCAACATAGGGCGTACTTGTACTAATAGTGATAAACAGTACTGGGTTACAATTAAACCGACATTCATAGCGGTTATTTGGAAGTCAGTTCAGTGTATATTTGTAACATAGACCTATCTATAAAAATACTATACTGATTTGGTACACCTCTCCCATAGCCTACACTCCAAAATAAGGTATGAGTTTCAGATCTGATCTTCTGCCGTTTGTTTCTAAAGCAAATACAACATCTGATTTCAAAGAAAACACAATCGAAGGATCTACCAGTGCACAAACTTCGATATATAGATTGTTGGGTAGGTCTTGACAACCAATTCCTTTGTATTTAAAAACTAATTGTCAATCTTTTTTTTACTCAATGGAAATTTATTATAGATAGGCCTGGAAACTGCATAAGATGGCAGATAATAAGAAATAAGGTAATTGTTCAGCCTGTGACGGCAGAAGACCAGATATGAAACTGAAAATAATTCTAAAACAGCAAGCTGAAAGAAGTCAGAGGGCCTTCAATTCCACTATCTAACAGAACCCAAACTGTAACAGGAAAAATAACATAAAAAAAGCTGAAAATGAACCTGACAAGTGAACAAATTAATAATAATCATAAATAAAAAACATAATAATGTAAAAGATGAAATTATCATTAAAAATAAAATATTACTAAGGTTATCAAAACTGAAAAATTCAGATTACCGATTGTTGATATAAATGTCGTGTTGAAGGCATCTTCTGAAAACCTAAATAAAACACAGGTCTTTCCAACACCAGAATCGCCAATTAATAGAAGTTTGAAAAGATAGTCGTAAGATTTTGCCATTGTAACTACAAAATATACACCACAATCTGTTGCTCGATGACTGCTCCTTCATCCATTACATACCACAGCCATTATGATAAAATCTTTGCAAAACAAGTCAATTTCAAGAATAACATCTGAAAAATAATATCCTTAGATGCTGTATAAAATAATATCGCACGTAAGAATTAGTAATCGAGAATATTTACCGTCGTAAACTTTTACAAAGCATAAACAATTGTCAAACAAATTTACTTCATTCGAACTAAACATAAAGTGCACTATTACAAATTTCGTTCAGGTGTAATCTAAAATTATTCCTTATTCCTTATTCTCGTCATTCAAATAATCCTGGACAAAGGAATACTGTACGTTTGACTTTATAACTAAAGCCTAAAAAAATTATATTTTTTTTAATTAATGGTAATACTCATTGATTACTAACAAATTTCATTCTCCAACAAAACTCATTCATTGAAAGAATTTTACTCTTCTACAGTACAGCTTTAGGGTAAGAAAACCCTTCATTAACATGTCAGCCACTACTAACAAATCCACTATCAATCAATCAACCATCAATCATCAATTAATTTAGTGTCCCGGTTGTACCGGGCACTTTGAAAACTCCAACGCCGCAGCGGCCAGACGGAGGCAATAGTAGGTACAAGGTACATTGATAAAGGGATATAAAAGGAGGAAAGGGACTTAATATCCTTTTATCTATGAAGGTAGGCAGGCCGCGCCGCGGCCTTCAACCTGGCAACGCCGCTTCTCAAGGGTTTTTTGTATAGTAAAAACCCATATACAGCCAGCTGGTTTCTAGTAAACAAAAATACTGCCATAGTGCCATATGAATATGGATAAAGAAATCAGCTGAACCCTTAGGCCTTAGGCACGATGTTGCCACCAGAGATGGCTATGTCCGTATCTATTTTAGTGAAAGAGGGAGGGAATTGAAAAGTTATTTTATGATAAAAAATACTATTTTTCAAAACTGTCTTGATATGTTGTAGGATTGGAATTACTGAGTCTGTAATAATTAAGCAGCCCCGATACAATTCACCAATTGACTAGCCGCAGCTAGTCAACTAGCTGTGGGGAACCCCAAACTCCACAGGAATTCCTGTGGAGTTTGGGGTTCCCCTGGGTTCGGTACTTGGGCCGACTCTATTCCTCGTCATGATCAACGACTTAGATGATCTCGGAACGACATTCATGTTTGCAGACGACACCTCTCTGATCTCTGCTGGCAATGACCTTGACTGGAGGTTTGGCCAATATAATTTCTCTCAAACGAACAGGGAATTCTGTAAACGACATTCTTATTTTTCTGTTTCACATCAGTGGGTTTTACTTTAGTTACAACACCCCTGATCGTTGTGTTTGACCTAAATACTGTCCTGATGTTATGTTTAGAATTTATACGCCTAATTTTCTCGGATAAATTCTTTACATATGGTATGCAAACCGTAGCAGTTGGTCTCAAAATTTCGTGTTGACTAGACGCATCAGTTACCTCAGTATTACTTAATACTTTTTAGAGCTTTTACGAATATTTTTCTCGGATAGCCACTTTTTCCAGGGAAAATTTTATAAAATCTAGTTCCTTATCAAAGAGATCTTGACTACTACAGATACGTTTCGCCCTTTTTAACATCTCTTAAAAAAAATTTTAAGTTTAAATGTAGTACAAAAAACTGTCTTAAAATGGGGATTGGGAAATGTAGACGATGCCCGACTGACGCTGTTTGCAGAAATATCTGTCTTTACAATTCGTCAATTATACCTAAAGAGTTTTTTAATTAATTAATATTTTCAAAAATCATGGCGTCATCTTTCAAGAAATCTCCAACACTCAAAACACTAGATATTTTTCAAAAATTGGAATCACGGTTTTGCAAATTAATTACACCTTTTCCACAACCAACTCATTTTACATCTCACACATAGTCTACCGCAATATTTGTGACTTTTTTAGTAACCTAAAGATTTTTTAATTTCTCTCCCTAAGTTTGTTTAAAATCCGAGTAAATGAATTTATCTTCAGCTTAGGTATGGACAATGCCGATGCTATCATCACGGCCGATTACAGACGTGTCTCACCATATTACTAGAAATGGCTATAGTCTGACCCGACCTTTGTACCTACTGTTTATCCCCGCCGACCACACCTCTCTCTCCTGCTTGCCGACAGGATTCAAAATAGTTATTCCCGCCAGCTGTTAATCAGGTTTTTTTTTGTATTTTTAATTCTGCGTTAAAAATTTATTTTATACTACAAATATAGCAACTTCTTAATTCCCTCAATCTTCCCGATTTGAACCTCAAACTATTCTTATTAAATTTTTTTAACTGTTCCCAATTTTTTGGTCTTAGTTTATAATTTGTAAAGCAACCCAGCGGACGCACAGGCTACCTGCCTATGTCTGCTGATTTCCTAGTCTTTAATTTTCACTATAGGCTACATCAATTATGTATTTTTTAGTTTTATTTGATCATTTATAAAAGATTTATGTTTACCAGCATTTTTGTAACTTTTCATGTATTTGCTTAAGTTTGTATGGGAATGAACCTTTCTTTCATTCATTCATTCTTTTTTAGCGAATTTCCCCTATAGGGAAGTTAGCGAATTTCCCTATAGGGAAGAAGCTATTACCGTAGGTTTCATGGTAAGACCTAAGCCCAAGCCCGGGACCACCATAACTTTTCGTTTTGGGGTCACCAGAAGCCAAAAACTCCATTCGTTCAAATATATATATATATATATATATATGAAATGAAATGAAAATTCTTTATTTTACCATGCAAAGCTAGGGCCACATGGCCCTTTCTTACACTTAACATGGATTAACTAAATATATACAAAATAATGAACAGAAGGATGAGCCACTGAACAACTTAACTATTTACATTAAAAAAATATAACTTAAAAATAAACTTGCCTGATATTCACAGAAAATATATACAAAATCGGCAAATAAAAAAACTGTTCCAATCACACACTCAAGCACAACATGCATCAGCAATCGCGCAAACGCGGAAACCCTAAAAGACGCGCCAGCCGAGACCATCCGCTCAAGTTAAAATGTTTTCAGTGCTGCCACAAACTGGGAGTGCTTATCATGGGATCTGACCTCCATAGGTAGGGTATTCCACAGACGGCAGGCGGTAACAACAAAACCCCTGTCATAAGCTGTGGTCACATGATGAGGTATACGCAAAGTAATTGAGGAAGAATGTGAAATACGGAAACTATCTTGAGACACACATTTAAAATCGGTTTTATAATATTTTGGAAAGTTGGTTTTCAAAATTGAGAAAAGCAATGAAAGAATTTAATTGCTCTTTGATCTTGCAATTTCAAAATGTGTGCCTCAATGTAGCATGGCGTGATATGCTCATCGCGTTTAAGACCATACACATACTTCAGGCAATAATTCTGAGATCGCTGGAGCATACCCGCCTGAGCAACAGTCATGTCATTGATCACGGAGTTACAGTAAGTAAAGTGGGGTAGTACTAATGATTTAATCAAGTGTAGTTATGCTGTGGTAAAAAGTTCTGTAGTTTTGTTGAGTGAATGAATAGAGGCAAAAACCTTTCTACGTATGTCAGTAACTGCGTCATCCCAAGAAAGTGTGGAGTTAAATGTCACTCCAAGATTCTTTACTTTGTCATAGTACGGTAGTGCATTGCTACCAACCGTGATAGGATTGATGGTGTCAAAGTCAATGGAGTTTTGAAGTCGAGGATGGCAAATTACATTCGGTTTAGTCTTTTCGTGATTTAGACTCAGTCCATGGTTTTCAGTCCAAGTAATTATTTTATTTACGTCTTCATTTATCTTTCCAACACAGTCGTTTACGTTATTTGTGGTAAAATTGCAATAAATTTGCAAGTCATCAGCGTACATGTGGTATTTGCAGTGGATCAGAGTTGTGTATATGTCATTAACGTATAGTAAAAATAACAGTGGTCCAAGGATTGATCCCTGAGGCACACCGCATGTAACTGTCTCCCAGTCCGATCTTGTATCTCCAACACGACCTTCTAATCGTAGAAAATGCCGCAACGGTTGCGCATGCGCAGTAGCGTCATTGCCATGTATCTGTTACATCCAAAGGAGCAGTTAAATTGGTCCGAAGTTCCAGTTATTTGCTAGTAACAGGCCACAGTTGACTGACGCCGCGATTGTGATTATTTCGATTAGAGTGCCGCAATTTCTTTTTTTCCTTTCCTAATCTCTTGCCTACCCATCTTGCGACACTTAAGTTAGAACGATTTGCTACAGAAGTTTGTTTTGTTATTATATCGTTGTTGTTTTGTCATGGTTTTCTATCGAAATGGTGCCGTGTTTTGATTAGCAAGAGGAACTCAACTCATTATTATTATCTATTATACTAATTTGCTAAGGAATTTATTGTGTATAGCAAAACTCCTTTATTTATGAACCGATTTTGATGATTGAGGTGTCAAATTAAAGGGAATTTTCTGAAGAGGTTATGGAATAATTTTTGTAATCCTAAGTTCAAAGTGCTTTGCCCCACTGGACTTTAAAATTCCCATGTATTTTAAATGGAAGTATATTTTACCAAACATATGGTTTATATAAACTCTTTTTATTTTAATTATCAGCTGTCTTGAGCAAAACCTTAATGTCTACCTTCTGTCACTTTGATATTTATTTACATTTTTTGGTAATTTTTTTAGTTTACAACAACTAATTTGTGAAAGCATTCATATCTTGGTGGATTATTAATATTGAAATATAATATTCAAAACTGGACTTTAAAATTCCCATGTATTTTAAATGGAAGTATATTTTACCAAACATATGGTTTATATAAACTCTTTTTATTTTAATTATCAGCTGTCTTGAGCAAAACCTTAATGTCTACCTTCTGTCACTTTGATATTTATTTACATTTTTTGGTATTTTTTTTAGTTTACAACAACTAATTTGTGAAAGCATTCATATCTTGGTGGATTATTAATATTGAAATATAATATTCAAATAAAACTTAAATCTGTTGTAGAAAATAAATCTGTTGTAGAGAATCACTCACATAAAATAATTTTTAAAAGTGAGTGTAAAAAACTTAATAAAGTAAACCAATACATTTCATTTCACCAATACCAAACAAATATATTCTCTTCAATCTGTGTCTAAAAGAAATTCCTGATCAGTTCTTTAAAGACGGAGACAAACAAATAAGAAGTTCTATTTAAAAAAGTGTTCCAGCTTCCAAATGGCACTTCAAGAAGGGTTTTACACTCCAACAAGAAATATGAGGGATTAGGAATAAGGAGGATAGCTTGGGAGATATGATTAGTGGTTCGCTTAAAAAGGAAATATATCTTAGGATAGAAGTACAGTAATTAGTTATCCATAACCAATTATTCAAGATTTGAAGGAGACAGAGTTTTAACTATGGGCCTCCCAGCCACAAAATGAGAAAACAATATATGTTTATGTACAAGGAAGTCCTAAATGTCAAGTGTTGAAGAAGTATGGACTATATCCAGGGAATGGCGGGATTGCATGAAGACGACCTGTAACGGTGAAGGTTGCCAGAGGGCCTAATAAAATTGTTGCAGACATTAGAATGCGTATGTGAACAAATTAAAGAAAGAAAACTGTGAACCATATGAAGAGGAGAAGTATGCATTTAGGATATTGGGAGTTCGAGGAAAAGTTGATGATAAAGCGAAAATCAAAAGGAACAAATAAAGGCTTAATACGAGTAGTTAATCTCACATTCAGGTTCGAGACCACTTCTATACAGCCCGAAGAAATTTACACATGGAAAATCTATAAACACAACAACTGTGCTGTACCTCAGTGGAGAGCAAATATTGATTATTATACTTCTAGAAGTCATCAGAAAAAATATGAAAATTAAAGAGAAAACCAAACTAAAATCATAATAACGCTAAGCTAACATAAACTTATAAGAATTAAACTAATAATGATATCCAATATTTTGCAAACTATATAATATATGCCTGCTCAAAGTTGACAACATTTTCTCTCATCATTTAAATAGTTAATTTAATTATCTGGAAACGACTAGTTCTTACTAGTGTGTGAATAGTGTGACCTGTGTTTGATTAATTTTACAGTAATCTTGGTTTACCTTTAGATTAAACTAACATTGTATTTCAACACAGCCCATAATTGGATTACTATATTAGGCCTAGACCAACTGGCTTTACACTGAGTTAATTATGTAGACTACTATTAAATATTTGTAGAAGTTTCCATTCCTTTAAAAAAAATTCCGTAATAATGAATTATTAAACAGGATGTTTTAAAATGATAACCAGTAATCCAAAGTTTGAATATTAACATAGTTTAATACAAAACTTCCCATGGTAAAAGTCTTTCTCCTTATACAGGAATCAGGGTAGGGAGAGATGAGATAGGGTCTTCCGGTCTTCCCTTCACCTTCAATCATTATACTTCAATCTTCAGTCTACTAAGTTAGCTTGGCATAGAACCGGAACGGAACAGCACAGTTTGTTCTATTTGTTCCAGATTATCTGCGGAACGGCATCGGCACAGACTAATACAGTTCCGCCTAGTCGGTGGAACGGTTACGTCAAAAATAACGCCAACTGCTCCTCGGCATTTTCTACGATTAGAATATCGTTCTCCAACCTCAACACATTGCCGCCGACCTGACAGATAAGATCTCAGCCATTTAAGAACATTTTGAGAAAACCCAATTGCTCTTAATATCTCCACTAATAAATCATGGTTGACACAATCGAATGCTTTAGAAAAATCAAATAAAGTTAAAATCGTTCCCTGTCGTTGTTCCATAGAAAGTCTAATGTCTAATGTCTTCAGTCACTCGAAGGAGTGCTGTTTCCGTACTATGTGCTGTTCAAAAAACCAGATTGATAGTCAGATAAAATGTTATTGTCCGTGATGAATTCAGTGATTTGACAGTGAACGATTCTGTCCAAGCCTTTAGATAGAGCGGGCAAAATGCTAATCGGCCTAAAATCACGACAGGTTGTCAGAGCTGAGACCTTGTTCAAGGGACGGATAATGGCAGACGGCAGACTTCCATAAAGAAGGGAAAGAACTGTATCTTAAAGATGGATTAAAGATGAATGTGATAGTAGGAAGGATAGCAAAGAGTATGTCTTTGATAAAACGAATGGGTATACCATCAGAACCGACAGTGTTGCTTCGAACTCTGCGGATAGCCATCAAAACATCAGACTGAATGACGGGCTTGAAATGAAACTCGGGATATTCTAGATTGGAGGTTGGGGTGTTGACTAAATTGTTCAAATAATTATTTGCTTTATTGTGATTGATGTTTTGACTGCAAGAAGAAAAATAAACGTTTAATTCATTAAGAGGAATGTGTACTGTTGGAGGATCAAATTGTTTCCCGAGACCAAGACTTTTAACTTTACGCAATAAAATTCTAGATGGTTGCTTTTGGTTTTCAAAAAGTTTACGGATGTATCTGAGTTTTGAATTGCGCAAAAGCTGTTTTACTCGATTTCGAAGGTGACGATATTGTTGTTGCAATTCGAGATTTTGTGAGCGCTTTGCTCTTCTAAACAAACAATCACACACTGCCATCAGATTTTTTATTTAAGGAGTCATCCACGGAACAGGGTTTCGCTTTGTCACACGTTTTGTAACAATTGGAGCGTGTTTGTCAAAAAGATTTATTATGGAAGAATTGAGCCCCTGAATCATTTCATCAACTGAATTTAAATTTTCAATGAGGTGCCATGGGGTTTGCTGAACATCGAACATAAAATGAGCCTCATTCATATTTTTGAAATCCCGATATTTAAAAAAATTTGTCTTGGGCTTGGGTGCTTTGATCGAGTATACACAGTAGATGAGATTATGCCTGGATATTGCAGGAACTGGAAGCTGCCCATGATGAATGATATCTTGATGGTTGGAGACCACAAGTAGGTCCAACAAGGTGTCAGAGCCGGTAGAATGATGTGTGGGTTCAAGTGGAAATATAGTCAGGTTACATGAGCTAAACATGGTGGTCAGCTGTCTGTATTCAAAGTTGTGAGCAGGCGACAGTAAGTCAGTGTTGGAGTCGCCCATAATCAAGACATGGCATATCTAATCATTTTGCGAAGCATTGCATTTTAAAAATCGAGCAAATGCCCGGACTCGGTGGGCGGTAGCACACTCCCAATAACAAAGCATCTGCTCCAGGTAAATTAATTTCAAGAAAAAGAAATTCTGGCCCAGCCGAGTACTCAGAGGGTGAAGAACAAATAATTTTGAACTTTTCAGGTCCTCCTGGATGTATACCGCGACGCCACCGCCTTGTCTACCAGTCCTGTCATTTCGCTGCAGCACATATCCAGGGAGAGTCACCTCATTTGAATGAATACTCGGCTTAAGCCAGGACTCTGAAATGCCAATTAAATAAAAATTTCTAGGATGAAAGATTTGTGTAACCTCATCAATGTAATCACGCAAGGACTGGGCATTGATGTGCGCCGCCTTGAGGTGTTTAGGATAGGGAGACAAAGAGCAAGAGAGGGAGTCAGCGGTGGACAGTGGCGAGCGGTGGGTGGGAGAGGGGGGAGCGATAAGTGGGTCGGCGCGCCTGTCCTGACACTGTGCGGCTGTGGACTCGCTATCCGGGGTCCACAGGTCGCGGCGTCAGGACAGGCGCGCCCCAGGCCACCGCACAAGCTGCGACCGCTGATACACACACACACACACACACACACACACACACACACACACACACACACACACACACACACACACACACACACACACACACACACACACACACACACACATACGCACACATACGCAAATAGATTATAACAAATACACTAACAATTTTAAACAAAAACATTAAACGTGCCTGCGATGAGGCTCCGCGAACATTGGAATACTAACCCTGTAAAATAAAAAAAGAGAAAACAAAATTAATCATTTATAAATATGAAACGAAAAAACTTAATAATTAATATTTAACAGAAGTAAAATGATACAATGTTTATTATAGCCTATTACTATTAAAATGATTCACAAAAAATAAAATTAAAGAAACATTTAAATTATAGGCAATGACGTGAATTAAAATTTGGCACTGGTAGTAAGATATATGTGTACCAGTGTAGTAAGATATATATGTGTCTGTGAGCACGATAGCGGTCGCAAAAATGGTCCGATTTGACTGAAATTTGGCATAGACGTGTAAAGTAGTCATTATTCGGACGAGTTCGAAAACCAGCCCGATCGGACCATTAGAAGGAGGAGTAAAGAGGGATAAATCCCTCAAAAATGGTTTTTTGAGTATTTACATAGAAAAATTAAAATAATCAAATTTTTGCCAGCACCATTGATTTCAGCTCGAAAAAACAAACAATTCAGTAATTTGAATCATTGCTCTATGTCCAATGGTTACCGAGATATTGAAATTGGTAAACACAGTACGTTGTCCCAATGTTAACCTTATGGGAAATAAGTAGAATTCTATATCTCGGTTATTTCTCAACATACAGTATCTTGATAAAACTTTGTAAATAGCTTCTTCTAGTTCAGACCTGCTAAATATTGAATTAAAACCATCCAGTTTTAATATACCTGTAGCAGCAAACCTGCATACTCATTCCCCATGTTATTCCCCAGCTGTTGGCAGCTGGCAGCATGTTTAATTCTAACACCTGAGGGGGGCTATTTTTGAAATTGTTGACGGTTGAGTTGAGTGTTGAGCCACTCACTTTCCAACCGTTTGGTATTTTTGAAACGATTTACAGTTGACTTATCCAACCAAAACTACTCACCACCTATCGGGCTGTTGAGTGGACGGTTGACTGCACTTTCTTCTTCCTCTCTTGGTCAAAAAGTGATCTTTTCAAGTCGCCGCCATATTGCTTTTGACTTTATTTGCCAACTGCGGTAAGAGGTTAGGTATTTGTTGTTGTTGTAATAACGCCCAATACTTATTCCAGTTGTTTTTCTCTACAGTAAATTTATTTTTATATAGTTTTTTAATTCCTTTTATCAGCTATTTAAATAAATTCCTTTTTACTTGAAAACTAGGTTATGGATTTCTTTCCACATATTGGATTGGACTATGACTTGGGGGGGGACATTGATGCCGAAATTGAAGACAGGGTGCCTGTTGTTTTTAATAATAGACTGTCGCCTTGGGAAATCCAGGACCGAAAATTTGTTAAAATATTCCGCCTAACCAAACCTCTTGCTAGGGAACTCGTAACAACACTGGAGCCCCTCTTGCCCGCAGCTCGACGGGCAAGTGCCATACCAACTGATGTAAGGGTGAGTGAATTCTGTTATGTCTTAATTTTGTATTTTACTTAGCATTTACAAATAAAGAAAAATTCAAAATAAAGAACAGTGTTGTGACTTCAATCAGCCTGATGTTTGTGTAATATATGGTAGGCCAAGCCTACCTATATACCCAGTTGTTGTCGAAATTTTATATTGAAAGAACATGGTCATAGTGAAACTTTTAACCAAGATTCAACCATAAATATTATTCAGTTCCTAATACGCCTAGTTAGTTCTAGATTGGTGGTGCACAATTAAACATGGTAAAGGCTACCATCAGAGTTCAGTAAAATCCCCTCTCTAAGTTTTAGTTTGACGGCATGGTTGTAGGACTTAGATATTGTGAGGCATTGAATCCATGAGCCAATGGCAGGCTAATGTTACTGGTAAGTAGGTTCATAAAGAATACAAGTTTGGAAGGCCTACTAACTGACCGGATGCAAAGCTATCCGGTATCGGGTAGCTATTGTGCACCTATGATGTTAAGGTTACGTTTGGTTTTGTTTGAATTTTAAACATTTAGGCCCTAGGCCCTACATTATAAACATTTTGGACTGGATTTACAAATTAGTCCAAGTAGGCCTAATTGTGTTTACTTATTACCAATAAACACATGTGCTCTCTCAGGTCTTAACAGCACTGCAGTTCATGGCCTCTGGGAGCTATCAAGAGAGTGTTGGCGCCAACAGGTACCTTGGCCTGTCGCAATCGAGTGTCAGCAACTGTCTCCATTCGGTTTGTGATGCGATTGAGCCCATCTTGGGAAACTATATTAATTTCCCCCGTAATGCTCAAGATGTTGAAGCTGTAAAGCTAGGGTTTGTAATGGTTTTATTTTTTCTTTAATTAGGTTAGGTATTATCCCTATACCATTATATAATGTGGACCCATACAACCCAAAAGAAGGTAATTATTTACTTTCCATGACCCCTACAAAAATAATTTTTTTTCCAGTGTGTAGGAAATGATGCCCTAATTCTGAAAATGTTAGTAAATTCCCAAGGAAAAGTTAAAAAATAACAGAAAAAAACAAAAAAATGATTTTTTGATTGCAATTAATGTAATTTCATTACGCTTAATCCAAATATGCCACTTAGTTTGTTTTCGGATGATAAATGGCCGAGTTATGCTAGGAAAAGCATAAGAAAATCA
Organism: Flexamia atlantica; assembly: GCA_035578135.1. NCBI lineage: Eukaryota > Metazoa > Arthropoda > Insecta > Hemiptera > Cicadellidae > Flexamia > Flexamia atlantica. The sequence continues at coordinate 161,317,889 of JAQJVK010000001.1, forward strand.
CCATTACATAATCTTTTTGCCTAAAGTGGGTTGTGTGGGTATGGTAATAAAATTAAAGTAAATGGTGAGTAGAACCTGAATATATCAAACAACTTTAAGATTACAATGTCATAAATAACGGAAATATGTGCGGGAAAATTGTAAAATATGTCAACTTTCCAGCTTTCTCGGCTATCACCTTGTTGTTTGACTTTTAATATTTTAATTTCTTTTGATGTCAGGTTCACCCCATTATTCCGGTCATTTTGAGTACTCACATATAGGCTACCATTTTCTCAAAAATGGTCAATTGCCAATTTTTCAGTTTTTTTGTCATATTTCTGTTTTGTAACCTTTTAACCAGAAAATTGTTGTATATTCTGTTTCTACTCGTTCTCCTGATCAATTTTACTATCCACTTGACTCAAATTTGAAGAATTTTGAAAATCCCTCAAAAACTAAAAAGCTTCCAATTCCTATCAGTAAACCATAATTCCTTTTCTCAATATTTTAGAATTTCTACGATTTATTCGATGGATGTTACAATTTTGTTTTATAACATTAATTTCAACTTAGCGTTTATATCTTAACCAATTTTAGGATGCTCAGTTGTTGTAATTAAAATGCTAGGTAAAGACTGATAAACTCCCATGAAACTGGATTCTTTGTACATAATCTTTTCATTATCATAGCTAACATTATTTTTGAGTGACATATAGGTCAATTTCAACCTACCAATTTTTGGCTTTGCCCAATATGATCACGTAAGCCTTGTAAAAAGGCATAAATATTTGCATTTAGACACAAATTCTGAAACATTCAGATCCCAAATTCTTTTCACCACAAATCTTATATTCAAGGACAGAATATCAATGTTATCTCAGAAAACTGACAGTTTTGTTCAGTCTCACTAATAATTATTGCCCATTGATGAAAATCAATATGACTCATTGAAATTTTTTTGTCAGTTAATGTCATATTACCATAACTGTTTTCAGATTCTGGGAGAATTTTGGCTTTCCAGGCACCATTGGAGCCATAGATTGCACACATGTTGCTATTGTTTCTCCCCCAAAACAGGACCCCAACTATCCTGAACACATCTTTGTGAACAGGAAAAACTACCATTCCATTAATACTCAGATAGTATACAAGGCGGCAGGAGAGAAGTCCGTTGGGCTGCGGCCAATGGAAAGAAAGCGCGGCGTTGACAAGTTTACAGTAGCCTTGTACGTTTCCGGCACCCTGCTAAAAGCCGCTCGAGGCTACACATTACTGTGGTGCGGTGTGAACTGAATAAATACTATGAGAGCGATTTGATTTATTCTCTTCAAATGATTATTGAGAAAGCGTACAAAGGGATGAAACAATTTTTTATGATTTATAAATACTTTTGTACAGTAATAACATTAACGAGTTATATTACTTTTATTAATTTAAAAGGTTCTCACGCTGCTAGCAAGGTCTACCAATTCGCCTATGGTATCTTTTCCTTTTAATTTATTCAAACTAAAATTATTAAAAATAGTAGAGTTAATCGTAAAAAAATCAATATTGAGCTACAGTCAAATTTCCGCCTAAAGCCAAAAATAAACACACGACCTGTGTCATGAACTATCATCTGACTTATTATTCCTGTGACGATCGGCAGATTTCTTGCTCAAATTTTCTAACTGGAATATTCACTCTCGCTTTGTAATTTTAACTAACTAGAGATGTTATAGTTCCTAGAGATGCACCGCTAGCAGTCATAGTCCGAAATCGACACATGTTACGCTTACACAAAACAAGTTAGCGTAATTTTACCGTAAACTCGTATTACTTTTAAGACCAATTGAGAGATCATTCAACAAACTGTGGTTCTAAGATTGAAAGCTTTTGTTATTAAGTAGTTACTTTTCAAGAAAATATATAATTATCAAGCATTAAAATTGAAGCTTCAGTGAATTATATATGTAATTTTCATTTCGTGTATTTTCATTGATTTATTCTATAATGATAATCTTGAAAGTATTAAAAACGTGATTTTGTTTGTAGTCGTATTGTTTATAGGATTGACTTTACTGAAAAAGAAAAATATATATTGCAGATATTTTAGATTTATAAAGTTTATCGAATAAAATCAATGTAGCAACCACAATTCAAGAACTTTATTATTTTCTCTATCATTAACTCTATTTGGCCATACTACCAAATAAACAAATCAAATGGGTTTTTAATATTGAAGGAAATAAGCTATCGACCTAGTTTTTTTATGAAAATGTTCGTAATTTATTGTCCTTTAACATAGTGTTGCACGATTTTTTGCAGTTTTTCTTTTTTTACCCGAGCGCCTTGATTTAATGTAACAAGAACAATGATTCGGCGTCAAGCGCTGTTTCAGCGGGGAAACAGTTTGGCAACCGCGCGGGGTGCTTATTGGTTTATTCAAGGTCACGGCGACTGCAGGCCCCGCCTCCAACGGACTTCTCTGCTGCCGCCCAGTGTAAGTGATAAGATTTTTTGCAATACACAATGGAATATTTAAATATATTTTACTCTCTCTCTTTTTGTTCTGGCATTTAACTAACTGCATTTTTTAGGAAAGTTGGCAAACTGAGGCCAACCCCCCCCTCGTTTACCTGATGTATTTTTTTTAGAAAAATACACTCTTTGTAGAAATACCCACTCTTCTGTTGGGTATTTTAAACTGAACATGGCTGAAAAGTGGAGTACTGGAGTTTTGACTAATTTAACTGTGTTAATGATATGGACCGTTAATTAAATACATTATTAAGTCTCTCAGCCCAATGACCAATGGCAGCTTGGTCCAGTTTCCTTCATCTTGCAAGTCACATGATAAGGTTGAACTGGTAACATTTGTGTTGAGAAGCCAGCACTCTACTACTGCACTACTCAGCTAGTTTGATGATCCAAATTAGGTAATAGGTTTCTCCTCATTTAACTAGGTGGCACATAAAAAGAAGTTTAAATTTAAAATTTCTTTATTAATTACATTTGGAAGAAAAAAATACCCCCGTTGCAGCAAACCTGCATACTCAGCGAATTTCAAATGCAAAACAACATATTTCGATCCAACGTAGCGAGATTTGACATGTTTTTGTAAGCCCCATAAGAATAACATGGGGACTGAGTATGCAGGTTTGCTGCTACGGGTATATCAAAACTGGGTGGTTTTAATTCAATATTTAGTAGATCTGACCTAGAAGAAGCCATATACCAAGTTTTACCAAGAAATGTTGAGAAATAAGTGAGATATAGAATTTTTCTTATTTTCCCATAAGGTTAACATTGGGACAACGTACTGTGTTTACCACTTTCAATATCTCGGTAACCAATGGACATAGAGCAGTGATTCAAAATACTAAATTGTTTGTTTTTTTGAGCTGAATTCAATGGTGCTAACAAAAATTTGATAATTTTTACTTTTATATGTTAAAAACTCAAAAAACCCATTTTTGGGGAGGTTTACCCCCCTTTACCCCCCCTTCCGGTAGTCCGATCGGGCTGGTTTACGAACTCGTCCGAATAATTACTACTTTACACGTCCATGCCAAATTTCATTAAGATCGGACCATTTTTACGCGAGTTATCGTGCTTAAAGACACATATATATATAGATATATAGATATATAGATATATATATATATATTTATGAAAATGGACGAATAGTGTTTTTGGCATCTGGGGACCTCAAAAAGAAAAGTTATGATGGTCTCGGGCTTAGGTCTTACCATGAGACCTACGGTAACAGCTTCTTCCCTATAGGGGAAATTCGCTAAAATAACACTCTCATAGACAAACTATCAAATGACATAAAATTTCAATAGAACAAAAAGGTTACCTAGAATGTTAACTTATATACTTAAAGATATAGGTACATTGCACCTTAGATTAGATATATTGTGAAAATAAAATAAATGTTTTTATTGCGTAACTTCCTTAGATTTCCATAATTTATTTCCTAGAAACTAGGTTACATATTCAATGATGGGATATCCCTTTACTTGAATACTTGAGTGTTCGCCCAGCTGGCCATCAAGAAGGCATTGAGCGTCATCATACATTTATTTCAAGTTAATCCAAAAAAATGACCAAATCTCCATCAAGGCTACGGCAAAAAGCAGCAAACACAAGTTTTGATCATTCATCTTGCATTTTACTTCACAACATTCAAAATTTGTGTCCTCACTAATACGGGTCCCGATCTCCATTAGCTTGAGATCATCCTCAATGAAGAGTGGATTTCATGTAAATAGCTACACCGCCAAGGTACATGCTATCTCTACCAAAATATCAAGGTTTCTCTTATTCTGTGTGAGTTCCTCTACCCAATCAGAAAACTTAACAATTTCCTCAGCCTGTTCCTAAATAGATTGACTATACGATAGGTTACTAGCCTATCGTAGTAGTCATGCAAAAACGATGCACAGTGGGCATGCCCACTAGTCATTTTTGTTTATGTCCCTAAATAAAGTTTTTTCTATGGGCTAGCATGGAGCCAATTTTCACATAATCACATAAGATAGATTCTGATTTGTAATCATTAATTCGTTCATTGCAGGTTTTACAAGTAATAGCAGTCATAGTGCCAAGGAAAAATAGCAAGTTACAATATATCCTAAAATATAATTTAATAATTAACAATTGACTATCCCCTGCCATTTTAGGTTTCAGACGCAGACAGAAGGATCCTCTCCATATGGCCAAGGTTCCCGGGGAGCACTCATGACTCCTTCATCTGGAGGAATAGTGGTTTAAGAGACCACCTCCAAAACCTCTACCAGAGGGGCCAAAGAAATACTTGGCTCATAGGTATAACAATCAATATTTTTTTTGATTTACATTATTTGGTGTATTATTAAGTTTGTTGTTTTTTATTGTTCTGAGCTGCTAGCTATGGAAATGGGTTTTGTTGACTAATCTACATTCTAAGTGTCTTTGTGGACCTTACAGTAACCTGAGAACAACAGTCACAGGAAAAGGTTGATACAGAGGGTAGATTTTTTACCTGTTCATCCTGTCAAAACTATTCAACCTTGAAGAAACTTTTATAATATTCCTAGGACAGCCAAGGTCTTCTCAACGCATCATTTTGTTAAATTGTTATTGCATTTTTTAAGTATATATATGTTATTTAATATGTTCCAGGAAAGCTGATGAAACAATAGAAATTAAAATGTTGAGCTGTATATATCCCCACAACCAGTTTTAGTCACATGATGTCTCCATGTTTTAAATCATTCTATATAGTAATTTTACTGTATAGGCTAATTGTTTAATCCCTCCCTAAGTCCACCCTAACAATAATCAATTCCTAGCATCAAGTCCTCCTCACTATTTTCCTTCCTACTCTCACCCTATCCTTCTCCTACTTTGGTTTTAGGGGACAGCGGATATGGGCTGGAGCCCATACTAATGAAACCAATCGACAATGCGGCAGAAGGGTCTCCGGAGTTCCTGTTTAATCGCAGGCTAAGACAAGCTAGGGCCATTGTAGAGTGTGCAATCGGTCTATTGAAAAATAGATTTAGGTGCCTGCTGAGGGATAGGACACTACACTACTATCCACCAGTGGCTGCCAAAATCATCAACAGCTGTGCAGCTTTGCACAATTTGTGCCTAAGGAACAATGTTCCACTTATCTTGAATGCTAATGAGCAGTTTTTGGAGGATGAAAACATTCCAGTTGTAGTACCAGACCGCAATGCAAATTACTTGAGTGCTTTAGCTGTAAGGAATCGAATTGTAAGAAATTATTTCAACTAAATGTCTCTTCCATTCCTTTTTTATGATTATTGTTTTGTTAAAATTGTGTGCTCTTTCCATTTTTTATTCATTAATTCATGTAAAACATCAAATTTCCTTTTTTTCAATTTGAGAGTATACTGGAAGGAAATAGTAAGAGATGGGAAAAAATTTTTAATATGAAAGTTTAAGTCAATTAAATTTCAAAATAACGATTTTTCATCAGATTTAAGATAAGGGTAACCATTTTGCCACAGTTAGAAATTGTAATAATAATTTTATTTCATGGACCATGTTGAATATAATGTAAAAATTTACAATGTTTCAATTTTTTTCAATTAATAATTCCAAGTTTTTAATTTATTTTAAAATTTTTGACTCACATACAGACTAATTGAAAAACATTAAATACATTTTATGGTTAAAAAAGCAATTTAAACATTAATACATGATCCTTCATTGAATATGATGTTTACAGAACCAAAAATTATAATAATTACTCAATTACACATAGATGAAATTGTCATAAGAAATATAAGTCAGTTTTACTCATTCCTTCATTCATACACTTTTATTTACACAAATAAATAAATTTGTTATTGAGTGCTTCAGTACAGCAATTTTGCCAATTATACCAAGCATTAAGACAAATCACAAATGAACATGCTTGAAGACAGCAGCAGACAACTTAAGGTCAACATTTACATCATAGAAATAAATAGTTTAGTGAAAACAATATAACAAGAACAAGGAACTTAGAATCTTAAAAAGTAACTTAGAAATTACTAGCAAATTACAAGATTTTTTATTTTTAAAAATTATTTATGTTACCTAACAATTTAGTCTTGAATATATTTATTGAGTCAAAAAATATGTCAACTTCATAAAGCCATTAACACGTATTGTTAATGGAAGAATTGAAACCCAGATTGGTCCTTGAGTATTTTTGAGAAAAAAAATATTGGCTGCAAGAGCCAAGGCGAGGGACAGCAAAAGCGATCTGTGACATTAATGTATTTGTGTCTATTTGACCCTTTAACAAATTGTAAAGACACAATAAAGTATTTAGCTTATAGCTTTTTACCATACTAGACATTTAAAAGATTTCAAGTAGTTCAGTGTATGGTACTAATTTGTATAAAGACCAAAAGATTTGTAATGAAGGAATTTCAAAAATCTTTTTTGAATACTTTCAATCATTTCAGAAAGGTAATTGATGTGAGGATGCCAAATTAATGAGCCATACTCAAGTTTCGATCGCACAAGTGAGAAAAATAATAATTTTAGAGAATTGGTGTTTTCAAAAAATAAACTTGATCTTCTAATAAATCCCAGCAAAGAGTATGATGACTTGCATACAGAAACTATATGATCTTTGAATGTAAATTTGGAGTCTAAAACCATTCCTAAATAAATAAATTAAACTTAAATCAACATAGCTACTTAAATCAACAAATTTAACTAATAAACTACTTAACTAAAACATTTTGTTAACAATAAACCCCTAAACAAACTTTGGGTGCTTTGTTATTTAATAAATATCCTCAGAAACATTAATTTCTAATTTTTTTAAACTACATCAATCTATAGTGTTGCATTATTATAAGTTTCAAATGTGTCTGCCAATCTTCCAATTTGCTGGGCAATATTATTAAGAGCAGAAGCAATGTTCTGCAGTGCTTCTACCTTTTTCTTTGAATTCTCCACCCATTCTCCAACAACTTTTTTCTTTGAATTTAGGTGAGAAGTTGGATGAGAATCTGAAAAAAATATTTAACAAATACTGTAAATTCAGCGCTGGTTTTATATGAGCAACAAAGCATAATTTTTAAATTAATAAAATTTTTTAGAACAAATTAAACTAAAATATTTTGGACATGAATGTTTAGATGTATGTATGCATGTATTATGGTTGTATGTGATATGTACGAGAAAATATATAATGTTTTTGCGGATAAACATGAAACTTCTACGATAAATGATATGAACTGTTACATGAAAAACATACAAAAAAGAAGCAAAATTCTACAAGAAAATTCTACAATTATTGTGATTGATATTGTTGTGACAACACACATGTATTTTTCATTAACCCCCTCTCCCCCTTCCCCAATAAAAGGTCTGTAAGGGATCAATGGATTTATGTCACCGTATCTGACAGGTTTGACCATTATAGTTGTGTGAATTTTACTAATTTTTACCCCCAGAAATATGCTAAATGTAGTAAAGCTCTACAAAAACAGAATACAGCAAAGAGAACTTAATAAGATACATCATTAAAATGCCCATATTAGTGGTTTAAAAAGGATAGTAACCCTTTTATAGACTAAATTAATAAAAGTAATTCTTTCAATGGTTGAAGAATAGTGTCAGGTGTCTCTTACTATCCAGAAAAACCTATGTCCAAATAATAAGTTGTCATTAGAATCACATTGATTAAAAATGAAGTTATAAAAATTTACCTTCAGCACTACGGCAAGGTCTTTTTGGGAGAGGGTCATCTTCCTCCTCGCTTTGAGCATTCTCTGCTACAACTATCTGGAAAATAAAGCGTCTTTTTTATTAAAATTTTGAAACCAATTTGTGCAAAGGAATCAATAGTTTCATTCTTTTCAACAAAAAAATATCAAATTGGTGGAGTGTTAAATCCATAAATGGCAGTTTATTACAGAAATAAAATTGAAGTTGCCTGATAAAAAGTGGAACAATGGGCTACCTTTATTTGCTTCTAATGACTTGTAACCTGTTTGTAATTTGTAAATTGTTTCTTACCTTTAGTTAATTGTTACTGTTATTGATCACACTAGTACAAAGTGTGGTCAGCTATTTTTCAAGTTTGTTTGTAGGTTTTCTTATTTTACTATTGTGAAAATAAATCATTTATCCATTTTTGTTTGTTTTTGTAAAGTAAATGTAAAGAAAATTTGTTATACTATGTTCACTGCTTCCTGAGATATCGGGCGTGGTAAACACAGTACGTTGTCTCAATTTTAACCTTATATGGGATATGAATAAAATTCTATATATTGATTACTTCTCACATATTTCAATAAAACTTGGTATTCATCTAGTTTCACTGTTTTGGTTTCTTTATCTAGTTGATATCTTCTGGACTGTTGCAAAAAATTTCACATTTCCATGTGGTAGCAAACCTGCATACTTATTGCCCATGTTATTGTTATGGAGAAAATTTTGCTATGCTCAATTTAGGATTTTAAGTTGAATTTTCTTGATTTAAGTCTAAATTATGAAATCAAGCATTTGAAATTTTGAGTAATCAGGTCTTCTGCAAAAGGGGTATTTACATTTAAAATCTATAAAAATAGGGTATAATATTTAACAAAGCGTAGCCAGGAAAATATTTTGGGGGGGTTTGGGCTCTGCGGTTACAGGAAGTGAAAAAATAACTAACATTTCATTTAAACGCAATTTCAACATTTTCCGGGGGGGGGTTTGTCCCCTGCCCCCCCCCCCCCCCAACGGCTACGGCCTTGTAATTCAAGCCCGTTTTTAACTGAAAAAGTGAAGGGAGCAGACCCTCTATCATTGGACTTGGTACGTTATATTCTTGCTCTCATAAGTGAAGTTCTTTTAAAATAAAAAAAAAGTTTAAAATATTTATTTATGTTTCCTTACCCCTATTTCCTTAATTCCTCTAATACCTTCAATGGCAGTTTTGCCAAGGAGGGATAGAACCCTATCAGTTGCTGGCATCGATGAGGCTGCGGGTTCTTTTGAAAGTTGGGTTTTGGTTGCCGCTGGAGCTGTTGGATAATTCATCATCTTCGGAGGAGGAAGATACTGGCCCTCCACCAGTTTTCAGGCAATGTTTTTTTAAGTCAGCTGCCTTCTTTTTGGTGGCAACTTTCATATCAGTCCATGTCTGTAAATTATACATGCAAAATATTTAAAATCACGTTTTTGAGTAATGTTTGGTTTTTGATATTCTTAATAAGATTCGCATTAACTTAAACAGTATTGGTTGTTACATGCATTAGGTATAAAAACACTTTTTACTGATCAGGTATCTTTAAGTTATCATGAAATTTTAAATGGAGCAAAAATACTTTTGAAAGTAAAGGTAAGTAATCCTCTGTCAATTGGGTTTGTTGTCAACATATGAACAAACCTAAAAGTGGTAAACCTATTTAAAAGATTAACCAACAGATTGTCACATACAGAAAACCCCTCCGGAAACATGTAAATTCACAGGTGGAAAACTATTTTACTTTTAATTCAGTTACTGCGCTAACAGTACTGGTAAAATTGGGTTTTGCAAAACAAGTTTCCAAACATGAAACGGGGAGATAAGTAGTACTGGGCAGGGGCATAGTGGATGGGGCAGGGGAATGAAGATCTAAAAATTTCCTTACTGCTTGAGGGTAATGGAAATTACATTTAAGGGTTAGTCTACCTCAAATATCATTTTTTTGCCTTTTCTGGTATAGTTTATTTTAATATAAAAATTCGGTTTTTTAATTGGATACAGATAAATAACCTGCACATTGTATAGTGTCGTAGCACTACATTAAAGAATTTGCTGTATTAGTTACTGAGGTATTTAGAGTTATGTGTAGTACCAAGGCCACACTACACTACAGGCCGGAGTCTCCCCCCCTCCTCCCTGATGCCACGTCACAACACCGGCCGAACTCCTAGCGCTGTGTTGGAAATAGCAACTAAAATCATATGAAAATCGTAAACATTTACCAAAAAATTATGACATTAGAACATCGAAATGAAAACATTAAGAAACAAAACTGTCAAATTTCTAATAAATCATCTGACGAAAAGTAAACAATTTACTTGTCTGTAATGTTTACCGGTTTTTAAGTTTATTAATTAAAGTCTTGTTTTCTTTAAAATTATTTTCGACCGCATTTGGTTATTCATTAATTAATACAGATTCGAAAAAATAATGGTTTCTAAACGAAAACTTAAACGAATTACTTAGGGCACGATAGTTTTAAGAGTGCGACAGTGAATCGCCATAAGAGTACATTATAAAAGCGTCTGCGATTCCGTCTGATAATGTGACGTCACCACAAAAGGACTCCGGCCTGTAGTGTAGTGTGGCCTTGGTAGTACCACCCCTAAGTAGGAGTCTCTATGGAAGATAAGAGAAAATTCAAATCTCACTTGATAAATGAATATACTTGTTTATAAAACGCATGATTTAGGTCACTATGGGCTTTTATGGCAGAAAACCTTTCTTATTTATTAACTAGGAGACGTATGTTGTGCCTATTAACTGGCTTGCTCTCATAATATGGGAAGTGAGAAAATGAATAAGGACTATAAGGGCAGCTAGTTTAAGATAGGGAATTTATGAGACACTTTCTTACACTTACAATTTTCAAACTTAGAGACTTTGCTGGAAAATTGAAATCGAACTCTGCTAAGGAGCGATGGTATTGATATTATTATGATTCAATTCAGTTAGGTGGAAAAGGTGTGAGTTTTCTCAGTATAGTAGTCTAAGTTAAGTTACATAAATGGATTTAAGTTGGCTATTTAGGTCCCTAATAATAACCTACGACAACAATGCTCGTTAATGTTACAATCATTAACTTTTGTTGAAACTTACTTGAGAAAAAAGTATGAAAAATATTTATAATTTAAATTAATAACTTGGACCTGAGTTATATAATGTCTTAATCACTTCCATTCTAAAAAGTCTTTTACGCTGTAAAATGTTTTTTCACCCAAACCAAAGTTTTCAAGTTGATTTTTAGTTTTTTAGGGTTGTAAGCTGTTATTATGTCAGTAGGACATTATCTACAAATAAGTTTCTATATTTGGAAAACATTATTGGTGTTGATGAAGAGTTTACAGAGCCTTACCAACAGATCAAAGATTTGACAAGTTTAAACTGATAACTTGAAAATAAGAATACTCAGTTCTTGTAACAAACCCCTGAGGTATTAGGGCCAACTAATCTAATTTCTGATAGGTGTTTCCCTTCTTACGGAGAAGTTTACTTGAGTTTTGAATAGCTTAGGTCTATCAGAGGCTATTTTTTAACTAGGCCTACAATTGAATTAACTCAGGTACGTTAGTGTTCTCCCATTTCAAAAGGAATACGTAAAGTATGGTAGGCCTAAATAAAAAGAATTTTTCATGATCATTAAGTAACAGAAAAATATTTATTAAGCTACTGAGTGCTTTAAGTTCAAAGCTTAAATAGTTAGTGCTGATCAAATATTACTAACCCTTTTCCATCCCAATGGGCATTTTGAGGGGAAAAAATTATTTTAAAATCATAGATTAATCATTTGTAATGATTATAAAACAATAAAAAAATTATTTTACAAGCTGTTAACTTGGTAACTGGTCAATTTTAAAAGTGATTTTCAAATCATTGTAAACTCATATCAAAATGGTTATTACATAATTTTTTAATTATTGCTATGTGTATCTAGTCAATTTTAAAATTGATTTTTAAATCATTGTAAACTCATATCAAAATGGTTATTATATAATGTTTTAATTATTGCTATTCTCAAGTATTCAAGTATTCAGGTAGTAATTATGTGTATCTAGTCAATTTTAAAAGTGATTTTCAAACAATTGCAAACTAATATGCAAAGGTTAAATGAATTTTTGTAATAATTGCAATGTTATATACAGGGTGTCTGTAAAGTCCATCACCAAACACCATAACTTGGTTTATTGGGTCAAAATAAGCAAAAAAGTTCATATAAAGGTATGTCCTAAAATGCATATTTACCCAGATATCCGCCATTTTGTATTTTTCACAAAATATTTTTTATCTCCATATGTGTAGATATGCATTTTAGGTCATACCTTCATATGAACGTTTTTGCTTATTTTGACCCAATAAACCAAGTTATGGTGTTTGGTGATGGACTTTACAGACACCCTGTATAATTCATTTAAAATTGATACACCCTGTATAATTCATTTAAAACTGATTGTCATAAGTAGGAAAGTCATATGAAATGGTTTAATAGATAGGTATAAAAAGGTTTGTTAGTCGTTAAAATATATTTAATGGCTGATTATATTGATCATTGCATATTATACTAAAATTCCTTAGGCCAGCCTCAGGTACTGTTCAAAACAAGTTACAGTTATGCTATTTAAAACAATTAAATGCCCTTAACATTAAAAAACCATTTTGGCCAAAATTAATACTCTTTTTCTGTTGTTGACCATAAGTTTATTGCAAATTAACATTACAAGACTAATTTCAATCATCTTGGGCTTCTGCTGGATCAGTGAGTGACACTTCTTCCCACCTGAAACAAATAATTTTGTCTCGGTACTGTTAATGAAATGCTTACGAATGAATTTATGTTATTAATTATAAGTTATATATATATATATATATATATATATAACTACACCATGTGTCCCATACTCCCAATGCCAGATTTACCAACACTAATTTTTTAAACTCATTTTTAGACCGTGCAGCTTTGTTTGGACTGGTTAGGAGGTGAACATATCCAAAGTTCCTGTCTGTCGCTCTTGAGCGGGGGGAGGGAGGGGAAGTCTAAAGGTACAATTAATTCTTTTTGGTTCTTCCTTAACTTCTTGAAAACTATTAACTTTTAGTATTCCCTAAATTGAAAAATTATTGGAAATTACATTTTCCCTGACTTAAAAATTGGTCTAAAATAAAAGTATGGCCGAGCTCACAAAAAAGTTTTAGTAACCTCATATTAGTAATAATTCCTTGAAAAATTACTATTTTACCTGCCCACCAAGACCTTTACAAATTTGGTATTTACAAATTAGACTGAAGCGAGATAGTAATAATAATTATGATATCCGCCAAACGGAAAGACTTAAGACCAAACCAGTGCTCTTAACTGTTGGTTCAAAACAATATTTTATCTACGACCATTGCAATAAGCACCAATTATGGTATTACAATAAACATTATAATGATATACATTAAAACACCAAAAACCAAGCAGTACTCTATTGACGACTTTAGAGTACTGGAGTCACTTTAGAAAACTCATATGAAATGAGTTATTTAGAACACTCGCTTCGCTCGTGTTCTAACTTACATCTCACTCGTGGCTTAAAGGCATTCATTATACAATCGTTGCATAAACTACTATTGGGGTTCCAAGCTGTTGTTTCCAACAGTTGTTTCCAAGCTGAACATGTGGTTCGGGGGACGAATTTGTTCTTAGAAATTCTCTTGCTCGTTTGGTCTTTTGCTTCCTCCCTGACTCTACTCCATCAGATAGATTTTCTATCTCTTTCCCCGCCCTCTCTCAACATCCCCGCTCTCTGTTACACCCCCGGCGCGCTCTCTCTCGCACCCTCGGCGCGCTCTCTCTCATACCTCCGGCGTGCTCTCTCTCACACCCCTGGCGCGCTCTCTCTCGCACCCTTGGCGCGCTCTCTCTCGCACCCCTGGCGCGCTCTCTCTCACACCCCTGGCGCGCTCTCTCTCGCACCCTTGGCGCGCTCTCTCTCGCACCCTTGGCGCACTCTCTCTCACACCCCCGGCGCGCTCTCTCTCGCACCCTCGGCGCGCTCTCTCTCACACCTCCGGCTCTTCTCCCCCTTCTCTCTTGCACAGTGCGCAAGGAAAAAAGGGACCGGAGAACTCTGGTGGTAAAGTCAAAAAGTTGCACTCACAGAAAAAAATTGGTCTGAATTCTGGCAGTAAGGTATGTCCTTCTTATAGGGTATATTCAATGCCCACAATTAGATTCCCCTCAACAAAAAATCTGATCTTATCTGTGTTTTTGTTTATTTAAAGGACCCATCACACTATGGAAGTAATCATTTTGTTATTGATGAGCATATCAATCAGCAAACTTTTTATCAAAATTTCTTAATCACATTTGACACAACTTGTACATCACATTGAACCTTTTAAACAGTGTTTTTATTATGTAATTTGATGTTTTCAACCAGCTTATAGTAATTGAAGGGGTCCCCCGTAAAACGTTCTAAGTGACAAAATTTCAAAATCGGAGATATTCAGTGAAAAAGGTTCTCTAGGACACGAGCTACACCGTGGTATATTTTGTTTTGAAGATATTTGAGTTGGCAGCCCTGATTTCGTCTGTCAAAGTTGGCGTGCTTTGCGGGACTGCACGGACATTCTGGGGAAAAACGTTCTATTCGCCGAAAGATAAATTCCCCACCGCTCGTTGCGTTGTCGCCCAGCGACCAAAATCGTGTAAGTAAAATTAAAACAGGTGAAGTAAATATTAGAAAGTGGAAGGATAAAACCAGGAAGATATATAGAACAGCTAGATTACCCTAAATTACAAAAACTAAGCAGCCAAGGCCTGGAAAATTAGCAAAAAAGAGGTGAGTAGAATAACGTTTTAGGTGCCTCCTTTGGATAACTTTTAGTAAAATGACTTATAACGTTATGTAACAACGTTACGTTTTTGAACTTTTAGACCAATAAAATTGTTTTATATTCAGTTTTATTTTCGTTTATGTTGGTATTCCTACACTCCCTGATGATTTCTACCAAAGCAGAAGGTGCAGTCCGTCAGAAAATGTTTCAAACGCCAGTCATTTAGAACGTTATAACCCCCAAAAAAAACACGAAAAATGTTTAAAAAAGCTTAATGGCAAGTAAAAATTTAGTCTAAGGCTACATTATGATATTACAAATTGGGTATTAAAAAATTATACATGATTGTAAGTTCTAACCTTGAAAAAAACCGTAAATTTCAGAATTCAATTTTCAACGCTTGATTACTCGAATCTAGGTTTTTGTCGTTTAGAACGTTTTACGGGGGACCCCTTCAATTATGTTTTACGATAAATATTACATTACAAAAAAATGTATATGTTCTTAGATTTTATTTTTATACTATTTATTGTCACTATAAAGATAATCATAGCTTAAAATATGAGAAATTCTAAGTAATGAAATTTTAACCACTTGATTCAACCCGTCAAAAGAATGTTTTCTGAAAATTTCAGATTTTCAGAATGTGTCCCTTCTGAGATATATGCCAAGTTCAAAATACACGATTGTGGATAAACTGCTCATTTTAAAAATATGTTTAAAAAAGGAATACATATCTCAAGCTTGTGACTTGGTCAGAAGAAAATATACTGTGAAGGCTGTCTATAGAAAAAAATTGAAGGCGAGTCTTAATTTTCACACATTGAATTTAGGCACTGGAAGTGTAGATTTGCGTTTGTAGAAATTTTACTCATACTTATTTTTCATGCATATTTGCTATCACCTAAGCCAAAACATGTACTGGACAAAGATTATTGGTCATTTTATTCTCTTTCAAATGGTTTTTCTTTCATCTGAATATCTTCAATAATAAAAAAACTACAGAGTTTAACGTACACCTCTGCAAAATGCAAAATCAGCTGTCGCACCGATACAAAATGGCTGCTCAAAAAAAACTATGCACCTAAAAAATAAATTAATAGTTGTTTTTAACTCTTCGAACATAGCATAACCACGGGTAAAAATATGAAAATATCGATAAATTGTCAGCAACTTTTTATTTTTAAATTGGTTGATTTGAAATGGATTGACCCTAATTAACTTAAGACATTAAACTTTACGTTTTTCCAAATTACGGTTGGTAATAGCAGCGGCAAATATGATTTTATTATAGTCCAAATTACGGTTTTCAATAACTTAAAAGTTTATTCTTATTTTTAACGTAATTATATGTGAGCATTCTGATTAGGCCTTTGTAAAAAAAAACATACACTTTTTAAAATAATTTATCTAAGTTGTCTACAGAGACAATGCAATAAACCAAAATATTTACATTTTATCAGATAAAGAACTAATAAGTTTCTGTACGTGACTGGTAGGCCTATAGATACTCAGTGATAATAATGTAGGTAAAGATATTTATATATAAATAAAAAAAAAAATGAGAAATTCTAAGTAATGAAATTTTAACCACTTGATTCAACCCGTCAAAAGAATGTTTTCTGAAAATTTCAGATTTTCAGAATGTGTCCCAAACACACAGAATAGATATAGAATATATATATATTCTATCGGCTATTGGATTAAAAGAATAAATTATTTTTACCGTGAAAAGTAAAGTATGATAGTAAAATAGCTTTAGGTTATTTGATTGAGTAATAATTTCAACATCATATATTTAATTTCGTAAGGCGATTCTTTGCGTCAAAATTGTGGGCGTCTGGCAAGTCGTAGAAAGATGGGAGAGGGCTCAAATTAAAGGTCTCTATTCCGTGATGGCGGGAAAAATACAGAAATTGCTTGAAATTCACCAGAAATCGAGAAATAACGTAAAATATCTGCCATTTAAAAAGCATTGTGATCTAAAAACGTCTGCTTTGTTTACATTCAAACATGTGGTGCTGATACTTGATTCAAAGACATATGCTAGAT
This sequence comes from Flexamia atlantica, assembly GCA_035578135.1. Taxonomy (NCBI): domain Eukaryota; kingdom Metazoa; phylum Arthropoda; class Insecta; order Hemiptera; family Cicadellidae; genus Flexamia; species Flexamia atlantica. The sequence continues at coordinate 161,334,972 of JAQJVK010000001.1, forward strand.
GTTGACATCTGGTTTTTATCAAAAGGCAGCTTACTATGTTCAATGTACTATAACAAATAAATATTTTAAGTTTAAGATTTTCAGACTTATAACTACGGCTTTGAGTATACATTTATAAATTAAAATTATAAAGAGTTAAGTGCGTTTGTTTCGTTTACGTTATAACGATGCCGATTTAATGCCAAATGGTCGATATATATATATATAATATTTAATTTCGTAAGGCGATTCTTTGCGTCAAAATTGTGGGCGTCTGGCAAGTCGTAGAAAGATGGGAGAGGGCTCAAATTAAAGGTCTCTATTCCGTGATGGCGGGAAAAATACAGAAATTGCTTGAAATTCACCAGAAATCGAGAAATAACGTAAAATATCTGCCATTTAAAAAGCATTGTGATCTAAAAACGTCTGCTTTGTTTACATTCAAACATGTGGTGCTGATACTTGATTCAAAGACATATGCTAGATGTTGACATCTGGTTTTTATCAAAAGGCAGCTTACTATGTTCAATGTACTATAACAAATAAATATTTTAAGTTTAAGATTTTCAGACTTATAACTACGGCTTTGAGTATACATTTATAAATTAAAATTATAAAGAGTTAAGTGCGTTTGTTTCGTTTACGTTATAACGATGCCGATTTAATGCCAAATGGTCGATATATATATATATATAATATTTAATTTCGTAAGGCGATTCTTTGCGTCAAAATTGTGGGCGTCTGGCAAGTCGTAGAAAGATGGGAGAGGGCTCAAATTAAAGGTCTCTATTCCGTGATGGCGGGAAAAATACAGAAATTGCTTGAAATTCACCAGAAATCGAGAAATAACGTAAAATATCTGCCATTTAAAAAGCATTGTGATCTAAAAACGTCTGCTTTGTTTACATTCAAACATGTGGTGCTGATACTTGATTCAAAGACATATGCTAGATGTTGACATCTGGTTTTTATCAAAAGGCAGCTTACTATGTTCAATGTACTATAACAAATAAATATTTTAACTTTAAGATTTTCAGACTTATAACTACGGCTTTGAGTATACATTTATAAATTAAAATTATAAAGAGTTAAGTGTGTTTGTTTCGTTTACGTTATAACGATGCCGATTTAATGCCAAATGGTCGATATATATATATATATGTAGGCGAAATGTTTGCGGCGAAATTGTAGGAGTCTGGCAAGTCGCAGGATAATGGGAGGGGGCTGAAATAGAAAGTCTTGATGCCAGGGAATCGGGAAAAATACAGAAAATTCTTAAATTTTATCCGAAAATAAGATATAACGTTGAATACCTGCCATTTAAATATCATTGTAATCTAAAAACGTGTGCTTTGTTTACAATAAAACATGTGTTGCATATACTTGATTTAAAACCACATATGCTAGATGTTGATATATGGTTTTTTTAAAATCTAGCAAAATAGGTTGAACGTACTATAACACATGACTTTTTTTTACTTTTAAATTTTTCGTTGTATCATGTAGTAGTAGCTGATGCTGATTTAAAGCCAAGTGATTTGTAACATTTACACAATCGAATAAGCGCAGGCTATAGGAACAGAAAAGACCTCATTCATCACTTTTAGGGCCCAGCTCTACCAGTTTTATGTGCGGTCGAAAATGGTCATAGTTTTGACTGAGGAACAACAGTGTGCTGCACTAAAAGCTATTGAATGTAACATAAACTTTAAATTTGATCAGACCAAAAAGGTTCACCTTTAAATTAATTTGGCTAATCTAAAGTATATTTAATCTTGAATCTATACCAAGATAAAGCAGTATTTACTCCCGGGTAGCCATAAAAATCCTTAATATTAACTATTTACCAAACTCATGGTCTCCAAACCTAACTTCCTTATGAAGTAGAGACAAAGTTTCCAACGTGGAGCGTGGAGTCGTCAACGGGAGACCATTTTCTGATTTCATCCCTTATTTATTTGCTTATCTTTTGGGGAATAAATTAAGTGCTACAGTCTGTGGTTAACCTTAAGAATTTCTGCAAACCATGTCCATATGTTTAATTGTAAACAAAGTTGACTGAGTTTGTTTTGAGAACGACGGTTGGCGCCACTGTTCCAAAAAATTCAGCCCTTTACTGTCCTGAAGTAACCCCCTTTCTTAAAATTCTGATACGTACTAGCAAATGTCAAAACATCTTTAACATTACTCTTTAAACGTTTAATTCCGTCAAACTGTTACCGAGCTGTGAGTGTGAAGGTAACATTAAATATCCAGCATTGCATTTTATTGTTAGGGGCTTTTGCCCCTACAAGCCACTAGTACTTCTAAATAGGGCCTAATTACTAAGCTACTAAGCAAGGCTTTATTTTTCCAATTTTTGCAGGGGCCCCAGGCCCTCCCAAAACTCTGCCAATGCTACTAGCTGTACCCATGGCTTCGCTCACGAATAAAAATATAAGTACAGTTTGTCTTTGTAGTTTAAATATTTGTAAACAAAAGAAAATCTGACTGCATATAAATACTTGATATTCCACTTACGACATGACGAAAAGCAGTAAAATAAACCTTCTATTGGTCTTCAGCTTAGGTCTTCATTATTGGTCTCTGTCTTTGTGGATTTGCAGATGGTATTCTGTACTCGAACTGCAAAATTGAGGCAATACGTTGACATAAAAACATATTTTATGGTTAGACTAAGTTTAACTTAGTTTAGATTATATTTATATGGATATCATTGAAATAGATTGGATCAAGAATTTTTATGATAGTTTAGGTTGATTAAGGTCAGGTTTAGTTAAGTTTGGTTAGGTTACGGTATGTTGCATTATATTAGATTAAGTTAATTTAGGTTTAGTTTATAGCCATTGATTTAGCTAAGGATAAAGTTCATGGGATTGTGACACGACTATCAGAACATAGGCCTTACCAAACATTATCAAACTACAGCACACCTCGGATTATCTGGATTAATGTGGCGGAACACCGATCCGGAAAGCAAAAAATCCGGATAATTCGAGGTCATTACAATATCGCCTAAACAGTGATTGCGTACCATATGTAGCCCCTGCTTTGATGCTGCAAACGGCGGCGTGTCAAGTCTGTACAACATGTTAGTCTTTCAAATTTTGCGGGGGTTTAATTCTGAAACAAATTTAAGAACTAAACTTTATTATTAATCATACGAATGTAATATTAACTTTTACCGTACTTACAGTTTGGGTTTGGAATAAAATGTCGGATTAAAATATTTAATTTTTAAGATTAAATAACCATGACAAAACTTATTACAGCAACTCTTCTTAAAAAATAATGTAGGCCTAACACATCAAATTTCAGCATAAACAAACTCGCAAAATTGCCGTAGGCTACGTCTTTGTTGCTAACTACTAGCGACCCAAGTAGCAATCCCGAAAACTACGTTCACGAAAATACTGTGATGTAGCCCTACCGTTGAGTACAATATTCCTTCAATTATTGTTATTCCACATTTGCATTTTACTTTTAGAAGGCTTATTTCACCCGTAAACTCGTTAAAATCATTTTTGCCGTGATTCTAATTTTTTAATTCCTCGGGTAGACCGTTCCGGATAATCCGGGATCCGGATAATGCGGGGGTCTGGTTAATCCAAGGTGTACTGTAATATCAAACCTGAATTGCTATACTTAACCTAAAATAACCTGACAAAACATAACCTGACCTAACCAAACACATCACCTAACCTAGCCTAACTAAACTTTACCTTGTCCACCACTTATCAACCCAATATGTTTTAACTTACCTAAACTACCAATGTCTGACCTAAACCTAACTCTAAATAGACCATTGTAGACGATTTTCCGTGATTTCCGGTCACAACTCTGTTAATATACACCAGATCTTGAATATTTTTGCATATTCTTATTCAGCTCGCCCGGTTAATTAGAGTACCCAAATTACCAACCTTCGAGACTAAAATTTGTTTGGTTTTTTCCGGCCGTGACCGCCGGAAAAAACTTTCATATCCGGAATCAGCATCAAATTTCCATAAATTTTGAAAAAAAAAATTCTTTTTTGAGACCAGTACTGGAAACTGCATATTTACCAAATAAATAAATTGCCAATCACATTATTTATGAGAAAAATAACGCTAATACTGTATTAAATTAATATTTACTTTCTGTTACTAATAACAAATAATATAAAGCAACTGGTTATACCATAGATAAAGGGATACAAAGGAGATGTCTCACACAGTGCTTTCCGATGTCGATGGAACGACCGTGCTGCGCTCTATCGGATATCAGCAGAACTTCGCTCTAGTGAGTCATTTTTGACGCGGGCCGGTGGCGCTCATGTGGCAGAACTAGAAAGCTTGGGCAATGTGGCTAAATGCACGAGAAATCCATCGGCTACTTCAATAGGAGGAAGAGAGAGGGTACTCGGCGCGAGGGAGAGGGAAACTATATCGTCGTGGAACCGTTCCTTGCAACTGCTCCGTCCTTACCCGACTCGCTTACTCATATGGAGATTGAATTGATTGAAGTTCATTTTTTTCTTTTTTATCGAACACTATTTCATATTTCTATTAAATAGTTTTATTATATACACCTTACATTATTCTATCAAATTATATTAATCATACGTAACACTGAGTTTCATAATCACTGAGTTTGTCATTTTAATCAATGGGAGAAGTGGAAATAATCTTTTTCACTAATTTTTTAAATAGCCACTTCTTATTAATACAATTTGAAATTAGTTAAATTTAATTCTGCACAACATACTTAATTTTCTGAATGGTTTTAACTTTATACACGTACACTTAGACAATTATAATGAATGCGTGTACATGACGTGTATCTTCTGCCGTGAAGTAATGTAAATATTGAGGCTACTTTACATCTCATATCCTATATAATCAGATTTGATAGAGTTATTTGATAAACTGACTATAACTGATCAAATTATATTAAATTTAAACTTCACGTTGCCCAGGAGACATGACGGGGACATAGATTAAAGTTACAAAACAGCAGGGAAAGCGGTAAATGGCGCGGCTGCCGGCACGCGGCGCGGCTGTGGCGGCGGCATTCTTTGATTGTATCTTGGTTAGTCAGCGGGAGGGTTCACCCAGGACTACAGAATAGAAGGGCTGCGCCAATTCTTTGATCTCAGCCAAAAGCCGACGATGCCTTAACTCCCCTTACTATGGCGACGGTACACAGCTATCGGCGGCCGCTATACTTGTCTGACTGATACGCGCGGCTTTTCTATCACTGTTTATCCGTCCAGAAGTGAGATATTTGGGTCGAACCATATATATTTATAATCTGCATAAATTGTCGAATATAACAATGTAATTATGTTCTAGATAAGACTTATGGATAATTTTTACAACGAAAAACAACGTATTTTCATTATTGAGATTTGAAAAAGTTAGTCGGCTACTACTTTTATTATTTTTTGGTAAGTTTCGTCTGCACGAAAGATGTAGCTAATAAAGTGAACTTTACACTTTTTATTAAAACCTTTTCTCTAGCGCGTCTAGTTTTCCCACTTACTCAGGTTGAACAGACCAGGTTTACTGGAGCGCGCTAAAAACCCGGGCGAGCGCGTCGAAACTCGAGGACTGCTCACGTGGTTCTTCTTTTCGGGGATTTTTATCCCAAATATGGAATATGGGATGGTACTTGAAGAAATGAGGGGAAAAAATTGGGCATTCTTCTTTGAATGGGATAGTATTATTTGTAAATTGATACTGAACTACTCGCGCACGCTTTTTCGCGCGCGCCTACACTCCTTTAAACCATTGTTATTCGTGCCGATACAAGTGTAATTTATGCCTATTTAAGTATATATTTTTTAATAAGCTGCTAATAGTTTAAAATGTGTTTAAATAATGATGGCCTGTAGTGTAGCTTCTTGTAGAAACGATTCCCGAACTTCCACAAAAGCCTAAAAATAAAAATAACTTTTAGGCGTGAAATTCTTAAGAGGGTTACTACCTACGAGAACATAATTAAAACACACGCTGCGCAGTGTCAGGTAAAAAAAAATTAATTTAATTTTATATAAAGATTAAGAGTTGTAGAGTGTTTATTGCGATTACGAAAGCGTTTATTTGAACACATTCTTAAGATACATTGCGGTAAATTTTTAAAAAGGACAGCAAAATTGCCTTATTTTGCTTAAAGGATAAATATATTTAATAAAATGAAGCAATTTTAAACACACAATTTTTGAAGTACCGTCTGTATTCCCAAGTCAACCACTAAATACGTTTTTATTAAGCATTCTGGATCTTTTCCGTTATAAGTATACCACTGTTTCAGGTTTGTTTTCAAGCTTGATTTTGGTAACATGTCAACCACCACTACCAACCGGATTCCATCAATTCTCCCATCAACCATCTATCATCAAATCATAAATATAGTGTCCCGGTTGCACCAGGCACTTAACAACTCCAACGCCGCAGCGCAGCGGCCAGATGGAGGTATCAGTAGGTACAAGGTACAAGGTAGGTGGTAAGTTTGGTTAGGGTAGGTTAGGTAATGTAACCTAACCTAGCCTAACCTAACCTAACGTAACCTTACCTAACCTAACCTAAGAAACTGGAAGTGGGACCACTAGACGGGCAGACGCTGGATTCTCGTGTCTAGGCAGAGATAACGGGTAGATAAGATAACGAAACCGCAGGTAAAATATTCTTTCAAGGAATTTCCACTTTAAAACGATTAATAACAATTATTTGACCTAGTTTATGGTGCTCTGTCAAATATCTAGCTTGAAGGGTAAATTTGGAATGGTGGTATACGTATAACGGAAAAGGTCCTTAGATCGGGACCTTTAGCGAGTAGAGCGGCCGCACTGTGTCCGTTTCAAAAAGCAATATACTCGAGTTTTAACGCTTGTTATGGATAAACTATTTGGCCTATTGTTATAAATTATATACCATAATTTAGCCTATTTAATTCTACGTTACGTCACATAAGTTGATTTTTTTATAAAACCTATTTCATTTTTTTATTGTGGTCGGAACATTAAAACTTTAAACATGAAATGACTTTAAAAATCCATCTACCAAAAACTATTCGGCCGAGATCAAAGATATTTTTATATCGGGTACTAGACATACTTATCTACCTTTTTACCAAGTTTCATAATTTTAGCTTCACTCAAAACATTGTTCTTGTAGTTTTATAAAACCCTTGCATTTTCTGGATCCGCTGGTCGAAAAATCGTCAACTTTGGCTCACTTAGCCAATACTGACAGACAAATACAAATATATATCTCATTTATTTGTTATAAAAACCACTGATTTTATATTACATGATTAATAAACGAATACTTGTGAGCAGCGGACTGTAAACAACCCGTGATGGTGGCTGGACTCGGAAGTGGTTCGGAGCGAGCGATGTTGCCATGTCATGAGATTGAACTTCCCAGTGAGTCATCCCGTAGGGCATCTACCCTAAACCGGGACAAAAATCAGGTGAAATAAATGGCAACACCGCTCGCTCCGCGACGATGCCGACTACCCCCGGACCACTTCGAGACCGGCCGCCATCAAGTCCGCTGCTCACAAGTATTCCTTTATTAATCATGTAATATAAAATCAGTGGTTTTTATAACAAATAAATGAGATATATATTTGTATTTTTCTATCCAGTATTGGCTAAGTGAGCCAAAATTGACGATTTTTCGATCAGCGGATCCAGAGATTGCAAGGGTTTTATAAAACTACAAGGACAATGTTTCGAGTGAAGCTAAAATTATGAAACTTCAGAAAAAGGTAGAGAAATTTGTCTAGTACCTGGTATAAAAATATCTTTGATCTCGGCCAAATAGTTTTTTGCTTATGGATTTTTAAAGCCATATTATCTTCATCAGAAAGCGCTCGAAAAACGTGTTTTTTTGTGTTCCGACCGCAATAAAAACTGAAATAGGTTTTATAAAAAATCAACTTATATGACGTAGCGTAGAATTAAATAAGCTAAATTATCGTATATAACTTATAACAATAGGCCAAATAGTTTCAGGCCCCCCACATCATTTCGTGGGCCCCGTTGCTAAAAGTCATGATGGGCCCCCTCTTACAACTAAAAGAAATAAATAAATACTATGAGTATAGCTAGGCTAGTGCGTATTGATTATGTAATGATTGATGCATTTGTATTATTACAATATCTGTGTTGTCATAGGTTAATGACATCCTAATTTTATCATTGAGAAATTGAGTAGCAGAAGATAAAACCTTTAGGTAAAAATGAAGGAAGCAAAGCAAATGCATAGGCCCCCTAATTATAAAGAAAAAATGTAATAAGAAAACTCTAATACATATTTCACAAAATTGGTCTTACTAATAGCTTACTGAAATCGAATTAAATACGAAGCAAAACACTATGTAAACTGTAAACATACATGAAAGTTATATGCTGCATTTTATTGATAGAATGAAAGCTACATTTTTCTGGCTTTGCTCATTGAGAATTTTACAATTACATCACTGAAGTCAAGTCTTGATGCAAGTCGGTGTTCGATTGCTAACACTCCAAGTGAATTAAGACATTCTTGAGTCATTGATAAACGTTGTCATGTCTTCAATACGTTGCCCAGCTGACTAAATGCTCTTTCTGCAGATGCAGCAGAAACTGGCATGGTACACTTCTTAGGCTAAACACATTTATGAAAATTGGTTCTAACTGTTTGGAATGGACTGCACTTAACAACTGTAACGGGTTACTTGAAATGTGTTTTGGTCAAAATAGCAACACTGCTAGGGCCCGCCGCGGCGACGGGCACTACTCATCGGCTTCTGTCTGCTCTCGTTCGTCAATAAGATGTCACGTATCATAGAGTAGCACGTATTGACGTATTGTCATTTTTACGTCAGTTACTCACAGCTGTTGTAGATTGAGACACAATTTGTAAGCAACGCACTGCATATCCACCTAACCTATATTACTCTGATGTAATATTCATTGATACACATATATCTAGTCTTAGTATTTAATTACTGTTTAGTTATTGTTGATTTAATTATTGTTTTCTTTCTATGATTTATTTTAAGAAATGTATTTTTATTTTTCCCCATCCTTGCGGGCCCCCTCGGCTCATGGGCCCCGTTGCCCTGGCAACGGTAGCACCGGCCATGTGGGGGCCCTGAATAGTTTATCCATGACAAGCGTTCAAACTCGAGTATATTGCTTTTTGAAACGGACAGATTTTTTATCTTCACTAAAAATTAAGTCATAATTTTGGTTGAATGAAAATAATATTATCAATGTACAGATCTATTATACTAATTTGCTACGGAATTTCTTGTGTGCAGCAAAACTCCTTTATTTATGAACCGATTTTGATGATAGAGGTGTCAAATTATAGGGAATTTTCTATAGAGGTTATGGAATAATTTTTGTAATCCTACGTTCAATGTGCTTTGCCCCACTGGACTTTAAAGTTCCCATGTATTTTAAGTGGAAGTATATTTTACCAAACATATGGTTTATATAAACTCTTTTTATTTTAATTAACAGCTGTCTTGAGAAAACCCTTAATGTCTACCTTCTGTCACTTTGATATTTATTTACATTTTTTAGTTATTTTTTTAGTTTACAACAACTACTTTGTGAAAGCATTCATATCTTGGTGGATTATTAATATTGAAATATAATATTCAAATAAAATTTAAATCTGTTGTAGAAAATAAATCTGTTGTAGAGAATCACTCACATAAATTAATTTTTAAAAGTCGGTGTAAAAAACGTAATAAAGTAAACCAATAAATTTCATTTCACCAATACCAAACAAATATATTCTCTTCAAACTGTCTGTCTAAAAGAAATTCCTGATCAGTTCTTTAAAGACGGAGACAAACGAATAAGAAGTTATGTTTAAAAAAGTGTTCCAACTTCCAAGTGGTACTTCAAGAAGGGTTTTACGCTCCATTAAGAAATATGAAGGATTAGGAATAAGGAGGATAGCTTGGGAGATATGATTACTGGTTCGCTTAAAAAGGAAATATACCTTAGGATAGAAGTAATTAGTTATCCATAACCAATTATTCAAGATTTGAAGGAGACAGAGTTTTAACTATGGGCCTCCCAGCCACAAAACGAGAAAACAATATTTTTATGTACAGGCAAGTCCCAAATGTCAAGTGTTGAAGAAGTATGGACTAAATCCAGGGAATGGCGGGATTGCATGAAGACGACCTGTGACGGTGAAGGTTGCCAGAGGGCCTAATAAAATTGTTGCAGACATTAGAATGTGTATGTGAACAAATTAAAGAAAGAGAACTGTGAACCATATGAAGAGGAGAAGTATGCATTTAGGATATTGGGAGTTCGAGGAAAAGTTGATGATAAAGCGAAAATCAAAAGGAACAAATAAAGGCTTAATACGAGTAGTTAATCTCACATTCAGGTTCGAGACCACTTCTATACAGCCCGAAGAAATTCACACATGGAAAATCTATAAACACAACAACTATGCTGTACCTCAGTGGAGAGCAAATATTGATTATTATACTTCTAGAAATCACCAGAAAAAATATGAAAATTAAAGAGAAAACCAAACTAAAATCATAATAACGCTAAGATAACATAAACTTATAAGAATTAAACTAATAATGATATCCAATATTTTGCAAACTATATAATATATGCCTGCTCAAAGTTATCAAAATTTTCTCTCATCATTCAAATAGTTAATTTCATTAACTGGAAACGACTAGTATTATTAAAATTATTAATAGTTTATGCCACATCATTAGCTAAAAAGAAAACCTAACATACCGGGCAAAGTAAGTATTGCACGCGCCAAAATGTCACTCAATAAACGTTTAAATTTATGTGCGCTTTAAGAACCATATTGATTATGGTAACCAATAACCGCCGGACAATCTCTGCCAATTGTCCGGTTCCCGGACTTCCCATCCTACTGTTGTGCGAGAGAGAAGACAACCAAATTCAAAAACTCGCTATGTTGGATTGAAATATGTTGTTTTGCATTTGAAATTCGCTGAGTGTGCAGGTCTGCTGCAACGGGGGTATTATAAATATTTCGCGCCAACTGCCTTGCGCTCCACTCACCCCAAAAATGGAGCCGTGTCCGTCGAGTATCGACGGGAAACAACTAGTCACATTTTAAAACCGTTACAACTCAAGTTGGTCAGCACTGGAGCGTTGAAAGCGCCCTCTAAAAACAAATCAAAGGCTTGGAGGTCGAAGCCGTAAAAGCAATGGCCATTTTAACTATCAGTCGCCGGTGCGCTAAGGAACATGTCGGCCTTAGTCAGCAACAAGACTACATACTTGGCAAACTACATACTCAGCAACATCATTCATACTTGGCTTAAAATACCTACCTGGGTAGGTCGCCATTTCAAATTAATGTAAATTTATCTAATGTACATTATAAACTTTACAATGAGATATAAATCGTAAAAATCGATTAATAAGTATGACGGCTGAAAAAGGGATGTAACAGAGAAAACCCTTATTGTATTAAGTATATAGATTTTATTTTAAGTAGAAACGGTTTTATAATTTTTATTCTAATCCAGTAAATTTGTAAAAATGGTATTAGAACAAAAATTTCAAAATGTTTATTAAAAACCTAAATGAACTGATCGAAAAAACTATGAATTTTTTACAGTGTGATTTACGTTTCTAAATAGAATTTAAATACGTAGAATGTCAACAATTATGATCCAAATAATTAGCTTTCAAAAGAGATCCGATAAATTCGGAAAACCGCTCGGTCTTGAGTTTCGGCGGGAAACTGCCATCATCAAGGTGACCGCCGGCGCCGCCCTACTGTCCGGCGCTGCAGCGCTGCCGTTCTCTAGTACTACTGGCTGCGGCCTCAAAGGAGCCGCCTCAGTGCCGCTGCTGCCGCTCCTCGCCTGTGGTCGCCCTCCACCCACTGTTGATGGCGTGGGATTATGAAATTTCCTCACTGTTCTTTGCTAATGTTTAACTGGGATAGATGGATGTACAACATAATTTAAGGCACGTTGCTTTATATGTTTTCACAATTATTTTTATGCTGATGTTTCATGTATTTTTGCCCTTCAACAATAATATTAATATGTAATCATAAATATTCGGCATACACTGCCCTCTTAGAATGGCGTTCATCAACTTTCACTTGTCACTTTTCGCATAAACTAATAATGGCCAAGAAATTACATTTGAAATTGCTACTGTTTTTCAATCCTTATCAAAAGTATAAATGCTCACTTTCCAACACGGGCCTTTCCAGTTTCCAATAATTGTGGCCTTGACCTTTCAGTGTATTGTTACGATTTTATAAGAAATATGATTTCTTAATTAAATAATGAAGAGATGCCTAATTTATAATGTGCTTAAGGGGTTTAAGTTCATTTGAACTAGGAACAATATTAGTGCCATCGGGGCGCAGTGGCCACATATTTAAACATTGTTAAGCTTGCTGGTGTATATGAGTGGGCTCTGTGCTGAAAAAAGAATGAGCCGATGTGAGGCAGGATATGACCATATCAAAATTTGGAAGATGTTCCGATAGATGGATTTTAAACTGTAACTGGTTTAAGCTAGAGTACAGTAACGGGGCCGGCTCAAGAGTTTTAGGCGCCACAATAAGTTTCTACGAATACGAGGCATTAGGAGTAGGGTGACCAGATTATTCCCAAATAAAAACGGGATACTTTAACAAAACTCACTCCCCCCCCCGATCCGCAAATACAACACACCACACACCAAGGCGTTTAATTATACGGGGGTCTCTAATTTAAAAATTTTGTAATGGAAGAAATGAAGTATCAAACTGTTTTTAGATCATTAATTTTATTTTCCATTTATTGAACTTATTACAGCGCACTATTGTTACAGTTTTTAGCGAATTTCCTTAAAGGAATAAGCTATTACGGTAGTACTCATGGTAAAAATTAAGTCCGAGACCATGTTAACTTTTAATTTTGGGGTCAGAAGCAAAAAACACCGTTCGTTCGAATTTTTATCATATATTTAATTTCGTAAGGCGATTCTTTGCGTCAAAATTGTGAACGTCTGGTAAGTCGTAGAAAGATGGGAGAGGGCTCAAATTAAAGGTCTCTATTCCGAGATGGCGGGAAAAATACTGAAATTGCTTGAAATTCACCAGAAAACGAGAAATAACGTAAATATCTTCCATTTAAAAAGCATTGGGATCTAAAAACGTCTGTTTTGTTGACATTCAAACATGTGGTGCTGATGCTTGATTCAAAGCCATATGATAGATGTTGACTATGGGGTTTTTTTCAAAAGGCAGCTAACTATGTTCAATGTACTATAACAAATAAATATTTTAATTTTAAGATTTCAGACTTTATAATTACGCGTTTGAGTATATATTTACAATATAAAATTATAAAGAGTTAAGTGTTTCTTTTACGTTATAACGATGCCGATTTAATGCCAAATGATCGATATAAATATATTATGTAAGCGAAATTTTTGCGCCGACATTATGGGCATTTGGCAAGTCACAGGCCTTGCACTGGCATGATAATGGGAAAGGGCTCAAATAGAAGGTCTTGGTTCCAGGGACTGAGGAAAAATACAAAAATGTCTTTAATTTTATCAAGAAATAAGATATTACGTTAAATATCTGCCATTTAAAATCATTGTAATCTAAAAACGTCTAACAGTGTAGATCAGCTGAGTGTAACATCAGCTTTAAATTTGATTCCACCAAAAAGGTTCACCTTTAAATTTGGCAAATCAAAAGTATATTCAATCTTGAATCTACCAAGACAAAGCAGTATTTATTCACGGGCAACCATAAAAAAAGTGTTGATCGTAGGGTACCAGAGGTGGAGTGTGGAGTCGTTAACGGGAGGCCATTTTCGGATTTAATCCTTATTTATTTATTTATTTGCTTAGTGTGTACAATGTAGCCTCAAACGGAGAATTCCATAACAAGTACCCTTTAACTGTCCAATATAATATTCTTTTGAACTAGGTGGAGGCTATAGACATTTGTTTACATTTTTGAGTTAAATGTCACGACTTTCTTTGGCAAATAAATTAAATTTCACAGTCTGTGGTTAACCTTAAGAATTGTTTTAAGCCATGTCCATATGTTTAATAATTGTAAACGATGTGAACTGAGTTGTTTTGAGAACGACATTCATAGCGCCATTGTTTCAAAAATGTAGCCGTTTACTACTGAAGTAGGCTAATGGCCTTTCTTAAAATTCTGATACGCACTAGCAAATGTCAAAGTATAATTAACATTTCACTTTACACATTTAATTCCGCCAAACAGTTACCGAGTTGTGAGTGTGAAGGAAACATTAAATATATATTTTATTAAGCATTTGTATTTTAATTATAAGGGCTTTTGCCTCTACAAGCCACTAGTATATATATATATATATATATATATACAGGGTGTTTCGAAACTCTCTCCCGAAACTCCGTGGGCACGTTCCTTAGGTCAAAACAAACAAAAAATGTCATATAAGTATAGGGTCTATCTCATTCCGTTTTCCGTCTGTGAGTCTGTTTGTGTTTTTCAATTAAAACTGTATAACTTTGAAACGGCTTGAGTTAAATTATTGAAACTTGGTACGTAAACTATAGTTAGTGTGGCCAAAATTTTTACCAATTTTCAATATTTTATCTTTTGGAATTTCAAAATGGCGGCCTTTTAAAAAATTAATTCATTAATATCTAAAAACGTTGACAAGTTAACACTATCTTTTTGACTACACATTTTATTTGCCATTTCATTACAAACATAACGACACTTTATTTATTAAAATCGGACAATAAACAAGCGAGATACAGCGATTTAAGTAAAGCATGTCATGGCATATTCCACGCGACTAGCGCGAGACCGTCATTGTTGCAGCGCGGCGCGGGGCTCCACGGACTCGCGGGCCGGCCGCGGCCTCTGGATGGAAAAATGCCTGAGGGTGTTTCGAAACTCTCTCCCGAAACTCCGTGGGCACGTTCCTTAGGTCAAAACAAACAAAAAATGTCATATAAGTATAGGGTCTATCTCGCTCCGTTTTCCGTCTGTGTGTCTGTTTGTGTTTTTCAATTAAAACTGTATAACGTTGAAACGGCTTGAGTTAAATTATTGAAACTTGGTACGTAAACTATAGTTAGTGTGGCCAAACTTTTTACCAATTTTCAATATTTTATCTTTTGGAATTTCAAAATGGCGGCCTTTTAAAAAATTAATTCATTAATATCTAAAAAAGTTGACAAGTTAACACTATTCTTTTGACTATACATTTTATTTGCCATTTCATTACAAACATAACGACAATTCATTTATTAAAATCGGACAATAAACAAGCGAGATACAGCGATTTAAGTAAAGCATGTCATGGCATTTTCCATCCAGAGGCCGGCCCGCGAGTCCGTGGAGCCCCGCGCCGCGCTGCAACAATGACGGTCTCGCGCTAGTCGCGTTTCAATAATTTAACTCAAGCCGTTTCAAAATTATACAGTTTTAATTGAAAAACACAAACAGACTCACAGACGGAAAACGGAGCGAGATAGACCCTATACTTATATGACATTTTTTGTTTGTTTTGACCTAAGGAACGTGCCCACGGAGTTTCGGGAGAGAGTTTCGAAACACCCTGTATATATATTTATTTATCTATATACAGGGTGTCCCGAAATGATGGTAAAATATTTTAGTATATGATAGTGCAGGTAAAAATAAGAAAAAGGTTCATATAAACATAGGTCCAAAAGTGCTTAGTTTTCCGTCTGTGTGTCTGTTTGTGATTTTTACATTTTTAATCATATCTCACGAACCTCTTAACGTATAAACTTCAAACTTGGTACATGGATGACCACTATTAAGACCTATTTTTGTAAGAAGTATCAAATTTCTACTTTGTACTATTTCGAAATGGCGACTGTTTTTTGTTTTCAAAGCTAAATATCTTAAAATGCGTAAATTCTAGAAAAATTATACAAGAGACAAAAAAGTTGTGAAATTTAATCAAATTAACGCTATTATTAAGATTATGATGAGCAGACTACTAATAACGGAGAAATTTTAATTTTTTCAAATAAAAACATGGAAATTTCTGACAGTTTGTTCTAAAGAACCATGTTTTTATTCAGAAAAGTTAAAATTTCTCCGTTATTAGTAGTCCGAACATCATAATCTTAATATCAGCATTAATTGGAATAAATTTCACAACTTTTTTGTCTCTTGTATAATTTTTCTCAAATTTACGGTTTTTAAGATATTTAGCTTTGAAAACAAAAAACAGTCGCCATTTTGAAATGGTACAAAGTAGAAATTTGATACTTCCTACAAAAATAGATCTTAATAATGGTCATCCATGTACCAAGTTTGAAGTTTATACGTTAAGAGGTTCGTGAGATATGATTAAATATGTAAAAATCACAAACAAACACACAGACGGAAAACTAAGCACTTTTGGACCTATGTTTATATGAACTTTTTTTCTTATTTTTACCTGTACTATCATATACTAAAATATTTTACCATAATTTCGGGACACCCTGTATATGTCTGTTAACACGATAGCGGCCGTAAATATGGTCTGATCTTAATGAAATTTGGTACAGACGTGTAAAGTGGTAATCACTCGGACGAGTTCGTGAACCAGCCCAATCGGACCACCGGAAGGGGGGGGGGGTGAAGGCGGATAAACCCCACCAAAAATGGGTTTTTTGAGTGTTTTACATAGAAAAATAAAATTTATCGAATTTTCGTTGGCACCATTGAATTCAGCTCAAAAAAACAAACAATTTAGTATCTTAAATTACTGCTCTATGTCCATTGGTTACCGAGATATTGAAAGTGGTAAACACAGTACGTTGTCTCAATGTTAACCTTATGGGAAATAAGTAAAATTCTATATTTCGCTTATTTCTCAACATATCTTGATAAAACTTGGTAAATGGCTTCTTCTAGTTCAGATCTACTAAATATTGAATTAAAACCAACCAGTTTAAACATACCTGTAGCAGAAAACCTGCATACTTATTCCCCATGTTATTCTTATGGAGCTTACACAAAACATGTCAAATCTCGCTATGTTGGATTAAAATATGTATTTTGCATTTGAAATTCGCTGAGTATGCAGGTCTGCTGCAACGGGGGTATTCTTTAAGAATACAATAAATGGCATGCAGCCAGCCATGAAAAATAATTATTTTAATCGCCACATACGAGGATTAAAAATAATAAAGTTCTTAACATTTTATTATAAAAGGAAAAAAGATATTCTAACATTAAATTACATTGTATTTCCCCAATTAGTCTACATTTCGATTTCAAACAGCTCCATTGAAACGGCCGCGCGGCGGCGTTACAGTGGAATCTAAGTCGCACTTCAAGCAATGTAACAGATGCGTAGTGGTAACTAGTTTTCACATATCTGTTACGATAAAACAACTAGTACAAAAATCACTGGAACAGCCTCAACAGCGCTGCGGCGGGAGCGTTGTCAACTACGTCGGCCAGCGGCCTGAACGTTCTAGCAGACTGTGTTCACTTCCCGCTATCCAGTAAGACATCTCCTTTGTATCCCTTTATCTATGGTTATACTTTGATAAGTTATGCCCCCTAAAACTATAAAATCAATTATTTGTTGGTAATTTTAGTCAATATCAAGTTTAAGAAGGGTACTAACTTAGTTTCATGTTTGATTTTCTGCCATTTGTTCTTACTGATTAGCAGACGAGTTGTAACTTATATCAACATCAGATCCTGGTTTCTAAGAAAACCGTTCAGCCACAGTCACCGGTGAATAACTGGTTGCCTTGGTCCTTAATAGGCAAATCCATCCCATCTTGATAAACAATGACCAGTTTCTTCTTATTATTATTATTAACATCCACATTATCATACCATATACCGATAGTCAAACTTAGATATACGCTACAGTCTGTCAAGCAGCACTCAATAGCCTATTGGGCAACCCCATCGCATTTATAGATTATTTCAATAGGCCTGCTCTCTACGAAAGCTTATAGGAAAGCAAACTTCATGTAAAATCATACTGAGAAGATGATTAACGTACCCGAAATAAGTAGGAAATATACCTAACCGCTAAACAGAACATGTTTTTTAAAGGCAGTGTTTTTTAAAGGCAGAGGATCAAATATGAAACACTCAAAACATCAGTCATCCAAAAACTGTCATTAGAACATATAGGCCTAGATACCATACCAATTAGTTTTGAATAACCAAATAATTTATTGTTAATGACACATCAAGTAACTAGATCTGTCTTTAGTTAAATATACATAAAATGTAAATATAGGTTTCCAAGCCGTTAGCCCTGCTGAATTCAAAGAAAGGCTGGGTTAATACTTTAGGTTATATATACCTACCTCCTATAAACACGATGGAAATAATTTATGCACATATCGCGAAGAGCCACAAAATCTAACTAGAGTAAATAATTGTATTTCAATAACGGACTTACCTTAATTTGAAACCACAATAGAGAGAACTAAAACAATTTATTCACTGAAAAAGAAACACAGAGGACAGAGACAAACACTTAAAATGGCGAATGGCGGCGACAGATGCAAGCTGTAAGCTACGCCAGCGCTGCCTAGTGGTGGAGTTGACAATCAGGCCGTTTTAACGTAGGAAATAATTTTTAAACTGTTGTTTTGTTAATGAAAAGCTGAAATTTTAAATCATCTCACAAATTGTTATAAAATTGTTTTTTAATTATTTTTCAACTGATAGAATTTTAAGAATGATAATAATTTTGGTAATGATTGTACAACTGTTGTAAATGATTTGTAAACTGTTATTAAATTGTTTTGTTTTAAAATCCTCTCACTATTAAAAAACTGTTGTAAAATAGTTAAGTAAACATTACACAATGATTGTTAACTCAAAGTTATTGTGAACAGATTTTTTAATTATTGTAAATTATTGCTTTATGAATTACAATGATTGGCATGCCCGTAGGGATTGTTTTACGGTTTTGAAGGCTCCACCAAGACTATTAAGCTGATTAGCAGCCTCTAGCCACTTCAATCTGGCCATTTCCCGAGTGAAGGACATGTCAAACTGGTTTTTCGCCAGTTTTGGATTTTCTTCTAAAAACTACAGGAGAAAATCCCGTTGCCTCTACGACATCTTTCCACTTGAATTCATTTTAATTGTAAGTCTAATTGACAATTGACAACTAAAGCCTAATAGTTTAAGAGCCAGTGGCTGGCTGACGACACATATTTTAAGAAAGCCTACAATTTTCTCATTTACTCTATTCTAGCTACCATTCATGAAAATGAGGCCCATTAAGCCCACTTGCGGTAGGTTCGGGCTCACCCATGGGTCAAAGGGGTGACAATTTGACATGAAACGAACATATTTTAAGAAGGCTGCCGTTTTGATATGTCACAGTATACACTTAGGGTAACTCGAAAACGGAAACGGCAGACGTCTACCGCGGTTGTGACGTCACGGCAGACGCTTTGAAAATGGCCAAAAAATCAATTTTTTCTGACATAGTTTAAGAAAGCTGACATTTTGATATGTCAAAATACACCACTATTTTAATATGAAAACGGATATGGCAGACGTTTACCATGGTTGTGACGTCACGGCAGACGTTTAAAAATTTAACATAGTATAATGTAAAAGTATATGGCCATAATCTTGAAATTATACTAGATAATAACATGTGACTACCGTTGTTGGTCATTATTGAGACATCTCCTGCTGGTTTTGACAAAAACAAAACTTTCGGCCGCCATCTTGGATCCGCCATATTGAAATAAGAGACGCTATTTCAGATGTAAAAATAGTGTTGTAACCCATCATTTAGAACTAGTTTTTTACGCTGAATTCAATGCTGCTACTCAAATTCAATTATGACCTTTTACTTTTGAGTTATTGCAATTTTTTGGTATATAACCTCAAAAAATGGCAGAATGTAAAGAAATAAATATTGTTGTTGAAAACTAGTTGTAGCATTGAATTCAGCGTTAAAAACTGGGGTTGTCTTTCGAAACAGATAGAGTAAAATCGTGTTTATTTACAAATATGTTTGTTAAGTATTGCACTTTATTATTGACATTAAAATATATATTTTATATTTTTATACTCTTTAATTAATGTTTAGAAATATAGGATTTTAACTATTTTTCCGGATTTTCCCTAAACGGGGCACTGGGATTTTCCCGGGTTTCTGAAAACCAGTGTGGGAACGCCGTAATTATTACTTTACATCGATTTGAGTAGAATAGAATAGTATTTAAACAATTAGATGAGGTAAATTTTAGGTAAAAAGTTTTTGTCATTTCACTTTTAAAAATAGTTGTTTAGTGAAAAAATAGTCTATTATTATAGTGTGAATGGGGAAAAAAGTGACAAGGAGGCACTTTATAACTCGTTCTCAGTCCTTAAAGGTTATCTCTGCACTACATTTGGATCCTATAATGTTTACCACCAAAGCAGTAGTTAAGATGAGATTTTGCCCTGTGATTATTATCCCCTGTGGTGTAGTGGATACAGGCTCAGCTTACGAAGGTAAAGGTCCCGGGTTCAAATCCCAACATAGATCAACAGAATTTTCATTGTGGTAACGTGTGTAGAAACTATGTACAAATGCATATCCTTACTTAGATTTTTTATTACACTTTTTGGATTTTTTATATAGTTATAATTACAATTTTGTTATTCGTTACTTTTTGTATGTTAATTGGATGTTCTGTAGATGTCAATATATGGATGTGTAATTAACATCTATTGAACATCTATTCTAAATCCACGTAGAATGTTGATATAATGTTGATAATGGTGACATTTGAACGTTGTAGGAATGTCTATTAGACGTTAGACGTCTATAACGGTCACGTTTAATAGACGTGTGTGGTTTAACATAAGGTACATCTATTAGACATCTAGTTGATGTGACTGTGCTATCTGGGATCTTACTGAACAAATTTTCATCCAGTTTAAATGTCTTTTTTGCACGGAGCGAGTGTAGCGTCAGATGCTCAGTGATGATTGTGAGGCTATTTTAACATACAGACGCATCCGTGACCGAAGAGCCTGCCAGTCTTGTGTTCTGTCATTAAAATAAGGTTCTCTCGTAAAGAGAGTGAAGTATTTGAAGTGGATGGTGTAAGAGTATATGGAGAAGGACGAAAGTAACTTATTATTAATTTATTAGTAAGCTAAGCTGAGATCCGGTCATTGCATCGAAAGGCACTGGACCGACACAAAATAAAGTCATTAGATCAAAAGACACTGGATCGAAAGGCACTGGACCGACAGGCATTAGACCGAAAGGCACTGCACCGACAGGCATAGCTCTGACACTGTCGGAACAGTGTATTTCGATCTAATGCCTGTCGGTCCAGAGCCTTTCGATCTAGTGACTGACGGTGTATTGCCTTTCGATCTAATGCCTGTCGATCCAGTGCCGTTTGATTATGTACGTCAAAACAATGCCATTCGTGAGATTACTTTTTTATTCAGAGTAAACTAATTCAATCTGATCAAAATGTCACCAATATTTTAATACTTAAAAACCATCCTAATAATACCCCCGTTATTTTTCCTCGTAATAAAAAAGCTAGTTTTTATTTCTATTAATGTATAATTATTGTAATGCCGTCTATGCCCGGGGGGAGTGCTGTATTAAGTAGATAACCTTTGTAATTACTTCAAACTATTTGGTCTACCATGGGCGTCGTTTACTCGTAGTGTTTGGACATCGATAGTTCACCATCGATGTTACCATCGATATTGACATCGAACTTGTACCATCGATGTTGCAAAAACATCGGTTCAAAAACATCGATGTTTTAATTGAAAAACGTCGATGTTTTCAACTAAATCAAATCGAAGTTTCTTATCTCGATATACCGTTATTAATTTTCAAAAAATTATATGACCGTATCTGAAATCAAAATGGAAATTGAACTTTAGTTCTATTTAATTTTCATATTCAAAGGTCGAAAAAAGACCAAATTATCCTAAAATTCCATTTAAAACACATCGATACCAACACATCGATGGTAGAAAAACATCGACTTTCTAACTTCGATGGTAAAAACATCGAACATCGACCTCCGAACATCGATGTTTTGAAAACATCGATGTTCGATGCCGAACACTATTTACTCGCGATCGGAAGCCTCAACCCCAGCCAGTGGCGGATCCAGAGGGGGGGCGAGGGGGGCGATCGCCCCCCCCTCAGGTCCAGAGTTTGTTTTACGTTTTAATAGTTGGGGCCTGAAATGGGATTCACGTACACAAAAATGCATAGGGCTTGCACTTATTCAGATTAATGTATTAGAGTTATTTCTTAATATACAATCCAACCATCCCATTTCAACATTGTCTAATTGAGGTTATATATTTTAACTAAATAACTGTCTGCATTCCTACTAAATTATGGAGCTAAACGTGGTAGTGCGCGGAGGGGTAATTTCGTTCTGGCATCGTGCTCTACCTTTAATCGGCAATTTGACGAAACACAACGCAGTTGTTTTGTGTACGGTTCAGTTCGGTTCTGTTATTTTAGCGATAAGAAACCGAGAAATATTAAAAATAATCGATTTAGCAGTCTATGACTATTTAGCATACGAAAAGGAACCTCAAGTCGCTTAAATGGGAAATAACATGGTGGGCGACTTCAGGCTCCATTTCCCAAATGTGCAAGCCCGCACTGACAGAGTCGTCAGGGGCATTACAAAACTAGTCTCTCCTGAGATCTATCGGCGGATAAGTGAACTACTTCAAGTTTTTCGTTGTAAAAGAATATTGTCTAAGTCCGAAAATCACAGTCTTGATAGTGTATTTCTCTTTTATTCCTCAGTATTCTGCCTTCCGAGTTAATTGAGGTTCCCTTTTCTAACTTCTCACTTTTTTGATTTTTAAACAATGAAATTGTAAGTGTATCACGTCTCTTTTTGTTCAGTTTTAAAGATCTAGTTTTCAGCTTTATTTTGATACCTAATTCATTTCTTAAATACTAGACTAAAAATAAGTATTCTGTGAACGTTTGAAGTTCCGGGCTCTTATTACTTAAAATACCCGTTTTAAATAGTTAAAATTAAAATGCCAACAACTCAAAGGCGAAAAATTATAGCACTATTAATTATATGTCAAATTGTTTGTAATTTAATGCTGAATTTCAGGATGTTAATAACTCAAAACCGGAAAATTTCGACTTGATGTCCCTTTTCACTTTCCGCATCACATACAATGAACCTCACTAACCCCCGCGATCGCGATGAACTAAAACGTTTCTAATACTGTAAGCTGAAGAAAATAACGTACTATATTATAATTAACTAAACTCTAAATTTAGTGCCTTAAATGCTTAAAAACCCATATCATTTAAGTCTAAATTTTAAAATTTTCCCCGGACCCCCCTTTTGTCTGGGGGGTATTCCATACCCCCCAGGCCCCCCGGAATGCGCCCCCCCCTGAACAACTTCCTAGATCCGCCCCTGACCCCAGCGAGCACATAGGCCTAATAAAGATTATTCTGTGCTCGCTACTCAACCCTCACGGGTGTTTTACGGCCGTTTTAATAAAACAAGGTAAACTTGTGCTATGTTTTCTTATTCATAATTTCATCCTTTTAAGAGGGGTTTTTAATTCTAAAACCCCCTCATGAAATGACATATCATGAAATGTAAATTTGGGTTCTATACAGGGTGAGTACAAAAAGGGTGGGTCCCATAAGTAAGTACAAAAACTTTGGGAATAGGATCTATTGCTCAAAATAAAAATAAAATCAAGAATAACATTTTTTCTAAAAACACCTTGATACCGAGATATCCGCCATTTTGTATTTTTTTCAAAAAAATTTATATCTCAAAAGCCATTAAAGATAACTTTTTGAAACTAGGTGTAGTGTCGGAGCAGTGCCTTTTGATCTAGTGACTGTCGATGCAGTGCCTTTCGATCCACTGCCTTTCGATCCAATGCCTGTCGGTCCAGTGCCGTTCGACGTTAAAACTTTCAAAAGACGAAAATTTGCTTACAATAATTTTAAAATAATCACGATTACCCAAACTTAATACAGATATATCTTCGAAAGGCACTGCATCGACAGTCACTAGATCGAAAGGCACTGCTCTGACAGGCATTAGATTGACAGGGCACTGGACCGACAAAAGTGTCGATCCAGTGCCATTCGATCTAATGACTTTCGATCTAATGCCGACGCCCGAGCTAAGCTCCTAGGAAAGTGACCATCCCGTGTTCACCGGTCAGGCGGATGAAGGATACTGTCAAAAGTTGTTTACAAACGACTTACGGAAGGACAAAAATAAATGGTAATCGTCATGTAAATTAGCCATTCCATTCCTTTTCTTTCTCATCTATTTGAAACTATTATTTACGTTTATTCTCTCTTTCTGTCCTAACCTTCATCACACAAATTGCTATCGGCCACACGTGCAGGAACGGCTGGTCCTGACATGTCAGGTCCAGCCGCAAATGCGACTTTGTCGCAAGGCAATCAAATGCAAATAGAAAAAGCAGTCAGTTCAATTTTGCCACCCAGTAATGAAAATAAACGAAAACATGGAGAGGTATCTCCAGATCGCAATTTATCAACTGAAAATCTAAACATCCACAAACCCACTAAGAAAATGAATTTGACAAGGTTTTACAAACCTGACAATAAAGGACCATTTGAGGACATAATTCAGGACAAAAATAAAGATAAACTAAACCCCTTTCAAATAGGTAAAATAATCAAAACTCACCACAATGACATCGATTACATAAAGCGATCAGGGAAAAATATCTCAGTTTTTTGCAAAACCTACCTGTCTGCTAACTTACTGGTCCAATCCCAACACCTCACCCAATATAATGTCTTCATTCCCTCTATCAGAGTATACAGTACAGGGGTAGTTTACATTGAACCTTGTGTATCTGAAACCGAAATACTTAAAGAAACTGACTGTGATGTCACTCTAATAGAAGTTCAAAGATTAAATACCCCCGTTGCAGCAGACCTGCATACTCAGCGAATTTCAAATGCAAAACATCATATTTCAATCCAACATAGCGATATTTGACATGTTTTTGTAAGCTCCATAAGAATAACATGGGGAATGAGTTTGCAGGTTTGCAGCTACAGGTATACTAAAACTGCGTGGTATTAATTAAATATTTAGTATATCTGAACTATAAAAAGCCATTTAGCAAGTTTTATCAAGATATGTTGAGAAATAAGCGAGGTATAGAATTTTATTTATTTCCCATAAGGTTAACATTGGGACAACGTACTGTGTTTACCATTTTCAATATCTCGGTAACCAATGGACTTAGAGCAGTGATTCAAAATACTAAATTGTTTGTTTTTTCGAGCTGAATTTAATGGTGCTAACAAAAATTGGATTATTTTTATTTTTCTATGTGAAAACCCCAAAAAGCCCATTTTTGGGGGGGTTTATCCCCCTTTACCCCCCCTTCCAATGGTCCGATCGGGCTGGTTTTCGAACTCACCCGAATAATTACTACTTTACACGCCTGTGCCAAATTTCATTCCGATCGGACCATTTTTGCGAGCGCTATCGTGCTTACAGACACACATATATATATATCTACAAATTTGAACGAATGGTGTTTTTGGTATCTGGGGGCACCAAAATGAAAAGTCATAATGGTCCCGGGCTTAAGTCTTACCATGAGACCTACGGTAATAGCTTCTTCCCTATAGGGGAAATTCGCTAATACAGTATATCTTAACTAAAAGAAGCCATATAAGCCTACCAAGTTTTATCAAGATACGTTAAAAAATAAGGAAGATATATATATATATATATATAATTGCAGCTGGCTTTTACAATTTAATCAAATGGGAAAATGACCAGCTGTTTAAGTTTAAGTAAAAATTTCATAAACATCATCAGTAAAAGTCTGTATTCACTATAGTACATTTATTTGACATATTTAGTTATCTGGTCTTTAAATAAGCCATATGTCTGTATCCACCATATGGCTTTGAATCAAACTATAGCTCATATGATTTAATATAAACAAAGCAGACGTTTTAGATCCCAATGCTACTTAAATGGTAGTTATTTTATGTTATTTTTTGTTTTCTAGCAAACTTTAAGAAATTACAGTACTTTTCCTGAGTCCCTGACATTAAAACATTTAATTTGAGCCCTTTTCCCTCATCCTGTGACTTGCCAAATGCCCACAATTGCTATTCAAAAATAAATTATTCTCCATAAGATTAGTATGGAAAAGTGCAGGTTCGCTGCTACAGAAATTTGAAAATGAGGTATCATAGGCTACAATCCAATACATCTAAACTATATGAAGCCACATAACATGTTTTATCAAGATATGTTGAGGAATAAGAAAGCTATCCAATTTTATTTACCTCTCATAATGTTAACATTGGGAAAGAGAGTACACAGGTTTGCTGCCTCAGGAATTTGATGATTTGGGCATTTTAAGCCATAATCAAGTAGATATTAACTGTATGAAGCGCCGTGCCAGTTCTTATCAGGATATTTTGAGAAATGAGCAAACTACACAACTTTTTTTACTACCCATAAGGTTAACATGGAGAATGAGTATGTAGGTTTGCTGCCATGAAAATGTAAAAATAGGGTATTTTAGGCCATAATCCAGTATATTTCAACTAGATGAAGCCTCATACAAAGTTTTATCAAGATGCGTTAAGAAATAAGGAAGATATAGGATTTTTTTTATTTCCCATAAGGATAACATGGGAAATGAGTATGCAGGTTTGCTGCCATAAAAATTGAAATATTGGGGATTTTAGACTAAAATACATTAGATCTCATCTAGATGAAGCCACAAACCAAGTTTAATTAAGATATGTTGAGAAATGAGCGAGATATAGAATTTTACTTATTCCCCATAAGGTTAACATTGGGACAACGTACTGTGTTTACCACTTTCAATATCTCGGTAACCAATGGACATAGAGCAATGATTCAAAATACTAAATTGTTTGTTTTTTTGAGGCAAATCCAATGGTGCCAACAAAAATTTGATTAATTTGATTTTTCTATGTAAAAACCCAAAAAACCCATTTTTGGGGGGGTTTATCCCCCTTTACCCCCCCTTCCGATGGTCCGATCGGGCTGGTTTACGAACTTGTCCAATCGTTTACCACTTCACATGTCTGTACCAAATTTCATTAAGATCGGACCATATTTACGGCCGCTATCGTGCTCACAGACACATATATATATAGATAGATAGATAGATAGATAGATAGATATATATATATATATAAATTCGAACGAATGGTGTTTTTTGCTTCTGGTGGCCTCAAAACAAAAAGTTATCATGGTCTCGGGCTTAGGTCTTACCATGAGACCTACGGTAATAGCTTCTTCCCTATAGGGGAAATTCGCTAAAAGGCGCGTGAATAACGAATTAAAGGACACTTACTTTGCTAAAATAGTTTTCGATTCAGACGCTCTCCCAGACTACATTAGTATAAACTTTGTAAGAGTTAAGGTAGAACCTTACATTATCCCGGTAAAACAGTGTTTCCGTTGTTTCTCTTATGGGCACGTTGCCAACTCCCCATGTAACAACAAAAGGGTCTGTAGGGAATGTGGTGAAGATTACCACTCCGATTCCTGTCAAAAACCCCGTAAATCCTGTCCAGAGTTTACAAGACAAAAAAACATTAAAAATAGGATGAGTCTAAACAAAGAGGACTATTTCACCGCTAGTGCCTTATTCCCTGTAACTTACAAAAAAACCCGAGATTCTGTCAGAACACCTCAGTCTTTTGCTGAGGTTGTTCAAGTAGTGGATTTAAAAAGTAAATCAGAATTCCCAGACCTCCCCACTCATCAAATACAACAACACACTATTCAAACACAAAACAAATACTCACCTTTAAGTACAATTGATGATACATCCTCTAGGGATGAACAAACAACCCTTGTAAATATTAGGAAACCATATTCAGGAAACTCTCAGGCTAAGGGCAATAGTAAGGCTCCTGCCCAAAACAACCAAACAAATCAAAAACCAAATGTACCAAAACAAACCCCTCCTCAAACCCCAAGCAAACAAAACACATTGCCTAACATTGACAGAAACCAACTTAAAACACTACTAAATGCTAAAATTAATGAAATAAGAAACAAGGTTCAAAGCAATACGTTGACAACAAAAAAACAAGTGGATGAATTATTGGCATCATTCATGATTATGGATGATAATATAAATAACATGACACCCTCAAACATAAATCTTGGCAAAACCGATAAAAGCAATGGCACCAGTTCCTTACCTCCTGACAAAAATGTTAGTTAACAAACTCAACCTATTTCAGTGGAATGCGCGATCGATTAAACCAAAGTGGTCAGAAATCACACACTATTTCAACAAAAATGAAATACATGTTGGGATCATACAAGAAACTTGGTTGAACAGCAAAGATAATATTTCAGATGTAAACTATAATCTAGTCAAATTAAACAGAAACGATGGTTATGGTGGTGTAGCTTTTATAGTACACAAGGCCATACCTTTTAAAAAGGTTCAAGAAATAAATAATAATACAGTACAGTTATTAGCTATAGAAATAAGTATTTTCAACAGAAATATATCCATATGTAATGTTTACTGCAGTCCAGCAGATACAAATATAAATCCTAATTTCTGGAAGGATAATTTATTCAATAGCAAAAACCATTATTCTATTATCTGTGGCGATATGAATGCACACCATCCCTTTTGGAACTGTCAGAGTACAAATAAAAGAGGAAATGATATATTTAAAGAATATTCTCAATCTCAATTTATTCTTACTAATGATAATTCTTACACTACAATACCAAATCTCTACCATAGGCAATCAGTCATTGATTTAACATTCATATCACCAAACCTATATGCCTTTTATGGAAAAGTGGGAGGTGCAAAAAGATCCAATGGGAAGCAATCACTTTCCCATTTTGATAAATTTAAAATTCACAGACCAAACAACTGTGAACCAAACAAACCATAACATTACAGGCTTAAGAAAAAACACAAAAAAAGCAAACTGGAGTATATATACAAATTATATACAAGAAAGTTTAGGAAATCATGAAAACTTACCTTTTTCGAATGACATAGATAACCTATATGAAATAATAAATAGAGCGTCTGAAAAGGCAATCCCTAATTTTGTCCCACCGAATTTATCACACAAGGGCTTCAAACCCAAACCTTGGTGGACCAACGAATGTTCTAAGGCAATCGCCCTTAGGCGCCTTGCTTTTAAAACCTTTAGATTAAACATGAGTGCACTTAACTACCATAAGTATCAGCTTGCCCAATTCAAAGCAAAGGAAATTATCAATGAAGCTAAAAGAAAGGGCTGGGCAGATATTTGCCAGAGAATAGGCGAGAAAGCTTCATCTCCACATGCCTGGAAAATAATTAAAAAAATAAAAAACCAAATGCTACACTACCTTTGCCAGTAATGAGTGATGACAAAGGGTTATGTCAAAAATTTATGCAGCACATAATCCCTGACTATGTTCCACAGATTACTGAACTCCAACCTCCTATATTAAGAATCAAAGATCAACACCCACTTGAAAATAATTTTACCTTAAATGAACTATACACAAGGCCCTAGCATGCAAAAAAAGAGATACAGCACCTGGTCTAGACGGGATAACTTACTCCATGATCAAAAAACTTCCCTCAAATGCAATGAATATGCTCCTGAATATCTATAATAATGTTTGGGACAATGTTATAGAGATCCCCAACCAATGGAAAGAATTTAAGGTTATTGCTCTGTTGAAACATGGTAAAGACCAATACTCAGAAACATCATACAGACGTATATCACTGATCCCTGTTCTTATAAAAATATTAAACACAATGATCGATAAAAAACAGGCTAGAATGGTTTGTGGAGAAAAACAAAATAATACCTGATACACAGTATGCATTTAGAAAGAATCGTGGATGCACGGATTACCTAGTTACGCTTATGTCAAAACTACACATAGCCCTAAGTCACAATGAGACATCCATCTTAACTGCCCTAGATATATCAGGTGCATACGACAATGTACACCTCCCGACCCTATATAGTAAGATGTTTGCAAAAGGAATCCCGGCCAAGTTTATAATGCACTGCCAAAGATGGCTGACAGACAGGAAATTAACAATTATCTTCCCTAAACACACCCTCACTCGTAGTATGAGCAGAGGCTTGCCCCAAGGAAGTGTAATGAGTCCTTTGCTTTTTGCAATCTACATTTCTGATATAAATAAATGCCTACCGACAGAAGTATCGTCATTACAATTTGCGGACGACATAACACTGCTTTCATCTAACCGTAATTATGACAATATCAAACCTAAGATGCAACTAGCCTTAGACAATATCAAGACAAATTTCCAAACATTATCCCTTGAGCTCAATCCTAGCAAAAGTCAGGTCATAATATTCTCAAGATTGCGATCACTCGAAAGGCTAAATAAAGAATTCAAACTCGATAATCAAATAATAACAGTGACAACAGAACTGAAGTTACTGGGTGTTACATTAGACCACAAACTCTCTTTCAACATCACATCCAAAACACATTTTCTCAGTGCCAAAAAGACTTAAATATACTGAAGATGGTAGCGTGTGGAAAGAATGGAGCGAATCCAGATTTTGTCCTTAGCATTTATAAATCTTTGATTAGATCCCGAATGGATTACTGTTCAAGTATCTATGGACATGCTACAGAAAACCACTTAAAAAAGCTAGACACTATATAAAACCAAGCCTTGAGAATCGCCTCAGGAGCATTTAGAACCACACCATTAATAGGCTTACATGTTGAATGTGCCATCGAATCACTTGACATAAGGAGAAAAACCTTAGCCGAAAGAATATCATACAAAGTACTCACAGACGTTGACCACCCTAGTCACGGTATTCTATATTACCTGAAAATGCTAGTAGATACCAATGGTTATTGGCGAAAAAAGAAAACTCCTTTATATATCCATGCCATCAATCTTGTCCAAGAAATTAATCCTATCACCAAGACTATGAGGGTTGGGTAAAGCCCACTCACTTTGACATGCCACTAGAGATGATCCATTCAAAAGTTACAACCAACACACAATTAACTAATGAAATACAGGGAAAACAAAATACAAATGAGGCAATATTAAAACAATATTTTAATGAACTTATAAACATAACCTCAAATGACAAACTGATTGTTTACACTGACGGTTCCAAAACGTCAGAGGGCACAGGCGCTGCCTTCTATATTCCAGCGCTAGAAATCGGAGCCATATATAACCTTGATCACAAAGTGTCAAATTATACTGCAGAATCATATCACAGATAAAGGAATACACAGATGGCTCACTGAGCCTTCAAAAGTGCTGCGGCAGAACCGCCGTCCTGGCGACGCCAAGATCCAGGTAGCGCTAGTGTCGCACGACACCAATCGGAGGGGCGGAGGAGGGGCGGTAGTGGAGTGGCCCGACACCGCTCTCTAGACTCCCTCCCCTCCTGCACAGCGCTTACCATCTCACCGCCCCGCGGCCCGTTCGCATGCCCGGTGCCTGTGTAACTTGACGTTGCCGCGCCCAAGTGTTTGTTTACGCGTCAACCCCATAGATATATGATCAATTTTAACACCTTCTTTCACTCGGTGTGACAATGCAACTGATTAATCGTATGGGATTGTAGGAATCCCTTATTCCTCATGAGGAACACTGTGAAGTTAAGTATTTTCAAACAAATGCGGTTGAAACCGGAATTTTTGTTTAGAAGGAGAATAAATTAATAAATTTAACAATATTTCATCAAAGTAACGATTGTATGATATTAGTTATCCCTCAACGCATAAAAATCCGGTTCTTACCGCTTTTAGTTGTAAATATTCGAGCTTCACCATGTTCCTCGATACGAGGTGTATATGTGTAATGTGATTCTATTTATATCAATTACAAATAAACAGGATTATAATTATAATTTGTATGATTGCTAAGGCAAGGCCTACAATTTTAACATTCTATTAAAGCAATACAGAGGCTGAAAATGACTTGATCTGACAGATAACTTGTAAAAGATGTGAACTTAAATGTGAATTAGTATTTTCTGTGAAATAAGTTTTTCCTCCAAGTTTCCTCCAAGGAAGGATGTTACGTGATGTTGTCCATCCGTCTCCACACATTCATGATTCCTCCTTTGATTAATTGAGTGAATTATTTTCGGTAAGTAGAGATATTTATGATCACTCAAGGTTATTCATGAATAAATAAATAACCCCTAAATGTCTGCGCCAAAACCCATTTATTAATGACTAAATTTGATTGCTTTTGTATTATAATTGTCAATTCATGAAAAGTACAAACATTAGCCATAGTTAACTGGGGAAATTCACAGGAGGGCAATTTACTGTCCAAATCATAAAATATTGTTCAATAACATTGTGATAATAACATTATTTAAAAAATCAGTATAAATGCGCTTTAAGTGGAGACCTATTTCAATAATAGGCCTACTATCGTAAAGGTCAGTCAAGTTTACGGATCCAAATCAGCTTATCTACTAGGCCCTAAATATACCGGTAGGCCCTAAGCAATTAATTGTATGTAGATCTAAGGACAATAGCAATTGGAAATTTAAGCGTGCTGGAAGTTCATGTAGTTTAAAGTTAGCCTAACCACCAACTACTGCATGTGTATGTGTGGTAACTTTTATATATTTTAAGAAACAAACAGAAATATTTAACCAGTAGGCCAAGCGACAACTAAAGAAGAATGACGATTTGTGTATAAACATTAATATTTTTATCAAAATTAAGGTGCGCGCTAAAAATAAAAAATACTGTGTGAAGTTGACGGAACCCCTTTGTACATATAGGTATTTTTTAATAACTAGGCTAACTGGAATATGATGCCAATATAATATGAAATAGTTTGTTGTGCATTTAAACTTTTTGTGAGTTTGCGAGAGGAACCTAGTTAATTTCATTTTAAAGTGTTTTAAAGTACATTTTAAAATAACTGTTAAAGTAGATTTTAAAATATCAGAATCGACCAGGACCTGAAAAGTACCGCCTCGACCCTCAGTCTTGTGTCAGTTCAAGGCCACACTACACTAGTGTGGCCTTGGTCAGTTGCTACACACAAACCGTCCTTTAAAATGCCGCCGTGGCGCCGCGCTGTCTGTATATTGTTATTTCCCGTGCTCAAGCCGCAATGGCAAGGGCCGGTGAATTACAAGGGGTCGATAAGATGTGTTAAGAATAAAATGAAAGCAGTTATTTGCAAGTTAAACTGTATTTATTTCTCTCAACGA
Organism: Flexamia atlantica; assembly: GCA_035578135.1. NCBI lineage: Eukaryota > Metazoa > Arthropoda > Insecta > Hemiptera > Cicadellidae > Flexamia > Flexamia atlantica. The sequence goes on from JAQJVK010000001.1 coordinate 161,368,215, forward strand.
TTACCTAATTGATTACAAATCATACATTCAAATAAATACTTTATATTGCAACAACATTGAGCTAGTTGTACGTACGACGTACATTTTCTTTCTTGAACATTTTCATTTTCACTACACTAGTGTGGCCTTGGTCAGTTGCTACACACAAACCGTCCTTTAAAATGCCGCCGTGGCGCCGCGCTGTCTGTATATTGTTATTTCCCGTGCTCAAGCCGCAATGGCAAGGGCCGGTGAATTACAAGGGGTCGATAAGATGTGTTAAGAATAAAATGAAAGCAGTTATTTGCAAGTTAAACTGTATTTATTTCTCTCAACGATTACCTAATTGATTACAAATCATACATTCAAATAAATACTTTATATTGCAACAACATTGAGCTAGTTGTACGTACGACGTACATTTTCTTTCTTGAACATTTTCATGCAAAAATAGTGAATAAATTACATAACAACATTACAAATTATTACAAGAAATATTCACTTAAACAGTTTATTATTATGCTATTTATGTGTATATTACTAAACAATTGAATAAATTTACTTCTACAGTTCAACATAGACAACAGTTTACGTAATGTAGTCAATAGAATGATGAACAGAATAAGACTAAATCTTACAATAAACCGGCGTTTAATGAATTTCCTTGAATTTTTTCACAAAATCGCTAGTTTATTCATGTCTATTGGTTTTATATCCCTCCATTCATAGTTAGTACAATCAATGGATTAATTAGCAATTATATAATATTTATGTCGCAACAAAGTGCTTATTTTGGAGATAATTTTTTTAATTAATTTGCAAACCAGTCTCATTAAGTGTTTTTTATGATTTAGTCTTAGTTTACATTAAACATAAATTGTTTTTCGAATACATTAATACACAAGTTCGACTTCATGTTTCTTTTGTACATTATTTTCAGATCACGCAATCATGTCAAATACAAAGTGTTCATTCAAAAACTGTTCCAATAGATCAGTTAATGTAAAGGGATTGAAAATGTTTCGTTTCCCTCGAGATGTCAATCTTTGCCAGATTTGGATTAAGCATACAGGTGAGCTAAATAAATAGTAGTTTTCATTACTAGGAGCGAAAGTGGCTCTTTTTGGTACGAGATCGTAATTTACAGGCGAGGCGCAGCCGAGCTTGGAAATGCGATCGAGTACCAAGGAGACACTTTTGCTCCGTGTGATGAACAACTATTTTCATCATTATGTATAAATAACCATTTAATCGTTAAAAAATTAGACAACATAATTTTGAGGTTATCCAAAATAGTCATCATCATTTACACATCTGTTAGTTGTTTACAAACACAAGTTAAGAAATCGTCCAACCTTTCAAACGTAACATAAGCAAATTTTAACATTAGAGTACGGCAAAATTTACCATATGTTTTTTCAGTACTCCTATTCGAAGTGATCCAAAAACGATCATTTTGCGTACGATTTAGAGAACTAAAAACGGCTGTTTTCGGGACAGTATGATGAAAAATATATTTCTTACATACTGAACAAAAAAACATCATTAATGTTAATATTGGTAACTAGCAGTTGCCCGTGGCTTCGCTCACGATAGAAATTACAGGTGATCTTACTTCTGCTCTTTCAACTGTCAAATTGTAGTATTCACAGCAGTTTACATTTCGGTATTTGAATGTTTACACCCTTATAAAATGTAAACATTGAAGCTAAGGACGTTCACGGGGCGTAGCCCGAGGGAATTTCAAGGAAGTGAATAGGCCTATATGTTTCTCAGGTTCAAGATCTACCATCTACCACTGTGTGAAATTTCAACCCAGTCGGTTGAGTATTTTCCGAGTTCTTTTCCCATACATACATACATACATATATAAATAATAATACATACATACATGTATTTATATAATACCAACGACAATAAATTATTATTATTATTATTATTATTACATACAGAAACCACCTCTTTTTAATAATAGTATAGATAGATAGATAAATAGATAGATGGATAGATATGGATGAAGTTACATTACTGTTGTTGCAAACCTATGTTCACAATTTCAAGGATTAAAAGGTTATAGCTAGGTAATTCAGAATAGGCACCTAGTAATTTATTAATGCCAAACTTGTAGAATTAATTTTCCATTGCAAACTTTTAAAATCATTTTCTCCATTTCTACTACTGCTATAAGCAATTACTATTGAGTAATTTTATATTTTTGTAAACCAATCGCGGTTTTTTTGTTGTAGGTAATGCCAACCTTATAGGACTTTCACCGATGAAATTAAATAAAACTAAAAGGATCTGTGATCAACATTTCAATGAAGAGGACATACTCCCCAGTGGAAGGCTGAAGTTCAATGCCATTCCTAAATGTTACACCTCAGCAGAAGTCACAACTGACCCAGGCCCCTCGTGCTCATTTACACCTACAGTCGCTGGCTCGAGCAACAATACTGGGACCTCCAGCCTAACAAGAACTCCTCCACGTCGTCCACCTCCTGCTGCTACTTCTACGATTGAACACCCTTGTACACCAAATAAAAGGCCTCGACTGGAGCCACCTTCGCCTTCGCCAGTACTTTTACGTGAATCATCCTCTCCCAAGTCATATCATCGTTCTTATACTTTAACTCCAAAGCAGTCACAACCAGAGTTCTCATCACCTGCTATTAAAACACCTTCATCTCTCTTTTGGATATCTAATGCTTCTCCAAACACTAGTCATTTGGTTCCCGACAAGCCCGATCCTAAATTAAGAAAACCACCAACAAACCGAAATTTGTTTTTGAAATCAACACCTGCTGAATCAAACAAGAAAGTTGAAGATCTATCACGAAGACTTGCTGTTAAGAGAGCGGCTATCTCAAGGTTGAAACGTACCTTAATGAAAACGAAACAAAAGCTGAAGAGATCATCTGGATTTCATTCTGATTTTCCTGTGAAAAGCAAGGAGGGTGCTGTTCTAATGAACATGCAGCTACACAAAAAAAGACAACCTTGGAATAAACAAGAAAAAACGTTTGCTACAACTCTTTATTTAATATCTCCATCGTGTTATAGATTTTTAAGAAAGTCGTTGGTTCTTCCTGGGATTTCTACAGTTAAAAAATGGATGTCAACAAAAGAATGTTTCAAACCAGGTTTCAACAAAAAACTTTTAGAACAAATAAAATGTAAGGCAAATAGTATGGAAACTATGGAGAAGGCCTGTGTGCTAATGTTTGATGAAATGGCCATCAAGGAAGGCTTGGAGTACTGTAAAAGCTTCGACATTATCGAAGGGTACGAGGATGTAGGGTCTCTTGGTAGGCAGCCCAAAATCGGTAAACAGGCTTGTGTCTTTATGGTTCGGGGCCTATATTTCAAGTGGAAGATGCCTGTAGGCTACTTCATAACCAGAAAAGGATTAACTGGTAGGCAGACAAAACTTTTGATTGAAGAAAGTATACGTTGTCTGAAAGACACAGGCCTCGAAGTAAAAGCAGTGGTTTGTGACCAGAATAGTACCAATAGAACAGCATATGAGTCTCTTGGCGTAACACTTGATGCACCGTGGTTCAAACATGAAGGCATCAAGATACATGCACTGTTTGACGTCCCTCACTTAGTTAAATCTGTGAGGAACAATCTCCTCAAACATGATTTCTCATTCTTTGGGAAAACAGTTTCATTTAATGATGTAAGAAAGTTGTACCAAATCGACTCAAGCAGCAAATCAACCCGAGCTGTACCCAAATTGACCCCTGCTCACATAAATCCCAACAGCTGGCAAAAGATGAATGTTGCCCTCGCAACACAAGTAATGAGCCACACCACTGCAGCAGCCCTGCGCACAGCTGTTGGGACTGGGCAGCTCCAATCCAACTCTGCTCTCCATACTGCAAACTTCCTGGAATTTATGAACTCATTATTTGATGTACTAAATAGCAGAGTAGAAAAATCCAAAAACCCCGACGCCTGTGCTCTAAGCTCCAAAAACAAACACACCATAGATTTAATGAACAGAGCATTAGAAGTTTTTTCGAACCTAACAAAACTAAACAGCAGATATCCAAAGCCTCCATGTTTCAAAGGAATGTTATTAACTATAAAGTCGGTTCTATCTCTTTTGGAACAAGAGCAGTACAAGTACTTATTAACGTCTAGATTAAACCAAGATACATTAGAAAACCTTTTCTCTAGTATTAGACAGCGGTGTGGAAGGAACAACAATCCAGCGGTACGTGTTTTTAGGTGTTCCCTCCGACTTTACTCTTTACAGTACCTCATTGAACCACCGAACACGACTTCTTACGAGCCAGATGTCGATGATATTCTTGAGGTGGGAGAAACTTTATCTTGTGATGCCAATCTCGAGGCAATCCATGAAGATCAAGATCGTGCCAGTGAGATTAGAGATGGTGCGGGGAGTGAGGAGGAAGATGAAGGAGATGATGATGAGTGTGATGGTGTTGAGCCCCTTTTACCTGAACCTGTCACCCTTGAAACATGTTCCCAACAGTATTATGCAGGGTATTTAGCTTCAAATTGCTATAAAAAGTTCAAGTGTGATAGGTGCATAACACGTTACTGCCACACCGAATCAACTCTCAATAGTTCTGCAGATCTATTTATTCTTCAGAAAACCTTTCCCAACGTTAACATTGAATCTTCGGCAGGTTTGAAAGTTCCGTCTTTAGTGCTAACTGAAATGATGTCCAAGGCGTTAAATGTGTATAAGAAATATTTCTTAAGAGTTGCCCATAAACCAAGAATTGTGTCAAGGCTTGTCAAAATAACAAACAATTGTTTGATCAATTCTTCTTGGGATCCTTGTAATGGATGTGAAGAGCATGATGCTTATTTGCTCCGCACATTTTTCACAGTTCTTTTGTATAAACAATGCAAGTGGACTACTGCTTCCTTGAAGAACACATCGGTGAACAAATTACGCATTCTCCATCATGTTTAATGAACACAACCAGTAACAAGTAAATGCCTTTTCATTATTGTTCGTAACAGTTTGTGTTCTTACTGGTTACTTTTTACTTGAAAGTTTTGGTGATGTTATCTTATAGCCAGTCTAGATAGATCTTTATCTATATATTGTATTTTTATTCACTTTTAATTTTAGGCCTACACTCTTAGGCCTAAACAAACTCAATTAGGCCTACTTTGATTAACATTTTTAAGATTGAGTTTTAAATTGTGTGTTAATATACCAATTTACAACGTGGTAATGAAAAAAACTAAATAACATTTAAGGTGTATAGTTAACGGGTTTTCGGTTTATTCAAATACATTTAATTGAGTTATTAACATTTCGATTTTGATTTTTCGTTTGATTTTTTTGCGATCTTAATGCCAGGTTATTAGAAGTGGTTTAAAACACTATTTAATAGAAAGTTGAAAACTAACTGTTGAAGCTTAAACCGTTGACTATAAGAAACAACCAATTATTGTATTTTTCTTCTTTGATTCATTACACCGGGTGATCAAAACGTCTGGAAACCTCTTAATATTATTGTCAGTCTGGAAAAATTTGCTTTTGAATATACACGGTGTTAACAAAAAATATTTAGGACTTCGGGATATAGATATTTACATCAAAACTAAGAAAAAAGTTCCTATAAACATGGGTCCTAAAATGCTCGGTTATCCGTCTGTCGCACAGTGGGGAAATTTCTGTATCTAGCGGTGCAAAAGTCAAAAATTGAAAGTGTGGCTATGCCATCATCTAAGCAACATTTTACATAAGAAACTCTGTCTAAACCAATAGAAAAAATATTTTTGACCTGGGCTCATTCGATAAATGTTTGCGTTGCTGAACAGTAATGTACATCTTATGTGTTAGCCAAAATTGTAACTAATTAACTGTTTTTCTTTGAATGTATAAATAATAATAATGATTTAGATAAGACGTAAATGATTTTTTTCTACATTTTAGAGTTTAAAAGAAGTAAGAAATAATATATTCATTCAAAAATATCCACTTGAACTGCTTGAGAAAAATTGTAAGATGAAATAACTTATGTCAATGTATTTTTTTTGTAAAAGAAAGACTGTAAATTTTGATCTCCACCCATCTCCGCTTGAACTTTGATATTCAGACAATCTTTAGCTTATAAACAAACAATCGATGCATATTTAATATGCAGCCGTTTGCAGCCGAGTGATATATTGTTCTTTTAAGAAGGGCTTCCAGCCCCGGATGACTATCTGTGATCTCATATAATACCAATATTAGCTTTCAAATTCGTCACAGCCTCAACCACTCAACCGAAATCGTTGATTAATAACAAATTTGAAAAAGGAAATAAGTTATCTTTCTATTCCAGACAGCAGTATTATTGTATTCAAAAAGGTAAAATCTATAAAAGTTACCAAATATCTCAATTTTCTGCGATTTTCTTATTAAATCTAAAGCAACAGGAACATTATTCTCAATGGAGTACCTATATAACATTATGTGCTCTTTTAAACGAAACAACGATTTCGGATGAGCAGTTGAGCTTGTAACGAATTTGAAAGTAAATAACAAAAGAAACCCGATAAGATTGGTCTTTTGAGAGATCACATGTATTAACGTGGGACTGGGGTCCCTTCTTATATGAACAGTATATCACTCAGCTGCTTACCGCTGCATTTTAAATATGCATCGATAGTTTGTTTATAAGGTTAAAATTGTTTGAGTATAAAATATTAAGTGAATCTGGGAATCTGGGTATAGATAAAAAGTTCAGACTTTATTTTACAATATATATATATTTACAGTAGTTATTTTATTTGACAATTCTTCTAAAGAGTATAGCAGTTAAAGTTGACATTTTTAAATGAATATGTTATTACTTACTTCTTTTAGACTCTACCACGTAGAAAAAAATTATTTTTGACCCTTCTAAACCAAGATAATTATTCACATAATCAAAGAAAAACAGTTAATTATTTACAATTTTGGCTAACACGTAAGATGTACATTACAGCTCAGCAACGCTAACATGTATCGAATGTCAAGTGTTAAAAATATATTTTTTATTGGTTTGGAATTATCTTTTCTATTGACAGATAAAAATATCGGGCAATATAAAATATAGGTTTATTTTTTAACTTGAAAAACTGAACATAAACGAATATTTACATCCCATTTTTGTGAGGTAAGTTAAATGCTTGAAATTTCGTGTTTTGCTCTCTAAGAGGGTCATATACCCCCAAATTACTTTTAATATTTTTTTCTGACAGGCAATAAAAATCTTATAGCATTTTAATCCAAAGATCTATAACAAAAAATAACGCATTTATGTAAAAAAGTGAATTAACATGACACATTTCTTTGCCTTAAGGGAATTTTAGACTACAGTGGCCACAGTTTTCGTCTGATTTCTTTTTAATTTGGACGAAATATTTTCCTATTATCTAGTTGACCAGGTGGTTCAAGGAGAAAATTTGGACACCCCTATTCCAAAATACTTTGGTATAAAAAGCCCAAAATTCTGGTTTTTGCGGGTATAAATTAAGCAATTTAAGCCCCTTATGATTTGAATTTGTTCTCTTGGAGCAGTGTCCTGCTTGGGTAATTGTTTATTTTTTATGAAATGAAACAGTTAATGTGCGCAAGTATTGATTGTTTTACGATTTCGACTTTTGCACCCCTAGAATTGAGGTTTTCCCCACTGTGTGTCGGTCTGTACGTGTTTCTAACATGATTTTGCATAACTTTGGAACTACTAATGATATCAACTTCAAACTTGGTACGTAAATGCTGATTAATAGAACCTACTTTGGTGGGGAGTGTCAAGTTTCTACTTTGCACTATTTAAAAATGGCAGCCATTTTATATTTTAAAACTTATTAACATCTTGAAAACAGTTAATTTTACAAAAATTGTACAAGGCACAAAAAGGTTGTGCAATTTTGTTTCCTATAAAACCATATAAATATTATTAAGATCGAATGACAATTCACGGAGTTATTGCAATTTTCGAACAGAATACATGCTTGTTTTATCGCTGTTAGAGCAAATTTGCTTGAATTCTGTTAGCAAAATTGCAATAACTCCGTTAACTGTAGTTCGATCCTAATAATAATGGTTCTGTAGGAAATAAAATTGTACAACTTTCTTGTGTCCTGTACAGTTTTTGTAAAATTAACGGTTTTTAAGATATTAAGTTTTAAAACATAAAATGGCTGCCATTTTTAAATGGTACAAAGTAAAAACTTGATACTCCGCACCAAAATAGGTACTATTAGTCAGCATATACGTACCAAGTTTGAAGTTGATATCTTTAGTAGTTCCAAAGGTTTGCAAAATCATGTTATAAACACATACAGACCGACAGACGGATAACCTACGGAACCTTTTTCTTAGTTTTGATGTAAGTAACCATATCCCGAAGTCCTGAAGGGGTTTTTATTAATACCCTGTATATGTTAGGACCTATTATTTTATTAATAATCTGAATCAGCAAGTAATTAGTTCTGCAAAGACCGTTATTTACCATTGCATTTGTATTAAAGTAAAACAAAAATTTAGAGGCTGCTATTTTTAAACGGATGGTCTTTATCAGTCGGCAATGCAAGGTATGATTCGCCCAGCGATTACATATCAGATTTTTAAACTTCCACCTCAGGACGCCCCCAAGCCAAAAAAAATACAGTTATAATGGCCAAAAAAGACAGTGAGGACTAATCCTAGAGTTTAATTCTTCAGAGTTTATTAATACTGTGAAATAAAATGAAGTATCCAGATTTTGAACACCCAGAATAAAGAAGCGTACTAAAAATTACAAACTTTTGAATCTAGTAAAATAATTGTATATACTTATATACAACAGTTATATTGTAAAATAATTGTAATTTAGGGTCGAATTTGGATTTTAATTGTTAATATGAATAAATTTAACTAGTAAAAGGATATTTCAGCGTCAAACATTGTATGAAATGTGTAAAAATGAGAGAATAATTGGGAATGTAAGTTAGTCGAATGTGCGAATAAATCTGATTAGCGAAAGTTGTATGGATGGGTATGGAAGTAGTATAAATCTATTAGTTTTAAGGATACTAGGATACTGTTTCACTTCACTTCACCACACTACACTTGTAACACTAATTTACAACTTTTAATAACACACGACACGAAATATCACACGAAAACACACACACACGACACACGACAATTACACACGCACTCTCACATGCAAAGGTCTAGACTCGACTGACGCTCCAATATCCTGTCCAGTATAGTTTTTGTTGGAAACCCCCAAGCGCTTTCTCTTGTTGCTATGGAAAATTGTTTTATGAATATAATTGCTCAAAACGATGTTAATTAAAAGAAATGTACAAATAGTAAGGTATAAGATGATTTTTTTGGGTATTATAAAATAACTTATATTGTAAATAATGAGTCAAAGAGAATTTTTGATGAATAATATTTTGATTCAGAAAAATAAATCAAACTATAGCTTAGGTGCGTTTGAACGCTACCTAGGAGTAAAAGGTAGAACTAATCTGCCCCTTAAATTCTCTGCCTGACGGTTGTGCAAGTGAGATGCATTGATTAATTTGCAGGAGTTAGCTTCTTCATATGTCATTATGCACAGTTAATACATTGATTATTGCTTAAGATGTTGTGTTTCAATAGAATACCTCGTAGTGCATTGGACTATTTCTAAATTCACTCAAAATTATACCCAATTGGCCCCTCGGGTATAAGTAAAAAGTACAGTTTTTAAAGAAACCATTTAACCTTTTAACTATAGTTAGGCCTATTCTAGTTTTGACTGAATAAAAAACGTTTTTTCTGTATTTTAAACTTTCTTATTAATTTTGTATAAACCTAACATTACCGTTTCAGTTCAATAACTGAGTTACTAAGTTAACTCAGTTAATTACTGAAATTTAAACAAGCTAAGTTAATCAAGTTTAATTACACTTGATTTACGACTTTTAGGCTTTAATTTTGGTTTAAAATAAAGGCTTGAAATCTTCCTGTCTGAAGTTTGTGTTTTAAAAATGAAATACGCACCGTACTTAACCACTGATTCCAGAATAACAAAATATTTCATGCTACTTGATACTTTTTACCTAATAATTTTCAAATTTTAATTTATTCCGTAACAAATATTTAGCAAGGTTAAACGAAGATCTGTAACATTATTGCAATGGATTGGTGTAACAAATATTATTGTGCTGATATTTTACCAAATATCAGCACATTATTTAACTTCCATTAGTAACAACAATTCTGACACAATAAAAATTAATTCAAGGCGAGGAGTAATAAAACGGTAGAAATTCAGCAGTAAACAAACAGGACTGAGTTCCGCCGCGTCCGGTGCCAACTATGTTTCGCGTCGCGGTATTTCATATCGGGGTAGGAGAGGAGAAGAGATACAGCGCGGCGCGACTCCGCTTGCGTGCGACTCCAATGGGGGTGGTGAGGGGGGAAGAGAATTGGCGGGCAAAGCGCTCCTCTCAACTGCTCACAGTTCACAGCGCTACTAGTCACGAAGTCTGCCGAGTAAAGTTGGAACTAACCTCCGCGCAGCGTACTGCCGGACCCGGCTAGCCATCTGTGTGTATTCCTTTATCTGTGATCATATGCTAAATACAAAGCCATTGAAACTATCGACACGAACAAAGGTATCGTAATATGTTCCGATTCTCAAGCGGCGATAAAGGCTATAGAATCAACCTCTCTAGGCCTGAGAGGTAATGGGATCAGCCTTTGCACCCTAAAGAAAATGTATGAAAGTCCTGCTGAGTCATTCCTTATTCAGTGGGTACCTGGTCACTCCGGTATTGCCAAGAACGAAATAGTGGATAGGCTAGCGAAGGAGGCTTCTGGTCTTAATGACCCATCTTTTGATTTTCACTTGCCATTTAATGATTTCAAAGCATTTCAAGCTAAAAGAAACAAAGAAAGTATGACCAATCGCCTTTTACTTTCCGATAGAGCTCTCTGGTACAAAAAAGTTACCCAAAACAATACACCGAGATTCCCATGGTTTAAACTATTCAAAGGCAGCAGAAAAGACACTATTAATATTATCAGACTTCGATTGGGACATGCAAATGTAAATAACCACCTCTTTAGAACGAAGATCTACTTCACACCCCTATGTTTGAATTGTACTATGAATGTAAATGAAACTCTAGACCATGTAATATAAATAACATGAGCGCCCCAGGTACGGTTTTGAAAGAGATATACACTTCAATGATATCAAAACAATTCTAATCAAAAACCCTGGCATAGGTTTAACAGAAATATTGAACAGGAGCGATACCAAGGAATTTTATGAAATCAGCAATTTTCTCAAAGCAGTGCAAAGAATCCTATGACACAATTTCAAAGACCCAACTTCAACTCTGATCACATTAACTTTTCACGAATTCACACAAAACATGTATGTCTTTCCAATCCTGGGCTTCTTCTTCCGTGGTCGACCCTTTTTCGGGTTAGGACATTGCCTGGCAGAGAAGACACCTTGAAACCTACCGTTCCATGACAATCCTATCCCTGATTATTTTTCCTTATCTTTTTACTAACTGAAACATTAAACACAAACATAAATTCTTACAGTTATATTCATACATAAATGTGTCACTAACTAACTATTGTCTACTTCTTATCTTTTATTTCACAGATTACCAACCAACAGCCAGCCTACTCCCTACCGATTACTAACAATCAAGGAATGGAATGAGCAACAGAGAACCATGTGGCTTCATGGATATATTCCAAGCCGCCAATTTTGGCACCTAGAAAAAAAAACCATGGCTCATTAAAATCTACTTACATCATTCTCAAGTCCATTTAAGATTAATTTAATTTAATTTTAGCTAATTGGGAACCAAGGGCCCGTTAAGTATCCACTCCAATTAATATTGGGCTGCATCATAATTCATAATGGCACTGTAGGTAAGTAGTTGAGTAATGAGAATGATTTTAGGGAAAAATATACAGATTGAAAAAGTTTCTGCCTTACAAGTTATGTTTACTTTCATGATAAGTAACTTCTCAATATCATCCAACATTGGTGATTTAATTTTAACCTTCTTTAAATAAATGTACTCCAGCTCTGTTAATAATTTAGTAATCTGATACCGATCAATCTAGCCTATCATGTTACAGATTGTTTCACGGTGCTATGCATGTAGGGAGGGAAGTGTGTGAGAGAGATGCAGAACTCCCCACCAGTGACACCAGCGGCCCCCCCCCCCCCGACTGGCTGGTTACGGATACGAAGAAAATGAAAAACTTTAAAGTCAAATTTTAATATGAACAATAGGCCTACAAATGTTCATCTATTGAGCAATTTTTATTGTTTCAACAAATCATAATTATAAACAAATTTATTAATTAATTACCTTAATCTTACTGAACAAATTTTTATCCAGTTTAAATGTCTTTTTTGCACGGAGCGAGTGTAGCGTCAGATGCTCAGTGATGATTGCGAGGCTATTTTAACATACAGACGCATCCGTGACCGAAGAGCCTGCCAGTCTTGTGTTCTGTCATTAAAATAAGGTTCTCTCGTAAAGAGAGTGAAGTATATTTGAAGTGGATGGTGTAAGAGTATATGGAGAGGGACGAAAGTAACTTATTATTAATTTATCAGTAAGTTAAGCTGAGATCTGGTCATTGCATCGAAAGTCATTAGATCGAAAGGCACTGGACCGACACAAAATAAAGTCATTAGATCAAAAGACACTGGATCGAAAGGCACTGGACCGACAGGCATTAGACCATAATGCACTGCACCGACAGGCATAGCTCTGACACTGTCGGAACAGTGTATTTCGATCTAATGCCTGTCGGTCCAGTGCCTTTCGATCTAGTGACTGTCGGTGCATTGCCTTTCGATCTAATGCCTGTCGATCCAGTGTCGTTTGATTATGTACGTCAAAACAATGCCATTCGTGAGATTACTTTTTTATTCAGAGTAAACTAATTCAATCTGATCAAAATGTCACCAATATTTCAATACTTAAAAACCATCCTAATAATACCCCCGTTATTTTTCCTCGTAATAAAAAAGCTAGTTTTTATATCTATTAATGTATAATTATGGTAATGCCGTCTATGCCCGGGGGGAGTGCTGTATTAAGTAGATAACCTTTGTAATTACTTCAAACTATTTGGTCTACCATGGGCGTCGTTTACTCGCGATCGGAAGCCTCAACCCCAGCGAGCACATAATAAAGATTATTCTGTGCTCGCTACTCAACCCTTACGGTTGTTTTACGGCTGTTTTAATAAAACAAGGTAAACTTGTGCTATGTTTTCTTATTCATAATTTCATCCTTTTAAGAGGGGTTTTCAATTCTAAAACCCCCTCCCCCCCCTCGTTACACTTAATCACTTAATCACTTTAATAAGACAGGTACCTCATGGAGGACGTTACCCTGAATATGAGTGAAGGATGAGTGTGATGATCGTGATGATAGTGGCGCGATCTTGTAGCCTTGTTACTGACTAAGGTTGGCATGTTCCTTAGACAGGATTGTTAATTAATAGCCCAACAACCAATGGCAGCTGGCTCCAGAAACAACCCTTCAAAAAGCTACTAACTTTTCTCGGGATCGATCCGGCTACCTACAAGTTTGTAGGCGGGCACTATAACCACTACACCAACCAGCCCATTTGTAAGTGATCATCTAACAATGACCGGATCTCAGCTTAGCTTACTAATAAATTAATAATAAGTTACATGTTTGGTAAAAGAAATGTCAATACTTGTGTTGACATATCATGAAATGTAAATTTGGGTTCTATACAGGGTGAGTACAAAAAGGTTGGGTCCCATAAGTAAGTACAAAAACTTTGGGAATTGGATCTATTGCTCAAAATAAAAATAAAATCAAGAATAACATTTTTTCTAAAAACATCTTGATACCGAGATACCCGCCATTTTGTATTTTTTTTTCAAAAAAATTTATATCTCAAAAGCCATTAAAGATAACTTTATGAAACTAGGTATAGTGTCGGAGCAGTGCGTTTCGATCCACTGCCTGTCGGTGCAGTGCCTTTCGATCCAATGCCTGTCGGTCCAGTGCCGTTCGACGTAAAAACTTTCAAAAGACGAAAATTTGTTTACAATAATTTTAAAATAATCATGATTACCCAAACTTAATACAGATATATCTTCGAAAGGCACTGCATCGACAGTCACTAGATCGAAAGGCACTGCTCTGACAGGCATTAGATCGACAGGGCACTGGACCAACAAAAGTGCCGATCCAGTGCCATTCGATCTAATGACTTTCGATCTAATGCCGACGCCCAAGCTAAGCTCCTAGGAAAGTGACCATCCCGTGTTCACCGGTCAGGCGGATGAAGGATACTGTCAAAAGTTGTTTACAAACGACTTACGGAAGGACAAAAATAAATGTTTGGAATCTTTTAGATCGTCAATTTGCATGATTTGATTTTGAGCTACAGGCTATGTTTGGTAATGGGAGACCTTAATGAAGCGTCATGTATAGAAATCTGTACTGTAGCCAATTTCAACAGATTAAAAAATTGCTATAACCTTTAGGTACGTAAAAAGGCTTATGTTAAATTGATAACGTTACCCACAATTCAGACACTATTAAAAGGGTGTCTAGCATCAAGATTCAAGTGAAATTAGAAAAGTTTAAGCAGATAATGTTATTACAGTGGAGTCTTGATAATTCAAAATAATTGGAACCATCCCCTTTTCGGATTAGTGAATATTTCCAACTTAGCAAAATTATCACTAAAATAAAAATAATTACTAAATACCATATTAAATTTATCCCTACTGTTTCTTTGCGATTGGCAAATACTGGCTGTTTAAATTGTTCTAGACGAGTAAATTTTCTGGATATAAATAAAAATCGTCTTACAACACTTAAAAATTAAATTTTGTGGCTGTTTGTTTATTTTGTAAATGGTATTTGCATATGCCAAGGTACATTGAAGTTATGTGTACCTACTTTTTTAGCGAATTTCCCCTATAGGGAAGAAGCTGTTACCGTAGTACTCATGGTAAGACCTAAGCCCGAGACCATGATAACTTTTCGTTTTGGGGCCACCAGAAGCAAAAAACACCATTCGTTCGAATTGATATATATATATATCTATCTATCTATCTATCTATCTATCTATATATATATGTGTCTGTGAGCACGATAGCGGCCGTAAAAATGGCCCAATCTGAATGAAATTTGTACAGCCATGTAAAGTAGTAATTATTCGGACGAGTTCGAAAACCAGCCCAATCGGACTACTGGAAGGGGGGTAAAGGGGGTTAAACCCCCCAAAAATAGGTTTTTTGAGTTTTTTACATAGAAAAATAAAAATAACCCAATTTTTGTTAGCATCATTGAATTCGCCTCAAAAAAACAAACAATTTGGTATTTTGAATCACTGCTCTATGTCCATTGGTTACCAAGATATTGAAAGTGGTAAACACAATACGTTGTCCCAATGTTAACCTTATGGGGAATAAGTAAAATTCTATATCTCGCTTATTTCTCAACATATCTTAATAAAACTTGGTAAATGGCCTCTTCTAGTTCAGCTCTACTAAATATTGAATTAAAACCACCCAGTTTTAATATACCCGTAGCAGCAAACCTGCATACTCATTCCCCATGTTATTCTTATGGAGCTTTCAAAAACATGTAAAATCTCGCTATTTTGGATTGAAAAAAAATGAAAAAAAATGAAAAAAATGTTGTTTTGCATTTGAAATTCGCTGAGTATGCAGGTCTGCTGCAACGGGGGTATTTAAGTTTTTCCGTGATTAGCCTGATAAAGATGCACGACAAGTCTTTCTTGAACCACTTCCGCCGCTGCCGTGCCGAATATATCCGCAAATGGTAAATACGCATGATCAAATTATACGGCTCTTTGCTTATTTGAAAGTTATACCTGCGATATGTAAATATGAAAAATGAAATTTCATGGTCGCTCACATTTTTTGCTATATTATTCCTACAGTTAACTGCATATCCTGTGATCGATAATTTTCGTCTACACACCCACAGATGGTAATAAAGTAGCACACGATAATTGCTCATATATCACAACAAAGACGCATAAGAAGTTAGATAGAATTCCTGTGTGTTGTGCCGGTAAGGGGGGCGCCGAGCGCCGGTTTTTCCCCAGGGCGACAGTTACTGTAGTTAGAAAAGTGGTCACTTCTAGCACTTTTCCCCTATGATGGTTCCGTACACTCAACTCAAATCCATTCAGCTGACTACAAGATTACCCTTTCAAATTTATTGAACAATTTGTTTAAAAAAACTTAAAACCTAGTTTCTTACGTTTTTCAGATAGTTTGAGCACTTACACCTTTTACACTTCAGTTCAATTCAATAGTGTTGGGATATTTTTTCGTAATAAACATTTACTCAGATGTTTGATATTTGCTTCAGTTTTCTCACGTTAAACTTGTATTAAAGTTTTCAGGAAATGTATAAGTGAACAGTTAGGTTAGATCTGCAACCATGTAGGCTATAAGTAAACAATTAGGTTGGAACTGCAAATTACATGTTTTGTTACATGTTAAGTTTTATACATGTATTATAAAACTTACACCATTTAAGTTTAATTACATGTTCATGTAATGAAACTTAGACCTGCAACCATGTAAGTTAATAAAACATAGACTTTTCCTTTATTGGGCTAATAATAGTGGTAATATCATGATAATTGCAAATATCAAGCAAAGAGCGGTTAGTACGTGCGAAAGTCGCAAGATTATTATAGAAAATCTTACACATATGTCAATAAGTCGTAGCCAACATCAGATTCTTGTCAGATTATGTGTCCAAACATGAAGAAAACAGTTTAAATGTACTAGGACTCAAATATTAAGTAAATTGGCCTCTCATGAAATATTCAAAATATATTTAAAGTAAGTAGGTCTAGTGTGATCACAGAAGACAACATGCATTATAGTGATAAAGCAGAGTCCATGCCAACAAATAAAATGTGTGAACCAAAAACCCATAAACCATTTAGCAGGACATCTACTGGACAATAATGATTGTGTAATTTGGGAGTAATAAATACTTCTTGTCAATTATTTTATGATGTATAGTAAAAATGAATAGATAGATATTTTAGTTGAACGAATTTAATTTTAGCAGTATTTACCTGATCAGAACAAATACACACAGTTGCTATGGAACACAAAACAAAAAAAGTAAAAAATAATTATTTACAAAATTCTCATAGATCAACTGTCAGCTGACTAACTTAAAAGAAAGAAAATATGAAACATTTATTTAGTCACCACAGGACCCACCTACCAGTGATTTACGTGAATCACAATACAAAACCTTGGAAATGAACAGGGAAACGAACTTTCTGACCAGAACTTGTAGTTTTCAAGGCAGGTTTCAGTTTTGATGAATTACTCGACGTTGACTTGTCATGTATCTTCAAGACAGGAGAAGGTCCAAGTGTAGGATTGTTTGTTTCCGTCGAGTCGTGAGATGCCAAAAGGCAGGCTGGTTTAAGACGGTCCATCGACACTGTTACGTCAGAACCTTGCATCTGCACCACTGCAGTCTTGTTGGATCTACTGATGACAGGATAAGGGCCGGTGTATGGTGGATCAAGTGATCCTTTGGAGACATCCGTACGCACGAAGACGTGAGAACAAGTCGCTAGGTCCTTGAACACAAAAGGTGTCTTACTACCATGTCTTGTTCCACTGACAGGGCGAAGATCATTAAAATGTCGCCGAAGGTCCTTAGAAAAATTTGGAGGATCTAGCTGGTGATC